>OU426989.1:109888268-110524918 GCA_911387755.1 Chrysotoxum bicinctum | reverse complement strand
AAATCCTCTGTTATCTTTTTAATAGCTTTCCATAGGTGAAAACCAGAAGCTTCTGCGACGTCCGGTTTTGGAAATATTGCAATCCAAAGTGATTCTACTGATTTTCAACACAACGCTAAATCTGATTCCGATGGCGATATTTCCGCAACCAATCCTTGAAAAAAGTTCTAGTTTTTGGAATTCATAAATTTAACGAAGAGCTTTCTATTATTGAAAACCAGAAGATTCTGTGAGGTCTGTTTTCGAAATATTTCTATCCAAAGTGAACTTAGAACTGAATATCTATGCAGTATGGATTTAAACGAAACAAAGTCTTCGGATGGAGATATCTCCGCAACCAAGGCTCGTAAGACGTTTTAGTTTTCAGTTCTGAATAGAGAATTGATAGACCTTTTCATGGATGTGCCACCCATCACATGTTTGATTTTTTTTTTAATTTTTGAAAAAAATCATGGACTAACCCCTTGTCTATAAAAAATCATAATTTTTCCAATGTTTCTCAAACCCATCGAGACATACATCAAACGAAAGGTCTATTCAATTCCTGTACATCAATGCAAACCAAAAGCTTCTGCGTGGTCTGGTTCTCGAAATATTGCAATTCAAACAATCCAAAGCGATTCCTCTGATTTTCGACTTTTCCTATCTAGCAATGTCTTTGGGAAGCTATATCTCGGAAACCAAGCCTTGTAAATGGTTGCGGTAAAAAAAATCCTCTGTTATCTTTTTAATAGCTTTCCATAGGTGAAAACCAGGTGCTTCTGCGACGTCCGGTTTTGGAAATATTGCAATCCAAAGTGATTCTACTGATTTTCAACACAACGCTAAATCTGATTCCGATGGCGATATTTCCGCAACCAATCCTGTAAAAAGTTCTAGTTTTTGGAAATCGTTAAATTTAACGAAGAGCTTTCTATTATTGAAAACCAGAAGATTCTGTGAGGTCTGGTTTTCGAAATATTTCTATCCAAAGTGAACTTAGAACTGAATATCTATGCAGTATGGATTCAAACGAAACAAAGTCTTCGGATGGAGATATCTCCGCAACCAAGGCTCGTAAGACGTTTTAGTTTTCAGTTCTGAATAGAGAATTCGCAGACCTTTCCAATGATGTAACAATCAAACAAATCATGGCAGCAAAATTTTGATGATTTTTTAAAAAATTCCTCGGGTCCCCCCTGTCAAATAAAAATCATAATTTTTCCAATGTTTCTCAAACCCATCGAGACATACATCAAACGAAAGGTCTATTCAATTCCTGTACATCAATGCAAACCAAAAGCTTCAGCGTGGTCTGGTTCTCGAAATATTGCAATTCAAACAATTAAAAGCGATTCCTCTGATTTTCGACTTTTCCCTATCTAGCAATGTCTTTGGGAAGCTATATCTCGGAAACCAAGCCTTGTAAATGGTTGCGGAAAAAAAAATCCTCTGTTATCTTTTTAATAGCTTTCCATAGGTGAAACACCAGGTGCTTCTGCGACGTCCGGTTTTGGAAATATTGCAATCCAAGTGATTCTACTGATTTTCAACACAACGCTAAATCTGATTCCGATGGCGATATTTCCGCAACCAATCCTTGAAAAAAGTTCTAGTTTTTGGAATTCGTTAAATTTAACGAAGAGCTTTCTATTATTGAAAACCAGAAGATTCTGTGAGGTCTGGTTTTCGAAATATTTCTATCCAAAGTGAACTTAGAACTGAATATCTATGCAGTATGGATTTAAACGAAACAAAGTCTTCGGATTGGAGATATCTCCGCAACCAAGGCTCGTAAGACGTTTTAGTTTTCAGTTCTGAATAGAGAATTGATAGACCTTTTCATGGATGTGCCACCCATCACATGTTTTGATTTTTTTTTTAATTTTTGAAAAAAATCATGGACTAACCCCTTGTCTATAAAAATCATAATTTTTCCAATGTTTCTCAAACCCATCGAGACATACATCAAACGAAAGGTCTATTCAATTCCTGTACATCAATGCAAACCAAAAGCTTCTGCGTGGTCTGGTTCTCGAAATATTGCAATTCAAACAATTAAAAGCGATTCCTCTGATTTTCGACTTTTCCCTATCTAGCAATGTCTTTGGGAAGCTATATCTCGGAAACCAAGCCTTGTTATCTGTTATCTTTTTAATAGCTTTCCATAGGTGAAAACCAGGTGCTTCTGCGACGTCCGGTTTTGGAAATATTGCAATCCAAAGTGATTCTACTGATTTTCAACACAACGCTAAATCTGATTCCGATGGCGATATTTCCGCAACCAAGCCTTGAAAAAAGTTCTAGTTTTTGGAATTCATTAAATTTAACGAAGAGCTTTCTATTATTGAAAACCAGAAGATTCTGTGAGGTCTGGTTTTCGAAATATTTCTATCCAAAGTGAACTTAGAACTGAATATCTATGCAGTATGGATTCAAACGAAACAAAGTCTTCGGATGGAGATATCTCCGCAACCAAGGCTCGTAAGACGTTTTAGTTTTCAGTTCTGAATAGAGAATTGATAGACCTTTTCATGGATGTGCCACCCATCACATGTTTTGAAATTTTTTTTAATTTTTGAAAAAAATCATGGACTAACCCCTTGTCTATAAAAATCATAATTTTTCCAATGTTTCTCAAACCCATCGAGACATACATAAAACGAAAGGTCTATTCAATTCCTGTACATCAATGCAAACCAAAAGCTTCTGCGTGGTCTGGTTCTCGAAATATTGCAATTCAAACAATTAAAAGCGATTCCTCTGATTTTCGACTTTTCCCTATCTAGCAATGTCTTTGGGAAGCTATATCTCGGAAACCAAGCCTTGTTATCTGTTATCTTTTTAATAGCTTTCCATAGGTGAAAACCAGGTGCTTCTGCGACGTCCGGTTTTGGAAATATTGCAATCCAAAGTGATTCTACTGATTTTCAACACAACGCTAAATCTGATTCCGATGGCGATATTTCCGCAACCAATCCTTGAAAAAAGTTCTAGTTTTTGGAATTCATTAAATTTAACGAAGAGCTTTCTATTATTGAAAACCAGAAGATTCTGTGAGGTCTGGTTTTCGAAATATTTCTATCCAAAGTGAACTTAGAACTGAATATCTATGCAGTATGGATTCAAACGAAACAAAGTCTTCGGATGGAGATATCTCCGCAACCAAGGCTCGTAAGACGTTTTAGTTTTCAGTTCTGAATAGAGAATTGATAGACCTTTTCATGGATGTGCCACCCATCACATGTTTTGAAATTTTTTTTAATTTTTTAAAAAAATCATGGACTAACCCCTTGTCTATAAAAATCATAATTTTTCCAATGTTTCTCAAACCCATCGAGACATACATCAAACGAAAGGTCTATTCAATTCCTGTACATCAATGCAAACCAAAAGCTTCTGCGTGGTCTGGTTCTCGAAATATTGCAATTCAAACAATTAAAAGCGATTCCTCTGATTTTCGACTTTTCCCTATCTAGCAATGTCTTTGGGAAGCTATATCTCGGAAACCAAGCCTTGTAAATGGTTGCGGTAAAAAAAATCCTCTGTTATCTTTTTAATAGCTTTCCATAGGTGAAAACCAGGTGCTTCTGCGACGTCCGGTTTTGGAAATATTGCAATCCAAAGTGATTCTACTGATTTTCAACACAACGCTAAATCTGATTCCGATGGCGATATTTCCGCAACCAATCCTTGAAAAAAGTTCTAGTTTTTGGAATTCATTAAATTTAACGAAGAGCTTTCTATTATTGAAAACCAGAAGATTTTGTGAGGTCTGGTTTTCGAAATATTTCTATCCAAAGTGAACTTAGAACTGAATATCTATGCAGTATGGATTCAAACGAAACAAAGTCTTCGGATGGAGATATCTCCGCAACCAAGGCTCGTAAGACGTTTTAGTTTTCAGTTCTGAATAGAGAATTGATAGACCTTTTCATGGATGTGCCACCCATCACATGTTTTGAAATTTTTTTTAATTTTTGAAAAAAATCATGGACTAACCCCTTGTCTATAAAAATCATAATTTTTCCAATGTTTCTCAAACCCATCGAGACATACATCAAACGAAAGGTCTATTCAATTCCTGTACATCAATGCAAACCAAAAGCTTCTGCGTGGTCTGGTTCTCGAAATATTGCAATTCAAACAATCCAAAGCGATTCCTCTGATTTTCGACTTTTCCCTATCTAGCAATGTCTTTGGGAAGCTATATCTCGGAAACCAAGCCTTGTAAATGGTTGCGGTAAAAAAAATCCTCTGTTATCTTTTTAATAGCTTTCCATAGGTGAAAACCAGAAGCTTCTGCGACGTCCGGTTTTGGAAATATTGCAATCCAAAGTGATTCTACTGATTTTCAACACAACGCTAAATCTGATTCCGATGGCGATATTTCCGCAACCAATCCTTGAAAAAAGTTCTAGTTTTTGGAATTCATTAAATTTAACGAAGAGCTTTCTATTATTGAAAACCAGAAGATTCTGTGAGGTCTGGTTTTCGAAATATTTCTATCCAAAGTGAACTTAGAACTGAATATCTATGCAGTATGGATTTAAACGAAACAAAGTCTTCGGATGGAGATATCTCCGCAACCAAGGCTCGTAAGACGTTTTAGTTTTCAGTTCTGAATAGAGAATTGATAGACCTTTTCATGGATGTGCCACCCATCACATGTTTTGATTTTTTTTTTAATTTTTGAAAAAAATCATGGACTAACCCCTTGTCTATAAAAATCATAATTTTTCCAATGTTTCTCAAACCCATCGAGACATACATCAAACGAAAGGTCTATTCAATTCCTGTACATCAATGCAAACCAAAAGCTTCTGCGTGGTCTGGTTCTCGAAATATTGCAATTCAAACAATCCAAAGCGATTCCTCTGATTTTCGACTTTTCCCTATCTAGCAATGTCTTTGGGAAGCTATATCTCGGAAACCAAGCCTTGTAAATGGTTGCGGTAAAAAAAATCCTCTGTTATCTTTTTAATAGCTTTCCATAGGTGAAAACCAGGTGCTTCTGCGACGTCCGGTTTTGGAAATATTGCAATCCAAAGTGATTCTACTGATTTTCAACACAACGCTAAATCTGATTCCGATGGCGATATTTCCGCAACCAATCCTTGAAAAAAGTTCTAGTTTTTGGAATTCGTTAAATTTAACGAAGAGCTTTCTATTATTGAAAACCAGAAGATTCTGTGAGGTCTGGTTTTCGAAATATTTCTATCCAAAGTGAACTTAGAACTGAATATCTATGCAGTATGGATTCAAACGAAACAAAGTCTTCGGATGGAGATATCTCCGCAACCAAGGCTCGTAAGACGTTTTAGTTTTCAGTTCTGAATAGAGAATTCGCAGACCTTTCCAATGATGTAACAATCAAACCAAATCATGGCAGCAAAATTTTGATGATTTTTTAAAAAATTCCTCGGGTCCCCCCTGTCAAATAAAAATCATAATTTTTCCAATGTTTCTCAAACCCATCGAGACATACATCAAACGAAAGGTCTATTCAATTCCTGTACATCAATGCAAACCAAAAGCTTCTGCGTGGTCTGGTTCTCGAAATATTGCAATTCAAACAATTAAAAGCGATTCCTCTGATTTTCGACTTTTCCCTATCTAGCAATGTCTTTGGGAAGCTATATCTCGGAAACCAAGCCTTGTAAATGGTTGCGGTAAAAAAAATCCTCTGTTATCTTTTTAATAGCTTTCCATAGGTGAAAACCAGGTGCTTCTGCGACGTCCGGTTTTGGAAATATTGCAATCCAAAGTGATTCTACTGATTTTCAACACAACGCTAAATCTGATTCCGATGGCGATATTTCCGCAACCAATCCTTGAAAAAAGTTCTAGTTTTTGGAATTCGTTAAATTTAACGAAGAGCTTTCTATTATTGAAAACCAGAAGATTCTGTGAGGTCTGGTTTTCGAAATATTTCTATCCAAAGTGAACTTAGAACTGAATATCTATGCAGTATGGATTTAAACGAAACAAAGTCTTCGGATGGAGATATCTCCGCAACCAAGGCTCGTAAGACGTTTTAGTTTTCAGTTCTGAATAGAGAATTGATAGACCTTTTCATGGATGTGCCACCCATCACATGTTTTGATTTTTTTTTTAATTTTTGAAAAAAATCATGGACTAACCCCTTGTCTATAAAAATCATAATTTTTCCAATGTTTCTCAAACCCATCGAGACATACATCAAACGAAAGGTCTATTCAATTCCTGTACATCAATGCAAACCAAAAGCTTCTGCGTGGTCTGGTTCTCGAAATATTGCAATTCAAACAATTAAAAGCGATTCCTCTGATTTTCGACTTTTCCCTATCTAGCAATGTCTTTGGGAAGCTATATCTCGGAAACCAAGCCTTGTAAATGGTTGCGGTAAAAAAAATCCTCTGTTATCTTTTTAATAGCTTTCCATAGGTGAAAACCAGGTGCTTCTGCGACGTCCGGTTTTGGAAATATTGCAATCCAAAGTGATTCTACTGATTTTCAACACAACGCTAAATCTGATTCCGATGGCGATATTTCCGCAACCAAGCCTTGAAAAAAGTTCTAGTTTTTGGAATTCATTAAATTTAACGAAGAGCTTTCTATTATTGAAAACCAGAAGATTCTGTGAGGTCTGGTTTTCGAAATATTTCTATCCAAAGTGAACTTAGAACTGAATATCTATGCAGTATGGATTCAAACGAAACAAAGTCTTCGGATGGAGATATCTCCGCAACCAAGGCTCGTAAGACGTTTTAGTTTTCAGTTCTGAATAGAGAATTGATAGACCTTTTCATGGATGTGCCACCCATCACATGTTTTGAATTTTTTTTTAATTTTTTAAAAAAATCATGGACTAACCCCTTGTCTATAAAAATCATAATTTTTCCAATGTTTCTCAAACCCATCGAGACATACATCAAACGAAAGGTCTATTCAATTCCTGTACATCAATGCAAACCAAAAGCTTCTGCGTGGTCTGGTTCTCGAAATATTGCAATTCAAACAATTAAAAGCGATTCCTCTGATTTTCGACTTTTCCCTATCTAGCAATGTCTTTGGGAAGCTATATCTCGGAAACCAAGCCTTGTAAATGGTTGCGGTAAAAAAATCCTCTGTTATCTTTTTAATAGCTTTCCATAGGTGAAAACCAGGTGCTTCTGCGACGTCCGGTTTTGGAAATATTGCAATCCAAAGTGATTCTACTGATTTTCAACACAACGCTAAATCTGATTCCGATGGCGATATTTCCGCAACCAATCCTTGAAAAAAGTTCTAGTTTTTGGAATTCATTAAATTTAACGAAGAGCTTTCTATTATTGAAAACCAGAAGATTTTGTGAGGTCTGGTTTTCGAAATATTTCTATCCAAAGTGAACTTAGAACTGAATATCTATGCAGTATGGATTCAAACGAAACAAAGTCTTCGGATGGAGATATCTCCGCAACCAAGGCTCGTAAGACGTTTTAGTTTTCAGTTCTGAATAGAGAATTGATAGACCTTTTCATGGATGTGCCACCCATCACATGTTTTGAAATTTTTTTTAATTTTTGAAAAAAATCATGGACTAACCCCTTGTCTATAAAAATCATAATTTTTCCAATGTTTCTCAAACCCATCGAGACATACATCAAACGAAAGGTCTATTCAATTCCTGTACATCAATGCAAACCAAAAGCTTCTGCGTGGTCTGGTTCTCGAAATATTGCAATTCAAACAATCCAAAGCGATTCCTCTGATTTTCGACTTTTCCCTATCTAGCAATGTCTTTGGGAAGCTATATCTCGGAAACCAAGCCTTGTAAATGGTTGCGGTAAAAAAAATCCTCTGTTATCTTTTTCATAGCTTTCCATAGGTGAAAACCAGGTGCTTCTGCGACGTCCGGTTTTGGAAATATTGCAATCCAAAGTGATTCTACTGATTTTCAACACAACGCTAAATCTGATTCCGATGGCGATATTTCCGCAACCAATCCTTGAAAAAAGTTCTAGTTTTTGGAATTCATTAAATTTAACGAAGAGCTTTCTATTATTGAAAACCAGAAGATTCTGTGAGGTCTGGTTTTCGAAATATTTCTATCCAAAGTGAACTTAGAACTGAATATCTATGCAGTATGGAAGCAAACGAAACAAATTCTTCGGATGGAGATATCTCCGCAACCAAGGCTCGTAAGACGTTTTAGTTTTCAGTTCTGAATAGAGAATTCGCAGACCTTTCCAATGATGTAACAATCAAACCAAATCATGGCAGCAAAATTTTGATGATTTTTTAAAAAATTCCTCGGGTCCCCCCTGTCAAATAAAAATCATAATTTTTCCAATGTTTCTCAAACCCATCGAGACATACATCAAACGAAAGGTCTATTCAATTCCTGTACATCAATGCAAACCAAAAGCTTCTGCGTGGTCTGGTTCTCGAAATATTGCAATTCAAACAATCCAAAGCGATTCCTCTGATTTTCGACTTTTCCCTATCTAGCAATGTCTTTGGGAAGCTATATCTCGGAAACCAAGCCTTGTAAATGGTTGCGGTAAAAAAAATCCTCTGTTATCTTTTTAATAGCTTTCCATAGGTGAAAACCAGAAGCTTCTGCGACGTCCGGTTTTGGAAATATTGCAATCCAAAGTGATTCTACTGATTTTCAACACAACGCTAAATCTGATTCCGATGGCGATATTTCCGCAACCAATCCTTGAAAAAAGTTCTAGTTTTTGGAATTCATTAAATTTAACGAAGAGCTTTCTATTATTGAAAACCAGAAGATTCTGTGAGGTCTGGTTTTCGAAATATTTCTATCCAAAGTGAACTTAGAACTGAATATCTATGCAGTATGGATTCAAACGAAACAAAGTCTTCGGATGGAGATATCTCCGCAACCAAGGCTCGTAAGACGTTTTAGTTTTCAGTTCTGAATAGAGAATTGATAGACCTTTTCATGGATGTGCCACCCATCACATGTTTTGAAATTTTTTTTAATTTTTGAAAAAAATCATGGACTAACCCCTTGTCTATAAAAATCATAATTTTTCCAATGTTTCTCAAACCCATCGAGACATACATAAAACGAAAGGTCTATTCAATTCCTGTACATCAATGCAAACCAAAAGCTTCTGCGTGGTCTGGTTCTCGAAATATTGCAATTCAAACAATTAAAAGCGATTCCTCTGATTTTCGACTTTTCCCTATCTAGCAATGTCTTTGGGAAGCTATATCTCGGAAACCAAGCCTTGTTATCTGTTATCTTTTTAATAGCTTTCCATAGGTGAAAACCAGGTGCTTCTGCGACGTCCGGTTTTGGAAATATTGCAATCCAAAGTGATTCTACTGATTTTCAACACAACGCTAAATCTGATTCCGATGGCGATATTTCCGCAACCAATCCTTGAAAAAAGTTCTAGTTTTTGGAATTCATTAAATTTAACGAAGAGCTTTCTATTATTGAAAACCAGAAGATTCTGTGAGGTCTGGTTTTCGAAATATTTCTATCCAAAGTGAACTTAGAACTGAATATCTATGCAGTATGGATTCAAACGAAACAAAGTCTTCGGATGGAGATATCTCCGCAACCAAGGCTCGTAAGACGTTTTAGTTTTCAGTTCTGAATAGAGAATTCGCAGACCTTTCCAATGATGTAACAATCAAACCAAATCATGGCAGCAAAATTTTGATGATTTTTTAAAAAATTCTTCGGGTCCCCCCTGTCAAATAAAAATCATAATTTTTCCAATGTTTATCAAACCCATCGAGACATACATCAAACGAAAGGTCTATTCAATTCCTGTACATCAATGCAAACCAAAAGCTTCTGCGTGGTCTGGTTCTCGAAATATTGCAATTCAAACAATCCAAAGCGATTCCTCTGATTTTCGACTTTTCCCTATCTAGCAATGTCTTTGGGAAGCTATATCTCGGAAACCAAGCCTTGTAAATGGTTGTGGTAAAAAAAATCCTCTGTTATCTTTTTAATAGCTTTCCATAGGTGAAAACCAGAAGCTTCTGCGACGTCCGGTTTTGGAAATATTGCAATCCAAAGTGATTCTACTGATTTTCAACACAACGCTAAATCTGATTCCGATGGCGATATTTCCGCAACCAATCCTTGAAAAAAGTTCTAGTTTTTGAAATTCATTAAATTTAACGAAGAGCTTTCTATTATTGAAAACCAGAAGATTCTGTGAGGTCTGGTTTTCGAAATATTTCTATCCAAAGTGAACTTAGAACTGAATATCTATGCAGTATGGAAGCAAACGAAACAAATTCTTCGGATGGAGATATCTCCGCAACCAAGGCTCGTAAGACGTTTTAGTTTTCAGTTCTGAATAGAGAATTGATAGACCTTTTTATGGATGTGCCACCCATCACATGTTTTGAAATTTTTTTTAATTTTTGAAAAAAATCATGGACTAACCCCTTGTCTATAAAAATCATAATTTTTCCAATGTTTCTCAAACCCATCGAGACATACATCAAACGAAAGGTCTATTCAATTCCTGTACATCAATGCAAACCAAAAGCTTCTGCGTGGTTTGGTTCTCGAAATATTGCAATTCAAACAATCCAAAGCGATTCCTCTGATTTTCGACTTTTCCCTATCTAGCAATGTCTTTGGGAAGCTATATCTCGGAAACCAAGCCTTGTTATCTGTTATCTTTTTAATAGCTTTCCATAGGTGAAAACCAGAAGCTTCTGCGACGTCCGGTTTTGGAAATATTGCAATCCAAAGTGATTCTACTGATTTTCAACACAACGCTAAATCTGATTCCGATGGCGATATTTCCGCAACCAATCCTTGAAAAAAGTTCTAGTTTTTGGAATTCATTAAATTTAACGAAGAGCTTTCTATTATTGAAAACCAGAAGATTCTGTGAGGTCTGGTTTTCGAAATATTTCTATCCAAAGTGAACTTAGAACTGAATATCTATGCAGTATGGATTTAAACGAAACAAAGTCTTCGGATGGAGATATCTCCGCAACCAAGGCTCGTAAGACGTTTTAGTTTTCAGTTCTGAATAGAGAATTGATAGACCTTTTCATGGATGTGCCACCCATCACATGTTTTGATTTTTTTTTTAATTTTTGAAAAAAATCATGGACTAACCCCTTGTCTATAAAAATCATAATTTTTCCAATGTTTCTCAAACCCATCGAGACATACATCAAACGAAAGGTCTATTCAATTCCTGTACATCAATGCAAACCAAAAGCTTCTGCGTGGTCTGGTTCTCGAAATATTGCAATTCAAACAATCCAAAGCGATTCCTCTGATTTTCGACTTTTCCCTATCTAGCAATGTCTTTGGGAAGCTATATCTCGGAAACCAAGCCTTGTTATCTGTTATCTTTTTAATAGCTTTCCATAGGTGAAAACCAGAAGCTTCTGCGACGTCCGGTTTTGGAAATATTGCAATCCAAAGTGATTCTACTGATTTTCAACACAACGCTAAATCTGATTCCGATGGCGATATTTCCGCAACCAATCCTTGAAAAAAGTTCTAGTTTTTGGAATTCATTAAATTTAACGAAGAGCTTTCTATTATTGAAAACCAGAAGATTCTGTGAGGTCTGGTTTTCGAAATATTTCTATCCAAAGTGAACTTAGAACTGAATATCTATGCAGTATGGATTCAAACGAAACAAAGTCTTCGGATGGAGATATCTCCGCAACCAAGGCTCGTAAGACGTTTTAGTTTTCAGTTCTGAATAGAGAATTGATAGACCTTTTCATGGATGTGCCACCCATCACATGTTTTGAAATTTTTTTTAATTTTTGAAAAAAATCATGGACTAACCCCTTGTCTATAAAAATCATAATTTTTCCAATGTTTCTCAAACCCATCGAGACATACATAAAACGAAAGGTCTATTCAATTCCTGTACATCAATGCAAACCAAAAGCTTCTGCGTGGTCTGGTTCTCGAAATATTGCAATTCAAACAATTAAAAGCGATTCCTCTGATTTTCGACTTTTCCCTATCTAGCAATGTCTTTGGGAAGCTATATCTCGGAAACCAAGCCTTGTTATCTGTTATCTTTTTAATAGCTTTCCATAGGTGAAAACCAGGTGCTTCTGCGACGTCCGGTTTTGGAAATATTGCAATCCAAAGTGATTCTACTGATTTTCAACACAACGCTAAATCTGATTCCGATGGCGATATTTCCGCAACCAATCCTTGAAAAAAGTTCTAGTTTTTGGAATTCATTAAATTTAACGAAGAGCTTTCTATTATTGAAAACCAGAAGATTCTGTGAGGTCTGGTTTTCGAAATATTTCTATCCAAAGTGAACTTAGAACTGAATATCTATGCAGTATGGATTCAAACGAAACAAAGTCTTCGGATGGAGATATCTCCGCAACCAAGGCTCGTAAGACGTTTTAGTTTTCAGTTCTGAATAGAGAATTCGCAGACCTTTCCAATGATGTAACAATCAAACCAAATCATGGCAGCAAAATTTTGATGATTTTTTAAAAAATTCCTCGGGTCCCCCCTGTCAAATAAAAATCATAATTTTTCCAATGTTTCTCAAACCCATCGAGACATACATCAAACGAAAGGTCTATTCAATTCCTGTACATCAATGCAAACCAAAAGCTTCTGCGTGGTCTGGTTCTCGAAATATTGCAATTCAAACAATCCAAAGCGATTCCTCTGATTTTCGACTTTTCCCTATCTAGCAATGTCTTTGGGAAGCTATATCTCGGAAACCAAGCCTTGTAAATGGTTGCGGTAAAAAAAATCCTCTGTTATCTTTTTAATAGCTTTCCATAGGTGAAAACCAGAAGCTTCTGCGACGTCCGGTTTTGGAAATATTGCAATCCAAAGTGATTCTACTGATTTTCAACACAACGCTAAATCTGATTCCGATGGCGATATTTCCGCAACCAATCCTTGAAAAAAGTTCTAGTTTTTGGAATTCATTAAATTTAACGAAGAGCTTTCTATTATTGAAAACCAGAAGATTCTGTGAGGTCTGGTTTTCGAAATATTTCTATCCAAAGTGAACTTAGAACTGAATATCTATGCAGTATGGATTCAAACGAAACAAAGTCTTCGGATGGAGATATCTCCGCAACCAAGGCTCGTAAGACGTTTTAGTTTTCAGTTCTGAATAGAGAATTGATAGACCTTTTCATGGATGTGCCACCCATCACATGTTTTGAAATTTTTTTTAATTTTTGAAAAAAATCATGGACTAACCCCTTGTCTATAAAAATCATAATTTTTCCAATGTTTCTCAAACCCATCGAGACATACATAAAACGAAAGGTCTATTCAATTCCTGTACATCAATGCAAACCAAAAGCTTCTGCGTGGTCTGGTTCTCGAAATATTGCAATTCAAACAATTAAAAGCGATTCCTCTGATTTTCGACTTTTCCCTATCTAGCAATGTCTTTGGGAAGCTATATCTCGGAAACCAAGCCTTGTTATCTGTTATCTTTTTAATAGCTTTCCATAGGTGAAAACCAGGTGCTTCTGCGACGTCCGGTTTTGGAAATATTGCAATCCAAAGTGATTCTACTGATTTTCAACACAACGCTAAATCTGATTCCGATGGCGATATTTCCGCAACCAATCCTTGAAAAAAGTTCTAGTTTTTGGAATTCATTAAATTTAACGAAGAGCTTTCTATTATTGAAAACCAGAAGATTCTGTGAGGTCTGGTTTTCGAAATATTTCTATCCAAAGTGAACTTAGAACTGAATATCTATGCAGTATGGATTCAAACGAAACAAAGTCTTCGGATGGAGATATCTCCGCAACCAAGGCTCGTAAGACGTTTTAGTTTTCAGTTCTGAATAGAGAATTCGCAGACCTTTCCAATGATGTAACAATCAAACCAAATCATGGCAGCAAAATTTTGATGATTTTTTAAAAAATTCTTCGGGTCCCCCCTGTCAAATAAAAATCATAATTTTTCCAATGTTTATCAAACCCATCGAGACATACATCAAACGAAAGGTCTATTCAATTCCTGTACATCAATGCAAACCAAAAGCTTCTGCGTGGTCTGGTTCTCGAAATATTGCAATTCAAACAATCCAAAGCGATTCCTCTGATTTTCGACTTTTCCCTATCTAGCAATGTCTTTGGGAAGCTATATCTCGGAAACCAAGCCTTGTAAATGGTTGCGGTAAAAAAAATCCTCTGTTATCTTTTTAATAGCTTTCCATAGGTGAAAACCAGAAGCTTCTGCGACGTCCGGTTTTGGAAATATTGCAATCCAAAGTGATTCTACTGATTTTCAACACAACGCTAAATCTGATTCCGATGGCGATATTTCCGCAACCAATCCTTGAAAAAAGTTCTAGTTTTTGAAATTCATTAAATTTAACGAAGAGCTTTCTATTATTGAAAACCAGAAGATTCTGTGAGGTCTGGTTTTCGAAATATTTCTATCCAAAGTGAACTTAGAACTGAATATCTATGCAGTATGGAAGCAAACGAAACAAATTCTTCGGATGGAGATATCTCCGCAACCAAGGCTCGTAAGACGTTTTAGTTTTCAGTTCTGAATAGAGAATTGATAGACCTTTTTATGGATGTGCCACCCATCACATGTTTTGAAATTTTTTTTAATTTTTGAAAAAAATCATGGACTAACCCCTTGTCTATAAAAATCATAATTTTTCCAATGTTTCTCAAACCCATCGAGACATACATCAAACGAAAGGTCTATTCAATTCCTGTACATCAATGCAAACCAAAAGCTTCTGCGTGGTCTGGTTCTCGAAATATTGCAATTCAAACAATCCAAAGCGATTCCTCTGATTTTCGACTTTTCCCTATCTAGCAATGTCTTTGGGAAGCTATATCTCGGAAACCAAGCCTTGTTATCTGTTATCTTTTTAATAGCTTTCCATAGGTGAAAACCAGAAGCTTCTGCGACGTCCGGTTTTGGAAATATTGCAATCCAAAGTGATTCTACTGATTTTCAACACAACGCTAAATCTGATTCCGATGGCGATATTTCCGCAACCAATCCTTGAAAAAAGTTCTAGTTTTTGGAATTCATTAAATTTAACGAAGAGCTTTCTATTATTGAAAACCAGAAGATTCTGTGAGGTCTGGTTTTCGAAATATTTCTATCCAAAGTGAACTTAGAACTGAATATCTATGCAGTATGGATTTAAACGAAACAAAGTCTTCGGATGGAGATATCTCCGCAACCAAGGCTCGTAAGACGTTTTAGTTTTCAGTTCTGAATAGAGAATTGATAGACCTTTTCATGGATGTGCCACCCATCACATGTTTTGATTTTTTTTTTAATTTTTGAAAAAAATCATGGACTAACCCCTTGTCTATAAAAATCATAATTTTTCCAATGTTTCTCAAACCCATCGAGACATACATCAAACGAAAGGTCTATTCAATTCCTGTACATCAATGCAAACCAAAAGCTTCTGCGTGGTCTGGTTCTCGAAATATTGCAATTCAAACAATCCAAAGCGATTCCTCTGATTTTCGACTTTTCCCTATCTAGCAATGTCTTTGGGAAGCTATATCTCGGAAACCAAGCCTTGTTATCTGTTATCTTTTTAATAGCTTTCCATAGGTGAAAACCAGAAGCTTCTGCGACGTCCGGTTTTGGAAATATTGCAATCCAAAGTGATTCTACTGATTTTCAACACAACGCTAAATCTGATTCCGATGGCGATATTTCCGCAACCAATCCTTGAAAAAAGTTCTAGTTTTTGGAATTCATTAAATTTAACGAAGAGCTTTCTATTATTGAAAACCAGAAGATTCTGTGAGGTCTGGTTTTCGAAATATTTCTATCCAAAGTGAACTTAGAACTGAATATCTATGCAGTATGGATTCAAACGAAACAAAGTCTTCGGATGGAGATATCTCCGCAACCAAGGCTCGTAAGACGTTTTAGTTTTCAGTTCTGAATAGAGAATTGATAGACCTTTTCATGGATGTGCCACCCATCACATGTTTTGAAATTTTTTTTAATTTTTTAAAAAAATCATGGACTAACCCCTTGTCTATAAAAATCATAATTTTTCCAATGTTTCTCAAACCCATCGAGACATACATCAAACGAAAGGTCTATTCAATTCCTGTACATCAATGCAAACCAAAAGCTTCTGCGTGGTCTGGTTCTCGAAATATTGCAATTCAAACAATTAAAAGCGATTCCTCTGATTTTCGACTTTTCCCTATCTAGCAATGTCTTTGGGAATCTATATCTCGGAAACCAAGCCTTGTAAATGGTTGCGGTAAAAAAATCCTCTGTTATCTTTTTAATAGCTTTCCATAGGTGAAAACCAGGTGCTTCTGCGACGTCCGGTTTTGGAAATATTGCAATCCAAAGTGATTCTACTGATTTTCAACACAACGCTAAATCTGATTCCGATGGCGATATTTCCGCAACCAATCCTTGAAAAAAGTTCTAGTTTTTGGAATTCATTAAATTTAACGAAGAGCTTTCTATTATTGAAAACCAGAAGATTTTGTGAGGTCTGGTTTTCGAAATATTTCTATCCAAAGTGAACTTAGAACTGAATATCTATGCAGTATGGATTCAAACGAAACAAAGTCTTCGGATGGAGATATCTCCGCAACCAAGGCTCGTAAGACGTTTTAGTTTTCAGTTCTGAATAGAGAATTGATAGACCTTTTCATGGATGTGCCACCCATCACATGTTTTGAAATTTTTTTTAATTTTTGAAAAAAATCATGGACTAACCCCTTGTCTATAAAAATCATAATTTTTCCAATGTTTCTCAAACCCATCGAGACATACATCAAACGAAAGGTCTATTCAATTCCTGTACATCAATGCAAACCAAAAGCTTCTGCGTGGTCTGGTTCTCGAAATATTGCAATTCAAACAATTAAAAGCGATTCCTCTGATTTTCGACTTTTCCCTATCTAGCAATGTCTTTGGGAAGCTATATCTCGGAAACCAAGCCTTATTGTAAATGGTTGCGGTAAAAAAAATCCTCTGTTATCTTTTTAATAGCTTTCCATAGGTGAAAACCAGGTGCTTCTGCGACGTCCGGTTTTGGAAATATTGCAATCCAAAGTGATTCTACTGATTTTCAACACAACGCTAAATCTGATTCCGATGGCGATATTTCCGCAACCAATCCTTGAAAAAAGTTCTAGTTTTTGGAATTCATTAAATTTAACGAAGAGCTTTCTATTATTGAAAACCAGAAGATTCTGTGAGGTCTGGTTTTCGAAATATTTCTATCCAAAGTGAACTTAGAACTGAATATCTATGCAGTATGGAAGCAAACGAAACAAATTCTTCGGATGGAGATATCTCCGCAACCAAGGCTCGTAAGACGTTTTAGTTTTCAGTTCTGAATAGAGAATTCGCAGACCTTTCCAATGATGTAACAATCAAACCAAATCATGGCAGCAAAATTTTGATGATTTTTTAAAAAATTCCTCGGGTCCCCCCTGTCAAATAAAAATCATAATTTTTCCAATGTTTCTCAAACCCATCGAGACATACATCAAACGAAAGGTCTATTCAATTCCTGTACATCAATGAAAAACCAAAAGCTTCTGCGTGGTCTGGTTCTCGAAATATTGCAATTCAAACAATCCAAAGCGATTCCTCTGATTTTCGACTTTTCCCTATCTAGCAATGTCTTTGGGAAGCTATATCTCGGAAACCAAGCCTTGTAAATGGTTGCGGTAAAAAAAATCCTCTGTTATCTTTTTAATAGCTTTCCATAGGTGAAAACCAGGTGCTTCTGCGACGTCCGGTTTTGGAAATATTGCAATCCAAAGTGATTCTACTGATTTTCAACACAACGCTAAATCTGATTCCGATGGCGATATTTCCGCAACCAATCCTTGAAAAAAGTTCTAGTTTTTGGAATTCATTAAATTTAACGAAGAGCTTTCTATTATTGAAAACCAGAAGATTTTGTGAGGTCTGGTTTTCGAAATATTTCTATCCAAAGTGAACTTAGAACTGAATATCTATGCAGTATGGATTCAAACGAAACAAAGTCTTCGGATGGAGATATCTCCGCAACCAAGGCTCGTAAGACGTTTTAGTTTTCAGTTCTGAATAGAGAATTGATAGACCTTTTCATGGATGTGCCACCCATCACATGTTTTGAAATTTTTTTTAATTTTTGAAAAAAATCATGGACTAACCCCTTGTCTATAAAAATCATAATTTTTCAAATGTTTCTCAAACCCATCGAGACATACATCAAACGAAAGGTCTATTCAATTCCTGTACATCAATGCAAACCAAAAGCTTCTGCGTGGTCTGGTTCTCGAAATATTGCAATTCAAACAATTAAAAGCGATTCCTCTGATTTTCGACTTTTCCCTATCTAGCAATGTCTTTGGGAAGCTATATCTCGGAAACCAAGCCTTGTAAATGGTTGCGGTAAAAAAAATCCTGTGTTATCTTTTTACTAGCTTTCCATAGGTGAAAACCAGGTGCTTCTGCGACGTCCGGTTTTGGAAATATTGCAATCCAAAGTGATTCTACTGATTTTCAACACAACGCTAAATCTGATTCCGATGGCGATATTTCCGCAACCAATCCTTGAAAATAGTTCTAGTTTTTGGAATTGATTAAATTTAACGAAGAGCTTTCTATTATTGAAAACCAGAAGATTCTGTGAGGTCTGGTTTTCGAAATATTTCTATCCAAAGTGAACTTAGAACTGAATATCTATGCAGTATGGAAGCAAACGAAACAAATTCTTCGGATGGAGATATCTCCGCAACCAAGGCTCGTAAGACGTTTTAGTTTTCAGTTCTGAATAGAGAATTCGCAGACCTTTCCAATGATGTAACAATCAAACCAAATCATGGCAGCAAAATTTTGATGATTTTTTAAAAAATTCCTCGGGTCCCCCCTGTCAAATAAAAATCATAATTTTTCCAATGTTTCTCAAACCCATCGAGACATACATCAAACGAAAGGTCTATTCAATTCCTGTACATCAATGCAAACCAAAAGCTTCTGCGTGGTCTGGTTCTCGAAATATTGCAATTCAAACAATTAAAAGCGATTCCTCTGATTTTCGACTTTTCCCTATCTAGCAATGTCTTTGGGAAGCTATATCTCGGAAACCAAGCCTTGTAAATGGTTGCGGTAAAAAAAATCCTCTGTTATCTTTTTAATAGCTTTCCATAGGTGAAAACCAGAAGCTTCTGCGACGTCCGGTTTTGGAAATATTGCAATCCAAAGTGATTCTACTGATTTTCAACACAACGCTAAATCTGATTCCGATGGCGATATTTCCGCAACCAATCCTTGAAAAAAGTTCTAGTTTTTGGAATTCATTAAATTTAACGAAGAGCTTTCTATTATTGAAAACCAGAAGATTCTGTGAGGTCTGGTTTTCGAAATATTTCTATCCAAAGTGAACTTAGAACTGAATATCTATGCAGTATGGATTCAAACGAAACAAAGTCTTCGGATGGAGATATCTCCGCAACCAAGGCTCGTAAGACGTTTTAGTTTTCAGTTCTGAATAGAGAATTGATAGACCTTTTCATGGATGTGCCACCCATCACATGTTTTGAAATTTTTTTTAATTTTTGAAAAAAATCATGGACTAACCCCTTGTCTATAAAAATCATAATTTTTCCAATGTTTCTCAAACCCATCGAGACATACATAAAACGAAAGGTCTATTCAATTCCTGTACATCAATGCAAACCAAAAGCTTCTGCGTGGTCTGGTTCTCGAAATATTGCAATTCAAACAATTAAAAGCGATTCCTCTGATTTTCGACTTTTCCCTATCTAGCAATGTCTTTGGGAAGCTATATCTCGGAAACCAAGCCTTGTTATCTGTTATCTTTTTAATAGCTTTCCATAGGTGAAAACCAGGTGCTTCTGCGACGTCCGGTTTTGGAAATATTGCAATCCAAAGTGATTCTACTGATTTTCAACACAACGCTAAATCTGATTCCGATGGCGATATTTCCGCAACCAATCCTTGAAAAAAGTTCTAGTTTTTGGAATTCATTAAATTTAACGAAGAGCTTTCTATTATTGAAAACCAGAAGATTTTGTGAAGTCTGGTTTTCGAAATATTTCTATCCAAAGTGAACTTAGAACTGAATATCTATGCAGTATGGATTCAAACGAAACAAAGTCTTCGGATGGAGATATCTCCGCAACCAAGGCTCGTAAGACGTTTTAGTTTTCAGTTCTGAATAGAGAATTGATAGACCTTTTCATGGATGTGCCACCCATCACATGTTTTGAAATTTTTTTTAATTTTTGAAAAAAATCATGGACTAACCCCTTGTCTATAAAAATCATAATTTTTCCAATATTTCTCAAACCCATCGAGACATACATAAAACGAAAGGTCTATTCAATTCCTGTACATCAATGCAAACCAAAAGCTTCTGCGTGGTCTGGTTCTCGAAATATTGCAATTCAAACAATTAAAAGCGATTCCTCTGATTTTCGACTTTTCCCTATCTAGCAATGTCTTTGGGAAGCTATATCTCGGAAACCAAGCCTTGTTATCTGTTATCTTTTTAATAGCTTTCCATAGGTGAAAACCAGGTGCTTCTGCGAGGTCCGGTTTTGGAAATATTGCAATCCAAAGTGATTCTACTGATTTTCAACACAACGCTAAATCTGATTCCGATGGCGATATTTCCGCAACCAATCCTTGAAAAAAGTTCTAGTTTTTGGAATTCATTAAATTTAACGAAGAGCTTTCTATTATTGAAAACCAGAAGATTCTGTGAGGTCTGGTTTTCGAAATATTTCTATCCAAAGTGAACTTAGAACTGAATATCTATGCAGTATGGAAGCAAACGAAACAAATTCTTCGGATGGAGATATCTCCGCAACCAAGGCTCGTAAGACGTTTTAGTTTTCAGTTCTGAATAGAGAATTCGCAGACCTTTCCAATGATGTAACAATCAAACCAAATCATGGCAGCAAAATTTTGATGATTTTTTAAAAAATTCCTCGGGTCCCCCCTGTCAAATAAAAATCATAATTTTTCCAATGTTTCTCAAACCCATCGAGACATACATCAAACGAAAGGTCTATTCAATTCCTGTACATCAATGCAAACCAAAAGCTTCTGCGTGGTCTGGTTCTCGAAATATTGCAATTCAAACAATCCAAAGCGATTCCTCTGATTTTCGACTTTTCCCTATCTAGCAATGTCTTTGGGAAGCTATATCTCGGAAACCAAGCCTTGTAAATGGTTGCGGTAAAAAAAATCCTCTGTTATCTTTTTAATAGCTTTCCATAGGTGAAAACCAGAAGCTTCTGCGACGTCCGGTTTTGGAAATATTGCAATCCAAAGTGATTCTACTGATTTTCAACACAACGCTAAATCTGATTCCGATGGCGATATTTCCGCAACCAATCCTTGAAAAAAGTTCTAGTTTTTGGAATTCATTAAATTTAACGAAGAGCTTTCTATTATTGAAAACCAGAAGATTCTGTGAGGTCTGGTTTTCGAAATATTTCTATCCAAAGTGAACTTAGAACTGAATATCTATGCAGTATGGATTCAAACGAAACAAAGTCTTCGGATGGAGATATCTCCGCAACCAAGGCTCGTAAGACGTTTTAGTTTTCAGTTCTGAATAGAGAATTGATAGACCTTTTCATGGATGTGCCACCCATCACATGTTTTGAAATTTTTTTTAATTTTTGAAAAAAATCATGGACTAACCCCTTGTCTATAAAAATCATAATTTTTCCAATGTTTCTCAAACCCATCGAGACATACATAAAACGAAAGGTCTATTCAATTCCTGTACATCAATGCAAACCAAAAGCTTCTGCGTGGTCTGGTTCTCGAAATATTGCAATTCAAACAATTAAAAGCGATTCCTCTGATTTTCGACTTTTCCCTATCTAGCAATGTCTTTGGGAAGCTATATCTCGGAAACCAAGCCTTGTTATCTGTTATCTTTTTAATAGCTTTCCATAGGTGAAAACCAGGTGCTTCTGCGACGTCCGGTTTTGGAAATATTGCAATCCAAAGTGATTCTACTGATTTTCAACACAACGCTAAATCTGATTCCGATGGCGATATTTCCGCAACCAATCCTTGAAAAAAGTTCTAGTTTTTGGAATTCATTAAATTTAACGAAGAGCTTTCTATTATTGAAAACCAGAAGATTCTGTGAGGTCTGGTTTTCGAAATATTTCTATCCAAAGTGAACTTAGAACTGAATATCTATGCAGTATGGATTCAAACGAAACAAAGTCTTCGGATGGAGATATCTCCGCAACCAAGGCTCGTAAGACGTTTTAGTTTTCAGTTCTGAATAGAGAATTCGCAGACCTTTCCAATGATGTAACAATCAAACCAAATCATGGCAGCAAAATTTTGATGATTTTTTAAAAAATTCTTCGGGTCCCCCCTGTCAAATAAAAATCATAATTTTTCCAATGTTTATCAAACCCATCGAGACATACATCAAACGAAAGGTCTATTCAATTCCTGTACATCAATGCAAACCAAAAGCTTCTGCGTGGTCTGGTTCTCGAAATATTGCAATTCAAACAATCCAAAGCGATTCCTCTGATTTTCGACTTTTCCCTATCTAGCAATGTCTTTGGGAAGCTATATCTCGGAAACCAAGCCTTGTAAATGGTTGTGGTAAAAAAAATCCTCTGTTATCTTTTTAATAGCTTTCCATAGGTGAAAACCAGAAGCTTCTGCGACGTCCGGTTTTGGAAATATTGCAATCCAAAGTGATTCTACTGATTTTCAACACAACGCTAAATCTGATTCCGATGGCGATATTTCCGCAACCAATCCTTGAAAAAAGTTCTAGTTTTTGAAATTCATTAAATTTAACGAAGAGCTTTCTATTATTGAAAACCAGAAGATTCTGTGAGGTCTGGTTTTCGAAATATTTCTATCCAAAGTGAACTTAGAACTGAATATCTATGCAGTATGGAAGCAAACGAAACAAATTCTTCGGATGGAGATATCTCCGCAACCAAGGCTCGTAAGACGTTTTAGTTTTCAGTTCTGAATTGAGAATTGATAGACCTTTTTATGGATGTGCCACCCATCACATGTTTTGAAATTTTTTTTAATTTTTGAAAAAAATCATGGACTAACCCCTTGTCTATAAAAATCATAATTTTTCCAATGTTTCTCAAACCCATCGAGACATACATCAAACGAAAGGTCTATTCAATTCCTGTACATCAATGCAAACCAAAAGCTTCTGCGTGGTCTGGTTCTCGAAATATTGCAATTCAAACAATCCAAAGCGATTCCTCTGATTTTCGACTTTTCCCTATCTAGCAATGTCTTTGGGAAGCTATATCTCGGAAACCAAGCCTTGTTATCTGTTATCTTTTTAATAGCTTTCCATAGGTGAAAACCAGAAGCTTCTGCGACGTCCGGTTTTGGAAATATTGCAATCCAAAGTGATTCTACTGATTTTCAACACAACGCTAAATCTGATTCCGATGGCGATATTTCCGCAACCAATCCTTGAAAAAAGTTCTAGTTTTTGGAATTCATTAAATTTAACGAAGAGCTTTCTATTATTGAAAACCAGAAGATTCTGTGAGGTCTGGTTTTCGAAATATTTCTATCCAAAGTGAACTTAGAACTGAATATCTATGCAGTATGGATTTAAACGAAACAAAGTCTTCGGATGGAGATATCTCCGCAACCAAGGCTCGTAAGACGTTTTAGTTTTCAGTTCTGAATAGAGAATTGATAGACCTTTTCATGGATGTGCCACCCATCACATGTTTTGATTTTTTTTTTAATTTTTGAAAAAAATCATGGACTAACCCCTTGTCTATAAAAATCATAATTTTTCCAATGTTTCTCAAATCCATCGAGACATACATCAAACGAAAGGTCTATTCAATTCCTGTACATCAATGCAAACCAAAAGCTTCTGCGTGGTCTGGTTCTCGAAATATTGCAATTCAAACAATCCAAAGCGATTCCTCTGATTTTCGACTTTTCCCTATCTAGCAATGTCTTTGGGAAGCTATATCTCGGAAACCAAGCCTTGTTATCTGTTATCTTTTTAATAGCTTTCCATAGGTGAAAACCAGAAGCTTCTGCGACGTCCGGTTTTGGAAATATTGCAATCCAAAGTGATTCTACTGATTTTCAACACAACGCTAAATCTGATTCCGATGGCGATATTTCCGCAACCAATCCTTGAAAAAAGTTCTAGTTTTTGGAATTCATTAAATTTAACGAAGAGCTTTCTATTATTGAAAACCAGAAGATTCTGTGAGGTCTGGTTTTCGAAATATTTCTATCCAAAGTGAACTTAGAACTGAATATCTATGCAGTATGGATTCAAACGAAACAAAGTCTTCGGATGGAGATATCTCCGCAACCAAGGCTCGTAAGACGTTTTAGTTTTCAGTTCTGAATAGAGAATTCGCAGACCTTTCCAATGATGTAACAATCAAACCAAATCATGGCAGCAAAATTTTGATGATTTTTTAAAAAATTCCTCGGGTCCCCCCTGTCAAATAAAAATCATAATTTTTCCAATGTTTCTCAAACCCATCGAGACATACATCAAACGAAAGGTCTATTCAATTCCTGTACATCAATGCAAACCAAAAGCTTCTGCGTGGTCTGGTTCTCGAAATATTGCAATTCAAACAATTAAAAGCGATTCCTCTGATTTTCGACTTTTCCCTATCTAGCAATGTCTTTGGGAAGCTATATCTCGGAAACCAAGCCTTGTAAATGGTTGCGGTAAAAAAAATCCTCTGTTATCTTTTTAATAGCTTTCCATAGGTGAAAACCAGGTGCTTCTGCGACGTCCGGTTTTGGAAATATTGCAATCCAAAGTGATTCTACTGATTTTCAACACAACGCTAAATCTGATTCCGATGGCGATATTTCCGCAACCAATCCTTGAAAAAAGTTCTAGTTTTTGGAATTCATTAAATTTAACGAAGAGCTTTCTATTATTGAAAACCAGAAGATTCTGTGAGGTCTGGTTTTCGAAATATTTCTATCCAAAGTGAACTTAGAACTGAATATCTATGCAGTATGGATTTAAACGAAACAAAGTCTTCGGATGGAGATATCTCCGCAACCAAGGCTCGTAAGACGTTTTAGTTTTCAGTTCTGAATAGAGAATTGATAGACCTTTTCATGGATGTGCCACCCATCACATGTTTTGAAATTTTTTTTAATTTTTGAAAAAAATCATGGACTAACCCCTTGTCTATAAAAATCATAATTTTTCCAATGTTTCTCAAACCCATCGAGACATACATAAAACGAAAGGTCTATTCAATTCCTGTACATCAATGCAAACCAAAAGCTTCTGCGTGGTCTGGTTCTCGAAATATTGCAATTCAAACAATTAAAAGCGATTCCTCTGATTTTCGACTTTTCCCTATCTAGCAATGTCTTTGGGAAGCTATATCTCGGAAACCAAGCCTTGTTATCTGTTATCTTTTTAATAGCTTTCCATAGGTGAAAACCAGGTGCTTCTGCGACGTCCGGTTTTGGAAATATTGCAATCCAAAGTGATTCTACTGATTTTCAACACAACGCTAAATCTGATTCCGATGGCGATATTTCCGCAACCAATCCTTGAAAAAAGTTCTAGTTTTTGGAATTCATTAAATTTAACGAAGAGCTTTCTATTATTGAAAACCAGAAGATTCTGTGAGGTCTGGTTTTCGAAATATTTCTATCCAAAGTGAACTTAGAACTGAATATCTATGCAGTATGGATTCAAACGAAACAAAGTCTTCGGATGGAGATATCTCCGCAACCAAGGCTCGTAAGACGTTTTAGTTTTCAGTTCTGAATAGAGAATTGATAGACCTTTTCATGGATGTGCCACCCATCACATGTTTTGAAATTTTTTTTAATTTTTTAAAAAAATCATGGACTAACCCCTTGTCTATAAAAATCATAATTTTTCCAATGTTTCTCAAACCCATCGAGACATACATCAAACGAAAGGTCTATTCAATTCCTGTACATCAATGCAAACCAAAAGCTTCTGCGTGGTCTGGTTCTCGAAATATTGCAATTCAAACAATTAAAAGCGATTCCTCTGATTTTCGACTTTTCCCTATCTAGCAATGTCTTTGGGAATCTATATCTCGGAAACCAAGCCTTGTAAATGGTTGCGGTAAAAAAATCCTCTGTTATCTTTTTAATAGCTTTCCATAGGTGAAAACCAGGTGCTTCTGCGACGTCCGGTTTTGGAAATATTGCAATCCAAAGTGATTCTACTGATTTTCAACACAACGCTAAATCTGATTCCGATGGCGATATTTCCGCAACCAATCCTTGAAAAAAGTTCTAGTTTTTGGAATTCATTAAATTTAACGAAGAGCTTTCTATTATTGAAAACCAGAAGATTTTGTGAGGTCTGGTTTTCGAAATATTTCTATCCAAAGTGAACTTAGAACTGAATATCTATGCAGTATGGATTCAAACGAAACAAAGTCTTCGGATGGAGATATCTCCGCAACCAAGGCTCGTAAGACGTTTTAGTTTTCAGTTCTGAATAGAGAATTGATAGACCTTTTCATGGATGTGCCACCCATCACATGTTTTGAAATTTTTTTTAATTTTTGAAAAAAATCATGGACTAACCCCTTGTCTATAAAAATCATAATTTTTCCAATGTTTCTCAAACCCATCGAGACATACATCAAACGAAAGGTCTATTCAATTCCTGTACATCAATGCAAACCAAAAGCTTCTGCGTGGTCTGGTTCTCGAAATATTGCAATTCAAACAATTAAAAGCGATTCCTCTGATTTTCGACTTTTCCCTATCTAGCAATGTCTTTGGGAAGCTATATCTCGGAAACCAAGCCTTATTGTAAATGGTTGCGGTAAAAAAAATCCTCTGTTATCTTTTTAATAGCTTTCCATAGGTGAAAACCAGGTGCTTCTGCGACGTCCGGTTTTGGAAATATTGCAATCCAAAGTGATTCTACTGATTTTCAACACAACGCTAAATCTGATTCCGATGGCGATATTTCCGCAACCAATCCTTGAAAAAAGTTCTAGTTTTTGGAATTCATTAAATTTAACGAAGAGCTTTCTATTATTGAAAACCAGAAGATTCTGTGAGGTCTGGTTTTCGAAATATTTCTATCCAAAGTGAACTTAGAACTGAATATCTATGCAGTATGGAAGCAAACGAAACAAATTCTTCGGATGGAGATATCTCCGCAACCAAGGCTCGTAAGACGTTTTAGTTTTCAGTTCTGAATAGAGAATTCGCAGACCTTTCCAATGATGTAACAATCAAACCAAATCATGGCAGCAAAATTTTGATGATTTTTTAAAAAATTCCTCGGGTCCCCCCTGTCAAATAAAAATCATAATTTTTCCAATGTTTCTCAAACCCATCGAGACATACATCAAACGAAAGGTCTATTCAATTCCTGTACATCAATGAAAAACCAAAAGCTTCTGCGTGGTCTGGTTCTCGAAATATTGCAATTCAAACAATCCAAAGCGATTCCTCTGATTTTCGACTTTTCCCTATCTAGCAATGTCTTTGGGAAGCTATATCTCGGAAACCAAGCCTTGTAAATGGTTGCGGTAAAAAAAATCCTCTGTTATCTTTTTAATAGCTTTCCATAGGTGAAAACCAGGTGCTTCTGCGACGTCCGGTTTTGGAAATATTGCAATCCAAAGTGATTCTACTGATTTTCAACACAACGCTAAATCTGATTCCGATGGCGATATTTCCGCAACCAATCCTTGAAAAAAGTTCTAGTTTTTGGAATTCATTAAATTTAACGAAGAGCTTTCTATTATTGAAAACCAGAAGATTTTGTGAGGTCTGGTTTTCGAAATATTTCTATCCAAAGTGAACTTAGAACTGAATATCTATGCAGTATGGATTCAAACGAAACAAAGTCTTCGGATGGAGATATCTCCGCAACCAAGGCTCGTAAGACGTTTTAGTTTTCAGTTCTGAATAGAGAATTGATAGACCTTTTCATGGATGTGCCACCCATCACATGTTTTGAAATTTTTTTTAATTTTTGAAAAAAATCATGGACTAACCCCTTGTCTATAAAAATCATAATTTTTCAAATGTTTCTCAAACCCATCGAGACATACATCAAACGAAAGGTCTATTCAATTCCTGTACATCAATGCAAACCAAAAGCTTCTGCGTGGTCTGGTTCTCGAAATATTGCAATTCAAACAATTAAAAGCGATTCCTCTGATTTTCGACTTTTCCCTATCTAGCAATGTCTTTGGGAAGCTATATCTCGGAAACCAAGCCTTGTAAATGGTTGCGGTAAAAAAAATCCTGTGTTATCTTTTTAATAGCTTTCCATAGGTGAAAACCAGGTGCTTCTGCGACGTCCGGTTTTGGAAATATTGCAATCCAAAGTGATTCTACTGATTTTCAACACAACGCTAAATCTGATTCCGATGGCGATATTTCCGCAACCAATCCTTGAAAATAGTTCTAGTTTTTGGAATTGATTAAATTTAACGAAGAGCTTTCTATTATTGAAAACCAGAAGATTCTGTGAGGTCTGGTTTTCGAAATATTTCTATCCAAAGTGAACTTAGAACTGAATATCTATGCAGTATGGAAGCAAACGAAACAAATTCTTCGGATGGAGATATCTCCGCAACCAAGGCTCGTAAGACGTTTTAGTTTTCAGTTCTGAATAGAGAATTCGCAGACCTTTCCAATGATGTAACAATCAAACCAAATCATGGCAGCAAAATTTTGATGATTTTTTAAAAAATTCCTCGGGTCCCCCCTGTCAAATAAAAATCATAATTTTTCCAATGTTTCTCAAACCCATCGAGACATACATCAAACGAAAGGTCTATTCAATTCCTGTACATCAATGCAAACCAAAAGCTTCTGCGTGGTCTGGTTCTCGAAATATTGCAATTCAAACAATCCAAAGCGATTCCTCTGATTTTCGACTTTTCCCTATCTAGCAATGTCTTTGGGAAGCTATATCTCGGAAACCAAGCCTTGTAAATGGTTGCGGTAAAAAAAATCCTCTGTTATCTTTTTAATAGCTTTCCATAGGTGAAAACCAGAAGCTTCTGCGACGTCCGGTTTTGGAAATATTGCAATCCAAAGTGATTCTACTGATTTTCAACACAACGCTAAATCTGATTCCGATGGCGATATTTCCGCAACCAATCCTTGAAAAAAGTTCTAGTTTTTGGAATTCATTAAATTTAACGAAGAGCTTTCTATTATTGAAAACCAGAAGATTCTGTGAGGTCTGGTTTTCGAAATATTTCTATCCAAAGTGAACTTAGAACTGAATATCTATGCAGTATGGATTCAAACGAAACAAAGTCTTCGGATGGAGATATCTCCGCAACCAAGGCTCGTAAGACGTTTTAGTTTTCAGTTCTGAATAGAGAATTGATAGACCTTTTCATGGATGTGCCACCCATCACATGTTTTGAAATTTTTTTTAATTTTTGAAAAAAATCATGGACTAACCCCTTGTCTATAAAAATCATAATTTTTCCAATGTTTCTCAAACCCATCGAGACATACATAAAACGAAAGGTCTATTCAATTCCTGTACATCAATGCAAACCAAAAGCTTCTGCGTGGTCTGGTTCTCGAAATATTGCAATTCAAACAATTAAAAGCGATTCCTCTGATTTTCGACTTTTCCCTATCTAGCAATGTCTTTGGGAAGCTATATCTCGGAAACCAAGCCTTGTTATCTGTTATCTTTTTAATAGCTTTCCATAGGTGAAAACCAGGTGCTTCTGCGACGTCCGGTTTTGGAAATATTGCAATCCAAAGTGATTCTACTGATTTTCAACACAACGCTAAATCTGATTCCGATGGCGATATTTCCGCAACCAATCCTTGAAAAAAGTTCTAGTTTTTGGAATTCATTAAATTTAACGAAGAGCATTCTATTATTGAAAACCAGAAGATTTTGTGAAGTCTGGTTTTCGAAATATTTCTATCCAAAGTGAACTTAGAACTGAATATCTATGCAGTATGGATTCAAACGAAACAAAGTCTTCGGATGGAGATATCTCCGCAACCAAGGCTCGTAAGACGTTTTAGTTTTCAGTTCTGAATAGAGAATTGATAGACCTTTTCATGGATGTGCCACCCATCACATGTTTTGAAATTTTTTTTAATTTTTGAAAAAAATCATGGACTAACCCCTTGTCTATAAAAATCATAATTTTTCCAATATTTCTCAAACCCATCGAGACATACATAAAACGAAAGGTCTATTCAATTCCTGTACATCAATGCAAACCAAAAGCTTCTGCGTGGTCTGGTTCTCGAAATATTGCAATTCAAACAATTAAAAGCGATTCCTCTGATTTTCGACTTTTCCCTATCTAGCAATGTCTTTGGGAAGCTATATCTCGGAAACCAAGCCTTGTTATCTGTTATCTTTTTAATAGCTTTCCATAGGTGAAAACCAGGTGCTTCTGCGAGGTCCGGTTTTGGAAATATTGCAATCCAAAGTGATTCTACTGATTTTCAACACAACGCTAAATCTGATTCCGATGGCGATATTTCCGCAACCAATCCTTGAAAAAAGTTCTAGTTTTTGGAATTCATTAAATTTAACGAAGAGCTTTCTATTATTGAAAACCAGAAGATTCTGTGAGGTCTGGTTTTCGAAATATTTCTATCCAAAGTGAACTTAGAACTGAATATCTATGCAGTATGGATTCAAACGAAACAAAGTCTTCGGATGGAGATATCTCCGCAACCAAGGCTCGTAAGACGTTTTAGTTTTCAGTTCTGAATAGAGAATTGATAGACCTTTTCATGGATGTGCCACCCATCACATGTTTTGAAATTTTTTTTAATTTTTGAAAAAAATCATGGACTAACCCCTTGTCTATAAAAATCATAATTTTTCCAATGTTTCTCAAACCCATCGAGACATACATCAAACGAAAGGTCTATTCAATTCCTGTACATCAATGCAAACCAAAAGCTTCTGCGTGGTCTGGTTCTCGAAATATTGCAATTCAAACAATTAAAAGCGATTCCTCTGATTTTCGACTTTTCCCTATCTAGCAATGTCTTTGGGAAGCTATATCTCGGAAACCAAGCCTTGTAAATGGTTGCGGTAAAAAAAATCCTCTGTTATCTTTTTAATAGCTTTCCATAGGTGAAAACCAGGTGCTTCTGCGACGTCCGGTTTTGGAAATATTGCAATCCAAAGTGATTCTACTGATTTTCAACACAACGCTAAATCTGATTCCGATGGCGATATTTCCGCAACCAATCCTTGAAAAAAGTTCTAGTTTTTGGAATTCATTAAATTTAACGAAGAGCTTTCTATTATTGAAAACCAGAAGATTCTGTGAGGTCTGGTTTTCGAAATATTTCTATCCAAAGTGAACTTAGAACTGAATATCTATGCAGTATGGATTCAAACGAAACAAAGTCTTCGGATGGAGATATCTCCGCAACCAAGGCTCGTAAGACGTTTTAGTTTTCAGTTCTGAATAGAGAATTCGCAGACCTTTCCAATGATGTAACAATCAAACCAAATCATGGCAGCAAAATTTTTTTTAATTTTTGAAAAAAATCATGGACTAACCCCTTGTCTATAAAAATCATAATTTTTCCAATGTTTCTCAAACCCATCGAGACATACATAAAACGAAAGGTCTATTCAATTCCTGTACATCAATGCAAACCAAAAGCTTCTGCGTGGTCTGGTTCTCGAAATATTGCAATTCAAACAATTAAAAGCGATTCCTCTGATTTTCGACTTTTCCCTATCTAGCAATGTCTTTGGGAAGCTATATCTCGGAAACCAAGCCTTGTTATCTGTTATCTTTTTAATAGCTTTCCATAGGTGAAAACCAGGTGCTTCTGCGACGTCCGGTTTTGGAAATATTGCAATCCAAAGTGATTCTACTGATTTTCAACACAACGCTAAATCTGATTCCGATGGCGATATTTCCGCAACCAATCCTTGAAAAAAGTTCTAGTTTTTGGAATTCATTAAATTTAACGAAGAGCTTTCTATTATTGAAAACCAGAAGATTCTGTGAGGTCTGGTTTTCGAAATATTTCTATCCAAAGTGAACTTAGAACTGAATATCTATGCAGTATGGATTCAAACGAAACAAAGTCTTCGGATGGAGATATCTCCGCAACCAAGGCTCGTAAGACGTTTTAGTTTTCAGTTCTGAATAGAGAATTGATAGACCTTTTCATGGATGTGCCACCCATCACATGTTTTGAAATTTTTTTTAATTTTTGAAAAAAATCATGGACTAACCCCTTGTCTATAAAAATCATAATTTTTCCAATGTTTCTCAAACCCATCGAGACATACATCAAACGAAAGGTCTATTCAATTCCTGTACATCAATGCAAACCAAAAGCTTCTGCGTGGTCTGGTTCTCGAAATATTGCAATTCAAACAATTAAAAGCGATTCCTCTGATTTTCGACTTTTCCCTATCTAGCAATGTCTTTGGGAAGCTATATCTCGGAAACCAAGCCTTGTAAATGGTTGCGGTAAAAAAAATCCTCTGTTATCTTTTTAATAGCTTTCCATAGGTGAAAACCAGGTGCTTCTGCGACGTCCGGTTTTGGAAATATTGCAATCCAAAGTGATTCTACTGATTTTCAACACAACGCTAAATCTGATTCCGATGGCGATATTTCCGCAAAAAATCCTTGAAAAAAGTTCTAGTTTTTGGAATTCATTAAATTTAACGAAGAGCTTTCTATTATTGAAAACCAGAAGATTTTGTGAGGTCTGGTTTTCGAAATATTTCTATCCAAAGTGAACTTAGAACTGAATATCTATGCAGTATGGATTCAAACGAAACAAAGTCTTCGGATGGAGATATCTCCGCAACCAAGGCTCGTAAGACGTTTTAGTTGTCAGTTCTGAATAGAGAATTGATAGACCTTTTCATGGATGTGCCACCCATCACATGTTTTGAAATTTTTTTTAATTTTTGAAAAAAATCATGGACTAACCCCTTGTCTATAAAAATCATAATTTTTCCAATGTTTCTCAAACCCATCGAGACATACATCAAACGAAAGGTCTATTCAATTCCTGTACATCAATGCAAACCAAAAGCTTCTGCGTGGTCTGGTTCTCGAAATATTGCAATTCAAACAATTAAAAGCGATTCCTCTGATTTTCGACTTTTCCCTATCTAGCAATGTCTTTGGGAAGCTATATCTCGGAAACCAAGCCTTGTAAATGGTTGCGGTAAAAAAAATCCTCTGTTATCTTTTTAATAGCTTTCCATAGGTGAAAACCAGGTGCTTCTGCGACGTCCGGTTTTGGAAATATTGCAATCCAAAGTGATTCTACTGATTTTCAACACAACGCTAAATCTGATTCCGATGGCGATATTTCCGCAACCAATCCTTGAAAAAAGTTCTAGTTTTTGGAATTCATTAAATTTAACGAAGAGCTTTCTATTATTGAAAACCAGAAGATTCTGTGAGGTCTGGTTTTCGAAATATTTCTATCCAAAGTGAACTTAGAACTGAATATCTATGCAGTATGGAAGCAAACGAAACAAATTCTTCGGATGGAGATATCTCCGCAACCAAGGCTCGTAAGACGTTTTAGTTTTCAGTTCTGAATAGAGAATTGATAGACCTTTTCATGGATGTGCCACCCATCACATGTTTTGAAATTTTTTTTAATTTTTGAAAAAAATCATGGACTAACCCCTTGTCTATAAAAATCATAATTTTTCCAATGTTTCTCAAACCCATCGAGACATACATCAAACGAAAGGTCTATTCAATTCCTGTACATCAATGCAAACCAAAAGCTTCTGCGTGGTCTGGTTCTCGAAATATTGCAATTCAAACAATTAAAAGCGATTCCTCTGATTTTCGACTTTTCCCTATTTAGCAATGTCTTTGGGAAGCTATATCTCGGAAACCAAGCCTTGTAAATGGTTGCGGTAAAAAAAATCCTCTGTTATCTTTTTAATAGCTTTCCATAGGTGAAAACCAGGTGCTTCTGCGACGTCCGGTTTTGGAAATATTGCAATCCAAAGTGATTCTACTGATTTTCAACACAACGCTAAATCTGATTCCGATGGCGATATTTCCGCAACCAATCCTTGAAAAAAGTTCTAGTTTTTGGAATTCATTAAATTTAACGAAGAGCTTTCTATTATTGAAAACCAGAAGATTCTGTGAGGTCTGGTTTTCGAAATATTTCTATCCAAAGTGAACTTAGAACTGAATATCTATGCAGTATGGAAGCAAACGAAACAAATTCTTCGGATGGAGATATCTCCGCAACCAAGGCTCGTAAGACGTTTTAGTTTTCAGTTCTGAATAGAGAATTCGCAGACCTTTCCAATGATGTAACAATCAAACCAAATCATGGCAGCAAAATTTTGATTATTTTTTAAAAAATTCCTCGGGTCCCCCCTGTCAAATAAAAATCATAATTTTTCCAATGTTTCTCAAACCCATCGAGACATACATCAAACGAAAGGTCTATTCAATTCCTGTACATCAATGCAAACCAAAAGCTTCTGCGTGGTCTGGTTCTCGAAATATTGCAATTCAAACAATCCAAAGCGATTCCTCTGATTTTCGACTTTTCCCTATCTAGCAATGTCTTTGGGAAGCTATATCTCGGAAACCAAGCCTTGTAAATGGTTGCGGTAAAAAAAATCCTCTGTTATCTTTTTAATAGCTTTCCATAGGTGAAAACCAGAAGCTTCTGCGACGTCCGGTTTTGGAAATATTGCAATCCAAAGTGATTCTACTGATTTTCAACACAACGCTAAATCTGATTCCGATGGCGATATTTCCGCAACCAATCCTTGAAAAAAGTTCTAGTTTTTGGAATTCATTAAATTTAACGAAGAGCTTTCTATTATTGAACACCAGAAGATTCTGTGAGGTCTGGTTTTCGAAATATTTCTATCCAAAGTGAACTTAGAACTGAATATCTATGCAGTATGGATTCAAACGAAACAAAGTCTTCGGATGGAGATATCTCCGCAACCAAGGCTCGTAAGACGTTTTAGTTGTCAGTTCTGAATAGAGAATTGATAGACCTTTTCATGGATGTGCCACCCATCACATGTTTTGAAATTTTTTTTAATTTTTGAAAAAAATCATGGACTAACCCCTTGTCTATAAAAATCATAATTTTTCCAATGTTTCTCAAACCCATCGAGACATACATCAAACGAAAGGTCTATTCAATTCCTGTACATCAATGCAAACCAAAAGCTTCTGCGTGGTCTGGTTCTCGAAATATTGCAATTCAAACAATTAAAAGCGATTCCTCTGATTTTCGACTTTTCCCTATCTAGCAATGTCTTTGGGAAGCTATATCTCGGAAACCAAGCCTTGTAAATGGTTGCGGTAAAAAAAATCCTCTGTTATCTTTTTAATAGCTTTCCATAGGTGAAAACCAGGTGCTTCTGCGACGTCCGGTTTTGGAAATATTGCAATCCAAAGTGATTCTACTGATTTTCAACACAACGCTAAATCTGATTCCGATGGCGATATTTCCGCAACCAATCCTTGAAAAAAGTTCTAGTTTTTGGAATTCATTAAATTTAACGAAGAGCTTTCTATTATTGAAAACCAGAAGATTCTGTGAGGTCTGGTTTTCGAAATATTTCTATCCAAAGTGAACTTAGAACTGAATATCTATGCAGTATGGATTCAAACGAAACAAAGTCTTCGGATGGAGATATCTCCGCAACCAAGGCTCGTAAGACGTTTTAGTTTTCAGTTCTGAATAGAGAATTCGCAGACCTTTCCAATGATGTAACAATCAAACCAAATCATGGCAGCAAAATTTTTTTTAATTTTTGAAAAAAATCATGGACTAACCCCTTGTCTATAAAAATCATAATTTTTCCAATGTTTCTCAAACCCATCGAGACATACATAAAACGAAAGGTCTATTCAATTCCTGTACATCAATGCAAACCAAAAGCTTCTGCGTGGTCTGGTTCTCGAAATATTGCAATTCAAACAATTAAAAGCGATTCCTCTGATTTTCGACTTTTCCCTATCTAGCAATGTCTTTGGGAAGCTATATCTCGGAAACCAAGCCTTGTTATCTGTTATCTTTTTAATAGCTTTCCATAGGTGAAAACCAGGTGCTTCTGCGACGTCCGGTTTTGGAAATATTGCAATCCAAAGTGATTCTACTGATTTTCAACACAACGCTAAATCTGATTCCGATGGCGATATTTCCGCAACCAATCCTTGAAAAAAGTTCTAGTTTTTGGAATTCATTAAATTTAACGAAGAGCTTTCTATTATTGAAAACCAGAAGATTCTGTGAGGTCTGGTTTTCGAAATATTTCTATCCAAAGTGAACTTAGAACTGAATATCTATGCAGTATGGATTCAAACGAAACAAAGTCTTCGGATGGAGATATCTCCGCAACCAAGGCTCGTAAGACGTTTTAGTTGTCAGTTCTGAATAGAGAATTGATAGACCTTTTCATGGATGTGCCACCCATCACATGTTTTGAAATTTTTTTTAATTTTTGAAAAAAATCATGGACTAACCCCTTGTCTATAAAAATCATAATTTTTCCAATGTTTCTCAAACCCATCGAGACATACATCAAACGAAAGGTCTATTCAATTCCTGTACATCAATGCAAACCAAAAGCTTCTGCGTGGTCTGGTTCTCGAAATATTGCAATTCAAACAATTAAAAGCGATTCCTCTGATTTTCGACTTTTCCCTATCTAGCAATGTCTTTGGGAAGCTATATCTCGGAAACCAAGCCTTGTAAATGGTTGCGGTAAAAAAAATCCTCTGTTATCTTTTTAATAGCTTTCCATAGGTGAAAACCAGGTGCTTCTGCGACGTCCGGTTTTGGAAATATTGCAATCCAAAGTGATTCTACTGATTTTCAACACAACGCTAAATCTGATTCCGATGGCGATATTTCCGCAACCAATCCTTGAAAAAAGTTCTAGTTTTTGGAATTCATTAAATTTAACGAAGAGCTTTCTATTATTGAAAACCAGAAGATTCTGTGAGGTCTGGTTTTCGAAATATTTCTATCCAAAGTGAACTTAGAACTGAATATCTATGCAGTATGGAAGCAAACGAAACAAATTCTTCGGATGGAGATATCTCCGCAACCAAGGCTCGTAAGACGTTTTAGTTTTCAGTTCTGAATAGAGAATTGATAGACCTTTTCATGGATGTGCCACCCATCACATGTTTTGAAATTTTTTTTAATTTTTGAAAAAAATCATGGACTAACCCCTTGTCTATAAAAATCATAATTTTTCCAATGTTTCTCAAACCCATCGAGACATACATCAAACGAAAGGTCTATTCAATTCCTGTACATCAATGCAAACCAAAAGCTTCTGCGTGGTCTGGTTCTCGAAATATTGCAATTCAAACAATTAAAAGCGATTCCTCTGATTTTCGACTTTTCCCTATTTAGCAATGTCTTTGGGAAGCTATATCTCGGAAACCAAGCCTTGTAAATGGTTGCGGTAAAAAAAATCCTCTGTTATCTTTTTAATAGCTTTCCATAGGTGAAAACCAGGTGCTTCTGCGACGTCCGGTTTTGGAAATATTGCAATCCAAAGTGATTCTACTGATTTTCAACACAACGCTAAATCTGATTCCGATGGCGATATTTCCGCAACCAATCCTTGAAAAAAGTTCTAGTTTTTGGAATTCATTAAATTTAACGAAGAGCTTTCTATTATTGAAAACCAGAAGATTCTGTGAGGTCTGGTTTTCGAAATATTTCTATCCAAAGTGAACTTAGAACTGAATATCTATGCAGTATGGATTCAAACGAAACAAATTCTTCGGATGGAGATATCTCCGCAACCAAGGCTCGTAAGACGTTTTAGTTTTCAGTTCTGAATAGAGAATTCGCAGACCTTTCCAATGATGTAACAATCAAACCAAATCATGGCAGCAAAATTTTGATGATTTTTTAAAAAATTCCTCGGGTCCCCCCTGTCAAATAAAAATCATAATTTTTCCAATGTTTCTCAAACCCATCGAGACATACATCAAACGAAAGGTCTATTCAATTCCTGTACATCAATGCAAACCAAAAGCTTCTGCGTGGTCTGGTTCTCGAAATATTGCAATTCAAACAATCCAAAGCGATTCCTCTGATTTTCGACTTTTCCCTATCTAGCAATGTCTTTGGGAAGCTATATCTCGGAAACCAAGCCTTGTAAATGGTTGCGGTAAAAAAAATCCTCTGTTATCTTTTTAATAGCTTTCCATAGGTGAAAACCAGAAGCTTCTGCGACGTCCGGTTTTGGAAATATTGCAATCCAAAGTGATTCTACTGATTTTCAACACAACGCTAAATCTGATTCCGATGGCGATATTTCCGCAACCAATCCTTGAAAAAAGTTCTAGTTTTTGGAATTCATTAAATTTAACGAAGAGCTTTCTATTATTGAAAACCAGAAGATTCTGTGAGGTCTGGTTTTCGAAATATTTCTATCCAAAGTGAACTTAGAACTGAATATCTATGCAGTATGGATTCAAACGAAACAAAGTCTTCGGATGGAGATATCTCCGCAACCAAGGCTCGTAAGACGTTTTAGTTTTCAGTTCTGAATAGAGAATTGATAGACCTTTTCATGGATGTGCCACCCATCACATGTTTTGAAATTTTTTTTAATTTTTGAAAAAAATCATGGACTAACCCCTTGTCTATAAAAATCATAATTTTTCCAATGTTTCTCAAACCCATCGAGACATACATAAAACGAAAGGTCTATTCAATTCCTGTACATCAATGCAAACCAAAAGCTTCTGCGTGGTCTGGTTCTCGAAATATTGCAATTCAAACAATTAAAAGCGATTCCTCTGATTTTCGACTTTTCCCTATCTAGCAATGTCTTTGGGAAGCTATATCTCGGAAACCAAGCCTTGTTATCTGTTATCTTTTTAATAGCTTTCCATAGGTGAAAACCAGGTGCTTCTGCGACGTCCGGTTTTGGAAATATTGCAATCCAAAGTGATTCTACTGATTTTCAACACAACGCTAAATCTGATTCCGATGGCGATATTTCCGCAACCAATCCTTGAAAAAAGTTCTAGTTTTTGGAATTCATTAAATTTAACGAAGAGCATTCTATTATTGAAAACCAGAAGATTTTGTGAAGTCTGGTTTTCGAAATATTTCTATCCAAAGTGAACTTAGAACTGAATATCTATGCAGTATGGATTCAAACGAAACAAAGTCTTCGGATGGAGATATCTCCGCAACCAAGGCTCGTAAGACGTTTTAGTTTTCAGTTCTGAATAGAGAATTGATAGACCTTTTCATGGATGTGCCACCCATCACATGTTTTGAAATTTTTTTTAATTTTTGAAAAAAATCATGGACTAACCCCTTGTCTATAAAAATCATAATTTTTCCAATATTTCTCAAACCCATCGAGACATACATAAAACGAAAGGTCTATTCAATTCCTGTACATCAATGCAAACCAAAAGCTTCTGCGTGGTCTGGTTCTCGAAATATTGCAATTCAAACAATTAAAAGCGATTCCTCTGATTTTCGACTTTTCCCTATCTAGCAATGTCTTTGGGAAGCTATATCTCGGAAACCAAGCCTTGTTATCTGTTATCTTTTTAATAGCTTTCCATAGGTGAAAACCAGGTGCTTCTGCGAGGTCCGGTTTTGGAAATATTGCAATCCAAAGTGATTCTACTGATTTTCAACACAACGCTAAATCTGATTCCGATGGCGATATTTCCGCAACCAATCCTTGAAAAAAGTTCTAGTTTTTGGAATTCATTAAATTTAACGAAGAGCTTTCTATTATTGAAAACCAGAAGATTCTGTGAGGTCTGGTTTTCGAAATATTTCTATCCAAAGTGAACTTAGAACTGAATATCTATGCAGTATGGATTCAAACGAAACAAAGTCTTCGGATGGAGATATCTCCGCAACCAAGGCTCGTAAGACGTTTTAGTTTTCAGTTCTGAATAGAGAATTGATAGACCTTTTCATGGATGTGCCACCCATCACATGTTTTGAAATTTTTTTTAATTTTTGAAAAAAATCATGGACTAACCCCTTGTCTATAAAAATCATAATTTTTCCAATGTTTCTCAAACCCATCGAGACATACATCAAACGAAAGGTCTATTCAATTCCTGTACATCAATGCAAACCAAAAGCTTCTGCGTGGTCTGGTTCTCGAAATATTGCAATTCAAACAATTAAAAGCGATTCCTCTGATTTTCGACTTTTCCCTATCTAGCAATGTCTTTGGGAAGCTATATCTCGGAAACCAAGCCTTGTAAATGGTTGCGGTAAAAAAAATCCTCTGTTATCTTTTTAATAGCTTTCCATAGGTGAAAACCAGGTGCTTCTGCGACGTCCGGTTTTGGAAATATTGCAATCCAAAGTGATTCTACTGATTTTCAACACAACGCTAAATCTGATTCCGATGGCGATATTTCCGCAACCAATCCTTGAAAAAAGTTCTAGTTTTTGGAATTCATTAAATTTAACGAAGAGCTTTCTATTATTGAAAACCAGAAGATTCTGTGAGGTCTGGTTTTCGAAATATTTCTATCCAAAGTGAACTTAGAACTGAATATCTATGCAGTATGGATTCAAACGAAACAAAGTCTTCGGATGGAGATATCTCCGCAACCAAGGCTCGTAAGACGTTTTAGTTTTCAGTTCTGAATAGAGAATTCGCAGACCTTTCCAATGATGTAACAATCAAACCAAATCATGGCAGCAAAATTTTTTTTAATTTTTGAAAAAAATCATGGACTAACCCCTTGTCTATAAAAATCATAATTTTTCCAATGTTTCTCAAACCCATCGAGACATACATAAAACGAAAGGTCTATTCAATTCCTGTACATCAATGCAAACCAAAAGCTTCTGCGTGGTCTGGTTCTCGAAATATTGCAATTCAAACAATTAAAAGCGATTCCTCTGATTTTCGACTTTTCCCTATCTAGCAATGTCTTTGGGAAGCTATATCTCGGAAACCAAGCCTTGTTATCTGTTATCTTTTTAATAGCTTTCCATAGGTGAAAACCAGGTGCTTCTGCGACGTCCGGTTTTGGAAATATTGCAATCCAAAGTGATTCTACTGATTTTCAACACAACGCTAAATCTGATTCCGATGGCGATATTTCCGCAACCAATCCTTGAAAAAAGTTCTAGTTTTTGGAATTCATTAAATTTAACGAAGAGCTTTCTATTATTGAAAACCAGAAGATTCTGTGAGGTCTGGTTTTCGAAATATTTCTATCCAAAGTGAACTTAGAACTGAATATCTATGCAGTATGGATTCAAACGAAACAAAGTCTTCGGATGGAGATATCTCCGCAACCAAGGCTCGTAAGACGTTTTAGTTTTCAGTTCTGAATAGAGAATTGATAGACCTTTTCATGGATGTGCCACCCATCACATGTTTTGAAATTTTTTTTAATTTTTGAAAAAAATCATGGACTAACCCCTTGTCTATAAAAATCATAATTTTTCCAATGTTTCTCAAACCCATCGAGACATACATCAAACGAAAGGTCTATTCAATTCCTGTACATCAATGCAAACCAAAAGCTTCTGCGTGGTCTGGTTCTCGAAATATTGCAATTCAAACAATTAAAAGCGATTCCTCTGATTTTCGACTTTTCCCTATCTAGCAATGTCTTTGGGAAGCTATATCTCGGAAACCAAGCCTTGTAAATGGTTGCGGTAAAAAAAATCCTCTGTTATCTTTTTAATAGCTTTCCATAGGTGAAAACCAGGTGCTTCTGCGACGTCCGGTTTTGGAAATATTGCAATCCAAAGTGATTCTACTGATTTTCAACACAACGCTAAATCTGATTCCGATGGCGATATTTCCGCAAAAAATCCTTGAAAAAAGTTCTAGTTTTTGGAATTCATTAAATTTAACGAAGAGCTTTCTATTATTGAAAACCAGAAGATTTTGTGAGGTCTGGTTTTCGAAATATTTCTATCCAAAGTGAACTTAGAACTGAATATCTATGCAGTATGGATTCAAACGAAACAAAGTCTTCGGATGGAGATATCTCCGCAACCAAGGCTCGTAAGACGTTTTAGTTGTCAGTTCTGAATAGAGAATTGATAGACCTTTTCATGGATGTGCCACCCATCACATGTTTTGAAATTTTTTTTAATTTTTGAAAAAAATCATGGACTAACCCCTTGTCTATAAAAATCATAATTTTTCCAATGTTTCTCAAACCCATCGAGACATACATCAAACGAAAGGTCTATTCAATTCCTGTACATCAATGCAAACCAAAAGCTTCTGCGTGGTCTGGTTCTCGAAATATTGCAATTCAAACAATTAAAAGCGATTCCTCTGATTTTCGACTTTTCCCTATCTAGCAATGTCTTTGGGAAGCTATATCTCGGAAACCAAGCCTTGTAAATGGTTGCGGTAAAAAAAATCCTCTGTTATCTTTTTAATAGCTTTCCATAGGTGAAAACCAGGTGCTTCTGCGACGTCCGGTTTTGGAAATATTGCAATCCAAAGTGATTCTACTGATTTTCAACACAACGCTAAATCTGATTCCGATGGCGATATTTCCGCAACCAATCCTTGAAAAAAGTTCTAGTTTTTGGAATTCATTAAATTTAACGAAGAGCTTTCTATTATTGAAAACCAGAAGATTCTGTGAGGTCTGGTTTTCGAAATATTTCTATCCAAAGTGAACTTAGAACTGAATATCTATGCAGTATGGAAGCAAACGAAACAAATTCTTCGGATGGAGATATCTCCGCAACCAAGGCTCGTAAGACGTTTTAGTTTTCAGTTCTGAATAGAGAATTGATAGACCTTTTCATGGATGTGCCACCCATCACATGTTTTGAAATTTTTTTTAATTTTTGAAAAAAATCATGGACTAACCCCTTGTCTATAAAAATCATAATTTTTCCAATGTTTCTCAAACCCATCGAGACATACATCAAACGAAAGGTCTATTCAATTCCTGTACATCAATGCAAACCAAAAGCTTCTGCGTGGTCTGGTTCTCGAAATATTGCAATTCAAACAATTAAAAGCGATTCCTCTGATTTTCGACTTTTCCCTATTTAGCAATGTCTTTGGGAAGCTATATCTCGGAAACCAAGCCTTGTAAATGGTTGCGGTAAAAAAAATCCTCTGTTATCTTTTTAATAGCTTTCCATAGGTGAAAACCAGGTGCTTCTGCGACGTCCGGTTTTGGAAATATTGCAATCCAAAGTGATTCTACTGATTTTCAACACAACGCTAAATCTGATTCCGATGGCGATATTTCCGCAACCAATCCTTGAAAAAAGTTCTAGTTTTTGGAATTCATTAAATTTAACGAAGAGCTTTCTATTATTGAAAACCAGAAGATTCTGTGAGGTCTGGTTTTCGAAATATTTCTATCCAAAGTGAACTTAGAACTGAATATCTATGCAGTATGGAAGCAAACGAAACAAATTCTTCGGATGGAGATATCTCCGCAACCAAGGCTCGTAAGACGTTATAGTTTTCAGTTCTGAATAGAGAATTGATAGACCTTTTCATGGATGTGCCACCCATCACATGTTTTGAAATTTTTTTTAATTTTTGAAAAAAATCATGGACTAACCCCTTGTCTATAAAAATCATAATTTTTCCAATGTTTCTCAAACCCATCGAGACATACATCAAACGAAAGGTCTATTCAATTCCTGTACATCAATGCAAACCAAAAGCTTCTGCGTGGTCTGGTTCTCGAAATATTGCAATTCAAACAATCCAAAGCGATTCCTCTGATTTTCGACTTTTCCCTATCTAGCAATGTCTTTGGGAAGCTATATCTCGGAAACCAAGCCTTGTAAATGGTTGCGGTAAAAAAAATCCTCTGTTATCTTTTTAATAGCTTTCCATAGGTGAAAACCAGGTGCTTCTGCGACGTCCGGTTTTGGAAATATTGCAATCCAAAGTGATTCTACTGATTTTCAACACAACGCTAAATCTGATTCCGATGGCGATATTTCCGCAACCAATCCTTGAAAAAAGTTCTAGTTTTTGAAATTCATTAAATTTAACGAAGAGCTTTCTATTATTGAAAACCAGAAGATTCTGTGAGGTCTGGTTTTCGAAATATTTCTATCCAAAGTGAACTTAGAACTGAATATCTATGCAGTATGGATTCAAACGAAACAAAGTCTTCGGATGGAGATATCTCCGCAACCAAGGCTCGTAAGACGTTTTAGTTTTCAGTTCTGAATAGAGAATTCGCAGACCTTTCCAATGATGTAACAATCAAACCAAATCATGGCAGCAAAATTTTGATGATTTTTTAAAAAATTCCTCGGGTCCCCCCTGTCAAATAAAAATCATAATTTTTCCAATGTTTCTCAAACCCATCGAGACATACATCAAACGAAAGGTCTATTCAATTCCTGTACATCAATGCAAACCAAAAGCTTCTGCGTGGTCTGGTTCTCGAAATATTGCAATTCAAACAATCCAAAGCGATTCCTCTGATTTTCGACTTTTCCCTATCTAGCAATGTCTTTGGGAAGCTATATCTCGGAAACCAAGCCTTGTAAATGGTTGCGGTAAAAAAAATCCTCTGTTATCTTTTTAATAGCTTTCCATAGGTGAAAACCAGAAGCTTCTGCGACGTCCGGTTTTGGAAATATTGCAATCCAAAGTGATTCTACTGATTTTCAACACAACGCTAAATCTGATTCCGATGGCGATATTTCCGCAACCAATCCTTGAAAAAAGTTCTAGTTTTTGGAATTCATTAAATTTAACGAAGAGCTTTCTATTATTGAAAACCAGAAGATTCTGTGAGGTCTGGTTTTCGAAATATTTCTATCCAAAGTGAACTTAGAACTGAATATCTATGCAGTATGGATTCAAACGAAACAAAGTCTTCGGATGGAGATATCTCCGCAACCAAGGCTCGTAAGACGTTTTAGTTGTCAGTTCTGAATAGAGAATTGATAGACCTTTTCATGGATGTGCCACCCATCACATGTTTTGAAATTTTTTTTAATTTTTGAAAAAAATCATGGACTAACCCCTTGTCTATAAAAATCATAATTTTTCCAATGTTTCTCAAACCCATCGAGACATACATCAAACGAAAGGTCTATTCAATTCCTGTACATCAATGCAAACCAAAAGCTTCTGCGTGGTCTGGTTCTCGAAATATTGCAATTCAAACAATTAAAAGCGATTCCTCTGATTTTCGACTTTTCCCTATCTAGCAATGTCTTTGGGAAGCTATATCTCGGAAACCAAGCCTTGTAAATGGTTGCGGTAAAAAAAATCCTCTGTTATCTTTTTAATAGCTTTCCATAGGTGAAAACCAGGTGCTTCTGCGACGTCCGGTTTTGGAAATATTGCAATCCAAAGTGATTCTACTGATTTTCAACACAACGCTAAATCTGATTCCGATGGCGATATTTCCGCAACCAATCCTTGAAAAAAGTTCTAGTTTTTGGAATTCATTAAATTTAACGAAGAGCTTTCTATTATTGAAAACCAGAAGATTCTGTGAGGTCTGGTTTTCGAAATATTTCTATCCAAAGTGAACTTAGAACTGAATATCTATGCAGTATGGATTCAAACGAAACAAAGTCTTCGGATGGAGATATCTCCGCAACCAAGGCTCGTAAGACGTTTTAGTTTTCAGTTCTGAATAGAGAATTCGCAGACCTTTCCAATGATGTAACAATCAAACCAAATCATGGCAGCAAAATTTTTTTTAATTTTTGAAAAAAATCATGGACTAACCCCTTGTCTATAAAAATCATAATTTTTCCAATGTTTCTCAAACCCATCGAGACATACATAAAACGAAAGGTCTATTCAATTCCTGTACATCAATGCAAACCAAAAGCTTCTGCGTGGTCTGGTTCTCGAAATATTGCAATTCAAACAATTAAAAGCGATTCCTCTGATTTTCGACTTTTCCCTATCTAGCAATGTCTTTGGGAAGCTATATCTCGGAAACCAAGCCTTGTTATCTGTTATCTTTTTAATAGCTTTCCATAGGTGAAAACCAGGTGCTTCTGCGACGTCCGGTTTTGGAAATATTGCAATCCAAAGTGATTCTACTGATTTTCAACACAACGCTAAATCTGATTCCGATGGCGATATTTCCGCAACCAATCCTTGAAAAAAGTTCTAGTTTTTGGAATTCATTAAATTTAACGAAGAGCTTTCTATTATTGAAAACCAGAAGATTCTGTGAGGTCTGGTTTTCGAAATATTTCTATCCAAAGTGAACTTAGAACTGAATATCTATGCAGTATGGATTCAAACGAAACAAAGTCTTCGGATGGAGATATCTCCGCAACCAAGGCTCGTAAGACGTTTTAGTTGTCAGTTCTGAATAGAGAATTGATAGACCTTTTCATGGATGTGCCACCCATCACATGTTTTGAAATTTTTTTTAATTTTTGAAAAAAATCATGGACTAACCCCTTGTCTATAAAAATCATAATTTTTCCAATGTTTCTCAAACCCATCGAGACATACATCAAACGAAAGGTCTATTCAATTCCTGTACATCAATGCAAACCAAAAGCTTCTGCGTGGTCTGGTTCTCGAAATATTGCAATTCAAACAATTAAAAGCGATTCCTCTGATTTTCGACTTTTCCCTATCTAGCAATGTCTTTGGGAAGCTATATCTCGGAAACCAAGCCTTGTAAATGGTTGCGGTAAAAAAAATCCTCTGTTATCTTTTTAATAGCTTTCCATAGGTGAAAACCAGGTGCTTCTGCGACGTCCGGTTTTGGAAATATTGCAATCCAAAGTGATTCTACTGATTTTCAACACAACGCTAAATCTGATTCCGATGGCGATATTTCCGCAACCAATCCTTGAAAAAAGTTCTAGTTTTTGGAATTCATTAAATTTAACGAAGAGCTTTCTATTATTGAAAACCAGAAGATTCTGTGAGGTCTGGTTTTCGAAATATTTCTATCCAAAGTGAACTTAGAACTGAATATCTATGCAGTATGGAAGCAAACGAAACAAATTCTTCGGATGGAGATATCTCCGCAACCAAGGCTCGTAAGACGTTTTAGTTTTCAGTTCTGAATAGAGAATTGATAGACCTTTTCATGGATGTGCCACCCATCACATGTTTTGAAATTTTTTTTAATTTTTGAAAAAAATCATGGACTAACCCCTTGTCTATAAAAATCATAATTTTTCCAATGTTTCTCAAACCCATCGAGACATACATCAAACGAAAGGTCTATTCAATTCCTGTACATCAATGCAAACCAAAAGCTTCTGCGTGGTCTGGTTCTCGAAATATTGCAATTCAAACAATTAAAAGCGATTCCTCTGATTTTCGACTTTTCCCTATTTAGCAATGTCTTTGGGAAGCTATATCTCGGAAACCAAGCCTTGTAAATGGTTGCGGTAAAAAAAATCCTCTGTTATCTTTTTAATAGCTTTCCATAGGTGAAAACCAGGTGCTTCTGCGACGTCCGGTTTTGGAAATATTGCAATCCAAAGTGATTCTACTGATTTTCAACACAACGCTAAATCTGATTCCGATGGCGATATTTCCGCAACCAATCCTTGAAAAAAGTTCTAGTTTTTGGAATTCATTAAATTTAACGAAGAGCTTTCTATTATTGAAAACCAGAAGATTCTGTGAGGTCTGGTTTTCGAAATATTTCTATCCAAAGTGAACTTAGAACTGAATATCTATGCAGTATGGAAGCAAACGAAACAAATTCTTCGGATGGAGATATCTCCGCAACCAAGGCTCGTAAGACGTTTTAGTTTTCAGTTCTGAATAGAGAATTCGCAGACCTTTCCAATGATGTAACAATCAAACCAAATCATGGCAGCAAAATTTTGATGATTTTTTAAAAAATTCCTCGGGTCCCCCCTGTCAAATAAAAATCATAATTTTTCCAATGTTTCTCAAACCCATCGAGACATACATCAAACGAAAGGTCTATTCAATTCCTGTACATCAATGCAAACCAAAAGCTTCTGCGTGGTCTGGTTCTCGAAATATTGCAATTCAAACAATTAAAAGCGATTCCTCTGATTTTCGACTTTTCCCTATCTAGCAATGTCTTTGGGAAGCTATATCTCGGAAACCAAGCCTTGTAAATGGTTGCGGTAAAAAAAATCCTCTGTTATCTTTTTAATAGCTTTCCATAGGTGAAAACCAGGTGCTTCTGCGACGTCCGGTTTTGGAAATATTGCAATCCAAAGTGATTCTACTGATTTTCAACACAACGCTAAATCTGATTCCGATGGCGATATTTCCGCAACCAATCCTTGAAAAAAGTTCTAGTTTTTGGAATTCATTAAATTTAACGAAGAGCTTTCTATTATTGAAAACCAGAAGATTCTGTGAGGTCTGGTTTTCGAAATATTTCTATCCAAAGTGAACTTAGAACTGAATATCTATGCAGTATGGTTTCAAACGAAACAAAGTCTTCGGATGGAGATATCTCCGCAACCAAGGCTCGTAAGACGTTTTAGTTTTCAGTTCTGAATAGAGAATTGATAGACCTTTTCATGGATGTGCCACCCATCACATGTTTTGAAATTTTTTTTAATTTTTTAAAAAAATCATGGACTAACCCCTTGTCTATAAAAATCATAATTTTTCCAATGTTTCTCAAACCCATCGAGACATACATCAAACGAAAGGTCTATTCAATTCCTGTACATCAATGCAAACCAAAAGCTTCTGCGTGGTCTGGTTCTCGAAATATTGCAATTCAAACAATCCAAAGCGATTCCTCTGATTTTCGACTTTTCCCTATCTAGCAATGTCTTTGGGAAGCTATATCTCGGAAACCAAGCCTTGTAAATGGTTGCGGTAAAAAAAATCCTCTGTTATCTTTTTAATAGCTTTCCATAGGTGAAAACTGATTTTCAACACAACGCTAAATCTGATTCCGATGGCGATATTTCCGCAACCAAGCCTTGAAAAAAGTTCTAGTTTTTGGAATTCATTAAATTTAATGAAGAGCTTTCTATTATTGAAAACCAGAAGATTCTGTGAGGTCTGGTTTTCGAAATATTTCTATCCAAAGTGAACTTAGAACTGAATATCTATGCAGTATGGATTCAAACGAAACAAAGTCTTCGGATGGAGATATCTCCGCAACCAAGGCTCGTAAGACGTTTTAGTTTTCAGTTCTGAATAGAGAATTCGCAGACCTTTCCAATGATGTAACAATCAAACCAAATCATGGCAGCAAAATTTTGATGATTTTTTAAAAAATTCCTCGGGTCCCCCCTGTCAAATAAAAATCATAATTTTTCCAATGTTTCTCAAACCCATCGAGACATACATCAAACGAAACGTCTATTCAATTCCTGTACATCAATGCAAACCAAAAGCTTCTGCGTGGTCTGGTTCTCGAAATATTGCAATTCAAACAATCCAAAGCGATTCCTCTGATTTTCGACTTTTCCCTATCTAGCAATGTCTTTGGGAAGCTATATCTCGGAAACCAAGCCTTGTAAATGGTTGCGGTAAAAAAAATCCTCTGTTATCTTTTTAATAGCTTTCCATAGGTGAAAACCAGAAGCTTCTGCGACGTCCGGTTTTGGAAATATTGCAATCCAAAGTGATTCTACTGATTTTCAACACAACGCTAAATCTGATTCCGATGGCGATATTTCCGCAACCAATCCTTGAAAAAAGTTCTAGTTTTTGGAATTCATTAAATTTAACGAAGAGCTTTCTATTATTGAAAACCAGAAGATTCTGTGAGGTCTGGTTTTCGAAATATTTCTATCCAAAGTGAACTTAGAACTGAATATCTATGCAGTATGGTTTCAAACGAAACAAAGTCTTCGGATGGAGATATCTCCGCAACCAAGGCTCGTAAGACGTTTTAGTTTTCAGTTCTGAATAGAGAATTGATAGACCTTTTCATGGATGTGCCACCCATCACATGTTTTGAAATTTTTTTTAATTTTTTAAAAAAATCATGGACTAACCCCTTGTCTATAAAAATCATAATTTTTCCAATGTTTCTCAAACCCATCGAGACATACATCAAACGAAAGGTCTATTCAATTCCTGTACATCAATGCAAACCAAAAGCTTCTGCGTGGTCTGGTTCTCGAAATATTGCAATTCAAACAATTAAAAGCGATTCCTCTGATTTTCGACTTTTCCCTATCTAGCAATGTCTTTGGGAAGCTATATCTCGGAAACCAAGCCTTGTAAATGGTTGCGGTAAAAAAAATCCTCTGTTATCTTTTTAATAGCTTTCCATAGGTGAAAACCAGGTGCTTCTGCGACGTCCGGTTTTGGAAATATTGCAATCCAAAGTGATTCTACTGATTTTCAACACAACGCTAAATCTGATTCCGATGGCGATATTTCCGCAACCAATCCTTGAAAAAAGTTCTAGTTTTTGGAATTCATTAAATTTAACGAAGAGCTTTCTATTATTGAAAACCAGAAGATTCTGTGAGGTCTGGTTTTCGAAATATTTCTATCCAAAGTGAACTTAGAACTGAATATCTATGCAGTATGGAAGCAAACGAAACAAATTCTTCGGATGGAGATATCTCCGCAACCAAGGCTCGTAAGACGTTTTAGTTTTCAGTTCTGAATAGAGAATTGATAGACCTTTTCATGGATGTGCCACCCATCACATGTTTTGAAATTTTTTTTAATTTTTGAAAAAAATCATGGACTAACCCCTTGTCTATAAAAATCATAATTTTTCCAATGTTTCTCAAACCCATCGAGACATACATCAAACGAAAGGTCTATTCAATTCCTGTACATCAATGCAAACCAAAAGCTTCTGCGTGGTCTGGTTCTCGAAATATTGCAATTCAAACAATTAAAAGCGATTCCTCTGATTTTCGACTTTTCCCTATTTAGCAATGTCTTTGGGAAGCTATATCTCGGAAACCAAGCCTTGTAAATGGTTGCGGTAAAAAAAATCCTCTGTTATCTTTTTAATAGCTTTCCATAGGTGAAAACCAGGTGCTTCTGCGACGTCCGGTTTTGGAAATATTGCAATCCAAAGTGATTCTACTGATTTTCAACACAACGCTAAATCTGATTCCGATGGCGATATTTCCGCAACCAATCCTTGAAAAAAGTTCTAGTTTTTGGAATTCATTAAATTTAACGAAGAGCTTTCTATTATTGAAAACCAGAAGATTCTGTGAGGTCTGGTTTTCGAAATATTTCTATCCAAAGTGAACTTAGAACTGAATATCTATGCAGTATGGAAGCAAACGAAACAAATTCTTCGGATGGAGATATCTCCGCAACCAAGGCTCGTAAGACGTTTTAGTTTTCAGTTCTGAATAGAGAATTCGCAGACCTTTCCAATGATGTAACAATCAAACCAAATCATGGCAGCAAAATTTTGATGATTTTTTAAAAAATTCCTCGGGTCCCCCCTGTCAAATAAAAATCATAATTTTTCCAATGTTTCTCAAACCCATCGAGACATACATCAAACGAAAGGTCTATTCAATTCCTGTACATCAATGCAAACCAAAAGCTTCTGCGTGGTCTGGTTCTCGAAATATTGCAATTCAAACAATTAAAAGCGATTCCTCTGATTTTCGACTTTTCCCTATCTAGCAATGTCTTTGGGAAGCTATATCTCGGAAACCAAGCCTTGTAAATGGTTGCGGTAAAAAAAATCCTCTGTTATCTTTTTAATAGCTTTCCATAGGTGAAAACCAGGTGCTTCTGCGACGTCCGGTTTTGGAAATATTGCAATCCAAAGTGATTCTACTGATTTTCAACACAACGCTAAATCTGATTCCGATGGCGATATTTCCGCAACCAATCCTTGAAAAAAGTTCTAGTTTTTGGAATTCATTAAATTTAACGAAGAGCTTTCTATTATTGAAAACCAGAAGATTCTGTGAGGTCTGGTTTTCGAAATATTTCTATCCAAAGTGAACTTAGAACTGAATATCTATGCAGTATGGTTTCAAACGAAACAAAGTCTTCGGATGGAGATATCTCCGCAACCAAGGCTCGTAAGACGTTTTAGTTTTCAGTTCTGAATAGAGAATTGATAGACCTTTTCATGGATGTGCCACCCATCACATGTTTTGAAATTTTTTTTAATTTTTTAAAAAAATCATGGACTAACCCCTTGTCTATAAAAATCATAATTTTTCCAATGTTTCTCAAACCCATCGAGACATACATCAAACGAAAGGTCTATTCAATTCCTGTACATCAATGCAAACCAAAAGCTTCTGCGTGGTCTGGTTCTCGAAATATTGCAATTCAAACAATCCAAAGCGATTCCTCTGATTTTCGACTTTTCCCTATCTAGCAATGTCTTTGGGAAGCTATATCTCGGAAACCAAGCCTTGTAAATGGTTGCGGTAAAAAAAATCCTCTGTTATCTTTTTAATAGCTTTCCATAGGTGAAAACTGATTTTCAACACAACGCTAAATCTGATTCCGATGGCGATATTTCCGCAACCAAGCCTTGAAAAAAGTTCTAGTTTTTGGAATTCATTAAATTTAATGAAGAGCTTTCTATTATTGAAAACCAGAAGATTCTGTGAGGTCTGGTTTTCGAAATATTTCTATCCAAAGTGAACTTAGAACTGAATATCTATGCAGTATGGATTCAAACGAAACAAAGTCTTCGGATGGAGATATCTCCGCAACCAAGGCTCGTAAGACGTTTTAGTTTTCAGTTCTGAATAGAGAATTCGCAGACCTTTCCAATGATGTAACAATCAAACCAAATCATGGCAGCAAAATTTTGATGATTTTTTAAAAAATTCCTCGGGTCCCCCCTGTCAAATAAAAATCATAATTTTTCCAATGTTTCTCAAACCCATCGAGACATACATCAAACGAAACGTCTATTCAATTCCTGTACATCAATGCAAACCAAAAGCTTCTGCGTGGTCTGGTTCTCGAAATATTGCAATTCAAACAATCCAAAGCGATTCCTCTGATTTTCGACTTTTCCCTATCTAGCAATGTCTTTGGGAAGCTATATCTCGGAAACCAAGCCTTGTAAATGGTTGCGGTAAAAAAAATCCTCTGTTATCTTTTTAATAGCTTTCCATAGGTGAAAACCAGAAGCTTCTGCGACGTCCGGTTTTGGAAATATTGCAATCCAAAGTGATTCTACTGATTTTCAACACAACGCTAAATCTGATTCCGATGGCGATATTTCCGCAACCAATCCTTGAAAAAAGTTCTAGTTTTTGGAATTCATTAAATTTAACGAAGAGCTTTCTATTATTGAAAACCAGAAGATTCTGTGAGGTCTGGTTTTCGAAATATTTCTATCCAAAGTGAACTTAGAACTGAATATCTATGCAGTATGGTTTCAAACGAAACAAAGTCTTCGGATGGAGATATCTCCGCAACCAAGGCTCGTAAGACGTTTTAGTTTTCAGTTCTGAATAGAGAATTGATAGACCTTTTCATGGATGTGCCACCCATCACATGTTTTGAAATTTTTTTTAATTTTTTAAAAAAATCATGGACTAACCCCTTGTCTATAAAAATCATAATTTTTCCAATGTTTCTCAAACCCATCGAGACATACATCAAACGAAAGGTCTATTCAATTCCTGTACATCAATGCAAACCAAAAGCTTCTGCGTGGTCTGGTTCTCGAAATATTGCAATTCAAACAATTAAAAGCGATTCCTCTGATTTTCGACTTTTCCCTATCTAGCAATGTCTTTGGGAAGCTATATCTCGGAAACCAAGCCTTGTAAATGGTTGCGGTAAAAAAAATCCTTTGTTATCTTTTTAATAGCTTTCCATAGGTGAAAACCAGGTGCTTCTGCGACGTCCGGTTTTGGAAATATTGCAATCCAAAGTGATTCTACTGATTTTCAACACAACGCTAAATCTGATTCCGATGGCGATATATCCGCAACCAATCCTTGAAAAAAGTTCTAGTTTTTAAAATTCATTAAATTTAACGAAGAGCTTTCTATTATTGAAAACCAGAAGATTTTGTGAGGTCTGGTTTTCGAAATATTTCTATCCAAAGTGAACTTAGAACTGAATATCTATGCAGTATGGATTCAAACGAAACAAAGTCTTCGGATGGAGATATCTCCGCAACCAAGGCTCGTAAGACGTTTTAGTTTTCAGTTCTGAATAGAGAATTGATAGACCTTTTCATGGATGTGCCACCCATCACATGTTTTGAAATTTTTTTTAATTTTTGAAAAAAATCATGGACTAACCCCTTGTCTATAAAAATCATAATTTTTCCAATGTTTCTCAAACCCATCGAGACATACATCAAACGAAAGGTCTATTCAATTCCTGTACATCAATGCAAACCAAAAGCTTCTGTGTGGTCTGGTTCTCGAAATATTGCAATTCAAACAATTAAAAGCGATTCCTCTGATTTTCGACTTTTCCCTATCTAGCAATGTCTTTGGGAAGCTATATCTCGGAAACCAAGCCTTGTTATCTGTTATCTTTTTAATAGCTTTCCATAGGTGAAAACCAGGTGCTTCTGCGACGTCCGGTTTTGGAAATATTGCAATCCAAAGTGATTCTACTGATTTTCAACACAACGCTAAATCTGATTCCGATGGCGATATTTCCGCAACCAATCCTTGAAAAAAGTTCTAGTTTTTGGAATTCATTAAATTTAACGAAGAGCTTTCTATTATTGAAAACCAGAAGATTCTGTGAGGTCTGGTTTTCGAAATATTTCTATCCAAAGTGAACTTAGAACTGAATATCTATGCAGTATGGATTCAAACGAAACAAAGTCTTCGGATGGAGATATCTCCGCAACCAAGGCTCGTAAGACGTTTTAGTTTTCAGTTCTGAATAGAGAATTGATAGACCTTTTCATGGATGTGCCACCCATCACATGTTTTGAAATTTTTTTTAATTTTTGAAAAAAATCATGGATTAACACCTTGTCTATAAAAATCATAATTTTTCCAATGTTTCTCAAACCCATCGAGACATACATCAAACGAAAGGTCTATTCAATTCCTGTACATCAATGCAAACCAAAAGCTTCTGCGTGGTCTGGTTCTCGAAATATTGCAATTCAAACAATCCAAAGCGATTCCTCTGATTTTCGACTTTTCCCTATCTAGCAATGTCTTTGGGAAGCTATATCTCAGAAACCAAGCCTTGTAAATGGTTGCGGTAAAAAAAATCCTCTGTTATCTTTTTAATAGCTTTCCATAGGTGAAAACCAGAAGCTTCTGCGACGTCCGGTTTTGGAAATATTGCAATCCAAAGTGATTCTACTGATTTTCAACACAACGCTAAATCTGATTCCGATGGCGATATTTCCGCAACCAATCCTTGAAAAAAGTTCTAGTTTTTGGAATTCATTAAATTTAACGAAGAGCTTTCTATTATTGAAAACCAGAAGATTCTGTGAGGTCTGGTTTTCGAAATATTTCTATCCAAAGTGAACTTAGAACTGAATATCTATGCAGTATGGATTCAAACGAAACAAAGTCTTCGGATGGAGATATCTCCGCAACCAAGGCTCGTAAGACGTTTTAGTTTTCAGTTCTGAATAGAGAATTGATAGACCTTTTCATGGATGTGCCACCCATCACATGTTTTGAAATTTTTTTTAATTTTTGAAAAAAATCATGGACTAACCCCTTGTCTATAAAAATCATAATTTTTCCAATGTTTCTCAAACCCATCGAGACATACATCAAACGAAAGGTCTATTCAATTCCTGTACATCAATGCAAACCAAAAGCTTCTGCGTGGTCTGGTTCTCGAAATATTGCAATTCAAACAATCCAAAGCGATTCCTCTGATTTTCGACTTTTCCCTATCTAGCAATGTCTTTGGGAAGCTATATCTCGGAAACCAAGCCTTGTAAATGGTTGCGGTAAAAAAAATCCTCTGTTATCTTTTTAATAGCTTTCCATAGGTGAAAACCAGGTGCTTCTGCGACGTCCGGTTTTGGAAATATTGCAATCCAAAGTGATTCTACTGATTTTCAACACAACGCTAAATCTGATTCCGATGGCGATATTTCCGCAACCAATCCTTGAAAAAAGTTCTAGTTTTTGAAATTCATTAAATTTAACGAAGAGCTTTCTATTATTGAAAACCAGAAGATTCTGTGAGGTCTGGTTTTCGAAATATTTCTATCCAAAGTGAACTTAGAACTGAATATCTATGCAGTATGGATTCAAACGAAACAAAGTCTTCGGATGGAGATATCTCCGCAACCAAGGCTCGTAAGACGTTTTAGTTTTCAGTTCTGAATAGAGAATTCGCAGACCTTTCCAATGCTGTAACAATCAAACCAAATCATGGCAGCAAAATTTTGATGATTTTTTAAAAAATTCCTCGGGTCCCCCCTGTCAAATAAAAATCATAATTTTTCCAATGTTTCTCAAACCCATCGAGACATACATCAAACGAAAGGTCTATTCAATTCCTGTACATCAATGCAAACCAAAAGCTTCTGCGTGGTCTGGTTCTCGAAATATTGCAATTCAAACAATCCAAAGCGATTCCTCTGATTTTCGACTTTTCCCTATCTAGCAATGTCTTTGGGAAGCTATATCTCGGAAACCAAGCCTTGTAAATGGTTGCGGTAAAAAAAATCCTCTGTTATCTTTTTAATAGCTTTCCATAGGTGAAAACCAGAAGCTTCTGCGACGTCCGGTTTTGGAAATATTGCAATCCAAAGTGATTCTACTGATTTTCAACACAACGCTAAATCTGATTCCGATGGCGATATTTCCGCAACCAATCCTTGAAAAAAGTTCTAGTTTTTGGAATTCATTAAATTTAACGAAGAGCTTTCTATTATTGAAAACCAGAAGATTCTGTGAGGTCTGGTTTTCGAAATATTTCTATCCAAAGTGAACTTAGAACTGAATATCTATGCAGTATGGATTCAAACGAAACAAAGTCTTCGGATGGAGATATCTCCGCAACCAAGGCTCGTAAGACGTTTTAGTTTTCAGTTCTGAATAGAGAATTGATAGACCTTTTCATGGATGTGCCACCCATCACATGTTTTGAAATTTTTTTTAATTTTTTAAAAAAATCATGGACTAACCCCTTGTCTATAAAAATCATAATTTTTCCAATGTTTCTCAAACCCATCGAGACATACATCAAACGAAAGGTCTATTCAATTCCTGTACATCAATGCAAACCAAAAGCTTCTGCGTGGTCTGGTTCTCGAAATATTGCAATTCAAACAATTAAAAGCGATTCCTCTGATTTTCGACTTTTCCCTATCTAGCAATGTCTTTGGGAAGCTATATCTCGGAAACCAAGCCTTGTTATCTGTTATCTTTTTAATAGCTTTCCATAGGTGAAAACCAGGTGCTTCTGCGACGTCCGGTTTTGGAAATATTGCAATCCAAAGTGATTCTACTGATTTTCAACACAACGCTAAATCTGATTCCGATGGCGATATTTCCGCAACCAATCCTTGAAAAAAGTTCTAGTTTTTGGAATTCATTAAATTTAACGAAGAGCTTTCTATTATTGAAAACCAGAAGATTCTGTGAGGTCTGGTTTTCGAAATATTTCTATCCAAAGTGAACTTAGAACTGAATATCTATGCAGTATGGATTCAAACGAAACAAAGTCTTCGGATGGAGATATCTCCGCAACCAAGGCTCGTAAGACGTTTTAGTTTTCAGTTCTGAATAGAGAATTGATAGACCTTTTCATGGATGTGCCACCCATCACATGTTTTGAAATTTTTTTTAATTTTTGAAAAAAATCATGGACTAACACCTTGTCTATAAAAATCATAATTTTTCCAATGTTTCTCAAACCCATCGAGACATACATCAAACGAAAGGTCTATTCAATTCCTGTACATCAATGCAAACCAAAAGCTTCTGCGTGGTCTGGTTCTCGAAATATTGCAATTCAAACAATCCAAAGCGATTCCTCTGATTTTCGACTTTTCCCTATCTAGCAATGTCTTTGGGAAGCTATATCTCAGAAACCAAGCCTTGTAAATGGTTGCGGTAAAAAAAATCCTCTGTTATCTTTTTAATAGCTTTCCATAGGTGAAAACCAGAAGCTTCTGCGACGTCCGGTTTTGGAAATATTGCAATCCAAAGTGATTCTACTGATTTTCAACACAACGCTAAATCTGATTCCGATGGCGATATTTCCGCAACCAATCCTTGAAAAAAGTTCTAGTTTTTGGAATTCATTAAATTTAACGAAGAGCTTTCTATTATTGAAAACCAGAAGATTCTGTGAGGTCTGGTTTTCGAAATATTTCTATCCAAAGTGAACTTAGAACTGAATATCTATGCAGTATGGATTCAAACGAAACAAAGTCTTCGGATGGAGATATCTCCGCAACCAAGGCTCGTAAGACGTTTTAGTTTTCAGTTCTGAATAGAGAATTGATAGACCTTTTCATGGATGTGCCACCCATCACATGTTTTGAAATTTTTTTTAATTTTTGAAAAAAATCATGGACTAACCCCTTGTCTATAAAAATCATAATTTTTCCAATGTTTCTCAAACCCATCGAGACATACATCAAACGAAGCGATTCCTCTGATTTTCGACTTTTCCCTATCTAGCAATGTCTTTGGGAAGCTATATCTCGGAAACCAAGCCTTGTTATCTGTTATCTTTTTAATAGCTTTCCATAGGTGAAAACCAGAAGCTTCTGCGACGTCCGGTTTTGGAAATATTGCAATCCAAAGTGATTCTACTGATTTTCAACACAACGCTAAATCTGATTCCGATGGCGATATTTCCGCAACCAATCCTTGAAAAAAGTTCTAGTTTTTGGAATTCATTAAATTTAACGAAGAGCTTTCTATTATTGAAAACCAGAAGATTTTGTGAGGTCTGGTTTTCGAAATATTTCTATCCAAAGTGAACTTAGAACTGAATATCTATGCAGTATGGATTCAAACGAAACAAAGTCTTCGGATGGAGATATCTCCGCAACCAAGGCTCGTAAGACGTTTTAGTTTTCAGTTCTGAATAGAGAATTGATAGACCTTTTCATGGATGTGCCACCCATCACATGTTTTGAAATTTTTTTTAATTTTTGAAAAAAATCATGGACTAACCCCTTGTCTATAAAAATCATAATTTTTCCAATGTTTCTCAAACCCATCGAGACATACATCAAACGAAAGGTCTATTCAATTCCTGTACATCAATGCAAAGCAAAAGCTTCTGCGTGGTCTGGTTCTCGAAATATTGCAATTCAAACAATTAAAAGCGATTCCTCTGATTTTCGACTTTTCCCTATCTAGCAATGTCTTTGGGAAGCTATATCTCGGAAACCAAGCCTTGTAAATGGTTGCGGTAAAAAAAATCCTCTGTTATCTTTTTAATAGCTTTCCATAGGTGAAAACCAGGTGCTTCTGCGACGTCCGGTTTTGGAAATATTGCAATCCAAAGTGATTCTACTGATTTTCAACACAACGCTAAATCTGATTCCGATGGCGATATTTCCGCAACCAATCCTTGAAAAAAGTTCTAGTTTTTGGAATTCATTAAATTTAACGAAGAGCTTTCTATTATTGAAAACCAGAAGATTTTGTGAGGTCTGGTTTTCGAAATATTTCTATCCAAAGTGAACTTAGAACTGAATATCTATGCAGTATGGATTCAAACGAAACAAAGTCTTCGGATGGAGATATCTCCGCAACCAAGGCTCGTAAGACGTTTTAGTTTTCAGTTCTGAATAGAGAATTGATAGACCTTTTCATGGATGTGCCACCCATCACATGTTTTGAAATTTTTTTTAATTTTTGAAAAAAATCATGGACTAACCCCTTGTCTATAAAAATCATAATTTTTCCAATGTTTCTCAAACCCATCGAGACATACATCAAACGAAAGGTCTATTCAATTCCTGTACATCAATGCAAACCAAAAGCTTCTGCGTGGTCTGGTTCTCGAAATATTGCAATTCCAACAATTAAAAGCGATTCCTCTGATTTTCGACTTTTCCCTATCTAGCAATGTCTTTGGGAAGCTATATCTCGGAAACCAAGCCTTGTAAATGGTTGCGGTAAAAAAAATCCTCTGTTATCTTTTTAATAGCTTTCCATAGGTGAAAACCAGGTGCTTCTCCGACGTCCGGTTTTGGAAATATTGCAATCCAAAGTGATTCTACTGATTTTCAACACAACGCTAAATCTGATTCCGATGGCGATATTTCCGCAACCAATCCTTGAAAAAAGTTCTAGTTTTTGGAATTCATTAAATTTAACGAAGAGCTTTCTATTATTGAAAACCAGAAGATTCTGTGAGGTCTGGTTTTCGAAATATTTCTATCCAAAGTGAACTTAGAACTGAATATCTATGCAGTATGGAAGCAAACGAAACAAATTCTTCGGATGGAGATATCTCCGCAACCAAGGCTCGTAAGACGTTTTAGTTTTCAGTTCTGAATAGAGAATTCGCAGACCTTTCCAATGATGTAACAATCAAACCAAATCATGGCAGCAAAATTTTGATGATTTTTTAAAAAATTCCTCGGGTCCCCCCTGTCAAATAAAAATCATAATTTTTCCAATGTTTCTCAAACCCATCGAGACATACATCAAACGAAAGGTCTATTCAATTCCTGTACATCAATGCAAACCAAAAGCTTCTGCGTGGTCTGGTTCTCGAAATATTGCAATTCAAACAATCCAAAGCGATTCCTCTGATTTTCGACTTTTCCCTATCTAGCAATGTCTTTGGGAAGCTATATCTCGGAAACCAAGCCTTGTAAATGGTTGCGGTAAAAAAAATCCTCTGTTATCTTTTTAATAGCTTTCCATAGGTGAAAACCAGGTGCTTCTGCGACGTCCGGTTTTGGAAATATTGCAATCCAAAGTGATTCTACTGATTTTCAACACAACGCTAAATCTGATTCCGATGGCGATATTTCCGCAACCAATCCTTGAAAAAAGTTCTAGTTTTTGGAATTCATTAAATTTAACGAAGAGCTTTCTATTATTGAAAACCAGAAGATTCTGTGAGGTCTGGTTTTCGAAAAATTTCTATCCAAAGTGAACTTAGAACTGAATATCTATGCAGTATGGATTCAAACGAAACAAAGTCTTCGGATGGAGATATCTCCGCAACCAAGGCTCGTAAGACGTTTTAGTTTTCAGTTCTGAATAGAGAATTGATAGACCTTTTCATGGATGTGCCACCCATCACATGTTTTGAAATTTTTTTTAATTTTTGAAAAAAATCATGGACTAACCCCTTGTCTATAAAAATCATAATTTTTCCAATGTTTCTCAAACCCATCGAGACATACATCAAACGAAAGGTCTATTCAATTCCTGTACATCAATGCAAAGCAAAAGCTTCTGCGTGGTCTGGTTCTCGAAATATTGCAATTCAAACAATTAAAAGCGATTCCTCTGATTTTCGACTTTTCCCTATCTAGCAATGTCTTTGGGAAGCTATATCTCGGAAACCAAGCCTTGTAAATGGTTGCGGTAAAAAAAATCCTCTGTTATCTTTTTAATAGCTTTCCATAGGTGAAAACCAGGTGCTTCTGCGACGTCCGGTTTTGGAAATATTGCAATCCAAAGTGATTCTACTGATTTTCAACACAACGCTAAATCTGATTCCGATGGCGATATATCCGCAACCAATCCTTGAAAAAAGTTCTAGTTTTTAAAATTCATTAAATTTAACGAAGAGCTTTCTATTATTGAAAACCAGAAGATTTTGTGAGGTCTGGTTTTCGAAATATTTCTATCCAAAGTGAACTTAGAACTGAATATCTATGCAGTATGGATTCAAACGAAACAAAGTCTTCGGATGGAGATATCTCCGCAACCAAGGCTCGTAAGACGTTTTAGTTTTCAGTTCTGAATAGAGAATTGATAGACCTTTTCATGGATGTGCCACCCATCACATGTTTTGAAATTTTTTTTAATTTTTGAAAAAAATCATGGACTAACCCCTTGTCTATAAAAATCATAATTTTTCCAATGTTTCTCAAACCCATCGAGACATACATCAAACGAAAGGTCTATTCAATTCCTGTACATCAATGCAAACCAAAAGCTTCTGTGTGGTCTGGTTCTCGAAATATTGCAATTCAAACAATTAAAAGCGATTCCTCTGATTTTCGACTTTTCCCTATCTAGCAATGTCTTTGGGAAGCTATATCTCGGAAACCAAGCCTTGTTATCTGTTATCTTTTTAATAGCTTTCCATAGGTGAAAACCAGGTGCTTCTGCGACGTCCGGTTTTGGAAATATTGCAATCCAAAGTGATTCTACTGATTTTCAACACAACGCTAAATCTGATTCCGATGGCGATATTTCCGCAACCAATCCTTGAAAAAAGTTCTAATTTTTGGAATTCATTAAATTTAACGAAGAGCTTTCTATTATTGAAAACCAGAAGATTCTGTGAGGTCTGGTTTTCGAAATATTTCTATCCAAAGTGAACTTAGAACTGAATATCTATGCAGTATGGAAGCAAACGAAACAAAGTCTTCGGATGGAGATATCTCCGCAACCAAGGCTCGTAAGACGTTTTAGTTTTCAGTTCTGAATAGAGAATTGATAGACCTTTTCATGGATGTGCCACCCATCACATGTTTTGAAATTTTTTTTAATTTTTGAAAAAAATCATGGACTAACCCCTTGTCTATAAAAATCATAATTTTTCCAATGTTTCTCAAACCCATCGAGACATACATCAAACGAAAGGTCTATTCAATTCCTGTACATCAATGCAAACCAAAAGCTTCTGCGTGGTCTGGTTCTCGAAATATTGCAATTCAAACAATCCAAAGCGATTCCTCTGATTTTCGACTTTTCCCTATCTAGCAATGTCTTTGGGAAGCTATATCTCGGAAACCAAGCCTTGTAAATGGTTGCGGTAAAAAAAATCCTCTGTTATCTTTTTAATAGCTTTCCATAGGTGAAAACCAGGTGCTTCTGCGACGTCCGGTTTTGGAAATATTGCAATCCAAAGTGATTCTACTGATTTTCAACACAACGCTAAATCTGATTCCGATGGCGATATTTCCGCAACCAATCCTTGAAAAAAGTTCTAGTTTTTGGAATTCATTAAATTTAACGAAGAGCTTTCTATTATTGAAAACCAGAAGATTCTGTGAGGTCTGGTTTTCGAAAAATTTCTATCCAAAGTGAACTTAGAACTGAATATCTATGCAGTATGGATTCAAACGAAACAAAGTCTTCGGATGGAGATATCTCCGCAACCAAGGCTCGTAAGACGTTTTAGTTTTCAGTTCTGAATAGAGAATTGATAGACCTTTTCATGGATGTGCCACCCATCACATGTTTTGAAATTTTTTTTAATTTTTGAAAAAAATCATGGACTAACCCCTTGTCTATAAAAATCATAATTTTTCCAATGTTTCTCAAACCCATCGAGACATACATCAAACGAAAGGTCTATTCAATTCCTGTACATCAATGCAAAGCAAAAGCTTCTGCGTGGTCTGGTTCTCGAAATATTGCAATTCAAACAATTAAAAGCGATTCCTCTGATTTTCGACTTTTCCCTATCTAGCAATGTCTTTGGGAAGCTATATCTCGGAAACCAAGCCTTGTAAATGGTTGCGGTAAAAAAAATCCTCTGTTATCTTTTTAATAGCTTTCCATAGGTGAAAACCAGGTGCTTCTGCGACGTCCGGTTTTGGAAATATTGCAATCCAAAGTGATTCTACTGATTTTCAACACAACGCTAAATCTGATTCCGATGGCGATATATCCGCAACCAATCCTTGAAAAAAGTTCTAGTTTTTAAAATTCATTAAATTTAACGAAGAGCTTTCTATTATTGAAAACCAGAAGATTTTGTGAGGTCTGGTTTTCGAAATATTTCTATCCAAAGTGAACTTAGAACTGAATATCTATGCAGTATGGATTCAAACGAAACAAAGTCTTCGGATGGAGATATCTCCGCAACCAAGGCTCGTAAGACGTTTTAGTTTTCAGTTCTGAATAGAGAATTGATAGACCTTTTCATGGATGTGCCACCCATCACATGTTTTGAAATTTTTTTTAATTTTTGAAAAAAATCATGGACTAACCCCTTGTCTATAAAAATCATAATTTTTCCAATGTTTCTCAAACCCATCGAGACATACATCAAACGAAAGGTCTATTCAATTCCTGTACATCAATGCAAACCAAAAGCTTCTGTGTGGTCTGGTTCTCGAAATATTGCAATTCAAACAATTAAAAGCGATTCCTCTGATTTTCGACTTTTCCCTATCTAGCAATGTCTTTGGGAAGCTATATCTCGGAAACCAAGCCTTGTTATCTGTTATCTTTTTAATAGCTTTCCATAGGTGAAAACCAGGTGCTTCTGCGACGTCCGGTTTTGGAAATATTGCAATCCAAAGTGATTCTACTGATTTTCAACACAACGCTAAATCTGATTCCGATGGCGATATTTCCGCAACCAATCCTTGAAAAAAGTTCTAATTTTTGGAATTCATTAAATTTAACGAAGAGCTTTCTATTATTGAAAACCAGAAGATTCTGTGAGGTCTGGTTTTCGAAATATTTCTATCCAAAGTGAACTTAGAACTGAATATCTATGCAGTATGGAAGCAAACGAAACAAAGTCTTCGGATGGAGATATCTCCGCAACCAAGGCTCGTAAGACGTTTTAGTTTTCAGTTCTGAATAGAGAATTGATAGACCTTTTCATGGATGTGCCACCCATCACATGTTTTGAAATTTTTTTTAATTTTTGAAAAAAATCATGGACTAACCCCTTGTCTATAAAAATCATAATTTTTCCAATGTTTCTCAAACCCATCGAGACATACATCAAACGAAAGGTCTATTCAATTCCTGTACATCAATGCAAACCAAAAGCTTCTGCGTGGTCTGGTTCTCGAAATATTGCAATTCAAACAATTAAAAGCGATTCCTCTGATTTTCGACTTTTCCCTATCTAGCAATGTCTTTGGGAAGCTATATCTCGGAAACCAAGCCTTGTAAATGGTTGCGGTAAAAAAAATCCTCTGTTATCTTTTTAATAGCTTTCCATAGGTGAAAACCAGGTGCTTCTGCGACGTCCGGTTTTGGAAATATTGCAATCCAAAGTGATTCTACTGATTTTCAACACAACGCTAAATCTGATTCCGATGGCGATATTTCCGCAACCAATCCTTGAAAAAAGTTCTAGTTTTTGGAATTCATTAAATTTAACGAAGAGCTTTCTATTATTGAAAACCAGAAGATTTTGTGAGGTCTGGTTTTCGAAATATTTCTATCCAAAGTGAACTTAGAACTGAATATCTATGCAGTATGGATTCAAACGAAACAAAGTCTTCGGATGGAGATATCTCCGCAACCAAGGCTCGTAAGACGTTTTAGTTTTCAGTTCTGAATAGAGAATTGATAGACCTTTTCATGGATGTGCCACCCATCACATGTTTTGAAATTTTTTTTAATTTTTGAAAAAAATCATGGACTAACCCCTTGTCTATAAAAATCATAATTTTTCCAATGTTTCTCAAACCCATCGAGACATACATCAAACGAAGCGATTCCTCTGATTTTCGACTTTTCCCTATCTAGCAATGTCTTTGGGAAGCTATATCTCGGAAACCAAGCCTTGTTATCTGTTATCTTTTTAATAGCTTTCCATAGGTGAAAACCAGAAGCTTCTGCGACGTCCGGTTTTGGAAATATTGCAATCCAAAGTGATTCTACTGATTTTCAACACAACGCTAAATCTGATTCCGATGGCGATATTTCCGCAACCAATCCTTGAAAAAAGTTCTAGTTTTTGGAATTCATTAAATTTAACGAAGAGCTTTCTATTATTGAAAACCAGAAGATTTTGTGAGGTCTGGTTTTCGAAATATTTCTATCCAAAGTGAACTTAGAACTGAATATCTATGCAGTATGGATTCAAACGAAACAAAGTCTTCGGATGGAGATATCTCCGCAACCAAGGCTCGTAAGACGTTTTAGTTTTCAGTTCTGAATAGAGAATTGATAGACCTTTTCATGGATGTGCCACCCATCACATGTTTTGAAATTTTTTTTAATTTTTTAAAAAAATCATGGACTAACCCCTTGTCTATAAAAATCATAATTTTTCCAATGTTTCTCAAACCCATCGAGACATACATCAAACGAAAGGTCTATTCAATTCCTGTACATCAATGCAAACCAAAAGCTTCTGCGTGGTCTGGTTCTCGAAATATTGCAATTCAAACAATTAAAAGCGATTCCTCTGATTTTCGACTTTTCCCTATCTAGCAATGTCTTTGGGAAGCTATATCTCGGAAACCAAGCCTTGTAAATGGTTGCGGTAAAAAAAATCCTCTGTTATCTTTTTAATAGCTTTCCATAGGTGAAAACCAGGTGCTTCTGCGACGTCCGGTTTTGGAAATATTGCAATCCAAAGTGATTCTACTGATTTTCAACACAACGCTAAATCTGATTCCGATGGCGATATTTCCGCAACCAATCCTTGAAAAAAGTTCTAGTTTTTGGAATTCATTAAATTTAACGAAGAGCTTTCTATTATTGAAAACCAGAAGATTTTGTGAGGTCTGGTTTTCGAAATATTTCTATCCAAAGTGAACTTAGAACTGAATATCTATGCAGTATGGATTCAAACGAAACAAAGTCTTCGGATGGAGATATCTCCGCAACCAAGGCTCGTAAGACGTTTTAGTTTTCAGTTCTGAATAGAGAATTGATAGACCTTTTCATGGATGTGCCACCCATCACATGTTTTGAAATTTTTTTTAATTTTTGAAAAAAATCATGGACTAACCCCTTGTCTATAAAAATCATAATTTTTCCAATGTTTCTCAAACCCATCGAGACATACATCAAACGAAAGGTCTATTCAATTCCTGTACATCAATGCAAACCAAAAGCTTCTGCGTGGTCTGGTTCTCGAAATATTGCAATTCAAACAATTAAAAGCGATTCCTCTGATTTTCGACTTTTCCCTATCTAGCAATGTCTTTGGGAAGCTATATCTCGGAAACCAAGCCTTGTAAATGGTTGCGGTAAAAAAAATCCTCTGTTATCTTTTTAATAGCTTTCCATAGGTGAAAACCAGGTGCTTCTCCGACGTCCGGTTTTGGAAATATTGCAATCCAAAGTGATTCTACTGATTTTCAACACAACGCTAAATCTGATTCCGATGGCGATATTTCCGCAACCAATCCTTGAAAAAAGTTCTAGTTTTTGGAATTCATTAAATTTAACGAAGAGCTTTCTATTATTGAAAACCAGAAGATTCTGTGAGGTCTGGTTTTCGAAATATTTCTATCCAAAGTGAACTTAGAACTGAATATCTATGCAGTATGGATTCAAACGAAACAAAGTCTTCGGATGGAGATATCTCCGCAACCAAGGCTCGTAAGACGTTTTAGTTTTCAGTTCTGAATAGAGAATTGATAGACCTTTTCATGGATGTGCCACCCATCACATGTTTTGAATTTTTTTTTAATTTTTGAAAAAAATCATGGACTAACCCCTTGTCTATAAAAATCATAATTTTTCCAATGTTTCTCAAACCCATCGAGACATACATCAAACGAAAGGTCTATTCAATTCCTGTACATCAATGCAAACCAAAAGCTTCTGCGTGGTCTGGTTCTCGAAATATTGCAATTCAAACAATCCAAAGCGATTCCTCTGATTTTCGACTTTTCCCTATCTAGCAATGTCTTTGGGAAGCTATATCTCGGAAACCAAGCCTTGTAAATGGTTGCGGTAAAAAAAATCCTCTGTTATCTTTTTAATAGCTTTCCATAGGTGAAAACCAGGTGCTTCTGCGACGTCCGGTTTTGGAAATATTGCAATCCAAAGTGATTCTACTGATTTTCAACACAACGCTAAATCTGATTCCGATGGCGATATTTCCGCAACCAATTTTTGAAAAAAGTTCTAGTTTTTGGAATTCATTAAATTTAACGAAGAGCTTTCTATTATTGAAAACCAGAAGATTCTGTGAGGTCTGGTTTTCGAAATATTTCTATCCAAAGTGAACTTAGAACTGAATATCTATGCAGTATGGATTCAAACGAAACAAAGTCTTCGGATGGAGATATCTCCGCAACCAAGGCTCGTAAGACGTTTTAGTTTTCAGTTCTGAATAGAGAATTGATAGACCTTTTCATGGATGTGCCACCCATCACATGTTTTGAATTTTTTTTTAATTTTTGAAAAAAATCATGGACTAACCCCTTGTCTATAAAAATCATAATTTTTCCAATGTTTCTCAAACCCATCGAGACATACATCAAACGAAAGGTCTATTCAATTCCTGTACATCAATGCAAACCAAAAGCTTCTGCGTGGTCTGGTTCTCGAAATATTGCAATTCAAACAATTAAAAGCGATTCCTCTGATTTTCGACTTTTCCCTATCTAGCAATGTCTTTGGGAAGCTATATCTCGGAAACCAAGCCTTGTAAATGGTTGCGGTAAAAAAAATCCTCTGTTATCTTTTTAATAGCTTTCCATAGGTGAAAACCAGGTGCTTCTGCGACGTCCGGTTTTGGAAATATTGCAATCCAAAGTGATTCTACTGATTTTCAACACAACGCTAAATCTGATTCCGATGGCGATATATCCGCAACCAATCCTTGAAAAAAGTTCTAGTTTTTAAAATTCATTAAATTTAACGAAGAGCTTTCTATTATTGAAAACCAGAAGATTTTGTGAGGTCTGGTTTTCGAAATATTTCTATCCAAAGTGAACTTAGAACTGAATATCTATGCAGTATGGATTCAAACGAAACAAAGTCTTCGGATGGAGATATCTCCGCAACCAAGGCTCGTAAGACGTTTTAGTTTTCAGTTCTGAATAGAGAATTGATAGACCTTTTCATGGATGTGCCACCCATCACATGTTTTGAAATTTTTTTTAATTTTTGAAAAAAATCATGGACTAACCCCTTGTCTATAAAAATCATAATTTTTCCAATGTTTCTCAAACCCATCGAGACATACATCAAACGAAAGGTCTATTCAATTCCTGTACATCAATGCAAACCAAAAGCTTCTGTGTGGTCTGGTTCTCGAAATATTGCAATTCAAACAATTAAAAGCGATTCCTCTGATTTTCGACTTTTCCCTATCTAGCAATGTCTTTGGGAAGCTATATCTCGGAAACCAAGCCTTGTTATCTGTTATCTTTTTAATAGCTTTCCATAGGTGAAAACCAGGTGCTTCTGCGACGTCCGGTTTTGGAAATATTGCAATCCAAAGTGGTTCTACTGATTTTCAACACAACGCTAAATCTGATTCCGATGGCGATATTTCCGCAACCAATCCTTGAAAAAAGTTCTAATTTTTGGAATTCATTAAATTTAACGAAGAGCTTTCTATTATTGAAAACCAGAAGATTCTGTGAGGTCTGGTTTTCGAAATATTTCTATCCAAAGTGAACTTAGAACTGAATATCTATGCAGTATGGAAGCAAACGAAACAAAGTCTTCGGATGGAGATATCTCCGCAACCAAGGCTCGTAAGACGTTTTAGTTTTCAGTTCTGAATAGAGAATTGATAGACCTTTTCATGGATGTGCCACCCATCACATGTTTTGAAATTTTTTTTAATTTTTGAAAAAAATCATGGACTAACCCCTTGTCTATAAAAATCATAATTTTTCCAATGTTTCTCAAACCCATCGAGACATACATCAAACGAAAGGTCTATTCAATTCCTGTACATCAATGCAAACCAAAAGCTTCTGTGTGGTCTGGTTCTCGAAATATTGCAATTCAAACAATTAAAAGCGATTCCTCTGATTTTCGACTTTTCCCTATCTAGCAATGTCTTTGGGAAGCTATATCTCGGAAACCAAGCCTTGTTATCTGTTATCTTTTTAATAGCTTTCCATAGGTGAAAACCAGGTGCTTCTGCGACGTCCGGTTTTGGAAATATTGCAATCCAAAGTGGTTCTACTGATTTTCAACACAACGCTAAATCTGATTCCGATGGCGATATTTCCGCAACCAATCCTTGAAAAAAGTTCTAATTTTTGGAATTCATTAAATTTAACGAAGAGCTTTCTATTATTGAAAACCAGAAGATTCTGTGAGGTCTGGTTTTCGAAATATTTCTATCCAAAGTGAACTTAGAACTGAATATCTATGCAGTATGGAAGCAAACGAAACAAAGTCTTCGGATGGAGATATCTCCGCAACCAAGGCTCGTAAGACGTTTTAGTTTTCAGTTCTGAATAGAGAATTGATAGACCTTTTCATGGATGTGCCACCCATCACATGTTTTGAAATTTTTTTTAATTTTTGAAAAAAATCATGGACTAACCCCTTGTCTATAAAAATCATAATTTTTCCAATGTTTCTCAAACCCATCGAGACATACATCAAACGAAAGGTCTATTCAATTCCTGTACATCAATGCAAACCAAAAGCTTCTGCGTGGTCTGGTTCTCGAAATATTGCAATTCAAACAATTAAAAGCGATTCCTCTGATTTTCGACTTTTCCCTATCTAGCAATGTCTTTGGGAAGCTATATCTCGGAAACCAAGCCTTGTAAATGGTTGCGGTAAAAAAAATCCTCTGTTATCTTTTTAATAGCTTTCCATAGGTGAAAACCAGGTGCTTCTGCGACGTCCGGTTTTGGAAATATTGCAATCCAAAGTGATTCTACTGATTTTCAACACAACGCTAAATCTGATTCCGATGGCGATATTTCCGCAACCAATCCTTGAAAAAAGTTCTAGTTTTTGGAATTCATTAAATTTAACGAAGAGCTTTCTATTATTGAAAACCAGAAGATTCTGTGAGGTCTGGTTTTCGAAATATTTCTATCCAAAGTGAACTTAGAACTGAATATCTATGCAGTATGGATTCAAACGAAACAAAGTCTTCGGATGGAGATATCTCCGCAACCAAGGCTCGTAAGACGTTTTAGTTTTCAGTTCTGAATAGAGAATTGATAGACCTTTTCATGGATGTGCCACCCATCACATGTTTTGAAATTTTTTTTAATTTTTGAAAAAAATCATGGACTAACCCCTTGTCTATAAAAATCATAATTTTTCCAATGTTTCTCAAACCCATCGAGACATTCATCAAACGAAAGGTCTATTCAATTCCTGTACATCAATGCAAACCAAAAGCTTCTGCGTGGTCTGGTTCTCGAAATATTGCAATTCAAACAATTAAAAGCGATTCCTCTGATTTTCGACTTTTCCCTATCTAGCAATGTCTTTGGGAAGCTATATCTCGGAAACCAAGCCTTGTAAATGGTTGCGGTAAAAAAAATCCTCTGTTATCTTTTTAATAGCTTTCAATAGGTGAAAACCAGGTGCTTCTGCGACGTCCGGTTTTGGAAATATTGCAATCCAAAGTGATTCTACTGATTTTCAACACAACGCTAAATCTGATTCCGATGGCGATATTTCCGCAACCAATCCTTGAAAAAAGTTCTAGTTTTTGGAATTCATTAAATTTAACGAAGAGCTTTCTATTATTGAAAACCAGAAGATTTTGTGAGGTCTGGTTTTCGAAATATTTCTATCCAAAGTGAACTTAGAACTGAATATCTATGCAGTATGGATTCAAACGAAACAAAGTCTTCGGATGGAGATATCTCCGCAACCAAGGCTCGTAAGACGTTTTAGTTTTCAGTTCTGAATAGAGAATTGATAGACCTTTTCATGGATGTGCCACCCATCACATGTTTTGAAATTTTTTTTAATTTTTGAAAAAAATCATGGACTAACCCCTTGTCTATAAAAATCATAATTTTTCCAATGTTTCTCAAACCCATCGAGACATACATCAAACGAAGCGATTCCTCTGATTTTCGACTTTTCCCTATCTAGCAATGTCTTTGGGAAGCTATATCTCGGAAACCAAGCCTTGTTATCTGTTATCTTTTTAATAGCTTTCCATAGGTGAAAACCAGAAGCTTCTGCGACGTCCGGTTTTGGAAATATTGCAATCCAAAGTGATTCTACTGATTTTCAACACAACGCTAAATCTGATTCCGATGGCGATATTTCCGCAACCAATCCTTGAAAAAAGTTCTAGTTTTTGGAATTCATTAAATTTAACGAAGAGCTTTCTATTATTGAAAACCAGAAGATTTTGTGAGGTCTGGTTTTCGAAATATTTCTATCCAAAGTGAACTTAGAACTGAATATCTATGCAGTATGGATTCAAACGAAACAAAGTCTTCGGATGGAGATATCTCCGCAACCAAGGCTCGTAAGACGTTTTAGTTTTCAGTTCTGAATAGAGAATTGATAGACCTTTTCATGGATGTGCCACCCATCACATGTTTTGAATTTTTTTTTAATTTTTTAAAAAAATCATGGACTAACCCCTTGTCTATAAAAATCATAATTTTTCCAATGTTTCTCAAACCCATCGAGACATACATCAAACGAAAGGTCTATTCAATTCCTGTACATCAATGCAAACCAAAAGCTTCTGCGTGGTCTGGTTCTCGAAATATTGCAATTCAAACAATTAAAAGCGATTCCTCTGATTTTCGACTTTTCCCTATCTAGCAATGTCTTTGGGAAGCTATATCTCGGAAACCAAGCCTTGTAAATGGTTGCGGTAAAAAAAATCCTCTGTTATCTTTTTAATAGCTTTCCATAGGTGAAAACCAGGTGCTTCTGCGACGTCCGGTTTTGGAAATATTGCAATCCAAAGTGATTCTACTGATTTTCAACACAACGCTAAATCTGATTCCGATGGCGATATTTCCGCAACCAATCCTTGAAAAAAGTTCTAGTTTTTGGAATTCATTAAATTTAACGAAGAGCTTTCTATTATTGAAAACCAGAAGATTTTGTGAGGTCTGGTTTTCGAAATATTTCTATCCAAAGTGAACTTAGAACTGAATATCTATGCAGTATGGATTCAAACGAAACAAAGTCTTCGGATGGAGATATCTCCGCAACCAAGGCTCGTAAGACGTTTTAGTTTTCAGTTCTGAATAGAGAATTGATAGACCTTTTCATGGATGTGCCACCCATCACATGTTTTGAAATTTTTTTTAATTTTTGAAAAAAATAAAAATCATAATTTTTCCAATGTTTCTCAAACCCATCGAGACATACATCAAACGAAAGGTCTATTCAATTCCTGTACATCAATGCAAACCAAAAGCTTCTGCGTGGTCTGGTTCTCGAAATATTGCAATTGAAACAATTAAAAGCGATTCCTCTGATTTTCGACTTTTCCCTATCTAGCAATGTCTTTGGGAAGCTATATCTCGGAAACCAAGCCTTATAAATGGTTGCGGTAAAAAAAATCCTCTGTTATCTTTTTAATAGCTTTCCATAGGTGAAAACCAGGTGCTTCTCCGACGTCCGGTTTTGGAAATATTGCAATCCAAAGTGATTCTACTGATTTTCAACACAACGCTAAATCTGATTCCGATGGCGATATTTCCGCAACCAATCCTTGAAAAAAGTTCTAGTTTTTGGAATTCATTAAATTTAACGAAGAGCTTTCTATTATTGAAAACCAGAAGATTCTGTGAGGTCTGGTTTTCGAAATATTTCTATCCAAAGTGAACTTAGAACTGAATATCTATGCAGTATGGAAGCAAACGAAACAAATTCTTCGGATGGAGATATCTCCGCAACCAAGGCTCGTAAGACGTTTTAGTTTTCAGTTCTGAATAGAGAATTCGCAGACCTTTCCAATGATGTAACAATCAAACCAAATCATGGCAGCAAAATTTTGATGATTTTTTAAAAAATTCCTCGGGTCCCCCCTGTCAAATAAAAATCATAATTTTTCCAATGTTTCTCAAACCCATCGAGACATACATCAAACGAAAGGTCTATTCAATTCCTGTACATCAATGCAAACCAAAAGCTTCTGCGTGGTCTGGTTCTCGAAATATTGCAATTCAAACAATCCAAAGCGATTCCTCTGATTTTCGACTTTTCCCTATCTAGCAATGTTTTTGGGAAGCTATATCTCGGAAACCAAGCCTTGTAAATGGTTGCGGTAAAAAAAATCCTCTGTTATCTTTTTAATAGCTTTCCATAGGTGAAAACCAGGTGCTTCTGCGACGTCCGGTTTTGGAAATATTGCAATCCAAAGTGATTCTACTGATTTTCAACACAACGCTAAATCTGATTCCGATGGCGATATTTCCGCAACCAATCCTTGAAAAAAGTTCTAGTTTTTGGAATTCATTAAATTTAACGAAGAGCTTTCTATTATTGAAAACCAGAAGATTTTGTGAGGTCTGGTTTTCGAAATATTTCTATCCAAAGTGAACTTAGAACTGAATATCTATGCAGTATGGATTCAAACGAAACAAAGTCTTCGGATGGAGATATCTCCGCAACCAAGGCTCGTAAGACGTTTTAGTTTTCAGTTCTGAATAGAGAATTGATAGACCTTTTCATGGATGTGCCACCCATCACATGTTTTGAATTTTTTTTTAATTTTTGAAAAAAATCATGGACTAACCCCTTGTCTATAAAAATCATAATTTTTCCAATGTTTCTCAAACCCATCGAGACATACATCAAACGAAAGGTCTATTCAATTCCTGTACATCAATGCAAACCAAAAGCTTCTGCGTGGTCTGGTTCTCGAAATATTGCAATTCAAACAATTAAAAGCGATTCCTCTGATTTTCGACTTTTCCCTATCTAGCAATGTCTTTGGGAAGCTATATCTCGGAAACCAAGCCTTGTAAATGGTTGCGGTAAAAAAAATCCTCTGTTATCTTTTTAATAGCTTTCCATAGGTGAAAACCAGGTGCTTCTGCGACGTCCGGTTTTGGAAATATTGCAATCCAAAGTGATTCTACTGATTTTCAACACAACGCTAAATCTGATTCCGATGGCGATATATCCGCAACCAATCCTTGAAAAAAGTTCTAGTTTTTAAAATTCATTAAATTTAACGAAGAGCTTTCTATTATTGAAAACCAGAAGATTTTGTGAGGTCTGGTTTTCGAAATATTTCTATCCAAAGTGAACTTAGAACTGAATATCTATGCAGTATGGATTCAAACGAAACAAAGTCTTCGGATGGAGATATCTCCGCAACCAAGGCTCGTAAGACGTTTTAGTTTTCAGTTCTGAATAGAGAATTGATAGACCTTTTCATGGATGTGCCACCCATCACATGTTTTGAAATTTTTTTTTAATTTTTGAAAAAAATCATGGACTAACCCCTTGTCTATAAAAATCATAATTTTTCCAATGTTTCTCAAACCCATCGAGACATACATCAAACGAAAGGTCTATTCAATTCCTGTACATCAATGCAAACCAAAAGCTTCTGTGTGGTCTGGTTCTCGAAATATTGCAATTCAAACAATTAAAAGCGATTCCTCTGATTTTCGACTTTTCCCTATCTAGCAATGTCTTTGGGAAGCTATATCTCGGAAACCAAGCCTTGTTATCTGTTATCTTTTTAATAGCTTTCCATAGGTGAAAACCAGGTGCTTCTGCGACGTCCGGTTTTGGAAATATTGCAATCCAAAGTGATTCTACTGATTTTCAACACAACGCTAAATCTGATTCCGATGGCGATATTTCCGCAACCAATCCTTGAAAAAAGTTCTAGTTTTTGGAATTCATTAAATTTAACGAAGAGCTTTCTATTATTGAAAACCAGAAGATTCTGTGAGGTCTGGTTTTCGAAATATTTCTATCCAAAGTGAACTTAGAACTGAATATCTATGCAGTATGGAAGCAAACGAAACAAAGTCTTCGGATGGAGATATCTCCGCAACCAAGGCTCGTAAGACGTTTTAGTTTTCAGTTCTGAATAGAGAATTCGCAGACCTTTCCAATGATGTAACAATCAAACCAAATCATGGCAGCAAAATTTTGATGATTTTTTAAAAAATTCCTCGGGTCCCCCCTGTCAAATAAAAATCATAATTTTTCCAATGTTTCTCAAACCCATCGAGACATACATCAAACGAAAGGTCCATTCAATTCCTGTACATCAATGCAAACCAAAAGCTTCTGCGTGGTCTGGTTCTCGAAATATTGCAATTCAAACAATCCAAAGCGATTCCTCTGATTTTCGACTTTTCCCTATCTAGCAATGTCTTTGGGAAGCTATATCTCGGAAACCAAGCCTTGTAAATGGTTGCGGTAAAAAAAATCCTCTGTTATCTTTTTAATAGCTTTCCATAGGTGAAAACCAGGTGCTTCTGCGACGTCCGGTTTTGGAAATATTGCAATCCAAAGTGATTCTACTGATTTTCAACACAACGCTAAATCTGATTCCGATGGCGATATTTCCGCAACCAATCCTTGAAAAAAGTTCTAGTTTTTGGAATTCATTAAATTTAACGAAGAGCTTTCTATTACTGAAAACCAGAAGATTCTGTGAGACATACATCAAACGAAAGGTCCATTCAATTCCTGTACATCAATGCAAACCAAAAGCTTCTGCGTGGTCTGGTTCTCGAAATATTGCAATTCAAACAATCCAAAGCGATTCCTCTGATTTTCGACTTTTCCCTATCTAGCAATGTCTTTGGGAAGCTATATCTCGGAAACCAAGCCTTGTAAATGGTTGCGGTAAAAAAAATCCTCTGTTATCTTTTTAATAGCTTTCCATAGGTGAAAACCAGGTGCTTCTGCGACGTCCGGTTTTGGAAATATTGCAATCCAAAGTGATTCTACTGATTTTCAACACAACGCTAAATCTGATTCCGATGGCGATATTTCCGCAACCAATCCTTGAAAAAAGTTCTAGTTTTTGGAATTCATTAAATTTAACGAAGAGCTTTCTATTATTGAAAACCAGAAGATTCTGTGAGGTCTGGTTTTCGAAATATTTCTATCCAAAGTGAACTTAGAACTGAATATCTATGCAGTATGGATTCAAACGAAACAAAGTCTTCGGATGGAGATATCTCCGCAACCAAGGCTCGTAAGACGTTTTAGTTTTCAGTTCTGAATAGAGAATTGATAGACCTTTTCATGGATGTGCCACCCATCACATGTTTTGAAATTTTTTTTAATTTTTGAAAAAAATCATGGACTAAAAATCATAATTTTTCCAATGTTTCTCAAACCCATCGAGACATACATCAAACGAAAGGTCTATTCAATTCCTGTACATCAATGCAAACCAAAAGCTTCTGCGTGGTCTGGTTCTCGAAATATTGCAATTCAAACAATTAAAAGCGATTCCTCTGATTTTCGACTTTTCCCTATCTAGCAATGTCTTTGGGAAGCTATATCTCGGAAACCAAGCCTTGTAAATGGTTGCGGTAAAAAAAATCCTCTGTTATCTTTTTAATAGCTTTCCATAGGTGAAAACCAGGTGCTTCTCCGACGTCCGGTTTTGGAAATATTGCAATCCAAAGTGATTCTACTGATTTTCAACACAACGCTAAATCTGATTCCGATGGCGATATTTCCGCAACCAATCCTTGAAAAAAGTTCTAGTTTTTGGAATTCATTAAATTTAACGAAGAGCTTTCTATTATTGAAAACCAGAAGATTCTGTGAGGTCTGCTTTTCGAAATATTTCTATCCAAAGTGAACTTAGAACTGAATATCTATGCAGTATGGAAGCAAACGAAACAAAGTCTTCGGATGGAGATATCTCCGCAACCAAGGCTCGTAAGACGTTTTAGTTTTCAGTTCTGAATAGAGAATTCGCAGACCTTTCCAATGATGTAACAATCAAACCAAATCATGGCAGCAAAATTTTGATGATTTTTTAAAAAATTCCTCGGGTCCCCCCTGTCAAATAAAAATCATAATTTTTCCAATGTTTCTCAAACCCATCGAGACATACATCAAACGAAAGGTCCATTCAATTCCTGTACATCAATGCAAACCAAAAGCTTCTGCGTGGTCTGGTTCTCGAAATATTGCAATTCAAACAATCCAAAGCGATTCCTCTGATTTTCGACTTTTCCCTATCTAGCAATGTCTTTGGGAAGCTATATCTCGGAAACCAAGCCTTGTAAATGGTTGCGGTAAAAAAAATCCTCTGTTATCTTTTTAATAGCTTTCCATAGGTGAAAACCAGAAGCTTCTGCGACGTCCGGTTTTGGAAATATTGCAATCCAAAGTGATTCTACTGATTTTCAACACAACGCTAAATCTGATTCCGATGGCGATATTTCCGCAACCAATCCTTGAAAAAAGTTCTAGTTTTTGGAATTCATTAAATTTAACGAAGAGCTTTCTATTATTGAAAACCAGAAGATTCTGTGAGGTCTGGTTTTCGAAATATTTCTATCCAAAGTGAACTTAGAACTGAATATCTATGCAGTATGGATTCAAACGAAACAAAGTCTTCGGATGGAGATATCTCCGCAACCAAGGCTCGTAAGACGTTTTAGTTTTCAGTTCTGAATAGAGAATTGATAGACCTTTTCATGGATGTGCCACCCATCACATGTTTTGAAATTTTTTTTAATTTTTGAAAAAAATCATGGACTAACCCCTTGTCTATAAAAATCATAATTTTTCCAATGTTTCTCAAACCCATCGAGACATACATAAAACGAAAGGTCTATTCAATTCCTGTACATCAATGCAAACCAAAAGCTTCTGCGTGGTCTGGTTCTCGAAATATTGCAATTCAAACAATTAAAAGCGATTCCTCTGATTTTCGACTTTTCCCTATCTAGCAATGTCTTTGGGAAGCTATATCTCGGAAACCAAGCCTTGTTATCTGTTATCTTTTTAATAGCTTTCCATAGGTGAAAACCAGGTGCTTCTGCGAGGTCCGGTTTTGGAAATATTGCAATCCAAAGTGATTCTACTGATTTTCAACACAACGCTAAATCTGATTCCGATGGCGATATTTCCGCAACCAATCCTTGAAAAAAGTTCTAGTTTTTGGAATTCATTAAATTTAACGAAGAGCTTTCTATTATTGAAAACCAGAAGATTCTGTGAGGTCTGGTTTTCGAAATATTTCTATCCAAAGTGAACTTAGAACTGAATATCTATGCAGTATGGAAGCAAACGAAACAAAGTCTTCGGATGGAGATATCTCCGCAACCAAGGCTCGTAAGACGTTTTAGTTTTCAGTTCTGAATAGAGAATTCGCAGACCTTTCCAATGATGTAACAATCAAACCAAATCATGGCAGCAAAATTTTGATGATTTTTTAAAAAATTCCTCGGGTCCCCCCTGTCAAATAAAAATCATAATTTTTCCAATGTTTCTCAAACCCATCGAGACATACATCAAACGAAAGGTCCATTCAATTCCTGTACATCAATGCAAACCAAAAGCTTCTGCGTGGTCTGGTTCTCGAAATATTGCAATTCAAACAATCCAAAGCGATTCCTCTGATTTTCGACTTTTCCCTATCTAGCAATGTCTTTGGGAAGCTATATCTCGGAAACCAAGCCTTGTAAATGGTTGCGGTAAAAAAAATCCTCTGTTATCTTTTTAATAGCTTTCCATAGGTGAAAACCAGAAGCTTCTGCGACGTCCAGTTTTGGAAATATTGCAATCCAAAGTGATTCTACTGATTTTCAACACAACGCTAAATCTGATTCCGATGGCGATATTTCCGCAACCAATCCTTAAAAAAAGTTCTAGTTTTTGGAATTCATTAAATTTAACGAAGAGCTTTCTATTATTGAAAACCAGAAGATTCTGTGAGGTCTGGTTTTCGAAATATTTCTATCCAAAGTGAACTTAGAACTGAATATCTATGCAGTATGGATTCAAACGAAACAAAGTCTTCGGATGGAGATATCTCCGCAACCAAGGCTCGTAAGACGTTTTAGTTTTCAGTTCTGAATAGAGAATTGATAGACCTTTTCATGGATGTGCCACCCATCACATATTTTGAAATTTTTTTTAATTTTTGAAAAAAATCATGGACTAACCCCTTGTCTATAAAAATCATAATTTTTTCAATGTTTCTCAAACCCATCGAGACATACATCAAACGAAAGGTCTATTCAATTCCTGTACATCAATGCAAACCAAAAGCTTCTGCGTGGTCTGGTTCTCGAAATATTGCAATTCAAACAATTAAAAGCGATTCCTCTGATTTTCGACTTTTCCCTATCTAGCAATGTCTTTGGGAAGCTATATCTCGGAAACCAAGCCTTGTAAATGGTTGCGGTAAAAAAAATCCTCTGTTATCTTTTTAATAGCTTTCCATAGGTGAAAACCAGGTGCTTCTGCGACGTCCGGTTTTGGAAATATTGCAATCCAAAGTGATTCTACTGATTTTCAACACAACGCTAAATCTGATTCCGATGGCGATATTTCCGCAACCAATCCTTGAAAAAAGTTCTAGTTTTTGGAATTCATTAAATTTAACGAAGAGCTTTCTATTATTGAAAACCAGAAGATTCTGTGAGGTCTGGTTTTCGAAATATTTCTATCCAAAGTGAACTTAGAACTGAATATCTATGCAGTATGGAAGCAAACGAAACAAAGTCTTCGGATGGAGATATCTCCGCAACCAAGGCTCGTAAGACGTTTTAGTTTTCAGTTCTGAATAGAGAATTGATAGACCTTTTCATGGATGTGCCACCCATCGCATGTTTTGAATTTTTTTTTAATTTTTGAAAAAAATCATGGACTAACCCCTTGTCTATAAAAATCATAATTTTTCCAATGTTTCTCAAACCCATCGAGACATACATCAAACGAAAGGTCTATTCAATTCCTGTACATCCCTGCAAACCGAAAGCTTCTGCGTGGTCTGGTTCTCGAAATATTGCAATTCAAACAATCCAAAGCGTTTCCTCTGATTTGCGACTTTTCCCTATCTAACAATGTCTGTGGGAAGCTATATCTCGGAAACCAAGCCTTGTAAATGGTTGCGGTAAAAAAAATCCTCTCATTACACCACTGCTCTTTATACCATACTCAAGGCTTGATAAGAATACCGCAAAGGGGGGTTTGACAACCCTAAGCAAAACTTCATTGGCAGGAGTTCTATTCGGACACTGATGAACATCTGCAGCTTTTTCGTCGTCTTCTGCAGCATCGTCTTTCAGAAATGAATCATCACAGTATATAACTTCATTGTCATCTGTATTCTCAATGACTTTTGTTGAAAGAGATTGATCAGCACCATGTTCCATTAACTCTGAATTTTCAATATTTTCATTGTGAAGATCCGGAGGTTGATGGCTATCAGTGGAAGTAGGACAAGTACCTTGTAAATTCTCTGGTGACTGTTGTACTTGAAGCTTGGTCTTTTGAAACAACTGATCCATGTTAGATAAAGCTTCATCCCTTATGTTATTGCTACAAAAATTTAAAGAACATCTTGCATTTCCGAAAATGTTGACGATATGCTTTGTAAAGCTTTTTGCATTTTGATAATTTTCCAATACAAGACATCCACTGATATATCCCGATGTTTTTTACAATAAAAAAAAGACCAGGTGTATAAACTATTTTATCTCCATCCATTTGTTTAAGGCCTAAGCATTTAGCATGAATAGTTTCATGGCAAACTCCACACGAAAAAGTTAAGTCGTTCGTATTCTTCTTGCATACATAAGAATCTGTTATACTTCTCATCGCTCCAATTTCTGCTAAGGTGGCAACTCAATTATATTAGTAAAAGCCACAACCCAAAATTCAGCACAATGTTTATAAGGCTAGTAAATACCACAACCCAAAGCTTGTCGCGATGTTATAATGGTTAGCAAAAACCACAACCCAAAGCTCAACTCGAAGGTTAATATATGGTTATACCAATTGAGCATTCAATTTCTCCAGAGTAATGCAGTTGCAAGTATTGAGACATGGAGTCACGGCACCTGGCAGTCAGTGCGTGAACCTTCAATTGGAGATAGATTTTCTTTCGATTTGACGTTCAATAGGCGCGTTTTATTGGTAATTTATATCTAGCGCAGTAATACAAGTACCAAAAAAACGCTTTATTCACTCTTTAACTCACTCTTCCTTGTTCCTCCTACTTGTGGAATTAAGAATAAACTTACTCGGACTCGGATGTGTTCGAAAGATCTGTTTCTCGTTTTTAAGCTGGAGTTGAAATATTCATGAAAATGCAGATTGAGTTGAAATATTCATGAAAATGCAAATCGAGTTGATTTAGAGTTCTTCTCACTGTTAAATTTGATTTAAAACTTACAAAAGTGCGAAAATATATCGCATATATATACTGAGTATTGGAGAAAAAAAACATAGTACTCAATAAAATGACATTGGCGCAAAATTTTAAACAGCCTCTTATTAAGGTAGTAGTATTATACTTCTTATATATTTCCTAACTTTAAAGTACTCGTAGTTTTCTAATTTTGAACATTTTTTAACTAATATCATCTTAAGGCTGGGAGCGCACATTCAATTTTTAGTTGCACAACACTGTTTTTATACTTATAGAAAACAGATGAACTATTTGGTTGAATGTCCGCGCAGGTGCATATAATTATATGTTACACAAAATAGCGAACTCATTTTAGGCAATCGTTTAGTTTGTGTCAAAACACAAACTTTTTAGTTTCTTAAACCAAACAGTTGCAAAACAGCCTAGCCTAAGGCAATTTCTTTTAATAAATGGATTCTGAGCAACCTTAAAACAATAGTAGTTCGAGCAAAGAACTAAGTAAACAGACCTATTTTGACGTTTTTTAATGTTAAAGAGTCATATGAAGTTATAACGATACTAAAAAAATAAAATAAAAAATAAATAAAATAGGTGTTCTGAGAGTTTAGCTTTAATTTTTTCAGTTGTTATATAAATTCAGCATAATGCCGCAGTTATACGACATTTTTGAACAAATGCCAGTGAACTGATAAAACATATCAATCGAATTCAATATTTCAATATTCAATTTTTTATGACAAAATTAGTGGCAGTAGTGTAAAGCCGGAATTATAGTTTTACATTTGAAAAAATATTTGTTCTATAAATTTCGGAGCGATCAAAGGCAAAGTATAACAAAATAAATACCAACGAACACACCCTCAAGTATGCCACATATATTTTTTCGGACACCACCTAAACACCTCCTACATTTCAACATCCGAAACTCCATCTTCACTAAATTATCCATTTCAATTACTAGCTAGTTTTTATTCACTAATCGGTTGTTGTTGTTTTCCATGTTAAATTTTGCGATGTAGTATATTCACTAACCAATAAAACACGGCTAATGTATTTCCCATAAGAAAAAAGCAAAAAAGGGTCGGAAAAACATTGATTTAACTAATCAAACTTATATGAACCGGTATGCATTTTATGATTTTAAAAGAATAGTAATATGTGTTTATTTCTAAATCAAGTTGAAAATATAGTAAGAAACTTAATTTATCTTTTGTAATTTGGCTTCAAAAATCGTAAATATATCGTATGTGAATGACAGATGAAACAATTTTGTTAAGAAGCAATTTGTATGGTCTTCTTTGACCAGCCGTATTTTAGTCTCAAGGTAGAATATTTGTCCTTAAATCAATAATTATCTATTTAATTTAAAATAAAACAAACAAAAAACTCCTGTGTGGCCTGGCCAATTCTAAGTCAGCAATTTTTTCAAGTGTAATTAAATTTCTATGTAATATAAGAAAACAAATGTAACAAAAAAAAACACAGTATAAAGTTTACTAATACTACTTCTATTAAGTTTTCAACTCGATTCGGTCGGTGTATGTCGTTTAGTGTTTTTATGTTTTGTGAAAATTTTTATTTTTTCTTGTTAACAAGTTTCTATGATAAAAGAGACAAATTAAAAAGCAGGAAAATGTAAGAAACTTTGTTATTATTGTGACTTAATTCAAAAAATTCATGTTTCCATTTTCTTTAAGTATTTGTTGTTGTTTTCTTGCAATTTCCTTACTTTTTTTTAGCACAAATTGCACAGGATTAATCATGTTTTTGATATATTTTCCACCTGATTTAGAAATAAACACATATTATTATTCTGTTAAAATCATAATATTGATACCCGTTCATATAAAATTAATTAGTAAAATTTATGTTTTTCGAGCTCCTTTTTGCTTTTTTCTTATGGGAACTTTGAGTATATATAATATGGAGGGCTCGTCTCTATTCCAAATGCGTGACTATCATAGGGGGCGCTGCTCAAATTTGTGTAAGACAAAGTTTTTTGACAGCGGCAACCAAAAAAAAGTTTTTGGCAGGATTGATTGTAGAGCTGTGTAAATCGTTCATTTCAAATGATCGAATCATTCAACAATCGATTACAAAAATGATCCGATCATTTCAATCGATCGATCATTTTCATTTCACTGAAATGATTCAATAATGTTCCTATTGGATTTTAATTTCGATTTCGATGATAAGATTGACCTGTGGCTTTGATAGTTCTTACAAAATACTCTATTATTGTAAGCCATAAATTGCCAAACAATATCGAATGATAACTACTTTTTACATGGATTAAAAAGTGTCAAAAAATTCAAGAAAAAGAGATTTTATTTGTTGCTCCGGAAAAGAGCAATTTTAGGGCTTTTGGCTGACATTTTGTACAAAATATACTTTGTGCGTCATAACCTAAATTGTCCTCTATTCGTCAAGTCATAAACTGTCAAATGTCATCAAAGGATGGCTACGATGTCGATGGATTTAGAAACGTCCAAAAATCCACATTAAACATACCGGATCCTGATATATCAAAAAACATCAGTTCAACCCAACAATTGTTTTTTCGGCCTACGAAATCAACAACCAACTCTTCAACTCGATCAATCATGTTCTTCAATTCCGAGTTCAACCTAGAAATTCCAGTCCACCGTCCGTTTGGCATTCATAATTCATTGAAATGATTGAAATTGAGATAGAAAATCAAGAATCATCTAAATGATTGAGATTGAGATCGACTAAAATGATTGATTTCGATTATCAATACTTTTCGATGATCGGATGAAAAAAATCGAATCGATCCTGATTGACACAGCTCTAATTGATTGCCTTGCGGGAAGATACTAAGTTAGAACAAAAGAATAGCATACAAATTAGCAAACAAAAAAAAAGATTGTGTGTACTGACGTACGCGCGGTTGAAGTAAAACTTCTTTTTCCTCAAGCAAAGCTTCTGTAAGATTATAACCTACGAACAAACATTTTGTATTCTAAAAACATGTCGCTGTCTTTGACGGATAACGTGACGTTTTGACATGTCACTGACAGCTGCATAGAATTTTTTTACCCCCAACGCCGGAAAAGAAGTTTTACTTCAAAAAAACATCAAAAAGATATGTTTGTTTGTTTTTTTTTTTTTAAGGATAGTGGTTTCTGCTTGTTAAATTGGTCGACCACATAATTCACAAACATTTTGTATTTTTAAAACATGTCGCTGTCTTTGACTGATAACGTGACGGTTTGACATGTCACTGACAGCTGCATAGAGAATTTTTTACCACCAACGCCAGAAAAGAAGTTTTACTTCAAAAAATTGAATGTGCGCGCCTAGCCTTAAATGAAATCGAGAAGAAAAGTACAAAACTCCCATGCCACTTGACAAGCAAGTTGCCTCGCTTTGTTTGTATTACCCTAGGGCTGCACGTGCAAGTATTGGCAAGCATGTTGTAATCTTGTAATGTACACAAGCATTTCTTATTAACCCGTACAAACCCGAGCAACTTAATAGTCGCCTGGAATTAATTCAGTATCCAGGCAACTTGGAAAGCAAGTACACTGACAGCGGCACTCTTGTAAAATTAATTATTAAAGTATTTGATTGATTAGTCGGGTGACGTTCAAATTTATAAATACCAAAACAAATGTCGGTGGCGTGTGCGATTAAGCGAATAAATATTATTAAAAAGTATAATTTCAAAACTTTCAGGCAACCTGATGGTCATATGGCATGCCGTCTATGACAGCAAGAATACAAATGGTAGTGGATATACCCAACTTTTTGGCCAGTACTTTGTATGCGAGGGTTAGGTTTTGGTTAAATTTATTTGGATTGCAATATGCTTGTCAATAATTATTCGGTTGCATAGCCATTGCGCGTCTGAACCTATAGTTTTATGTTTATCTTTGAATGCAGCCATTTGAAATATATAAATTCTAAATCGTATCCAACTTCATGTTTTACTTTGCACATGCTAAAAACATGTCGCTGTCTTTGACAGATGGCGTGACGGTTTGACATGTCACTGACAGCTGCATAGAATTTTTTTTACCCCCAACGCCGGAAAAGAAGTTTTACTTCAAAAACATTTTATTATTCAATATTTTTGTATCATTAAACCACTAAGTTAAACACTAAAACTTTTTCAAGCTAAATATTTCTACAAATTTATTTTTTTAAATCCAACTAAAACTCATTACACCTTGAGTTCGTTTTCGAATTTGGACTCGTTTTTCGGTTGGAATTGTGCCAGTTCCTTAATCTTTACCTCATTACAAAGGTGACACAAACCACTTGCAGGGAATGGATCGCTGATGTCGGAAAAATCATTCTGCTGTTCATCTCTCTTAGTCGAGGCTAAATTACTGCAGTCCAGATGTTGAAAGATCTCCCGATTGTAGTCGCCATCCTTGGTAAATCCATTGTATTGGTCACATTGTGGGGAAGCTATTCGCCTCCAAGTAGGGAACTTTAATATTTTGATTACAAAATAGCAATTAACAGTCACTTTAAAGTTTGATTTTATTTTAACGTATAGTTTGTAAAGAATTAAAACAGTCACAAAGCTTATTGATATGCGGTTTTTTGCAAACAAGACTGAAAATTTACCGAGTGCTTCATATCACATGTGACGGAGAACGATGTGCGAGGAGAAGGTAAACACAAATTGACAGCATACAGCTGTATCCTTAACTTACAGAAAGTGAGACAGCGACCCCTATCACAACTGCAAGTACTACAATGTATTAGGGATAGGAACGAGCCCTGAATATTATATATACTCAAAGTATGGGAAATACATTGAACGACAAAGCGTAAAAAATTCTATCTCCATTTGTCAGTACACACACTGACTTCCAGGTGGTGTTAAAAGCAACTTACCAGGTGCCAATAGTACTATCAAGAAGACGAAAGATTGTGGCGACATCTTAAGGCTAGGGACTGCAATTGCTAAATTTGTCTTTGCTAAATTTAATAATAAAATATTCCCTTTTTCCCTTTTTTTTTGTTGTGAACAGAGCTTTATACTCTTACAGCGCCATCTGTTGGAAAATTGCATATCTACTTTATGGATTAGTTGTTCTCGAGGGATCTCGTCTTGGAATGTTCTAGATGTTTGGAATAAGGGGAAAAACATATGACATTGGAAAAGAGCTTTTTGTTCCTTCCATAACGTTTATATGCGATTTTCCAGCAGATGGCGCTATATGAGTATAAAGCTCTTTTCGCAACAGTATTTATTTTGTTATACTTTGCCTTCACTAGTCCAAAATGTGATCGCTTCGCAATTTACAGAACATATCTTTTTTCAAATGGATACCATCCATACCTTAATTCTGTTTTTACACTACACTGACACTGCCATTAATTGTGTCACAAGATATTGAATCAATCTACACGAAGGCGAATAGTTTTGGATTAGTATTTTTTATCAGTACACTGGAATTTATTCAGAAATGTCGTGTAACTGCGACATTAGGCTGACAAAATGTCTTTATATTGAATTTAGTGAACAGCAAATGTTAATGTTTAAGAAATACCATACAATAGGTAAATTAGGAATACGAGATCATTTTAAGTAGATTGTAGGAAAAAGACATATTTTCATACGTAAGTATAATGAAGTCAAATGTTTAAAATTACAAAGAGTTAATGCAAATTTAATAGTGAGAAAAACTCTAAATTTACTCGATATGCATTTTCATTAATATTTCAATTCGATCTGCATTTTTATTAGCATTTCAACTCCAGCTTAAAAACGAGATACAGATCTGTCGAACACATCCGTGTAAGTTAATTCAACAAGTAGTAAGGTTTCGACACATAATACACTGATACCAACTTTGGGAGTTTATTATGGAAGAATTAAAGAGCGAATAAAATGTTTTTTTGGTGCTTGCGCTAGCTATAGATTACCAATAAAACACGGCTTATGTCTTAGAAAGTGGTATGTACTTTAAGGCGAAATAAATAATAACTAATTATGAGTACTTACTTGCTGTTGTTCATCATTTATAAATTTATAGGAGCTTGTTATTTTAAACAGAGTCTTTGTGTTTTTTTTCGGCCGTTTGCCATTTCTGTTCCTATTTCCATATCCGCCTTTAACAATTCAAACACATTTTTCAACTAATGCAAAATTGATGATTTGTATTTACATAGTCTTAATAAACATATTCTGAGAAAAACTTAACATAATGTTAACATATTTGCGATTTTGTTGTTCTACAATGAAATTCATATAAATATCTTATCTGCAGGTAGTAAATATACCTAAATAAGCAATATAATCTTAAAACAAATATTAAAAACACTTCATAGTAATTTTTTGTTTACTCTCGGCTGTTTACGTTGTTCCATTTTGTAGTATGTCTAAGTTGCTCCTGGGATTTCTCGTTAAATAAATGACAGTCACTAACTGGTTAACATCTCTCTTATATAATAGTTATAATTTAAAAAAAAAATTATAATGAGATCTGAATCTGAGAAATTCATTTTCTTCTCTCTAATATGACTGAATGCAAAATTGTTCTATGACATGTTTCATTAGTTCTTGTTACTTATTTTATTAATTGAAACCATATGTAATTCAAAAACCCTTTAAATCCTTATTTTTTTTTTTTTTTTTTAATTATATTTTGTATTTGATTTTAAATTTCCTGTTTTGTTGATTGGTTTCCACTGTTTAACACAACACTAATTTAAATTAATCAAACGAGGATAAATATACATTTTTACGAAAAAAAAAACTCAGATTAATAAAATTTGGCAAATTGTATCATTGGAGTGTATTGACTTTTATTTTCGATTTTAATTGATAAGTTCATAGTGATTGCTTGTTGGCAGTTGTCTGTGTCATTTCTTATAAGTTGTTATAGGTATATTATGAAGAACCTCAAATTGTGTAGGTGTGTTTGGTTGATTTGAAATTATTTGTTTTTAGAACATGAAGCTACAGAACTTGAGAAATTAGATATCTCAAATTGGTTGAAAAACAGTGCTAATTTGTGTGTATTTCTGTGTGTGTTTTTTTTTTATATTGCAACTAATGCTTATTTTGTAAATTTTAGGTTGTTTTCAATTTTTAAGAGTATTTGTGGTGCGGTAGATGCCGGATTTGCAATTTTTTTTGTTTTTTTTTCTAATTTTGAACCATATATATATTTTTTTTTTTTAAATTTTCAGAAAGAAAAATGAACAAGTATTTATGTATTTATTTTTCACCTATGCATTCATTTGAAACAAAACATCTTATCTTTTGTTTATTCGAGAGAGCTCACTTAAAGCTATAATTTGTGTTATTATTTTTTTATATCTTTCTCCTGAGTGTTTAAATTTCAAATATTATTTTTTTTGCTATATAGTAGGACATAAAAACAATTTATATTTAAAATTTAAAAAATAAAAAATAAAATGAATAAAATAAACAAAATATTGTTATTGAAAATAAAAATATATTTCTTAAGTGGAATATAATTTTCCTGTACTAAGCAAGGAAGACAATAATCTTATGTTATATTTTAAATATATATATTAATACCACCAAACCTGGGTATGTCATCTTACGTCAAAAGTACGCCCAAAAAATGTTATCTCAAGACTACAATACAACACTTTGTATAGACGCAATCGAAATTCAAAAACTCTGATTTTCAAATCTATGAGTATTCACGACTCATATTGATTTAGTTTTTTTTTTTTTTTTTGTTAATTTTATTTTCAGTGACTAACAATATTTATGTCAATATGACATAATGTTTTCAACCATAACATATGTTTGATTCGTTATAAAATGTTTAACGGCTGATAACATTTTTAATTTGATTTAGTGTTTTTTTTTTTAATTTATGTATTTAATATCTATGGTTTAAATGTTAATTATTAGCTCACTTATGTATAACATTATGTTATCGTCACTGTGTATTATTACTTTGTTTAACTTATGATTTATTTTTAATATATATGTATGTATTTAGCTTATGTGGTTGTACAAATATATTCGTATTTATTAATATGATAGCATCTATGGATGTCGATTTGTGGATGCAAAATAGATAAATCAGTAATTAAAATGCAGTTCATTCGGTTTTGACAGTGATTGTTTTTAAAGCTTTCATAGTAACTTGGATACACATTTTTTTCTTTAAAGTAATGAACAAAGAGCTTTACATATTTTGTTTAACTTAGCACCTTAAAATAAATATAAGAGTTAAAACGAAACCTTATTGTTGATATTTTAAATGATTTTTTCTATGCATAGATGGATTAGAAGATTGTTTTGGTGACATCTGTTGTCAAAGCTGTTGCTTATTGCTCATTTACTGATACCAAATCACCGTGGCAAGTTGCACGATTGAACAGCACGTCCCAATGATAAGTCTTTATTATCAAAATAAGTGCTCGTTAGTGCAAACATTACGCGCCCATGTACCGGTGACGTGGGTGGCCCCTCACTGTCGATTTATCAACGTTTGGGGGTCAAATTTTATACGACCAGTTCGGTAATCAATCAGCCAACATTCTCACGTCAAAGGAACGCAAGACCGGCCGAGAACATCGCCACGGTCCATGAAAATATATAGCAGAACCCGAGGCTTCCCGGTGAATTTTGATTGGCGACTTGGGAATACACCCTTAACAGAGCCCGTATCGCGTAAGAGTAAAGAGATCACTAAATTAATTGATTGTCATTTTGACAATCGCTCTTTCTTTATTTCTTTATTGATATGATAGAGACAGCTATGGTCCAAATGACACTAAGAAAATTGATAATCAACTATCACCTTAGCCGATTCCACCCCAGATCTAGCCGGCCAAGGAGTTTAAGGTTAATGACCATAACCAAGGCCGTTTCTTCGCTGACTGGGCTTCGGAGCGCTTAGAAGAGGACCCCAATTTTAGAAGGAAAATCATCTTAAGCTAAAAGGAACATTTTTGGATGAATGGCTGTGTTAACAAGCAAAATTGCAAAACCCTCACGTGGTTCACCATGTGAGAACGTATCTTCAAAAAATTAGCATTTAGTGTAGATTTTGTGCCGGTGGTGGCGTCAATAATTCGTACCTCCCTACACAACGATGGTCCAAATTGAACCATATGGAGCTAGACGACATTTGGTACTAGCAGGACAGTGGACGCCACGATTGACATTCTGCGAAAACGATTTCAGGGTAAGGTTATCTCTCACAGGGGTAACGTAAACTGACCACTAAGGTCTATGCAAAAAAAAAACAATCGACCGATGCGCTTAAGAGGAACGTAACACAGGCCATCTCTCAAATTAAGGTAGATCTATTCGGAAGATTCATTGAAAATTTGACCACTCATGTCCGTGCCATCGTGAGAAGCTAAGGCGAGCATTTGAACGATGTATGCATAAGATTTTCAAATATTATTGAAAAACCCTTTAACAAGCTTAAACTTAGGAACAATGAAGCGTAACTAAACAAAATTTGATGGCTAAACAGCTCGTAGAAAACAAGGACATTGGGACAGTGGCGATTTGGGAAACATGCAGCGAAGCTGGGAATTTACTACAATACTGTCTTAGTTGTAGGGATCGGCAGAAAAAGGAAACAGTCATTAATTTCCGTTTTTCCTCTGAGAACACAATTATTGAGAAAATTATTCCTTAACAAACTTCTGAACTGAAGATCAAAAACTGTATCTCTTTTGTCAACGCAACGAGGTCACTTTGAAACGAAGCTCGACGACTACTGTGACGGGTAACGGATGCCTTTCAAAGCTAATTCGTTCACTGGGCAAGACTGCTTAATGTCACCGAAACAACATTTCTATAGAAACAAGTTGAAGACAGATTAACTGCCTGAAAACTGGTCTTCACATGAACCAATCCAAATCTTATTTGAGTATGCGACTTTAGCTAGAAAAGAGTAGAATATAAATTTCATCAAACCAGCAAACAATTGACACTTGTCGGGTTAGAATGAATCTATCACCGGATGTTTTTAAGAAATTAACAGGCTGATTACTAAGCGGGCCTTAACTATCCCTCTTGGTTTGAATCCTTACGGGTCACAAGTCAATGGGATCCTACATGAGCAGAATGGACGCAAACACATATGAATTATTTATAGATCCTTCCAGACAGAATTGATAGAAGAATAGTGTTTGGACGAACTGGGTGATGCCTCGATCATGAAATTAAGCATTATCCAAATATTCATTCACAATACATGATCGTTCAAAAAGGCATATCATACCTTAGCTCACTAATTTATTTCTTCCCTTTGCTCTCGTTTTACATGTTTGCGTACTATCTAAGGAGTATAAAGGATACATAGAATTTCTATGGCAAAAATTCATTTTGCCTTATCATCGCACCTTATACACTAACCGGGTTACAGAAAACAACCTCTCAGCACTAAAATATTAATGGACTCTTTTGATTCCTAGTAAGCCACAGACATCGAAATTCGTGTTTAGGTTAGATTGACTCGGCAGAAGATCCGACACACTAAGAAGATGAGTTGGTTTGTGGTGAAACCACATTTATCTAATCTTGGAGACTTTCTCCCTGATCGTTAAACCAATTGAAGCTCCTCATAAAGAGAGCAAGATTGCCGATATCTCTTAGATGGAGTCTACGTGTTTGGGATAAGGCAGGACGTGAAGGTTCTGCACAAATCTTTTGAATGAATTCCAATCCTGTTATAACACCTATTACGGAGCCTATGTTCGATCTACTAAAAGATATTTAAACTTTGAAGCACTTTAGATCCAGTATTTGCCAAATCGGTTTTGTCGCCACATCGCTTTTCTTTTATTTAAGGCTTAGCTATGCGCGAAACAGATTAAACCAGCAACAGCACCAGCATCGTCAACAGCAAACAGCACGCTGACCAGCAAACATTTCTCAAACACATTGCCACCAGCAACGTCATTTCATCTGCTTGACATTTCATATCGAAAAAAAAGTTTTTCATTGTGGTGCCACTGAATATTGCAGTGAGAAAGTTGACAACACTGGACCAGCAACAGCAAATTTAGGACTTTGGCCTAACGACGCTGTTGGCGTTGCTGTTGCTGTTCTTATGTGTGTTGAACAATTGAGATACATTGGATCTAAATTAATGGCGGCCGCTTTTGCTGTTGACGGTGCTGTTGCTGGTTCAATCTGTTCCGCGCTTTATTCTTTGTATAGCATCTTGCTTCAGCGTAAGTTTACACGTAGCAATGGGAATACCTATATTTGCTTTATCTGGCAATAAAAATAGTGCGTAGGAACTTAATTAAAAAAGTTCAGATTATTTCCAAAATTCACACGGAATATCTGCAGTAATACATGCATGAATAAGCATCTATCGGTTTTTACAGTGCTGATTGAAAAAACGTGTTGAATAAGTGCTTATATCTCGAAGTCACTCCTCCACTCACCAGTACTGTAAATATGTACATCGGTCAATGTGAACTGTAAGGACTTTCAACAATTTTTTGTTGACTGACATCTGACATTTTTATCATTTTCTTAAGCTTAGACGTGAACGGGATGGAACGTCAACTGAAAGCTCTTCTACATTATGTCACTGAGTAGATACCTTGCTATTATGTACATATTTACAATATAGATCTGTTTGATTACTTTGTAAATAACATCAAAATAAACACTTTGATGAATCTGACATTTGTTTATAAATTTTTGAAAGCAAATAAGTACTGCAATTGTCTGCAATATATTTATGATAAAAATAAAACACTTTTTTATTTTACTTTACATTTTAGCATCTGTCAGATTCATCAAAGTAATTGTTTTCACTTTTGTCGTTAACATTTCTGTTTCCAAATCCAAAATGGTGGATTAACTAAATAAATTGATTTCTGAGCTAGGGCAATTGTGTTGAACCAAAGTCCCCTATTACACATTGCCTCATGCGACTTTCCTTTTAAATTTGTATCCCGTGAGGCAAAAGCTATTACACGTTGACTCATGTCTCAAATTTGACTGTTGTCCGTATTTTTTAATGCACAACACAACATAAAACGAATTTGAGAAAAAGAAACGTCAAAATGAGGCTACTAAAAATCAGCCCGGTACTCACCGGGAATACTTTCTTGCATCTCATTTCCTCATATCTGTTTTCTTTTTCGCACTTACGTGAGCCTCGTCTCGTGGGACATCGTGTAATACGGGACAAACCTACATAAAGTTCAACTTAAACGCATGTCGTATACAAAGGAGTTGAAACGAATTTCAATCTCGGTTACCTTCGCATTGATTAAAGTGAGTAAGCACTTTTTATAATCTTTATTCTCTATTATATTTGTGCCCATTTGTCAATAAATAATCTTATGATTTAATGTATTCTGCATAAAAAGGAAATCATCATTATGTTTTACGATTAATACAAAAAATACAGAATTTTAATGAATTTATTTATAATTCATTTATAGTTCATCTTCAATTTGATACTCAGTATAGAGCTGTCAATTTCAATTAAAATATGTATATCTGATGGATAAATGTATTTTAAAAAAAGATATAGCGAAAAAAGAAGTCTAACAAAGGCGACGCTCTTAAGTAAAAATTTTAACAATTGACTCAATTGTCAATATAGCATAGAACTAAAATAATTAACCAGAAGTATAAATTATCCAAGTTTTCTACTAAGCCTAAGCTTTTAAAATCTTGAATATGATTTATCAAAACCCACTTAACTGCATTTCAAAGAAATGATATAATATTGTTCATAACAATTTTTTCTATAGAAGATGTTAACTACGCTACTCAATATTTTAATGATATTTGTGTTTTGTTCGTTTAATTGTTTTGTAAAATAATACATTGCTTTTGTTTATTTTTTTTTTTAATTTACTTTTTTTAAACTATCAAATTCCGTAGTTAAGGGTATTTGTCATTATTTTCGATTATCCCATTTTGTTTTGTAAAAGTATTTTTATTTAATAATCCAATTTTTTAATAAATAATAATATTTATCTACTTAATATATTCTTTTTTTTTTGTTTCATCTTCTCGGAAACACTAAATCTTAGTGTTTGCCAAAGAAATCAATGTACGTATTTATTTTTTTTTATATTATTTCGTTTTAATTAAAATAGTTAACTTTTAGGTTATGTTAATTTTGTATTATATTTTTTTGTTTAAATATTAATTTTCATCAATGAATGTTTGTTTTGTTTAAATGTTAATTTATGTTTGCTTATAAATACATTTTTTGTTGTTGTTGTTGTTTTTTGTTAAATTTGTAAATAGTTTATTTAAAAGTGTTCACTAATTGCGATTAATATTAATTTATTTATGCATGATTAAAATTATCAAAAAGCAGATAAATGATACATTTATGCGTTTTTCTTTTATAAAAAAAACAACGAATAGAATTTTTTAATTAAATTGTAAAATTAATTATAACATTTCATTTTACATTTTTAACAATTGTCCGTTATCACAGCACCAACCATGTTTTATGTTTTTATTTTTTTTTTCATCTCATTATTTCGTTATCATTTATAAAATTAATGTTACACTTGTTTTCGTTTATAAACTTAAGCAACAAAAAAATTGATGTGAGTACCTTAAATAAAAATTATAAACTTTATTACAGAAATATATTTATGTTTATTATAATAACTAGGCACAATCTAATAACAAAATTTATAATTTGTTATTTGAACATTTTTCTATTTCGCTTATGTGAGATACTAATTTTGTTTTTAACTTAAAACTATTTTTTTTAAGAATATAATTTGTGAAGCAGAAGAAAAGTGGGAAAATAGATATTTTATTAAAGTTTTGTGGAAGTGAAAATATTGAAATAAAAGATCTTAGGCCCGTATGAATAAAAAAAAAGAGTAATACTGTAAGATTGTGTTGAAGTAGCGGCCAGCGGAAGAAGTGACACGTTCAGAACATAATTTGTTCCTTACCACATGAATCTAGGAGACTCCTCGCAAGATTCTTTTCTTTAAATTAGAATTAGTAGGTATATAGGTGGATCTACTCTGAGTGGAGTGAGTGTAAGTGTGTTGAACCACCATTTTGAAATTCCGAGTGCACCACTAAAGTGTCAAATTTGCCTCAATAGATGAAATTCATGAAAACGTCAAATTTAAGTTAATTTGACATACAAATAATAGTGTTTTGAGCTAATAGAATTTCCCTGGGAATTCTTCGATTGCTCGAAAATTGAGAATTTATTAATACCGGAAATAAAATTTCTCTGGGATTTTGACTGTCATTTCATTTCATCGGACTTTTTGGTCCGACAAAAATTATTTCGAATTAGATTTGCGATAGGACTTATACCCAGTTAAGCCGTTAGTATTTATATTAGGGTATTCGAACACTAAACGCAGTTCGCGCTTATGAACATTTTTCTAACACATTTTTGACGTGGATGACGTTTTTGAAATGGCACTTTATCACAAAGAAACTAGTACTCTTAGGCCCGGTGCACACATGCGTTCTTTTAACGCGCGGTACCGCAGCACGCAAAATAACGCGCAATGCCGCAGCTTCATCGCACTCGTGTGTGCACCACTCAATTCATTTGCGAATACTGTAAGACGCAAAGGCGGTGACACTGCGGTACCGCGCGTCAAAAGAACGCATGTGTGCACCGGGGCTTAAGCGATTTATTTTGCGTTCCATTGTGGCTTTTGCCAATAATTGTTGTAGAAAAAAATTGACAACAATTTTCAAGTATCTTACAAGATTTCATGCTTTAAGACTTCAAGTTTTAAACGGTCGGTAATGGTTTTGTGTTGCACTTGACCCCATATATATTTACTTGAGCAATATAGAAGGTATCATGGCGATGGAAGCTATAGGCACGCTCCCAATAGTTTAGATATCTTATAATATGACAAAATTTTACGGCACGAAGTTAATATCAATGACCGATTTTCCCTTATCTCTCTGCAAGCCAGATAATCCCACATCAAGGGTAGACGACCCAGTGGCATCACTATCAAAATATAATCAGAAGTGCAGTTGCTGATTTGCTGAGCTTCAGCACCACAATGAAATCTCTTAACACGGTTCATCAGTTAATGCAGAATACTAGCACTACAGAAAAGCCTCTCGTGAGCTCCACCAGAGAACGAGTGGGGCGATAAACGCCGACTTTTTTAAGAGGAAAAACAGATGGCACGAGAAACGGACAATGAAATCCATTTCAAAGGCCATGTTTACAGTTCTATAAAAGTGTGAAACGGCTATACAAGGGAAGAAATAAAGTCTTCCTGGGTAAGGGTTAGAATAATGCATAGCAAACACAGATGGTGTTATTGACCTCCAAAAAATCTTTCCCATATAAAAATGGTGGGCTATCTAGTGATTTCTTTTTAAATCATAGGTTATTTTGGCACTGAAAGCTGTTCCCGCTCGAAATCTTGACAGAAAATCAGTATCGTACCTCCGCGGAATGAAATGAGCCGCTTCATGCTTGAACAACGTTGGGAAATATTAAAAACTTTTTTCCAAAGTGAGTGCTGTTTAGCCTAGGCAGTGCGTTTTTTTAAAAGAAGTTTTGGTCGAAATGGAGCACCCACCGCGCCTGCGGTACGAAAGCTTGTGCAAAAAGTTTGTGATGCTAGCGGAAAACACTCATGGACCCCGACATCGTATGGTGCGCTGCTGTAGCAGAGAGTGTGAGACTCAATTCATGAACATCAACTCGCCATCGATCTCAACAGCTCAACATTTGAACTATGAGTACTAGCCTGAGGAGAACTCTGAACAAAGATCTCTGATTATTCGCTTACAAAGTCTAATTGACTCCAGCCGAGGCAGCCACTTGAACGACGTTGTGTTTCATAATTAATGGGAATATTTGCACTACTAATAAAGCCACAATACATGGAAGACATTTAATTTTGTTCCTATTATTGCATTTGTAAAAAGAAACTTGTACTATGGCACACCCTCTACACTGATTAACGCCGATCTTTTAGGTTGAACACTCCATTTAACTTGGACGCTGACGACGAAAATTGGCGTTCTCCTGACTAATAAGAAGTGCGAATTAGCTATATCGAAGCATATGCCCTACAGAACTGCTGGTGCAGGTGTTCTACTATTCATACAGCATATTCCAACTTCTCTGAAGAGAGAATGCCCCATTAATGAAACTTATTTGCCACATCCACAATAAACATGATAGTCTAGACAGAGTCATCTACAAAGTCTTATATAAGTCTCTTATATGACTATAATGTATTAACCATTAAAAAGATGTTCCATCTCGGCATCCGTAATATACTCGTTTATGCTTAATGACGAGATTTTGCCACTCCGTAAAATTTGGCAAAAACACCGACTACCCCTTGATTTCGAGAAAGGTATTTGTCAAGAAAACGCATCATCAATCCTGTAGCAGTTGTACGGAACTCGTTAGACAACAACAAAGGAAAAATAGTCTTTTCAACTACTTGCTCATACTGATGATATTGATATATTAGATATCCTTGAGACGGGTGCGAGCTTTAAATGCCGAAGCTGAAGCTGAGGCGGCGGAAAACGATTAAAGTTAAAAAATAATGCTGTGATCGAAAATGAAATATTAACATCGTCGATTCGGGAAATACGTCATGATGGATAGATATGGCTTCGAATTCTATGTATTCAAGGACTTAATCAGCTGAGTACCTCTAGAATTTCATAAATTGGTTCAGTACATAGAATCAAACACGAAGATTCACTCTTTTCAATTGGTGAAAAGGTTCTCTGAACATGGATGGTGTACTCGCCTTTGAAGCAATCCTTGTATTGTTTCTGTTGTAAGCTGGACCATGAGCAGAGCTTCTTGAAATGGAAGGAGTTGGAAGTTCTCCTGAACCGTAAGACAACCATAGATCAGAAACAACAACAAGTTTTCGAAAGTGAGAAGAAGAAGTGGAGGGATGTACTGTACCGGTTGCTGAATATTATTCAGTTCTTAGCCAATTAGAATCTGGCCTTCAGAGGACATCGAGAAGGCATTCGAGGAGATGATAGTGGCAATCGCGGGAACTTTCTGGAGTTAGTGCACTTCCTATCTAAATATAACCCTCTTCTAATGGAACACCTGACAAAGATAAAGCTGGGAGCAAGAGTCCCAGTTTCGTATCTATCTCCAGAAACCCAGAATGAATTGATAAACTTACTGGGACAGCAAGTTCGATCCACCATCATCCGTTGCATTCAAGAAGCTAAATATTATTACGTAATCTTTGACAGTACACCAGACATCTCCCACAATGACCAAATGAGCCAGCTTCTGCGATACGTACATATCGAAGGAGAAAAGGTCGCCGTGGTAGAATCTTTCATCGACTTCTTCGAACCAAAAGGAAAAAATGCAGAAGATCTCAGCAACGATATCATCGCGAAGATAACATAAGACGGAATGGACATACAGAACTTGAGAGGACAGGCTTATGGCAACGCTGCCACAATGTCAGAGATCCACAATGGAGTTCAAGCCCGGATTAAAGTACTGAATCCGAAAGCTACATTCGTTGCATGCACAAACCACTCACTCAACTTGGCTAGGGTACACGCTGCTTCTGAATCAGTGAATTCCGTGACGTTTTTTGGAAGTCTGGAGAAGCTATTTGCCCTCTCTTCTGCATCAACTGCTGGGTGGAACGCTTTGTTAGCCGTCACAGGTCAAGCAGTGAAACGAGTCACTGAAACCCGCTGGAGCGCTAGACATCAAACTGTCAAGACGCTTAAAAATAAGTTTGAGGAAGTTCTTGAGGTACTGGAAGAATTGACGGATTTATCTCAAACTTCCGAAGCAAGATCGGAATCCAGTCTTCTTCTGACAGCCATGCAGTCATTCAACTTCCTCACTTTTCTTGGCTTTTGGGCTGCAGTGCTACCTAAGGTACATGAACCGCAGATTTACCTATTGCAACGAGGACTGAGTATGGATAAGTGTGCTCAGAAATTCTGCGCCTTTAAAGCAATCGGCTTTGCTAAGACTCTCTGCGAAAAACTCGTGCATGGCGATGAATCCGCAGATGTAGCTTTGTCTCACGAGCAGGAACTCCGTCGAGAGGTGTTCACATCATTTGACAAGATCATTCAAGAAATGACGACTCGATTCCGGCAAGTTCAAGAAATAGCGGACAAGTTCGGATTTTTGACGCCAGCGAAACTTTTGGACAGCAAGTACGAGTGTGATCTTTCCCATGTATTAGAAGACATCGACGAGGACCAGTTTCAGATGAAACGGAAGCATATCCAGCAGTTTGTCACCAGTTCTGAATCAGAGGAAGATATAAGGGGCAAAGGACCACTGGAGCTCCTCCAGTTCATTCAAAAACTGAATCTGGGAATTTCGGTTCCAAATATAGTCATCTTGATTCGTATTTATTTGACTTTGGCAATTAGTGTCACTAGTTGTGGGAGAAGTTTTTCGAAGTTGAAACTAATCAAAAATTACCTCAGATCCACTATGAGCTCCACTAGGCTATCAAACTTGGCTATATTGCCGATTGAACAAGTATTGGCTGCAAATATTTATTTTAACAAAGTTATTTTTGACTTCGCTGCTCGTAAGGCCCGTTTTTTTACCTTCAATAAAAGATACCTCATTGCCTTTTTTTTTTATAATCTACCCGCGCTCAAGAGATTATGATTACCCTTTAAATGTTTCAACACAGCGCGGGCGTGAAGTTAATGAAGAGAAAGAAGGATAGGAAAGATGTGTGGCACGATGTTCTGAGACTGTTGGTGGTTGTCTCAGATATTTTTATCTCCAGGGATGGCGGCTGAGCTAAAGCGGAGAAATGCCGTGTCTTATTTCTATGTCGCTTATAATTCGCATTATTTTATTCGTGTTCATCCTTGTTGGGCACACTAGTTTAACTCAATTACATGTTGTTAGTGTTATGCCTGAACCCATTGATGACAATTTTTATAAGGTTTTAATGGAATTAAAACGACATAGACGACTGCAGGGATCGAACCTGTGATTATGAGGTGACAGGCGAGCACACAACCATCGTGCCATGGCCACCCCACGGCCTGTGAAATGATGTCTCGAAATTTAATTTTAATTAAGTACTGAATGGGAGCGGCAAAATGGGTCTCCCGCCCCGGGCGCCGAGATGGCATGCTACGCCACTGATTTGATGTACTCATGCATCAAAAAATTAGGTATCTGGGACGTCACCAGACAGAAGAGAGTGAACTTAAATATCTGAAAAAACTCCATATACTTAAGTTTCTCAATGAAGTAAGCCTGCAGGATGAGCTGTAGAATGAGCGATCTTACTCAGTTCTAGACGGAAGTACAATAGATCTTAAGCTCGGAGTGCACTTACATTATGTATATCCTAAAAATTATTTATTCATTCAAGTAGTTAAGCCTTCTATTAAGGAAACAAAAATACCGTTTAAAATACCTAAATCATTCCAGTTCGGGCAAGGAACTAAGGACCTTTACAAGATTTTCGTGGTTGTTAACACATGGTCACCAGTACTACATTGATTGAAGTGAAGCGTTCGGGATGAGTACAGTGATGTTACTCACTAAATATCTTTCATATATAACGCGGCTAGTTCGAAAATTTAAAAATGCCAAGGAGAAGGAGAGTTCATTGAGCAATGAATCAACCTTTAATCTTCACTTCTAATGAAAATCTATCATTGAATCACTTTTATAATGACTTGGAGGAATAGATCTCCGCGATACTGGCATTTAAATTCCTACAGATTTTTCTATTCATATATACGGTCCTAAGTGTTATTTTTTTTTATTTAACTTACAATGAAATGTGGGGCAGAAAACAATACAGCTAGTGTTGCGATAATTGTAAACAGCGTGAAAATTATAAGGCACAGGCGGTCGACTACCATTGCAGCAAATTTCCAATCACGCGTTACATCGCCGGTCTCATCCTCTTTTTTTAACTAAATTGCATTTAAAAATAAAAAGAAGAAAAAATGTAAAAAATCAATGAATAATTAAATATATTTTTATCGTCCAGTAAAATTAGCTTTAAATATCTAGAAAAAGTGTTTTTAAAGAATGAACCGCTAAAATTACCAAAAAGGTATGACAAGGCAGATATTTATTTTACTCCAAAAAAATATTCTTAAAAAAAAAATCGACGAACTTTTTTTTGTAGATATTTTGTTAAGTATTATTTTAATTTATTGGACCAATAAAAATAATTTTACCTTTTGCATAAGAAATTTATATTCACCTGATCTGTTATCCACCGAAGTTCTTTCAGAATAAGCGCCAGTTCGTATTCTGCTGACGAACTTAAGCAAGTATGGGAGATTGCTTCATGGATTCTACTCTCTCCTACTGGACCTACACTTCCATCGTCACCTTGTCTAGAAATTAAAGAATATATTCCAACAGAGTTTCTGTTTCTTAACGTTGTCGTTGTTAGCAAATATAGATAAACAAGGTCGAAGGCTTTTACAAAGTCTGTGTAGGCAATATCGACTTGATAACCTTTTTCCATTTGGTTCAAGCAATAGTTTGTAAAAAAGACAAAGGTTTGTAGCTGTTGGGCGACCCTTAACAAATCCATGTTGACTTGGCGAAAATGACTCTTATATTACAGAAAAATGTAAATTTTTAGTTATAATCTTTTTTAAAAGCTTTGTTACAGCCGATAGCTTTGAAAGTCGCCTATAATAATAAATCGGGTGTTTTCCATTCATGAACAAACTCAACCGATGTGAGAGATTTGTTAAAAAGGAGAGTTAGGGCAAGGCAAATTGTGGAAGAGCATCTTGATTAAAGGAAGAGGGGGTATTTTGTCATAGCAACAAAAACTTCCTCTACGGATAAGTGGAGCTTGTTATTGGCAAATTAAGTTTGCGTGCAGTGAATTTTATAACGTCATCTTTCGTGATTGTGTTACTTAGTCTAGAGATATGAATAAAATGTAAGCGTGGTACTGACGGAAGATCAGTGGCAGCGTCAGTATCAATGCCAAACGGCTGTTTTTGCTTTGTTGTGAATACCAAGCCAAAATTAATTGTTATTGTTGATACGATTATCCAAAGCTTCATATTGGGGAATAATTGTTGACACCTCATGATCAAGTCGGGAGGAAAAACCAGCAATATTACGTGAACGGTCTTCTTCAATAGCAACAGAAGTTTCAGCAATATTACCAATGAGAGTATCAACAACAACAGCAGCAAAGGAGTCGGAAACATCGTCAGTGGAAATGACAACAGCACTACCGGAATCGTCTTTTCCTACATATATTATTACCAATAATAGGCCGAAAAACAGAATCGACAGCTCCAGCAAAACACCAAACTTCAAGAGTTGCAGCCACAACAACAGCATTAGAACTAAGATCAATGTTGTCATTTTCCACACTGTTCCCATCTTTATTAATTCTCTTACTTTTATCATAGGGGGCATTAATGAAAAGATTTAGGCATGACGATAACGATGGGAGATCTTTATTTTTCTTTTTAACTTACTAGGAACAAAAGAAAGAAAAGAAGCATATTGGTAACGCAAGATATATTGCACATTTTTATATGACATTATGAGATATGCCGTCTGGTTCAGCACCTTTATTTTTATCTATTTTATTTCTATCCTCAGAAGCTTGCATTCATCTTAACTTAAAATCATCTACATTAGGAGGAGAAATTTTCTGGACTGTACTAGACAGTGGCGTAGATAGGGGGGATCAGGGGGATATATCCCCCCCCCCCAATGGGATCGATAATTGTTCAACATAACCAGTCATGAACCAAATAAGTTAAATAAACGCACTCTGAAATTTTTGTTTACGTCTCTCACCAATTCATAATAGGTAAACGTGCAAGAAAAAGAGCTTCCATCCAGCTATATATATTAAAGATATTAGCTACACTGCCGGTTTCAACGTCATCTCCCGAAAGAACTTTCTCCAGTCAGTAAAGAGAATAAAAACAATACAAAGAAGTATGACCAACGAAGTGAGATTATTGAAAATATGTCTATTTTAATAACAGTGTGATAAGCTTTGGATGTTTACTTATTTGCAGGATCGTTTGAATGGTTTGGCTGCTCTAGCTATTCATCGCGAAATACCTATAATAGCAGACGAGGTTATAAGTGTTTTATCTAAAAAGAACAGAAAACTGGATTTTATTTTGTGATTTATTTTTTAAATTAATATTATTTTACTTAATACAGTGCCTTGCATAAGTATAACCGCGCCTGTAAAAATGCCTTTTGTAGAAAATTAAAATGGGAATGACACCCTACTATTTTTTATTGAATGGCATCACTAATCAAGTAAATTGAGAAGAAAAAAAAGTTTCGTTAGTTTCTCTTCTGGTGGTTAAAAATTAAAACAGATTTTTTTTTGTATTGCAAAAGTATAACCGCTTTTTTATTTAGATCTGTTTTTTTTTTATTTTAAGTACATTTTGTCGGCTAAATTAGTAAAGGAAATTGCTGCCCCTATTTTCGACCAATCTAAAAATTGTTTTTGACATACTGTTGACGAGGTTATTTCTTATTTAATATGGAATCGTCTAAACAGCTCCATTCTTCCACAATCGCCTCTCGCAGCTCAGCAACACTGTGTAATTGCCTATTATGGGCATACATTTTGCGGGTCAAAATTACTCAAAGATTTTAAATAGGATTACAATCTGGAGAACGTGCCGGGAACACCATAAAATGTATGTTATTCGATTCGTACCATCCCAAACTTTGACGACTAATGTGAATTGGGGCATTATCATGCTGGAAGACATGCCGAACTCGACGAAATCGTCTTAAGTAGGGTACCAAATTATCCTGAAGCACCTGGGTGCAAGCTGAACTGTTCATCTTTGCAGAGGTGAAGGCAAGTGCAACCTTACCATGGTCGCAGAAGGTCCCTCAAACCTTACAACTGCCACCGCCAAAGTTCCTCTTGAAAAAAAACTTTTTTCCTTTCTCAGATCGTGCCAATATCCGTTAAAACCACCTAACCCATTAAGATTAAACTTTTTTTCGCCACTGAAAATAATCTAAAAAAAAACATTCATTAGATTATGCCATTTGGAATAACAAGAGTTACGTGTAAATTAATGAAATGTTACTTATGGTTTTCCAATTCCGTTTCATGTTTTGCTGGGCAAATTCTTACTTTTTCTTGTAGACTGTTGTCAAATTTGGAGCTGGCATCATTTTGCACCGAACAATCACTTTACTGCTTTTTAAGGCACGAAAAACCGTTGAAACCGAAATTCCTAAGCCCAATTCGTCACGAACGTGCGGCAAAGAATGCGCCGAATCGTATGCAGCATTTATTAACGCCTCTTATCTCGACGTGTCAGCTTCTGCAGATGCCGGGGTCTTATTTTCGTCTCATAAGATTCTGGATCTTGTAAGAAATTTTGGACGACACGATCGGATCTTTAAATTTTCCTACCAACAGCCCTTAAGCTGTTGTCATAATGGTTAGTGCGTTGGACTGTCACGCGGAAGGTCTCGAGTTCGATTCTCAGCCGCTGCAAGAAAGTTTTTTTCAGGGTTGTACTGCCTCTTGCGAGAAATTGACAAATTCTCCAAGAGTATCTCTTGTCATGGAAAGTGCTGCTCACTAGCCGTTCGGAATCGGCAGAAAATTGTAGGTCCCCTCTGTTCCTGGTAACACGCACACAGGAATGGTTGAGAGTTGTAAGTCACTAGGTCCTGGTTCACTCCGAGCTGTTGCACCACCAAATTTATTTAATTTATTTATTTATAGCCCTTAAGCTTAGGCCAGTTAACCGAAAGCTTGAATTTTGACTTTTTCCGTATCGCTTAAATGTTTACCATGCGGCATTAGCTGTGTTTTATTTTCCCCGAGATCTGATCCGGATTGGATTTTGTTTTCAAAATAGCATGTAAAACAACAAATACAAACAAAACAGGGCCTTGTGTTGTTTTTGTTATACATGTAATTTTGAATGAAGATCCAATCTGGATCAGATCTCGGGGAAAATAAAACACAGCTATTGTTTCTTGTCATTTCGAAGCAAATAACTGAATGAAGCTTCAGAGAGGTTTGCATTATGCGGTTATACTTTTGCAATATATAAAAATCTGGTTTTAATTTTTAAACACCAGAAGAGAAAATAACGGAACTTTTTTTCTTCTCAATTTACTTGATTAGTGACGCCATTCAATAAAAAAAATAGTAAAGTGTCATTCCCATTTTAATTTTCTACAAAACGCATTTTTACAGGTGCGGTTATAGTTATGCAAGGCACTGTATATCAATATTTATTCTAGTTCACATTCAAATTAATGCGTATAATATATGAGGCTGTCAGTGCAATAGTGGCGTAACCCATAAAATTCACTTTAGAGCTACGAGAGATTTAAGAAACAGGTTTTCTTTAAACATTTTTTGTATTTTTTCTTTGACATTTTTGATTTATCTAAAAACGTGGAAGAGTTTAAAAAAAGGAATATTTTGTAGGGCAAGCTTTTTTTTTTTAAATTCAATTTCATTTTGAAAAAAAAAAGTGAGTTACGCCACTATTGCATTCATGGTTTTCTGTAAAAATAAAGAAAAAAGAAAGGTTACGCCAAACTTATTATATTTTTTTTTATTTCTCTCATAGTTTATATTTTAACAACAAAAAATTATATGTACATTTTTATCGTCTGATAAATCGTCAAATATTTAGACTGGAATACTTGTTGGCGTTCTTAAATTATTATAAAAAGAGTGATGGATTGGTGGTATAAATTGAAGTAGTTCAATTAAGTCTTTCTTTTTTTATCGTTTATTTTAGGTTGTTCAAGCTGGTTGAGTTTTTTAATATTAACGGATTATCTCTTTTTTACATTTACCTCTTCGAGTAAAACATTAATTTCATTATAATATTTATAAAAAATGAAAATGGTTTACTTTTTTCGAAATGTAACCACTTAATTTTAAACCATTCAATCTTGGAATTTGAAATGGACAGTTTCCTATTTGTGATATTTTCTTCGATAAATTTTGTGGAAAAAAAAATCTGATGTAGTCATTTTCACAATTTCAAATGGGTTTCTCTTTCTGGCCGAGGAAATGACGTTAACACAATCATCTGGGATGAAGATATCTTTATAATTTTTTATTCTTTTCTATTATAACAAAATCTTGGTCACATGGCAAATAGGAATGGCCACTAACTAAAACTTTATGATCGATTTCTTCAACCATAAAATCGGGATGGGATAACAAAAATTGGCACAACAGTGAAAGTTTTATATTTTTATTTTAGCCCCCACATTTGTCAGAATACATAATAATTTTTTTCTAAGAGAAACATGAAGGTTACGCCACTATTGCACTCAAACTATGATCAAATTATAAAATGCAATAACACCTTTTTGAGTGCCATCTAGTTTTGAGTGAAGATAGCTGCATATAACTATTTTTGTATTAAGATATATATATATTAAAAGACCCATTTTTATGAAAAAATCGTTTTTGAAAAAAGTGGGTTACGCCACTATTGCACTCATAGCCTCATAATTATCTTTGAAAAATATAATTTTTTTATGGCATACATAATGAATTCAATGAAGTCTTGTTATTTGGTTTTTTTTTATTATTAAAACTTTAAAAAAAATGAGCGAACTAGATCTATCCCCCCCATAGCGAAAAGCTATCTACGCCACTGGTACTAGATAGCGTTTGTGAATATACTATTCCAAGATAAAAGATTCCAGATGGTTGATAATTCACAAATGATCTGTATACCAAGTTTGAACGAAATCCGTCCACGCATATATGTAAATAAATCGACTTGTTCAACTTCTCCATCATCGTAAGTTTGATTAAAACCTCGTACTTTTTCTTATACAATTAAAGTAATCATAAGAATGGGTAAGTTGATCAATTTCATGCAAACCAATCACCACAACCAGTAAATACCATACCTATATACAGCTCGGTAGTAAGCCTGTTGATGTGGTATCGTAGCACTGGAACATCTGTGATTGCACCGAAAATCATCATCGATATCCAAAACATTTGCCAGCAAAGATTTCGAGGATCTAAAAATGAATTTTGCGAAATTGAAAAAAAATTAAATCGATACGATAGACGAAAGTAAATATTATAAATTAAATATCTATGACAAAACTCCAACCAATCTAAACAACATAAAAGATCACTTCTGGGCTTTAAAGTCAAGGGCAGCCGATCATGTTGGTTGTTTCAATGATTACCTTTCCTTGAGTTCAACATTTTGCATTTGTTGTTTTTTATCTGAAGACGAGCTTGACGGAGGCGGTGGACATTCGTAACCCACTTGTCCCGGTCTTTGCATTCTTAATATACAAGGCAACCAATAGAGGAATATGACTCGAATCTATGAAGGAGATTGGATTTTAAATATTTTTTGTTTTATAGATTTTAAAATATTCAAATGCTACATTCATTACAGGCGTGTTTGTAGACTTTTTCAAAGCATGCATTTAAAAGGTATAGATATAGGACAAATTCAAATTCATAATGAAAAATTAAATCGTTTTCTTTTTATTATTTACTATAGTAATTTAATTTAATGCAATTAATCCCATTGAATTATACTGCTTTAGGTGTTTTGTTTGTTTTGCTAGAGTGTGTTTTTTTTTTAAATAATTGTTTAAAAAAAATATATTTCTAATAAGTAATACTGTTTGTGGTTTATAATATATTCTAAATATCTCTAATAAGTATTAATATAGTTTTGGTTGGCTGATTTAAGCTTTTGGTTTTTGTATGTAATGGTGGTGTGAATTTTAGTAGTTTTGTTATGTGATATATTTTTTATATTACCCATTCACTCATTTCATGCGTATCTGGATTTCTATGATGATAATTGAGGATAAGTATGGTTGACACAACTGATGAGGCCACCATAAACATAATGCAATTGAAATAAGTTCCTAGAAGGACACAAAAATTACACAAAATTGTACAATTTGGATTTCTCTATGGCTTATTGGTTTTCTCTTGGATGTAATTTTTTTTAAATTAATTTGTCATCTTTAAATATAACCTTAAATAAAATTATAGGCTGGCAGTTATGAATTTGTGAATAAACGACGCTGTCCTTTTTGTTTCTTTTAAAACTAAATTTACATATTAACTTGAACTATTTTAAATATATGAACTGTTGGATTAAAATAATTATCCAGAATAGCACGAACTATCAATAATTTATATATTTTTTTGGTTTCAATTCTTATAGTTATAGTGAAGCTTTAACAATTTTTATAGTTAAATATGACTAAAATTAAGAAACCCTCGAATATGCTTTTTTAGTTATATAAATTATTGATATGTTAATATAAATATTATAAATCATTTCATATAATATAAATTATAGTAAAATATAAAATAAATAGGTAAATCTTTATTTTTGACTTTTTTTTTTGTTTTAAGATTTTCAGATTTGATTTGTCCACAATTATTTTACTGAATCTAACTTTCAAAATTTAAATATGTTTTCGTATTATATGTATAAAATAATTCTATTGTAGGTAATTGAATGCATTCTTTTATTTTATATATTTTCTAATTTTTTGATATTATGAAAAGTCTTTTCATTCTCATGGTTTTGCCTTAAAGAGTCTTTTAAATTGTTTTAAGTGTTTTTACTGGGGACAATAGAGCTCAAAATACTATGAAACCTCGAACTATTAAATTAAATGTACAAATGTTTGTTCTTATATATAATTTGATTCAAGAACGTTGTAGAAAAGACTCGAAAGTTTTTATTTTTAAGTTAAAATATTAATATTTTTCAAAAAAATTCAATTAAAGTCTTTTTAAAATTATGTAATCAAAACAAATTGCATTAGGGTAAAGTAAGGTAAAATGACATCAGGGTCATTCGTAATGAAAAAACAGTATAGCGAACACTGAGGGAAATATGTAAAATGTGTATACTGATGTTTGCTCGGGATTCCTGCAAAAAATTTAATTTTACTAGCCGACTCAGCTCTCGAAACTCGAGTGCCAATTTATTTATTATATTATATTATAAATTATATTTATTCAATAAAAGACAGAGAATTCATGATTTTTTTAAATTGTTGAATGCAATGAGAAGTACCTACTAAGCACTCAATCCTGGAGTCCAAAGGAAAACAGTTAATGGTAAACAAAATTTCAAACCTATACACATTTCTGACACATTGCAGATTTTTGACACGTTGCAAATTGGTTGTTGATGTTGTAGGCCACAAAAACAATTGTTGGGTTGAACTGATGTTATTTGATGTATCAGAATCCGGTATGTTTAATGTGAATTTTTGGACGTTTCTTAATCCATCGACATCGTAGCCATCCTTTGATGGAATTTGACAGTTTAGTTTTAGCCGAAAGCCCTAAAATTGCTCTTTTCCGGAGCAAAAAATAAAATACCTTTATTTTGGATATTTATAGACGTTTTTTAATCCATCGAAATCTTAGCCATCTTTCAATGGAATTTGACAGTTTATGACTTGACAAATAGATAATTCAGCTTTGACGTACAAAGTGTATTTCGTACAAAATGTCAGCCGATGTTATTTGGCAATTTATGGCTTACAATAATAGAATATTTTGTGAGAACTATCAAAGCCATAAGTCAATCTTATCATCGAAATCGAAATTAAAATCGAATAGCAACAGTATTGAATCATTTCAGTGAAATGAAAATGATCGAATGATCGGTTGGTTGAAATGATCGGATCATTTTCGTAATCGATTGTTGAACGATTTAATCATTTAAAATGAACGATTTACTCAGCTCTAATTCGAATTTGATATTTTGTTTGTTTGTTAATGCATTCTTGTCAAACCAGGGGGATATTTTATTTTCAGGGAAGATTTGTGAACAGTAACGCATAGAATAAAGCTAGAACTACATGCTCTCTTTTTCCAACTCATTTCAAATTTCAATCTTCCATCTCGAAAAACACAAAAAGTAAAAGTTGAAATGGTTCTACATTTCACTTTTTCACTTTTTGAAAACACTAAGGCTAGCCGCGCACTAGCAACTTTTAGTTGCGAAACTGCTTGGTTCGAGCAACTAAAAAGTTTGTGTTTGGACACAAACTAAACGATTGCCTAAAATAAGTTCGCCACTTTATTGAACATATAATTATCTGCAAATTCACGGACATTCAACCAAACAGTTCATCTATTTTCTATAAGTAACCAAACAGTTTCGCAACTAAAAGTTGCTAGTGCGCGGCTAGCCTAAGGCTAGGCGCGCATATTCAATTTTTAGTTTCGCAACTGCTTGGTTCGAGCAACTAAGAATTTTGTGTTTTGACACAAACTGAACGATTGCCCAAAAAGAGTTCGCTATTTTGTGTAACATATAATTATATGCACCTGCGTGGACATTCAACCAAATAGTTCATCTGTTTTCTATAAGCAACGAAATAGTTGTGCAACTAAAATTGAATGTGCGCGCCTAGCCTAACACGTAAATTGCCTGATAGATGTAGTTACTTAATACTCTAAGACTTCACTACATTCAACTTCAAAGAGTGAAAAGTGAACAAAATGTGCTGTATTTTTCCAAACAACAACAAAAGCAAAAGTTAAAATGGTTCTAACTTTTCCTAAACTTAAACCACAGATAATTATATATATAATGTATGACAGTAACTGTATGACAGTATAGTGTAAATGTATGCTCTATTCAGCAACAGATGTCGCTAGTCAATAATTATCTGTGCTAAAACTGTATGACAGGTTAGTCTTAATGTATTCTCTATTCAGCAACAGATGTCCGGGCATTTTTTTGCAATTTTTATTTGTTGTTTTAAACAATTTCTGTTTAGTATATTTAAATAATTTTGGCATTGTGCACATCTATGCAAAAAATGCTTTCGTTTAATATGTAATTTATGCCCCTTCGGTTTTTGAGGGCCGCGTAAAGTGTACCACAAAAAACATGTTTGCCGTTTTATTATATGATTTAGAATATTTATCACGCATAGATTCAATACAGCGATATACTCTTTTCAATACAAAACTATGGAACAGATACAGTGACCTTATAATTGAACAAATAGATAAATGTATTAACCAGAGTAAGTTATATTATGAACACAAGTAAAAGCAACCTGCATTAAAACAAAGAAATATGTACTGAGTACAGGTCTCCCTTAAAGAAACTGTATTAGGCACAAACCTAAAGCTTCAGCTCATTCATTTTTTGAACCGGTTCAATGGCGCAAATTGGCATAAATAGAATTACATTGCATTTTTTTTTAATATTTTACTCGCGCTCAAGGGTTTATTGAGAGAACCTTATTATGTTAAGCACAGCACGAGCGATGGAGTAATTATGGGGGCGGGGGAGGAGGTTGTTTTCAAATTTAAATGACAAGGGAAAACCGTGTCGGGTAAACTATTCCATATTCGTGCTGTACGACTAAGAAACCAATCTCTATATTTGACGGTGTGACCAAAATTAGGCTCCAGGGTGAGCTAATGAGCATTCCCAGCGAAAAGTGTATCTTGGGTGAGCTGGTTGATGAAGAGGAATGCAACTGGCTTCTTCAAGCATTGCTTGTGGAAGAAGCGATAAAACAAGGAAATACATGAAACATTCCGATGGTGTTCAAGAAATGGGAATGATTCAATTATAGTTATGTTTCCCATCAGTTTTAACACTCTGTACTGAATTTTATTCAATAAGTGGAAAGAATTTTTCGCGACACCTGCCCAACTATGTGAGATTTACTCGAGTTTTGGACATATACACGCCCTATAAAAGATAACCAGATCAGAGGCGGTGAAAAATTTCTTACATCGATATAGAAATCCAAAGCATTAAGCAGCATGCTTTGACGGTCTTGAGAATGTGGTAATTCCAACGAAGATAAGATCGACGTTGACACACATATCGAGTAATGAGAGCTTTTCGACTTCTTCAATGCAAATGCCATTTAAGAACAATGACATAAGTGGTACATTTTGCTTCCAAGAAAATAGACAGCACTGAATTTTTCGAAGCTGTAAGCTCCACATGATTTTATATACCCCATTTAACAACGCTGCAAAGATCGGAGTGTAATGAGCTCATCATACGATTCCGTTGCAATTCCAATTCCGAATGAGATAGACGTGAATTTGAGAACAGTCATGAGAAGCTGATGGTAGAGTCGTCGGCAAAACAATGAAATGGATTAAAAGTTTTAGACAAGATATCATTTATAAAAATGAGAAAGAGAGCCGGAAACAAAACGGAGCCCTGGGGGATACCAGAATTTATTTATTTACTTTGTGAAGATCAAACTTAAAAACGTCCAATAAAACATGTATTGAACAATCTAGAAGGAAGTATCTAATCTAAAGAACAATTGCTTCGTTGATACCAAACGAACGCATTTTCGTCAAAATGCCTCAGAATTATCAAGTGCAATAATCTTAATTTCTCCAAAACAATGTAAAAATCTGTTCCACTCTTCGGTGAGATATGAGAGTGGTTAAAATGCTGATTTTATTCAGCATTTACACCAGCGATCTGATATGGAGTCTAACTGAGACAATTGCGTGTGCTTCCAAAAGTCGAACTGATCAGAATTTTTGAACTGTCTGGAAGTTGAAAATCAACTTTCAGAAATCTGAAACTATTCTGTTAAGGATTCCGTTGCATGGCTCCTCAAGGAATACGATAAAGAACTGGCGCAAGCGAGTGATCGTAGGGCTACATGGACATTGGACAGGCACTGGCGAGTAAAAGTGTAGCAAAGTACGAGTACCTTGGCATCTGGTTGGATCAATAATTGCATTTCGACATTATAAATGCTGCTCTTGCCAGGGCTTGGGAAGCCTTTGTCGTCACGGAACGGTTGTCTTATAGCAGCCAGCTTAATAGCAAAGTGCCCTTTTTTTTTTTTTTTTTTTTTTTTTTTTATAATCTACCCGCTCTCAAGGGATTATGATTTCCATTTAAATTTTCAACACAGCGCGGGTGTGGATGATGGCGGCTGATGGATGATTGCCTATTTATTCATAAGGAAAAAATTATTTGTTTAGTACTTTTGACCTTTTTCACACGATAATTCGATAGAACTAATAACCTAATACTTCATACTCACTCTTGCCATATCACACAAGTTTACCCTATTGCAATTTGTTTTGAATATGTATTTTTTTTTAATTCTACTTATCTTTAGAGTTCCAATAGATTTTGTGAAGTGTAGTTAAGGAATTCGAAGTAAAATGAACTCGGCTATTATGTGAAATTTAAAGAAAATAAAATACTTCGACTAATTTTTTTCTAAAAATCTGAATTTCATTTTACCTATGGAGTTTTAAAAATAATTGTAAGCCGTGTTTAAGAAAAAGTAGTTCGATTAAGATATGGTGTAGCAGAGAAGTCAATTTCCAATTGAATGCATTCATTTATAGCCCTACTCATTATACTTATAAAAGCTTTCGAAAAACCTTTTAGATTAAAAATTAATTTTTTTCTAATTAAGGTGATACAAAGAATATGAATTTTTGAAAATTTATTTAAATACCTCCATCTAAAGAATTGGTTTACCTACTTTATTAATAATTAAAACTATTTTGTTTTATTTTAAAAGGTAAATAGGCATTGTCTGCTCGTGAAGATGAATTTCGATCTTTTTTTTTAATTTCTATAATTTTTGAAATTGAATTAAATTTAAATAAGTATATAATATAATGTTTGTATATTTCTATAAAAAGTACCTAGACACTACGTGTATATATTATAATAGTCTATCAAACTTTATTATCTACTATCATTAAATTAAAATAACAAAAATTAATATTAAAAATTGATTTAATTTAAATTTATTTTAAAAAAAGAGCAAAAATCTACTAATAATAATTCTTTCGGTCTCATTTTTTTATGTTCTCTTGAATTTTTAAAGAATTATATTTGTTTCTTAAGAAGAAAAACGTAACTTCAGTGAAGTATTTATGGTCATGTTTTTTTTCAATCCATTATTAATAAAAAAATTTAAAAACTCTGTTTATATAATATTATATATATTATATTAAAATATTAAATTTAAACAGTCATAATATATCTTTAAAAAATCATTTTAAAGTTTTTATTTGCCAACAAGAATTATTGTATATTAATAATTTCTTATATTTATATTTACATTTTAAAATTTGTTAAAAAATATTTTTAAAATTATTTTTTTTTTTGGCTTGAAATATTTTTATATATCTACTAATTTATTTATATAGCAATTTATGAATATGAATGAGCGGTAAGCTTTTTTGGCCTTTTTCCACTTTTAAAATTAAAATCAAAAGAATATTTAGTAAACATATAGCAGTTGACTTTGTCTGATTTATTAAAGAAAACAGTTCGGTCTTGAAATACAAATAAAATACAAATTAACCAAAAAGTTTGATAATAAAGATATATTTTGATATATATTTGGATGTAGGGTCTATCTGTTTTTACTGTCGGTAAAAAGTAATTAATTTGTAAGCTTCTTTTTTTAACTGACAGAGAATAATAAGTTATAACTCTTTGCAAAGGCATCGGCAATGAACAAAACAAATTTATTATACTGTATAATTCACTTATTCATATAATTATGGCCCAATTTTTAAACTCTCACACTCTCTATTTAAACTAAAGTCTTCATTAAAAATAAAAAAATTGAAGGAAATTTATAATTTTCCCTTTTTAATGAAGATTTTAAATTTAACAGAGAGTGGGCTAAGTAGAAGCGGTAAGCAGAGTTGAAAGTTTAGTTTTAGTACTTCAAATAGTAGCGGCAAATTGATCAAGGAACCTCACAATTTTAAGTGGGTAAGTTAAGACATCAAGTCAACTTAAAAAGGTATACAGAGAGTAAAATATATGTCTTCAGTAAAAAATGACATTAAAATTATTTAAAATCAACTTTAAAAAAAGTAAAATTAAAATGCTTATAAAATTTACAAATCGCCATGACCCACGCGAATTTCACCATATTGAAAAATGCGAGTATTTTTAATCAATTTGTTTTAGTTAATGTCGATTTCCTTTTACACTAGGGATTTTAGGGATTGCGATCCCTTGTCAAATTTTGTCTTTTTAGTGTGCGTATTTCGTATACATGTAAATCCCTCTCCAAATACGGATTCGAAAGATTTGATCTCTGTAAAAAAAAAATCGATTTTTTTGGTGTGGTAAAAGTCAAAATTTGACAAGGGATCGCAATCCCTAAAATCCCTAGTGTAAAAGGAAATCGACATTAGGAAGCCGGAGGAAATCCCTATTGTATTTTATTCCCACATACGTTATTTTACCGAGCTGGAAATGTGTAGTATTACAGGTTATGGTATTTAAAACTTTTTTATACTTTGAGCATTTTTCTATCGGACAAAATTGCCCAGTTTTCGACTTTTTCCTACGAGCAACCTTTAAAAAACAACGGCGCTGGACACAAAAGCACCACACAACCTCATGAACGGACGAAGAGGAAGGAAAAACTACAGTTTCTCAGGAATAAGAAAGAATGTTACCATAGCAGAAATAAGAATGGGAGGTTTTACCAAAAGTTTATGAAAATCATCTTAGTGATACAGATTCCGAGGCGAATTCTGCAAGGACAATCAAGGGAACATCGTGATATGACCGCAGTCAATGCTGATAATGTGAAAAAATTATTTCTCTACGCGGCGATCGACTTATGCAACGCATACCAACAATTTCGTCCACCCGACCTGGACGAAGTGAAGTTATATATAGCTATATCGAATCTGAACCAGCTGGAGCTGACAGCCTCGCTGCCAATCTAAAACGGCAGACGATGGTTGGGCACCAGCTCATCTGCAATACATGGTCAAAAAAAGCATAGGCATACCCGATGAATAGACCCCCAGGATTGTTTGCCCGGGAGCCAAAAAGGAGACTTTCGGAAATGGGCCAACAACAGAGGCATCAGTCTCCTGAACATTACATATAAGATTATTTCCGCCATATTATGTGATCATCTGAATTCTTTCGTCAACAATTTAATAGATCTGCAATCGGCGCAAGTTAAACCAGGAAAGTCCACCATTGAGGAGTAAATATTTACATTACGGCATATCTTCGAAAAAATCGAAGAACTTCACACGACATCAATTTCAAAGCCTATTAGGATAGTGACGGGATACTGTTTGATAGCCAAGCTGCATGGGCGAAGAAGAGGAGGATTGGATTCATCCCAAAGATGTAGACTCCATTTTGAATATTTCTACAACAATAAACTTAGTGATCTGACAAATATAGATATAGGCAATCTCGCTCGCTTCATAAGGAGTTCCAATTGGTGTAACGTTTAGGGAGAAAGTCTCCAAGATTCAATGTGATATCACAATTTACAACGAACCAACTCATGGTCTAAGTCTGTCGGCTCTCCTACTGACAGCCACGTCAACTTACCCTAATCTATGATGGAGACGAAATATATGGAACTTTGTCTTGTTTTGGGCATCTGTTTGGGATTACGATGAAAACGCACCCTATTTCATATATGTACATAGTTCGGAAAAAATCTAACCAATAAAATTGACTTCAATAAATGCTTTAGACAAGGAGATGCATTGCCATGCGATTTCTTCAATCTTGTTCTGGAAAGAATAGTGCAAGACTCCTGCCTGAACACTAGAGGAATAATCTTTCAAAGGTTAATTGGATACTGTTCGCAATTGAGCTGCACTTTCCAAAATGTCAAACAAATAATGATACGATTGTACATATCGACTATACACCTGGTCATTTGACTAAAATGAAGACTTTCCTTTCATATTAAGTGAGTGCATTTAATTTATTTGGAAATGATAATTCTTTTTTTGAATAAAATAAAAATAGAATTTGGTCCTTCGAGCCGGATGATGATATAGAGTGGCACGTTTTGAGCATTGGTAAGGAAGCCAAGAATGAGGGAAAGTTCAAGTATGTATATTCTGTCATCAAGGAAAAACTCCCAACACCGACGTTTTGAACAAAACTTCACCATAGACAGATATAATTTTAAGAGATAGTTATGGACTTTGTCTACTAGGCGCCACTATTAATTCAGACAATGACAACAGCGCTAAAGTCAAACGAAGAATAACTCTTGACAATCAAAGAAAGCTGTTGCTTTTTTCGACTAAGATGGCAAGAAGGTAAAGGTAGAAAGGCCATTGCATATGGGGCAGAGGCATGTCAAAGGTAGATGAAAATGCTATAACTATTTACTAATTCAAGTGAGTAAAGGAGGACAAATCAATAAAAGCAAAGTATTCCACATTCTAGTAGTGCAGTTAAAAACAAAATCTCTATATTTGACAGTACGACCGAAGTAAGGCTCAATGGAGGCTGATGAGCATTCCTAACTAGAAGAGTTTTACGACGGAATCATTGTAGGAGTAGAATTCGATTAGCTAATTCATCTGAGCATTGTTGATAGAAAAGGTATTAAAACAATGAAAGACAGGAAACGTTACGATATGGTGTTAAGGAGAAACAAAAGTTTTTTTCAATGGATGTCCCTCCTAAAAGTCTTAGAGCTCTGTTCTGGATTCTATTCAACAGATTTAAGTGAGTAATAGAGGTAATTGTCAATATATGAGACTTATGCACTAGTTTCAGATGAATATAATGTCTCATAGATTTTAGAAGAATAAAAATATCTTGCATATTTTAAAAAGTTCTATCACACATAAATCGGTCCAGGAAGGTAATTTCTAATTCAAATCATTTTCGATCAAACTATCAAATGCTTCTGTTTCTCCAAAATTGCTCCTAAACCGTACTGCCGGTTAATAAAGAGCTTTCGTTCTTCAAGATATTTTTTAAGCTGCTTGTTGATTAGCGTTTCCATAACCTATGTAGGAAAAAAGGGATCTTATTGCAATTGGTCAGTTATCGAAGTCGGAATTTTTAAGGACCCGCTGGGTAAATTTTTGTTCCACCTACAAGAAAAGAGACCTCAATAGTAGAACAGATGAAAAATCTTACTCAATGATGGTGTAGAAGAACACCTCTTAAGAATTAAAGGAGATATTCCACTGGACTAGCGAATTTGTGTATTTCAAGATCTTTAAAGAGTCTTGCGAATGTGCGAGTGCGAAAAAAGATCTGTCCCATTTAACCATTCACGCTCTCAAGTACAGGAGGAGTCCCAACACCGTGTGGCAAAGACAAATTTGCAAACTGCGCTGCAAGAAAACTTTCTTTTCCTTACCAGTTGACATAAGGAGTGTTATTGTGTGCGAACGGTGGATTATTTCGGATTAGTGTTGTCGAAAATAGTAAACACATAGAAGACAAAGGGCAACTTACCAATGTGTGTTTTAAGGATTTCTCATTTTATACAAATATTTACTGAGATAATTGAATTAACCACTAAAATGCTTACAATGCAAGAAGCCTACCAGTCTACCACCCCTTAAGTAATCCGAGGCAGGAAACTTAGGTTAGAGTATTTCCGTGACACCTTATACCTTCCATTAAAATTGAGCTATACTCTTATTTAAATCAAATTAAAATATTGTATTTTTATTTATTTAATTTAAATACAAACCTGATTCGCTCCTTATTTTGTACTAAAATGTTCAAATAAATTAAGAAAATATCTTAAATATATGTATAAATCTATCTAAAAGAATATATTTGACCATTAAATGAAGTATTGGTCATTGTAGGTGTTTATTAAAAAGTGTTATTGAATGTGGTATGTTTGTGCGGTTGAGTTAGTGATGTGTATTAAGCTGTATAATGGTAGTGTTGATTAAAAAAGCATTTAAAGTAAAACAAACAACAGATGTTGTGTTATTTTGTGATTGATGTTAATAAATCAAAATACAAAACGTGTTTTATGTAATTTCTATTAACCCTTTAAAGCCTTTTCCTTAAAAAACATATTCTCCCTTGCATTTGCATATGTTTACGTAGTTTTATCAAAGTCACCGCTAACTAGTAGTCCGCTAAGAATAATGCACGCAGAAAATGAAAGAAATATCCCTTTTCTGGGTTTAAATAAAATTGTAAATTTCCAACACATTCAGGATGAAAATACGAAAACAAAAAAATAATATTGAATTAAAAATGTCCTTAAAAATGAGAATGTTTCATAATTGTATTTTATTTTATCTGCTGACAAAAAATTAAAATAAAAGAAATCAAATCAGCACAAACTCTGTATCCCATTTAACGATAAACATTATGAATTTTATTTAAGTTCAAGCAATGAAAAAATCCCAAATGAGTTATGAATATAAAAGTTTTTCAAATATTATTCATACGAACAATATCATTATTAATACCATAATAAGCAAAGGTGCATTAATGGCGCTTTATATGTATGTATAAGTCCTGGATTACCTGCAAAAATGTCATCACTAAAACAACATTTCTGCTGAGTGACGTTTACTAATCTAGGTTAAGCTAAACCACCAAAGAAGTTGGTTTAACGAAGGAATACAAAAAAGAATTGCCAAACTTCTTTTTTTTTATTCTATTATATCCTCTTCTTCTTGAGCTTCTGGTTTCACGCTTGTTACGTTTTTTTTTTAGGCAAATATTTTTCATTTTCATTATTTACAAACAAAACACCATTTAGAAACATACACAAGCAATTACAAATTTTATGGCCAAATCACAATCTCGCGTTCGTCGGTCCGGCGTTAAATGGGCGTTTGATCGTATATACGATTTTGTGTGTCAAAAAGCACAACCGTAGCATTTGTAAAACGAAATTTAGCTTCAAACCTCGAGCGTTGACTGACATTTCCATGACATCTTTGATAAGTACCTACTTAATTGTTATATTCCAATGAATTTTGTTACTGTTTATTAATTTACAAGGTATATAATATTGCGTATTTTAAGTTTTGGGCATTTAAAATAGTTAATTTGTGAAGCTATTTTCTTAAACAAAAGATGGATATGGCCGATATGGATGATCTTGATGACCTCCTTGACTTTTTCTTGTTCGGTGTTGTGAGCTATGCTGGGTATGAGGCATTTAAAAACGACGAAAAAAGAGTAGAAATGCAGCGATGGGTTCGGGAGCTCAATTTAAGCAGAGACACTGATGGATTCTTTGCTCTTAATTATGATGCAATGCAAAAGCATGATCCAGAACATTTTTTTAAAATAACCCGAATGAAACCGGCGACATTTGATTTAATTATTTATAAAAAAAGAACTTCAATTACTTACTTCTTATTTCACTTCAATTTTCAACTTTCAAAACAAATACAAAATACGGCCGACAATGAACTGTCAAACGCCCGACCGAATAGAAAATAGATCTACTTTTGCTTTGGCCTGGCGTTGGTCTGACGTTTACAATATTACGATATAAAGCGGTCGCAACGCCGGAGGTAACATTTCAGATTGCCTCATAAGAGTCTATTGTTTTTATTCAAAATGTCAACGCCCGACCGACCAAACGCGAGATTGTGGTTTGGCTATTAAGATTATTTATATCTTAAAGAAAAGAGTTCTTACGTATTGTAGTAGATTTTCGATAAACGTCACTTAATTTTTCCGTTAACAGACATTTTGTTTTATTAAAGAAATTTTGCACTTAATCGTGTTTTATCAATTTAGGTGTTAAAGTTCGTTACGATGGCGACCCGCTGATGAACACCAGATGGCGGGCAACCAGTGACAGTCAGAGAATAAGCTGATTTCTCTTACACAGTTATTGAATCTTTCCGGTTGTTCGTGAGCGTAGGTCGTTCTAATATCAAAATTTTAAGACTTTGAAAATTTAAAGGCCCACAGCACGAGTCACTCAGGTTTATATTAAAAATCTATGAATATAATTCAAACGATTTTTGGAGACAACAGTTAACTGAAACACAATGGAGAAGCAATATTTTTGACGTTTCAAAATGGAAATCTCTTCAATTCCTCATATAATGACTTTGTTTTATAAATTCGCAAGAAAAATCAACTGAACTGACCCACAATATGACAACAAAATTCAAATATTTAAAATCTGTACTAACAGTAACATTGTGGACACGTAATAAATATCACAAACGATACTTTTTGACAGCTGAAGCTGCAGTTTCAACTTTCGGGTTTCTCACACAGGAAGTCAATTTTTTGAGATAGATGATTTTAGTTACATGTTAGGTTTACAAAAATGTCATACAAATCTTTTTATCACATCGAACTTGTTATATTTTAGGTTAACTTTTTTTTATAATAAGCTTACGTCCAAAGTATTATTAGGACCTAAGTAAAATATAAGCTGATCCCAAAGATAAAAATTGTACCCATCAAAGGTAATACTCGTTTTACATGACAAGTTTATTTGAAAAGAGATATAAGTATACTTAGTGAAAGAAGGCAATTTTTTTGTACAAATTTGTTTACACTAGGAGTGTTTTGATAAAACTTATAACAGCAGTCTGTAAATCCAAAGTGAATAAAACGCTAATGCTCACCATTACATAATTTTGTATTGTGTCTACAATCATCTAGTTCACTTTTATATTCACTCTCTTCAAAGTTGGAGATCAAGATCAAATCAATGACATTTTATGTCAAAATCAATGCCTTATGTCACATTTTTCTACAATTGAGTTAAGCGCCATCTAAACTCACAAAATTTCAACAATTTAAATTCATTTTATGCTCAAAGTCTTGTTGGCAGACTTTTTGAAAATATGTATATGTTTATTTGCTCAAAGTGCGCAAACAAAATAGACAATAATGCGTTTGAATATTTTGAATATTGAAGAGCATCCGTCAAATTAAAAAAAAAAAGCATTTTTACTCTTTATCAATTAAAACTGTGTTAAAATTTTCTTTTCGTTGATTTTGTTGCAATGAAATTCAGTAATATTTATGAATGTTTATATGAAAATTTAAAGAAATCAAATCGAAAAGTGGAATCGTTTTTAGAACGCGCCTGTAGCTTCTCAAGTTGTCAGCTTTCTGAGCTAAAATCGCAATTTTGTTGCTTTATCCACCATTCACACAAACTTTTAGGAAATATTCCTCCATGTTAAAGATTTAAACGTCAGTAAACTTTAAAGCAATCTTCGCGTACTGACGGCAAGTAGTGCCTTTGTATGCCGATTCATAAATGTTCTATGAAGATGCGAGACATGTTTAATTGAGAAATAAATTACTCGCTTATTTTTTTCCAGCGGTTTTCGCCTGACTTCAGAATGCAGAGCTTTGATGGTACTTTTGTGTGTGTGGATATTTAGACCTTTGGCTAAACATGAAACACGGATACTATATTCTGCTACCATGGGAGATAGTGCCCAGGAGTCTGAGGGCTATAGCGTACGTCTTCTGGCTCTCCTATTCTATCTTCGGATAGTGAGCTGCAGCTGTCGCGTGCGTGCTCTCTTTCTCAGACTATCTATGAGGTATGCCCCCTTTTGGGAGTATCGTGGTGGCTTGGTTTATTCCGAATATGGAGACACATGGTTCCCAGGCGTGCCTGGATTCAAGAGGTGTTAGATAGACCTCGCCTCCTAAGCAAGAGGTGTGTTCATTCCTGCAACATGTCACAACTTTGCGACCGAGATGGCTTCGGCTATGTCGGGGTTAATGGTCAAGACTTAATCTGACTCCGATGGAGGTAGGCCTCCCGTGGGGTAGAGCTGGTAATCGGCAGGTATCCACGTTAAACCCTAAGACGATCTTTCCGTACGATACCTCCACGATGGGTTTTACCTTGTGGTGGTGGGGAGGCTTAGCTGGGGATTTAGACAACTAAGAAAACCCTTAGTATTATCGTTCCTAGTTCGCTGTAAGGCGAACAAAGATTAGGATTATCGTTCCTAGTTTGCTGTAAGATGAACAAAAATTAGGACTATCGTTCCTAGTTCGTTGTAGGGCGAAAAAGACTAATCGAAAATATTGATGCAGATTGTGGTTGGCTTTGGTCAGCTATGGTCTGCACCACGGAGTTACTACTCCATAACTATTCCAAGCCCAACAAAATGACTGACATTCTCACCGGATTACGAGATTGTAAACGTCTAGAATCAAAAAAACGTCCGTGCCAATTTAGGATAAAAGTGAAAGATTAAAGGCGGTTCTTACGAAAAGAGATTGGATTCTATTGCCACAGATAAAAACAGAAGGTTTTTCTTGCGACGAATTGACAAACCCTCCAAAAGTATCTTTTGTCATGAAAGGTGGACTTGTGGACTCGGCAGACAATAATGTTGGTTCTCTTCCTTCCTGCTGAAAGGCACAAAGGAATGTTGGGGAGTTGTAAGTCAGTGGGCTCTAAGAGCCTTATATATTTATTTTAACTAAAAGCTACTTTATTTCTGAATGCTTCCACACATTGTAATCTTGAGCCGCAAGAATAATTTCGTACGATCCATTCGTGATGGATATTTTACTTTTTAAAGAAAGATCATACCTATTTTTTTTATTAAAGTTGTTTAAGCCGTTTTCGGGAAGAATAAACAAAAAAATTATTTCTCTTCAAAGGAATCGCGACGCACCAGGCGCGATCTTATGATCCTATTTCGGTAAAACAAATGACAATTTCAATTAAGGAATCGTTGGACAAAAAAAAGAGGTTATTTCTTCATCTTTACTATGCTAACAGAAGTGTTCTGAGAGCCGATATTATTATAATAGTTGGGGTGGCCGTGGCGCGATGGATGTGTGCTCGCCTGTCAACCTCATGATGACAGGTTCGATCCCTGCCGTCGTCTATGTCGCTTTAATTCCATTAAAAACCTTCTAAGAATTGTCATCAATGGGTTGCTGGTTTACTCATTACATGGTGTTCAGGCATAACACTAACAACATGTAATTGAGTTAAACTAGTATGCCCAACAAGGATGAAGACGAATAAAATAATGTGAATTATAAGAGACATAAAAATAAGACACGGTATTTCTCCGCTTTAGCTCAGCCGCCATCCCTGGAGATAAAAATATCTGAGACAACCACCAACAGTCTCAGAACATCGTGCCACACATCTTTCCTATCCTTCTTTCTCTTCATTAACTTCACGCCCGCGCTGTGTTGAAACATTTAAAGGGTAATCATAATCCCTTGAGCTCGGGTAGATTATAAAAAAAAATAAAGTTGAATCAAAAAATTTTGATGTGGAAAATAATGTATTAGCATTAAGCAAAGGCAATGGCGTTTTGCTTAACAATTTTTTCTATCGCAAACTGACTTACACTAGGTCGGATCATATATCAAATGAATGAATGAATTAATATTCGGGTTATTGCACTGCGACCTAGAGATCTATTGTGCCCTACCCAAATCTGGACGAGCTTTCTCGTCTTACAATTTTTTCCCTAAATCGATTGCTCTCAAAAATTTTATTATTTTCCATTTGGGGCACCTTAATAGAGGATAGGTCAGTCATTCTCATGAGTGATAACATTTTCCTAATATGTGGTTTGGTGTTTCCTCATGCATATTGCAGAATCTACATGTGACGCTGCTTAATACACCAAGTTAACCAAGGTGTCTTCCAAGTCTGCAGTCTCTATTAAGAATACCAGTTATTATTCTTAGGTTGTTCCTACTTAAGATGATACAGTTGGTTAAACGTTCTTGGTTGTAATTGCCCAGTTGTAGTTTGGCCGGCTTTAGCTTAGGGATTTCTTTCCATTTTCTTTTTTTTTAAACTTTACTGCCTCCTTTTTATTTTAAATTATGTTTTCGCCTATTCCGTAATAGGGCTCTACGGAGTCAAAGAGATTGATGCTGCTATTTTTTCTAAGAGGTAGTTTCCATGAACACCCACGTCATACCGGGTACCCAATGAAGTGTTGTCTTGTTTTGCTTGCCAAGTACGTTTACTTTCGATGACTTATTAAACGATTATTTTAATTCGTCCATGACGAGGTATGAAATATAAAAGTCTTTTTTTATGGACATTGGTTCAAAAATGTTCACAGGCCGTCGAGAGTTAAAGTCTCTTGGAGATGAACCGGTTAAGAGAGCATATAAGGCAGTTTATTGTTATGTGAGATGTGTCAGGAGGGCGGACTTGAACCATCCCACAGAAATTGCGGAACACGCTGCTCTTGTACTATATAAAAATAGAAGCTGTAGGAACTCTTATTTATCTTTTAATGGAAACATTAGTGTATTGATATTAAATTATGAGCACCTACGCCAAATGGAAGTATCACTTTTGTGCCCGGTTCAATAGAGATAGAAAAAAGAGGTGAAATAATCTTCTAGTTGAATGAACTGTCAATTTCAGTAGGTAATATCAGATATCAATTTTTATAGATTGCTTGGTTTGTTGTGGCTGCAATGAAGATGCGCAGTCATATTAGAAATATAGACATCTCATGCAACGATTGCACAGCTTGAGTGAATCTGCATACATAAGAACCTATGTAATTAAATTTCGTTGCATGAAAAAAGCTGGAACTCTGTGATTTCATCCCAAATGTATTTTTAACTAATTTAAACCTTGACCTTTCGTTATAAAAATCTCCTTTTTCGTTTAAATATAATAGACACACTTTTTCACGCATCTGGATATTTTTTATTCAAAACATACGTTTCGCAAAAATGTTGCTATTCATTCATCTGTACGTGTAAACTTATACTGAGGCAAGATGCTTCAATGAGAACAAATCTTACCAGAAACAATATCAACACATTTTTGCGATAAAACTTGATCTGGCCCACATTGGATCTGCACTGGGCCAAATGATTGATACCTCAAAGCAGAATGCACATGAAGTCTATAATAGGTGCTATAACTGGAAACTGTCCAGAAGGCAAGCAAAAGATGTATACGACAAAAAGATGTATTCCTCAGTTCTCCTGTTTTGCTCTATCCAGCACGTATAACCTCAATCTAAAAGATTTCTACTACAATGATCCCAGTGATCTGGTAAATACTGCCATTAGTATTCTTCCAAAATTTTTCAATGGAAGCCCCATAAAGCCTAGTACGCCGATCGAGACAAGACAAATTTTATCTCTACAATTTTAATCTCCACAAAACGTTTCCAAATCTTGCACAAAAGTTTGAATTTGGAGAGATAAAATCTAATTTAATATGTTTTGTAGTGTATCTCGGGAACGGGTTGTCTTACAAAAGTAGTGCATACCTTTTTGGAATCTCCTCTTGATGCTTTCAAGAGAAGCATCTGCGCCAGTTTTGACAAAACCACTTTCGGAAATACGGTGGCTGTCAAAATTTGTCCCGCCAAATAATGCTTGTATCATTCTTTTTCCTGGCAAAATTTAGTGGAGACATTTTGTAGAGCAATTCACAATAGTATGAATTTTTCCCGCAAACTGCGTACTGCTCGGAAAAATTTTCGAGACAAAATTTGTCCCAGGAAAAAAAATATATGGGAGACAAAATTTTTCCCGATCTGCGTACTAGGCTTAAGATTTGAAGATCAATTGGCTATTAAGTTCTGTATGTTGTCGCATCGAATTTTTGTTTGTTTAAAAAGTAACATCAAAACAGATCATAAGGAATCGTTGCATTCCTTTTTTTATAATTCACAAGGGTTTATTAAGAGACCTTTAAAATATTAAACACAGCTTGGACGATGGCGAAATTAGGGGGGGAGAAAGGAGGTGTCGATGAACATTTGTCTTAAATGAATGCAAATTGAAATGGCACGAGTAATCCGTGCCGGTGAAATTATTCCATAATCGTTTTCTGCGACTTTACTTCACAGTTCACAGTACGACCAAAATTAGGCTCGAGGGTGAACTGATGAGCATTACTAGCGAAACGGATATCACGGGTGAAATGACTGATGCGACGGGAGAAAAGCAACTGGATATTTCGTGTGAGCATTGCTAGTAAAAGAATGGATAAATCAAGGGCGGTGCCCAAGAGATGGAAATGATTCCATTATAGTTCTGTTTCCTATCAGTTTTAACGCTCTGTGCTGGATTTTATCCAAGAAATAGACAAAAGTTTGTGCCTTACCTTTCCAAAAGTGTGAGTTATACTCGAGTTTTGGACGTATAAACGCCTTATAAATGGTAGCCAGATCAGATGGGGTGAAAAATTTGTTACATCGAGATTTTCAGTTTCTTCGAGGCAAGTTCCATTCAAAGACTATGGAATAAGTGGTACATTTTGATTCAAGAACAATAGACAGCATTGAGATTTCGAATTATTAAACTCTACACGATTTCTTATACCCCATTTAACCCCATTTGGCAACGCTGTAAAGATCGGAGTATAATGAGCTAACCGTCCGATACCGTTGCAATTCCACTTCCGAAGAAGATGGATGTAAATTTGAGAACGATTATGAGAAGCTGAGGGTAGGAGTCGTCGGCAAAACAATTAAGCAGATTTGAAGTTTCAGACAAGTGATCATTTATGAAAATAAGGAAAAGAGTTTTAGACAAAACGGAGCTCTAGGGAATAAAAGTATTTATTTTATGAAGATCAGCCTTGAATCCGTCCAATACAAAATGTATTAACCGATCTAGAAGATAATTTCTAAACACACACATTTTCGCTAATAGAAACCTGGTTTCAAACTCTATCAAATGCCTTAGAAATATCAAGCACTGTAACGAAGTTACATACTTCAGCCGCCGCACAATGGGGCAAAACGCCAAAAAGCTGGCATTTAATCAAATTATGAAGTTGAGCTTTGTCTTAAATAACCGTTCTATTTCTCTTCCAAATATGATAGAGAATTAGAAATGAGAGAGAGAAAGTTTATTTGAATCACGTAATCTTCTGCAGATCGTCTCAAATGAAGAGTAAGTTCAATTTTTGAGTCGATCGCAGACCTCTTTTTGTCATTTCGAGTTGGTTAAGTAAATTGTGTACAGTTTATTATTTATTGCGTGTATCAAATTAAATTAAATTGCAATAGAATCAGTAAGCTCAGGAGCATTTTGGTATGTTTTTTTTTTTATAAAAAATAAATTCTTTTTATTTTAATTCGTAGTTGAATATAAAAAAAAAGTTAAAAAATTGCTTGTTTTTTTGCATTTTTCGGAAATCGTTAGACGTTTAGTTGTGTTCGCCGCACAATGGGGCAAAACGCCAAAAAGCTGGCATTTAATCAAATTATGAAGTTGAGCTTTGTCTTAAATAACCGTTCTATTTCTCTTCCAAATATGATAGAGAATTAGAAATGAGAGAGAGAAAGTTTATTTGAATCACGTAATCTTCTGCAGATCGTCTCAAATGAAGAGTAAGTTCAATTTTTGAGTCGATCGCAGACCTCTTTTTGTCATTTCGAGTTGGTTAAGTAAATTGTGTACAGTTTATTATTTATTGCGTGTATCAAATTAAATTAAATTGCAATAGAATCAGTAAGCTCAGGAGCATTTTGGTATGTTTTTTTTTTTATAAAAAATAAATTCTTTTTATTTTAATTCGTAGTTGAATATAAAAAAAAAGTTAAAAAATTGCTTGTTTTTTTGCATTTTTCGGAAATCGTTAGACGTTTAGTTGTGTTCGCCGCACAATGGGGCAAAACGCCAAAAAGCTGGCATTTAATCAAATTATGAAGTTGAGCTTTGTCTTAAATAACCGTTCTATTTCTCTTCCAAATATGATAGAGAATTAGAAATGAGAGAGAGAAAGTTTATTTGAATCACGTAATCTTCTGCAGATCGTCTCAAATGAAGAGTAAGTTCAATTTTTGAGTCGATCGCAGACCTCTTTTTGTCATTTCGAGTTGGTTAAGTAAATTGTGAACAGTTTATTATTTATTGCGTGTATCAAATTAAATTAAATTGCAATAGAATCAGTAAGCTCAGGAGCATTTTGGTATGTTTTTTTTTTTATAAAAAATAAATTCTTTTTATTTTAATTCGTAGTTGAATATAAAAAAAAAGTTAAAAAATTGCTTGTTTTTTTGCATTTTTCGGAAATCGTTAGACGTTTAGTTGTGTTCGCCGTAAGGTGCCAATAAGTTTTATATGTCATTTTGTTAAGTGTACATTCCACTTTCAGAATGTGCAAAATTTTCTTGCTCCAATCTGCTCCCCTGTGTGTTGTGTACATTTTTGTTGGTGACGTCACTTTCTAGAAAAAGATATTTTTCGTCAATATTATTGTAATTTTGACATTTCTTACGCCCAACAAAATCAAAAATACTACCAATAACCAGGAAAAATCTTTTTAATATGAAGAAGAAGTCAAGTTGCCAAGGATTTAATAGCCAGATGGATTTTTTAAAGGAAGAAATTGTAAGGCAAACTCAATAGTTGGAAAACTTTTGAAATAACATACATTTTTTCTTTCTTCTTTCTTTCATCTGAAATTAGTTTGAGAACATATGGGCAGTCGGTAGCTGCAAAACTTGTTCACGAAGTACCCCAAAGTCCTAGAAAAGTCAAACAGTGTAGGAAAGCTTTAAGAGAGTCCATTTAACCTACTTCGATGAATGGTGAAGAAGCTTTTCCGTTAATTTTCGAAGCAGGCTTATCTAAATTTCAATATGAAATTATCAGATCAAAAGCTTCTTAACTATTTCCTTCGTATAAAATAGTTCAGTAGTATTAAAAAAAATTGCTATCCCGATCCTGAACATATATCATTGTTTCGAAAACTTCTGTGAGTACAAGTTTACAAAGTTTGTTAAACTTCACAGTTAAAGGCTTAATTATTCTCCAAAAAAAACGAGATTAATTCACTTCACTAAGAATTGATAAATGTATGCTTGTACTCTAAATGGGACTTTGATAGGAGTTTTGGTCACTATTCAAATAAGCAAGTCTTTTATGAATTGAACCAGGTAGAATCGACTGTTTTTCTTACTTGCCTTGTTCCACTTCGCTTAGTTTCTGGTGTTAAAATAATATACAAAAATTCACGTCCAAGCTCAAATAGATATTGTAGACCTATTAAAACTGAATTTTTAAAAGTGTACATGTAGCTGAAAAGCAAAGAATTTATTTCTATTGAAGAAAGGATACTAAGTTTTGCAAACAAAAATTAGTAACACAAAATATCCCGAAATGGTAACCCTATAATTTTTTTTTAAATTTTATTCATTGTATGTAGTTGTATTACAATCACGAAGGATGCAATACACGCAGAGTTTCATTTAAATCGTTTGAGCCGTTTTTGAGTAGTTTCGTAAACTAATGAAATTTGTATGGGTGGTAACCCTAGAAATGGGCGTGGCCATTAGAAACTTTGGCCATGTATTAACATTGGTATCAGTAGTATTTGTGCCAAATTTCAAGTTTCTAGACCTGTTGGTTGATTTAATGCCATCTTTTCGCCATTTTGCCCCACTGTGCGCCGCGGCACGCTGACGCAACTACTCGTCTACTGCCTGTTCTGCCGCCCGACGCAACAACATTACATACATCGAGGATTCATCGGATGACATGAAGAAAATATTGCATACCTTGAGGCGCCCACGGAGATTCACATATAAAATACATGCAATGATGGTACAACAACAAAACACAGTGAGTAGCTTTCGTTTGGTGTTCTGTGTTCACATTTGCTGTTGACCATAAATGAACCGCTGAGAAGAAAAAGGAAAACATTCCACTAATCATAGTTTTTGGGAAATCGAAGAAAACTGTTTTTTTCTGAAACTGAAAGTTATTCTTCAAAACATTCTGAAGGACAAATGTAAAGCTAGTAAAGAAGAGTAACATACAAAACAATTGAAATTAAAAACTTTAAGCTCTGGCTTAATAATTCCTGTTAAAGTGAGTGGAATGTTTTCCTTTTTCCACTAATTGAAAAAAAAAATCAAATAAATTATTTTAAATTAAGTTTTTTTATTCAAATAATATAAATAATGGGTTCAAAACATTTTATTTATTTAATATTAAATAATTCTGCAAAATGAAAACGAAAACAATATTTTAATAATAATTCAAGGGAATAAAAATAAACAGAAATAAAATGCACGACTGGATCGCACGAACTCGCTTTTATGTTAAAGTACTTTGGAATTTAAAATACATTTTATAATGATATAATAATATAAAAATATAAATGAGATAAAAATGTTCAAATGTATGGAATTGCCGTCTGATTAATCCTTTTAATATTAAAGTAATTTTTTATATAACAAATTTCCTTAAAATTTTTCGAGAACAAAATTTGGGCTGCCAAATTTTAAGTATTTAGTGGTATAGATGTTAGAAATAGTTTCAAAAAATAATCGTTCACACGTTTTAAAGATATTGGTTTTTCAAAAAAAACTTGGAATTTTTTATTTTTTATTCCAAAACATTTTTTTTCGAATATTTTTATATACAATATTATTTTAAACTTAAGGGGCCTCCTGCTGAAAATTTTTGGTTAAAATCGTTAAAGCCGTTGATGAGAAAGGCAAAAAATCAAAAAACGGTTCTATGACAGGTACCGTTAATCACATTTTACCCCAAAAAGGAAAGGAAAAAGAAAAATATTCCTGGAATCTTTTCCTTTTTCCACTCAATGATATTTTATAATCGCATTTAAAAAGTAGGTTTACACGGAATTTTTTAGTTTTTAGGCTTAAAATGTGCGCTATAAAAATAGCTACGTTTTTGCATCATTACTTCAATTTCCCATTTTTGTGGAATGTTTTCCTTTTTCTTCTCAGCGGTTCAAATATGATATGGGAAGGAGAAAAATCGGCAAAATCGGATTCCTCTCGCCTACCGTTGATTGTTTAGTAGCAATATAGAGTACTGTGGTAAGAGGTTTTCCTTTGAAACAAGCTGCTTGGGTACGTAGTGTACTGGCCAGAAGTTTCTAGATTTTTTTGGCTTTGGCCGTAAATTGTGTCTCTTGTTTGTTTTGCCTTTTCGGCACCTTCCCCTTATTTTGTCTCGAACTTCGTTTGATTCCAGGGATTTAATCCTACTACTGTTGAACCGTGATGCGATTTGAGCCGAGGCTACAGATCTGATCTCACTACCGTTTTTGCAGGCAATTCAATCAAAGCTAGGGATTTAATCCTACCGTCTATCCATGCCCTGTCGTTGTCTTAGGCTAGGGATCTAATCCCACTTGCGTTCTGCCTATAGCTTCAGTTAAGGTTAGGGAAGTTATCCCACTTTCTGTCACCACCAACCCTTGTTTTGCCCCGAAGGTTTGTTTGAGGCTAGGGATCTAATCCCAAAATTTAAACCTTGCGACGATTTTAGCTGGGGCTAGAAATTTAATCTCACCAACCGCTTTGCCCGGCATTCAATCCAAGCTTATCCGTCCGTGCCCTGTCGTCGTTTAAGGCTAGGGATTTAATCCCACCTGCGTTTTGCCTAAACGTCAGTCAAGGCAAGGGATCTAATCCCACCGTCTCGCCCTTTATATGAAATACCGTGTTAATTATTTAGGTATTTAAAAAATTTGTGAATTATATGAAATATCGTGTTAGTTATTCAAGAATTCGATACAATTGTATGAGTATGAAATAACTTGTTAGTTAGAATTAAGTTAAACTGAATAAAGTCGGACATTATTTAAAGTTCTGAAACTTTCTAAGACCGAGTTTTGTGCTTTCTTCGGACTGACCCTCGACTGATGGTACCTCAGCCTTTGAATAAAAAAGCACCACAGCAAAATAATCTTACTTTTCCAAAACAATGTTATGATATGTTCCACTGTTCGTCTTTCCCACAGAAAGCCTAACGTGAACTTTATTTTATTATCGTAGGTATTTGCTTTTTTTCTTAAAAAAAGAAATCAAAATTGCACCTTCTAATTATTTGAAATCCCAGGGTTTTAATAATTATTTTTCCGCTTATATCAAGATTTATGTATTCAATAAACAAATATTCCTGTTTCTTGCTGATGATTCATTTAACTATAATTTTTTAATGAAGCTATCACAAATGAATGAAGACATTTTTGTTTTGTATACAAATAAAAAGATATTAATATTTTTTAAAATTCTATTTCAACCAAATTAATACTTCATGTCCCTTATATTTGACATGTTAGATAAAAAACTTAATTAATTTGAAAATAAAATTAACGTTTTGTTTTTGTAAAAACACTTATGATTAGGTATAACAATATTGGGATAGGTTCTACTGAATTGTTTTCTTTATAATATTCAATATCAAACATTTTGACCACTACTATATTTAATTTTTGTATAATTTTCAAGCCAAACAAAAATAAAAACAAACCTCTTCCAACATATTTTATGAGTTATAGTTTATTAAAAATAATGAAATAATGTGGTATATGATTTGATATTAATGTTTTGATTCTGCATATAACATTTGAAAATTTTCAAATTATGTTTTATAAAATAGTTTTTTTTTAGAAACTTAGGGCTCAATTTAAATGTAACAAATTATTGATAACCCCTAATACACGAATGATTGATTTTAAAAAATAAAAACCTATTATTTATTTATGTTAAAAAAAATACAGAAGGAATTTATCAGCTAACGAATTTTTCTAAAAAAAAAAAAAACAAAACGTAAAATAAAAAAAAAACTATTGTGGATAAGCAAAATGACTTTAAAATCGTTCATTTTAAATCTCTATCTATGTATTTTAGAAAATTCCTTTGTGTGGTGTCATTTGAAACATAATATTATTGATTCAAAACACCTATTCCGTTGTCGTTAATTTTGATGTCTCCATAACGTATTTTCTGCATTATGCGGGGCCAAACAGTTTTCAATCTTACTTATTTTTTTATATTTGTGTATAGTCGTTTAAGGCTTATTAATTCTTAACTCTGAAAAGAATTATAAAGGTACTTTTGTCAACAGTAAAAGTTTGTCCAAAATCAATAAAAGACAAAGCCTTTTGAGCGCCCAAAATACTTCAGATTCTCGTGATTGATTCTCGTACATATTTACAAAAGAGCATTTTTTTATATACTCTTCGAAAAATAATTAAAACATTTGATTTTGAGAAATGTATTAAGATGAACAAAAAAAAAAGAATAAGAAAGTAGCATAGGAGCAAAAAATGAGTTTTTTTTTATTTCTTGTTTTGAAAAAATGTGATAGCATTTAAAATTATTAGCAAGTGAAGTGAAAATAGCAAAATTGAGTTTTCTCCTCGCTCACCTCGAGGATGATTTTTTTTTTGTATAAAAATGATTTAAAATTAAATAAAACATTATTATTAGGCAAATTAAACAAAAACAAAGATAGAGCGAAATGCGATTAAAAGAAAAATTAGTGCATATGCATTCCTTATCTTTATCTAAATTGTCAAAAAAATAATTTGACCTCCTTAAGTTTATTATAGACAGCCTGCTAATATTCTTATTATTATATTACATGCTCTGAAAGTAAGACAGATCCTTAATCCTCCAAGAATTAGTGTTTTTTTTACATTTTTATTGGTTTTGATTGCTTACTCTTTCCCATGATTACGACAAAGTGGAATTTTTGTTTGGAAAATACAAAACTTTTCGCACCCTAGGCGAGAATAATAAAACTGAGAATCTCAATTTTTTCAAGAAAATCGATAGAAAAATATATTTTTATAAATCCAAAAGTTTCCACAATTTATCAGATTCAATAACCTTTAATTCAATTTAAAATAATTTTCTAGTTTATCGATAGTTTTTAATTAATATTCGACTCAAAACTAAGCTTTTACTGTAGAAATTTCGAAATATTGTGCGACCATAATTTTATTTCGAAAAGAGACGAATTTTAAATGTATTTTTACTTAATTTTTTTTAAATTACGTTAAAGAGGTCATGCAACTGAATTAGAAAAGCGAATTTCACTCATCAATGAGCCACCATGGGATTCTGATATTTTTCCAAAAGTCCGGTGACCATAGTCTTGAGTTTTTGTCATCTCAGTGGCATTAATATTTCACCGCTTAAACATTAAAAAAAGAATGAAACTAACATTGACATTTCAAAGTGTTTTAGATGTTCGAAAAATTTAAGTTAACAAAACGTCTTTTCCAATAAAATTTAACTGTTAATTGCTTTTGGAGTCGTATACATATATGACTATTGTTGAACGAAGATATGATTTCATAAGTTAATTTTTCGGGAACCTATCTTTACTTGAAGCTAAGCTTACAGGAAACGTTTAATGTATCTAAGTATCTAACATATACCTTGGGCACTCTGTAGAGAGTATTAAGTCAAATTTGTGGTCGGAGACGTCAATGCTCAAGTCGGATAGGAAGAAACCTTAAGCGATTTTTTTGTAAAATACAGCCTTTACAAACAACATCAGATAACGGCTTCTGACTACTAAATTTTGCAGAATGAGCAGGGTTATGTATCAAGGCTAAAGATCCTTAAAGCAAGCTGGCTTTCACCAGACGATCGAACCACTGAATCGAGCGAATAGACTTACTCACAATTACACACGGAAACCGCTGCTACTTTGGTTTGACGAAACAAACTGGAATACGTATAAGACAAAGAGCACGCTTTGTAAAAATAAACCGTAATTTTTATCAATCCTGAAATCAAATGGAGAATTAGTTTGCATTTTTAGATTAAGATCTGTCATTTTTAAGGTTTATTCAGATGAAATCACCGAACTGTCATATGTTTGTTGCTTTTTATTTGTTCAAAATAAAATGGCCAAGTTGATGGTTTTCTAGGCGTATGACAGTTCAGTGCTCAAGTATGTTTCATTAATTAATCCGAAAACTATGATCATACTTTGTTTATAACTTAATCGGTTCACCCAGGCTCTCAAAGCTTTGCTTAACACTGAGGGCATATTAATAAATTGCTGATTTAAGTAAAATTTATTATTTCTGATTTATATTTACAAAAATGTTAAACAGAACTTCAAAAATTTCAACTGGTTCAACATTCCCCAAAGATTTACTGTTACAAATAATTGTAAACTGAATATAGCAAAAAATTGCGTATTGGCAATGCCGATTAGTGATGATTCTAACTCAGATTAACACGGACAATATGTTCACCCCTATTACAGAATTCGGCGAATGAGCTAAAGTGACAGTTTCAATTCATTTCCAAACTTTTGCTATTACTGAATCCGACGAATGAAAGTTGAACGAATGTCGGTAACAATCCCTGCACCACTGACATTTTGTTCAACTTATATGGTATTACAGAACTCGCAATCCATTCGCACTGCATACAATTTCTATCATTTTACATTCGCACCAATTTCGAGACGAATCTGAAGTGAATTTTTTATTAAACGAAAATAAACAATGGAGAGTACAAAAATGTAAGTCAAAAGCTTATCATACTGAATGCTAAAGTGTTTGTTTAACAAATTTTAATAGAAAACGCACAAATAGCAACGCAACCAGAGAGCAAGAAAAAATCTAAAAAAAAAAAAGAGCACACGGTTGGTTTTGAACCGTCCTCCATCTTCGTACTAACCACTCTCAACGATGCTTGATTTCGTTGATCGAAAGCGATACTATTATCATAGCTTAGGCCAGTTGAATAAATGTTTGTAGCTGACAGTGTCAATACGAAAGTTGATAAATGATAAGGTAATTTTAGGAATCGACAATGTAGTTCATCCGACGAATTTCATAATTGAGTTTTACAGCGGATGCGAATCAAGTCAACTCACCGGGAGTAAAATTCTGCGAATTCTGTAATAGACATGGTTAAGTTTTTGTCTTAAATTATGGTCTTATAAACTTATTTTGAATCTAGGTACACCAAAAGAAAACACAACGAAAAACACCACTTACGCAGAATTGCATCGATGTGTATCTACTAAAAAAAGCGATTTTTCAATTTCAATTTTTTGGTATATGGGTTGCACCATTGAACCCGATTACACGAGTAAATTGGGGGTTCGAATTGAATCCGAATTGAGATTTCAATCTAATGTCGATTTCCTTTACACTTGTCAAATTTTTTTCTTTTGGTGTGCGTACTCGTATTTCGTATACATGTAAATCCCTCTTCAAAAACGGATTCGAGGGATTTGATCTCTGTCAAAAAAAAAATCGATTTTTTTGGTGTGAAGGAACGTAAAATCTGTCGAGAGATCAAAATCTTCACACAGAAATTGATTTCTCATGTGTAAAAAAAATCGACATAAGTATATGGCCAATCTGGATCGAAAGATTAAATTCAAATGGAATCGAAGTGACAGCCTGGTGTTGTGCGCGTGTGGTGTTGTGGATATCGTTCAAAATGGCGACACCAAAAGAAAAGATTGTTTGTTTATACTTTGCAAATTATGTAAATTCGATGCTAAATTTAATTGCACAACGTATGCATTCGCTTAGAAATCGAGAAACAACATGCAACAGAAAAATCCAAACATACGAGTACTTAGGTAACAGAAACTGTTTTAAAACAAAATAACACAATTATTGCACACACGAACAGCCAGCAGTGAACTCGATTCTTCAATTCGTTGATTCAGGTCTACCTATGTACATGCTTTCGACTCGATCCAGCTCGTGTGGTGGGATTGGATCAAGTAATCCAATTTCAATTCGATTCAAGTATACAAGGAACTAAATTCTGATTCCATTTTTCTTATAAACTTCGTTTATGCTCTTCAAAAATTACTCTTTCACATAAAATGCAATTTGCTAATCAGCTCTGTATTTTATCATTTGATATTAAAACTGAAAGAAAAGTTTCTAGATGTGCAATTCAGATAGCAGTATAAGGCTGGTATTCACCGAGCGCTCATAACTTAAGAAGCTCACAAACCCATTCACCAAGCAATATTAGTGAAGATCTACGAGCGCTCTTAGAAGTTAGTAGTGATACCGACCACTCCTAAACTTACAGCGCTCTCTTCGAAAGTTTGTTCGAAAATTCGAAAACTAAACAAACTAAACAAACGACGCACGGTGAGTGCAAAATCAAATTCAGTTTTCGTCAGCAGCAACGCTCCCCAAGCAAAATACGAAATTGACCGAAGTATTCCCACTGCCAGCTGTCATTCAAGTTCGAAAACAGTTTGATTTCACAGTTTGGGTGTGCCTGAACAAGAGAGAGTGGCTCTCATTTTCGAACTTCAAAAAACACTTGTGAGTGGTTGGTGAATATCCCAAAGAAATTTCACGTTAAGAGCCTCGTAAAGTTAAGAGCCGTTTAAGAGCACTTGGTGAATACCAACCTAAGGCTCATATTCACCGAGCGCTCCTAAACGGCTCGAACTTTACGAGGCTCTTAACTTGAAATTTCTGTGGGGTATTCACCAACCACTCGCAAGTGTTTTTCGAAGTTCGAAAATGAGAGCCACTCTCTCTTGTTCAGGCATACCCAAACTGTGAAATATTGTGTAATATTGGTCTTGACAGCAAATGGATACTCTTCTACTTGGCATTGCTCACATGGATTCGAGTCGGGACCACTCCTAACTTTTAAAAGCGCTCGTAGATCTTCACTAATATTGCTTGGTGAATAGGTTTATGAGCTTCTTAAGTTATGAGCGCTCGGTGAATACCGGCCTAAGAGATGTGTACTACATCAAGTACGAAAGCTGTTGCGCTGCGTTTACATTTGTAAGCATGTAAGTATGCTTAAATATCAAAAAAATTTATTGGGAAAAATTGTATGTTAGTCAGTCAGTGTTTGCGACGTCTGAAGCAACCATATTGGGTTGCACCGGCTTAAAATGAAGTACAAAGAGCTTTTAGTATTTTTTCAACTTTTTTCATTTTATCTTTTTTGACCAGTATTAGATTTAACAAAACAATCATTTTAATAGCAAAAATGGAAAACGGATGGCAAGGATTATAGAGAATGGGTGCATTTCATAATTCAAAATGAGCTCAGACGTTAATTCCTTGTTCCATTTGAATTCCTCAGCCATTTTAATTTGTCCTCATTCATCAACATCCAAAATGAAATAAAGCAAATCCAAAAAACAAAGAAAGAGTAGAAAAAGAAACGTCAAAAACACGCAAGGAAATTTCTACCCGTGCACATAGATTTATATCTGTTTCATCTTTTCGTTCTTTCTTTATCTTTTGCGCTTCATTCACGCGAGGCTAAGCAGCATGAGATTTTTTGGTATATGGGTTACACCATTTACCCCGATTACACGAGTAAATTGGGGGTTAGAATCGAATCCAAATTGAGATTTCCTTTCTGACTTTTATCAAAATGTCAAACAGTTATATGACATGAGGTTAGCACGATACTTAAAAAAATAAAATAGCTATACTAAAATGATGCTCAGCCCAAGTGAAATTTGCAAAATCTTCATTTTGTAAAACATGTTTAACTGGACTGAATTAACAAGTGAGATCGCCGGGACGAAATATAAATTTTTATGGTAAAAGGTAAAATGTTTGGTGCAACTATTTGAAGTTTCTCTTGTGCGTTTTTTTTGCTATTCTTCTTCGTATGATTTCCTTGGGCGAGGAGTAAACTTCGATGCAACGCACAGAACACATGAACAGACAAACACCGAAATGAACAATAAAATGAGAACTGTCAAATTGGATTCATGTATTTAGTTTCAAAGTGTAATAGCGCTTGTAGTACCCCTTGGCATATTGCGTTGGTCTGTCATGCAAAAGGTCTTCGGTTCGATTCTCAGCCGCTGCAAAAAAAGTTTTTCAGGGGTGTACTGCCTCCTACGAGGAATTCATAAATCCTATAAGAGTATCTCTTGTCATTAAAAATGCTGCTCATTAGCCGTTCGGAATCGGTAGAAAATTATAGGTTCCCTCCATTCATAACAACACGCACACAGGAATGGTTCAGAGTTGTCACTATTTCCTGGCTCTCTTTGAGCTTATTGTACGACCAAATTTTTTTATGTGTAATAGCGCTTGAACCAGAGGATGATATAAAAAAGAAGAGTCCTAGATTTAAGAGCCATATTTAAGTTAGATTAAGAATTAGCTTGTACTAAGCTTAAAAAAGGGTGGTTTTACCCCCACCAAAAGAAGACGCATTCCCCTAGATTCATTTTTTTTAATAATGACAGCGAAAAAATTTAAACAGCCTAGTGTTAAATTATAAATATGAAACTATTTAACAGTTTGTTAACTTTAAAGCAGTTCACTAACTCTTTCTTAATTTTAAACATTTTGTAACCAGTATAGTACTAAGGCTATGTTTTTCTAATAAATTGCTTCTGAAGACACCTCAAGTAATGACAGATTATGCAAAAAAAACTAAGTTAACAGACCTGTTTTGATGTTTGTAAATGTCAAATATGAAGTTAGCATGATACTAAAAAAATAAAAGTATGATGCTAAGCTCAATTAGAATTTGCAAAATCGCCGTTTTGACCAGGTGTCATGCCAAAACGATTTTTACATCGCACTAATTCGATTAAAATTTAGAACTTGTGTCATCAAATTACTTGGTTTTGGTTACACATCGTAATAATTTGACTAAAATATTGCGCCAAGGTCTTTTTTGTTGGAATACTTATTACAATAAATACACCATTGTTTTGGGAAAACTAATATGTATTTTATATTCCATTGGAAATTCCGAAAAATCGTTAGAAATCGACACTTACTTGCCTAAACTTTAATATATTTTTTCGTGGTACGGGAATGCAAAATCCATAATTTTGTTTGGCTAATTTGCGACTAAAACTCACTAACTCTGTAATGAATTGAAATTCTGTTTCTGGTCATGTCTGGTAGTCGAATAGTTGTCATTAATTAGTAACCCATTGACAAAGTGCAGTTTTTATAAATGGAAAAATTCATTTTAAAATCCGACTTAACTGGCATCTCTATTCTCAACCCATTAAACTTTCTTTTTTTTCTTTTTTTTTCTATGGGAATAGTTTGTCAAAATTTGTTTAGATTTTAGGAGCGCTGCAAATCATAAAAATGAATTTAATTAAATAAAGAGACAAAGACACAATGGTTAGCTTTCATTTTATGGAATCGTATAGGAATATGAATAAAACTATTTCGCGAAATATCAACAATTTGAAACGAATACTTTAAACTGAGCCCTTAGTTTCCCTACGGATTTTTGATTTATATTTTTTTTGTATGCGGACAATGCAGGCATATAATTGACGCGTTAATAAATTTTGTGTTCAACCAATTATCCGCAATCATCATAAGAGGCTAAAAATCGAGAATATTTTTTTCTTTTTATGAATTATTTTATTTGATTATTTTGTGTGCCAGTTGTTGAATGAATATTTTTTTTCTTTAAGGGGCGGGAAACAAATTTTGAGTAAGCTTTTCATTATGTATGTAGGATTCTTGGGGAGAATAAATTAACACTACAAACGAAATTTCGGCATAAATGATTTTTATGTTGATATCACTTGTATATTATTGATATCATAGAGCTATGAAAGTAAATGTTGCAGGTGCTATGTTCGTTATTTGTATGGACAAAGCTTTTTTAATTTTCAATTTTTGTAGGTATGTTAAATTTTTGTATATATACATTAAAAACTTCTTTTTTTTTAATTAAAAAGAAAATTTTTATATGAACATAAAATTATCTAAGTTATATGCTAGGAAATTGAAAAACAAAATATGTAAATGATGCATTCAAGCTAGGTCTCTACTATGTATATATTTTAATGATAATTTTAACAGTTGATTAATCTATTGGAGCGCAAATGTATACAGTATGTATTTGTCAAAGATATTTACATTTTCTTTTAATTACCTTATATCGTCTTTATTTTATCAATTAAATTATTCTGAACAAATTATTTTCATAATATGGATTTGTATATTTTTTTAAACTTAAATATTAAATGATTAAAATTCAGACAAAAATAAAAATGAAATTATTAATAAATATTATGTTAAGATAAAAATGTTAAAATAATGTGAATCGATGCAATAAGAAAGCGATTATTTTGTCAAAAAATAATTCACCGGTTCTAAGAACTTTTAGAACTATAATGAACGTGTATTATACATTAAGCTAAAAATTGTGTTAATTTAAAAAAATATAACAAAAATAGAAAATATTATCAGTGCGGTAAATTATGTTCTTTTCAAGAGACTTTCGAAAAACAAAAAAGATTGAGGTACGGTAAGAACGAGTTGGTAACACAATTATTTGATCTAATTTCTTTGTATAAGGCTTACTAGTTGAAATGTTTAATTTTCACATATTGTACTTATGTATGTACAATAAATACTAACTGCTTCGTCTTTTTTGTCGAGAAAACAGGTTTATTAATAAAGTTTTGAACTTATGTCCGACTTAAATATAAGTAGTTTGACTCATCATTACTTTCATACTTTAAAAGGAGAATTGCTAAACCTACTTAAAAATTTATTGCAACTTATCAAAGCGTTCTTTTTTAGGCGTTTTTTCTTTTTTTTTAGTCCAGAATATAGCTTTGAACAAAGTCCGAGCATGTGGATCATGTTCCGAACATCATCTGAACCAAGCGTGCTTTGAGTTGTTTTTGAAACAAACCTGAACACTTAACTGTCACAATTTTTTTTTAATTTCCATCTGTCAAATACTTGTGTCTAGCATTTAACACTGTCTGTTCAGCTATTTTATTCTCAGCTCAAATAGTGCACTCTGAACCGGATCAGAACATGCTGACAACGAAAAAAGTAACACATATTCGTTCTGAACTAAAAGAGAACACAATAGCTATATTTTTTGACAACTCAGGCTCTGCTCTTAGCTAAAAAAGAAAAACGCCTATTGAAAGTTCTGTGTATCTATCCTAGGGTTGCCAGATTTTTCTTACACCTCGGCTATGGATAAAATAATGAAAAATCCCGGGATTTCAACATATTGCCCGGGACAAAATAAATAATCATAATATGCGTGTAGATCAAAATAAATAAATTCTTTTATTAATTACTAATTAAATGACTTTTTTGTCATTTGTCATTTGCACATATTTTTCTTTTGTCAATTTCAATGACAGATGTTAGGTTTGTTTGATTGAAATTTTAAAAACAATTTTTTAAGGTTAAATCACAATGCAGCAATTGTTCCTTATCACTAAAAGATATTTAGGTACACTAGGCTTCATTTTGTGAGTTTGAGTTCCAATCCGGGAAAAAAGCTGCCCCGGCGGGACAGATGAGTTTAAAACCGGGACGTCTGGCAACGCTAATCTATCCCTTTAGACAAATGACAGTAGTACGCACATCGGGAAAAATTTGTCTCCCATACATTTTTTGTCCGGGGACAAATTTTGTCTTGGATATTTTTCCGAGCAGTACGCAGTTCACGCACAAAATTCATACTTTTGTGCATTGCTGTACATAATTTCTCAACTAAATTTTGCCAGGAAAAAGAATGATGCAAGCATTATTTTGCGGGACAAATTTTGACAGCTACCGTATTTCCGAAAGTGATTTTTGTCAATACTGGTTTTATGTAAAAGGTGCTGATGCTTGTCTTGAGAGCATCAAGATTCTAAAGAGGTATGAACGACTTTTGTAAGACAACCCGTTCCAGAGATACACTAAAAAACACATTAAATTAGATTTTATCTCTCCGACTTCAAACTCTTGCGCGAGATGTGGAAAAGTTTTGTAGAGATTAAAATTGTAGAGATAAAATTTCTCTTGTCTCGATCTGCGTACTAGGCTTATGGATTCACACAGCATCTTGGGGCTATCCAGACAATCAATCTTGCCAAATGAACCAAGTACAAATTGATTCGTCCTGAAATGTGATTAAAAAAAAATTAGGGCAGAAGAACAACAAATAAAAAGTTCTTAACATCTTTTTTAATTTTTTATTATTTCTCCGTAATTCTCTATTTGAGGTTTCTCTTATTTCTCTTTGTTTGAAAATAGAAAAATATTTATTAATTTATCCAAACTGTCAAAAAATTTCTCATCAACAGCACGTACATAAGTGTCGAATCAGTTCAATGTATTGAAAAGTGAAAGTAGATCGAATCTGTGAATCGAAAGTACGATTTACGTGAATAGCAGAATAGGGTTGTATCTCAGATTTTCACAACGATTCGAGGGTTTTTGGAAAGGATAACTACTCATCATAATAACTTCTTACATGGTCAGTCTTCTTGATCTACAAATATGAATATTTAAGAAAATATCTTAAGTGGGACATACTGGCAATCTTAAGTCGTAAAATTTTTGTCGAGACTTGTATTTCAAAAATGTTTATTCGGAAATTCAAAGAATGCATCAAATCTTGCTTTGAAAAATTTATTCTGTGAAATAAAAATTTGGACAAGACTTCCTTTGTTTTTATTTGAGCCTTATTTTTCTAATGTCACATAAATGTATAAGTACCTCATGGGATTGTAATTTCTGTAATACCATTTCGTTTAGACTTAAAAATCAGGTATAGTTCAAGTCCCAGAAATGATTTGAGTGAAAATTACATTTTCAAATTCAACAATCGCTTATATTGCGATTTGTTTGTGTTTTGGAATACTTTAATAGTCGTTTAGAAAACTACATCATTTACAGCACTGATTGAATTTTAAAAAGAAAACTACAATAATTACTTTAACTGATACCGCTACGAGTACGTATGCATATCGTAATAGATAGTTTCTCAAATAATTTGTATTTTCCTTTATCTAAAACCCAACTTAAACCCCATAAAAGTCATAAAAATACGGTGTCTTAATTTTAGACTTAGTAGCTATTTTTTGGGTAGAAATTTCAAGTTACTTTGTATGTTGTTGAATGTAGTTAAAAAAAATTCAAGTTTGTAATATTTTATGGATTTTGATGTTTGCGATTTATATAAAGTTATGAAGTGTTTGAATGAAATACGAGTACCAATGGTTAATTATGTTTTCTTCTTTTTTTAATAAAAATGTATATATTGTGTATACCATTTCTTTTAGTTTTTTTGATTAAATTTTCTTTTTTTTAATGAAAAAAAAAAAAAAAACAAAACTCAAAAGAAAATAAACTATACATATGCAATTAAATCAAAGTGATTGTGATTTTTTAAGTGAACTTGTGAAAAATAAATGAGTGAGTAAAATTAAGTTGTTTATTTTTTTTTAAGAAAATTATACGAATAGTGAATTATTGATTTTAAACATAAAAAAGCAAAAATAATAGGAAATTATCGAAAAAAAAAAACAAAATTAAAAATAAAAGAAGTTAAGAAGTAATAAAGTCCTACAACTTACCTAGTAGAGGCACTGCATCAGATGTGGCTGGCATTGTTTCAGCCACCATGTTAAGGAAGACTGTCAGTGACAACAAAATTGTTACTCCTATAAAAATTGAATTCATCATTGAGTTATAAGATTGGATAAATTATTTATTTCGACAACAACATTTAAAATTTAACGTTCACATTTAAGGAATAACATACACAATATTAAAAAAAAACTAATTTGTTAAAAAAAAATATTTAAATTAAATAAATTCACCAAAATTACCTTGAAACTTATAGATTTAGTTGACATGCAATAAAAAACTACTACCATATTTCTGCGTAGAACCTTGTTTGTATTTTATGTTTGATAATAGGATCTGGTCATAATATATAAATAAAATACTTTGGGTTATGGTTTTGCACATTCAGCTATTTGGACGTAGTGCAAAGAAGGGCTTCTAAGTATGCATTTTGTTTATTATTTTCTTCGATCTTAAGTGAAGATTTTTATATTTTTCTTAAGACGTGTTAAGACACACAAAAGTTCTATACGAGTACTTAAAGTTTTGGAAGACCTGCAAAATGTTTCTAAGTTTAAGTTTCATTCAAAAAAGGTTTCAGCCGCTACAGTGTCTTCAAAGATAATTTGTATTAATATAAGAGCACAACTTTTAGAGTTTATATTTAATCAGAAAAGAACCATTAGAAGGTATTGTCTTACATATTTCTACAAAAAATGTTTGCATTTAGCCGATAATGTTCATTTGAATATTAGGTGGTCTTTTGATCTGAAGTCTGGAATTTTGAAGAATGAGTGGTATTCTACCTAAGGATTTTGATGCGTGGCATGAATTTTAAGTTATTCTCTCAAAAACTGACATTGACAGTACCGAGAATTGTGATCCTACCGTGGATGTTGTTTTTCTTATTCATATAAAATCCTACTGTACTACGGATAATTTTTCCAAAAAAGCACGGCTAATTTTATTTTACACAGATTTAACTTTGCGATACAATTCAAAATTGTACCCTTTGTGAATTTCACTATAAGAAAATGTGTCTCCTACTCTTTTGAAAAAGTCCATATGAGTGATATGATATTTGACCAGAAAGATCCACTATCGATCAAATATTCACATTGCGGCAGATTTTCGAAAAAACGCAGGAACTTCAAATAGGCACTTATCATCATTTCATCGATTTAAGTCGCGTATAACAGTAGGCGTGTTTTTTGGCAAATCCATAAGTTATTGTAGAAAAAAAACGACATCGAGACTAAGCCGTGGAACAGATTGAACCAGCAACAGCACCATCAACAGCAACAGCGGCCGCCATTAATTTAGAGTCAAAGTATTTCAATTGTTCAACACACATAGGTAAGAACAGCAACAGCAACGCCAACAGCGTCATTAGGCCAAAGTCCTAAATTTGCTGTTGCTGGTGCAGTGTTGTCAACTTTCCCACTGCAATATTCAGTGGCACCACAATGAAAAACTTTTTTTCGATATGAAATGTCAAGCAGATGAAATGACGTTGCTGGTGGCAATGTGTTTGAGAAATGTTTGCTGGTCAGCGTGCTGTTTGCTGTTGACGATGCTGGTGCTGCTGCTGGTTTAATCTGTTTCGTGCATAAGCGCTTTACATGTAAATACAACAACAACTTAAGTCTATAGGGACTTAGCTAGGTCCAGATAATTTTCGAGACTTACTCGTACCCTAAGTCCTGATAAAAACGGTGATGCCAAAATAATATTATCTATAATTCTATATGTTATCGATATTTTGTTTAGAGAAGTCAAAAGTGACGTTTTTGGATGCTGGTTGATGTTAGTCTCAATACCGCTGACAAATGCCATAGCGTGCACAGTGCTTTCAACTTTTTGGAAAGAAGTTCCTAAGTCCCCATGTCGTTTTTTTCTACAATTCTTTATGAACTTGTAAAAAAAACACGGCTAGTATCTATAGGGACGAACTATATAGAGAAGTCTAGTTTTGACATCCCTGACAAACTTGTCCGTTTGTGCAGGATGAAGATGGAGAACGCACGCTGCTCAAGGTCGGAAAAGATCTTACCGATGCGTTTAGTGACAAAAAAGGTTTTAAGTAAGGCGATGCTCTGTCGTGCGACTTCTTCAACATCGTTCTTGAAATAATAGTGCAAAACTCACGTGTCAACACTAGAGGCTCAATCTTTCAAAAACCGTTCAACTACACGGATACGCCGACGACATGTTTTTTTTATTATTTAAAAAACACCCTCACGGGCAATGGAGAAGATCAAGCAGGTATCAATGAATGTGGTTTTGCAAATTCAAATGTCAAAACCGTGCCGCGTAAATTATTCCATAATCGTGTTGTGCGACCAAAAAACGAATCTCTATATTTGATGGTACAACCAAAATTAGGCTCGAGGATGAACTGATGAGCATTCCTAGCGAGGAATGCTACTGGCTACTTCGAGCATTGCTTGTGAAAGAAGCGGAAAAAACAAGGAAATACGTGAAACATTCCGACGGTATTTAAGAGATGGGAATGAATCGATGATAGCTCTGTATCAGTCTTAACACTCTGGTCGGAATTCTATCCATTAAGTGAATAGAAATTTATGCTGCGCTTGCCTAAAGATGTGAGTTATACTCGAGTTTTGGACGTATAAGCGCCTTATAAATTGTGGCTAAATCAGAAGGTGTGAAAAATATCTTACATCCATATAGAAATCCTAAGCATTTCGCGCAACATTTTTGGAGGTCTCGAGAATGTGGTCATTGCAACGAAGATCGTCTTTGATACACATACCGAGAACTGAAAGCTTTTCGGTTTTTTCGATGCAAATGTCATTCAAGGGTAATAGCATAAGGGATACATTTTGCTTCAACGACAATAGAAAGCATTGGGTTTTTGAAGCATTAAACTCCACGCGATTTTGTATACCCCATTTAACAACGCTGAAAAGATCGGAGTTTAAAAAGCTAATCATACGATACCGTTGGAATTCTACTTCCGAAAGAGATGGCGTGAATTAAAGAACGAGCAAGATGATGAGTGGATTAGAAGTTTCAGAGAAGAGATCATTTATAAAAATGAGGAAGAGAGTCGGAGACAAAACGGAGCCCTGGGGAACACCATCATTTCATCATTTATTTTGTGAAGATCAAACTTGAAACCGTCCAATACACTGACATAAGTGGAAGAATAAAGCGTTACGTCAGTGGCGCATTTGTGATGTGACCATTGAGACGTAAGCGAATGAAATGAGGGCAAGACCAAGTATTTGCTGTCATCAGGAAAAGACACATAACAGCCAATTTAGTAGTAAAGTCCTCTTTCAAGCAACTTAAGTGTCCGTCTATAAAAACTCTTATCATCCCGGTCTTTGTATGTACATGGTACAGAGACATGGACCTTGTTCCACGACATAGTCAAACGAGTTAAAGTCGAACAACTGAGATGACCAGGTGATGTAGAGCAAGATGGACCCAACTGACAGTCTTCGAATCCAACCCCAAAGGACGGCGCAGAACAGAAAGACCGTGACTCAAGTGGCGCAACCAAGTAGGAGAAGGCCTCAACCAACTTGACGTGCGAAATTGGAGCATTCGTAAGGTGCAGGTAAGGAAAGAGATGCAATTGTTTCCTTAATAATTCTATAACCTATAACTTTTAAAGCTCTGTTTTGGATTCTATCCAAAAGACTTAAGTGGGTTACTAGAGTACCTGCCCAAATATGCAAATTATATTAAAGTTTTGCACGAATATAGGTATTATAGATTAATTCGAGATCAGAAGGGGTAAAAAACCTAACCACTTACCAATGTTTTTAGAGACTTCGAATATGTGGACATTCCATACAAGGTGTTCTGTGACGCACATGCCGAGAGCTGAAAGCTATTTGGTTTCCCCAATATAAGTGCCGGTCATGGATAGCAGCTTGGGGATTGGTTCCGCTTTAACGACAGCAGAGAGCATTGAGTTTTTAAGCATTAAATTCTACGCGGTTTTGTCGGTCATTAAGAATTTCTCGGTCTTGGAGATATTTCTTGAATTGACGAATAAATCAGCGATTCCGCATGACTACGGAATGAACAGGCACGTGAGTGCAATTGGTCGATAGGAGGAAGGGTCGTTTTTCTTAGAAACAAGCTGGACAAATGTTGTTTCTATCCTCCATGAAAGATCCCAGAGCACCAGAAGCGATGGAAAAGCTTTCGCAATGGTTTTTTCAGCGAGGAAGAACACCTCTTTAGAAGAATGGAAGGTATACCATCAGTACCAGCGGATTTGCTTATATCAAGATCTCGAAGGGCTCTTGCAACTGCACATATGCAGAAATATACCTGTCCCATCGAATGATTTAGCGTTCTCAATTACGGAAAGGGCAATGTTGCTGTCAGGCAATGTAGAGCTCCATCTGATGAGCTAGTTATCGGGTTGTCATTGTAGATGAGCCTTGGAACCGAAAATGAACTTGATTTTGTTTACTTTCCTGACGAATGACAACCTTTCCACACAACCGAAACCACTCTGCATTATTATGTGAAGTTGATAGTTCTTCTTTCTTCATAGCGTTCACTTCCAATTTGGTAACCCTTGCCAACAAAAAACAAAACCTACCATCCATTTAATATTAAATAATGATCCTGTTTATAACTAGAACTTTCAACATTATTGCTGATGATAATTTGTTGCTAAATGGTTTTTCTTAACTTTTAAGTGAGGAACAATAGAAACATCTACATATCTTCCAATAACTTTATGTATTTGAAGTTTATTTTATCATTTTAAAATTTTTTTTTTTTTTTTGTTGAAAAACATATTTGGACGAAAGAAAAATAAATTTCTATCGATTTAATAGTATAACTTAGCGTAAATAGCTATTTTTTGTTGTGAAAAATTAAAATAAACACTACAACAAGTTTAATTATTTTTTTTTTTGTTTGGTAATTTTAATTAACGTTTCACGACCATCTAAATTGATGCAGAATAGGAAATATATTCCAACTTACCAAGTGAGAGCTTCTCACCAGAATCTGGTGGCAGTGTAAAACCTAGAAGTGCCATTGAAGCAATAAGTACACACGGCACAATTAAATTGAAAAAATAGTAAAGAGTTTTGCGTCGAATCAATATGGCGAATGTTATATCAATATAAGGTTCAGGGCAGCAATTATAGTAGATTTCATTTCGTTTTCCTGGCACACCTGGAAGGTATAAATATATAAAAGAAACAAAACAAATATTAATTTAGTTTTATTTAAATTTGCCTTATATTCATATTTGGTTCATATTCAAAACTTTCTCTTACCATTGCGATGTTAAGTTATTCATAAAACTACTCTTTTCATGCGTTATTATCATTTTTTGAAATATTTTGAATCTTATAATGATATTTTTTTCGAAGTTCGTATTTTACAAATTTCCTCTTACCTAAAAGATCCCATTCGCCGTTTGTTATGAAACTGGATATATCGCCTCCAGCTTCGTCCTGTAGTTGTAAATCCAGCTGAAATATTCAATTTTGCATAGATAACTCTTCTCTTTCTAATCATTAATATATTTTACTCCATTTTCGATTTATTTATCTTTTACTACCTGAAATCCATCATATGTCCATGAACCAAATTTCATTTCACATCGCTGATCATCGAAAGGAAACCAGGTGATATCAATCTTGCACGTTGATTTGAATATACCCGGCGGCACATAAAGGCACGAACCATTATTTCGGACAACAACATTGGTAGCATAAGTACCATCGAAACCTTCGTCAGCGCTTTAAATGTTATAAAACATAAAAACAAACACAAATTAAAACAAATTTTAGAAATTTAACTGTCAAACTGAACAATCAACATTTCCAACACTAATTGGAATAAAAAACTTAATGAGATTCATGAACTTAACTCACAGTCGTCCTCGTCACTCAACTTGTTTCATAATATTTCGTATTTCTTAACAAAGGATGAGACATCCTTGCAAGAGAACATTGTTTCCAAAAAAACAAAAACACATTTTTCCATCCAGATTAAGTGACAACAACAAGCGAAGGATGTTTCTTGATTTTACTATAGCTTGCTTACCTGTTGTACATAAGGACATCTGGTTTCCATAAGCGATGGGGTGGTATACGTAAGTCTCGTACTCCGCCAAATTCACTAGAGTTCCATCTCAAATTCATGTCATTCCATTCCTTTTGAAATAAATTTCAAATAAAAACAGAAATTGTGTAGTTGTATCTTCAAAGTAATTTAATTAAAAGCGATAAATTCATTAAAAGTAATAATTTAAACATTGACAAATTGTCTACTTACCAGCTTAAGCCAAATATTTGTAATTAATAGCTGATTTTTTTCGTCCTGCAAGAAGAAAATCAACTAACATTAATTTGTTATTTTATAGGCCATGAGAATAAGGAACTTAATACGAGTACACCTTGAAGTGCTTTATTTCTTTGTCTACTGTACTTCTATTTTATTACTAATCAAAATGGAAATTTTTAAGCAATAAGTCTACTATTTTAATTAATACCATTTTGGAGAAATTTTAGTAAAATTTTTTTACGACTGACGGGAATTATTTATAATCAAAACTTCAATTTTCTTTTGAAGTACGAAAATCTTGCTTGAAAGAGCGAAAAGTGTTTTTAAATAGTTTAAAAGAAGAATTTTTAAATATGCCCTGTGATTCCTTGAAAAAGTTCAAGAAATGTTAAAACGTTAAAGGGGTTTCTTTTTTTTGTTTTGTTTTATATTATACGCGCACTCAAAGGGTTATGAATACCCTTATAAAGTTTAACACAGTGGAAGCAATTAGGAAAGTAGGATACGATTGCACATTGTAACCAGCGGAAAACATTGAGCAGGGTAAGGAATTCCACATTCGTGTAGTGCGGCTAAAAAAAGAATCTCTGTACTTGACAGTACGTCTGAAATTGGGTAAACTGATGAGCATTCCTAGAAATACGGCTTTTACGATGGAATTGCTTGAGGGGAGGAATGCAACTGGCTATTTCATTAGACCACTTTTTATGAAAATAGCGGTAAAATAATGATAGACATGAAACATTGCGCCGCCGCGTTGTGGTGCTTTTGCGGAAATAAATGCTAAAAATGAAATTTGGAATATGAATTTGTTTGATTTATTTTTTCATAGATATATGACTGCTCTATGTTTTCCCAAAATTTTGGAAACGCTCTAAAGTAACCCTATCTTTAGGTTTTGAAAAGTATGTAATTTCTTACATTAACTTTTTTTCATGAATAGTATAGCATTTTAATAACTGTTTGTAAAAACAAAATTTCTTTAATAAATAATATAGATACTTTTGAGCTTTCAAAATAAAAAAAAATAAAAAAAAAATGTTTTTTCGTCTTTTAGTTGGGTTAGGACTGAGAGACCTAGAATTAATATTTTAATGTTCTATCCGTAGAGCTACAGTTTTAGCTACATTAAACTACGTCTGATGGCTACTATTTTTAGAAAGCTACAATATTCAACTATGTAACTATTTTTGAAAAAATTGTATCCGTCCTGATCCGATCTTGAACGCAGTGTACAAATTTGTGTCACTGAATCGGAATAAATTATGAAAATGGATGAGCTGTTTAAAATTTTTACATGGAATGCGAATGGATCATCATCAAAAATAGATAAACTAGAAATACTTCTACAAAATGAAAAAATTGACATATGTTTGACTACCGAAACTCATTTAAAAAAAGACTGCGATGTAAAAATTAAAGGATTCTGTGCTTATCATGCATTTCATCCATCTGACAGAGCAAGAGGCCCTCCCTATTTATTAAGGATACTATCAAACATTCAATTAGAACTATAATTGAGATCGATATAATGCAAATAAGTTCAGTAACTATTAAATTTAGGAATTCATACTATAGCGTTGCGTCAATCTACTGTCCTCCTACAAGCAAAATTGCGAAAAACGACTTTATAGATCTATTTGAAGTTCTCGGGCCGAAATTTATCATTGGTGGCGACTTCAATTCGAAACACACTTTCTGGGGATCGAGGTGCATCTCAACTAAAGGTAGGCAGCTTTTCAAAGCTTGTATGGTATATTGTGTTGATTTTTTCTCGACAGGTAAACCAACATACTGGCCAACTGATAGAGCGAAAATGCCAGACCTTGTAGACTTCTTTATCGCAAAAGGACTACATAAAATTTACACGAAAATCGAGGAAAACTTTGACCTTTCCACCGATCATTCACCAGTCATATTGACAATGAGTGGAAAGCTAGTCAAAAAGAAAAGAGCTCCATTTTTATGCAACAACAAAACTAACTGGGATAAATTCAAAGAACATTGTGAAAACAATATTGCGCTTAATATATCTTTGAAAACGACTTTAGAGCTAGAAGATGAAGTCGATATATTTATTAAAGTCATACAAGACGCTGCATGGAAAAACACTCCACACAACTTTAGAGATCCAATTAGAAACACAGCTACAATTCCACCGGAAATAAAAGATCTGGGGTGCCAGCACGTAACTTGGTTCAATCGAGTTTAATCGATACAATCGAGCCTCGGCAGCACTTATTTTGGTTCAATCGAGTGTCCTCGATTGTATCGTCTGATTTGGTAGCACACAAACTTGAAAATGAGGTTTGAAACAAAAGTTTTCACTCGACAGAAAAAAGTTATCGTTGGCAATGATTGTTTTAAGAAATAGCATGGAAAAACAAAAAAATGTCAATAAATAAGAAACAGACGGAAGTTTCAAACACTTTTATGAGTTTTCACTATGATTTAGCCATAGAAATGCTTAAAAGTACCCAAGGTTATAAAAAACAGAAATTTTCTGTGGGTAAAACCATTTTTTAAAATACAGTGGGTGCTCCACAAAAACATCTAAAAGATTGAAAAAAGATAGGTCGTTCTTAAAATACAAGTGCATATGTATACAACACATCTTTTTCAAATCATTTTTTAGACTTACAAGTTACATACCTAATATAAAACATACTAAAAAGTAGAAAACTTCACTTAAAAGGCACGGGCCGAGGTCCATGCATGATTTAAGCATTAAGTACTTCCTCATCTTCACTTTCCGAATCAAAAAATATCAGAAGAATACCAATTTGACATTTCACTTTATAGTTCCCAATGATATTTTTAAATGGAAGTCACAAAGAAACTCGTCTCAAATTACGTGCTGCCAAAAATAATTTGTTTCGAGTTGACCTACGATCGACAATGCTCGATTGTATCAAGTTACGTGCTGGCACCCCTGCTTCGAGAAAAAAGAACTGTTCGGAAAAAATGGCATCAATCACGAGCACCTCAGGACAAAACCATCTTAAACCGCCTCTCGAATGAGCTCAAGTATGCTATCTGCGAATCAAAAAATCGGAAGATTTCTACCTATCTTGAAGGTCTGACCGCAGATAAAAATACGAATTATTCATTGTGGAAAGCTATAAAAGATGTTAAAAAGCCGCAAATACATTCAGCAACAATCAGACAAAATAATGGTGAATGGGCTAAGTCCGATAGAGAAAAAGCCGATTTATTTGCTGAACATCTAGAGGAAACCTTTAAACCTTTTGACGGTCAGGCGTTGATAAATGAACATGGTGATATCCAATGGCCATCTGAAAACTTTCTTATTCGGAATATCACGTTATCAGAACTTTATGAAGTTATTAAAAATCTTAAAAATAATAAAGCTCCTGGGTATACGACCTAATAAATGCTCGCGTGCTTAAAGAGATACCCAGAAAAGCAGCAATTAAACTTCAGCACCTTATGAATGCGGCATTAAGGCTTTCATACGTTCCACGCCAATGGAAAGTCGCAGAAGTTTTAATGGTTCCAAAACCGGTAAAGTCTCCGAACGAAAAGAAATCTTATAGACCGATTTCCCTCTTGCCACTCATCTCGAAGGTATTTGAGAAAATCTTATTAAAGCGACTGCTTCCTATTATCGAAGAAAAGCGGCTTATTCCTGACCATCAATTTGGTTTCCGAAAAAGCCACTCAACAATTGATCAGGTGTACAGGATAACCAATGAAATTGAGAAATCACTAGAGAGAAAAAATGTATGTTCAAGTGCATTTCTAGACGTCTCTCAAGCCTTCGACAAGGTCTGGCACGATGATGGCCTTAAGCTTAAACTAAGACAGGTCTTTCTCGGTCCGATTCTATTTGTACTATACACTAGCGATATTCCTCAAGAAGAAGATACCATAATAGGTACGTTTGCAGACGATACGGCTATACTTGCAACATTCGATTCAGTTGAATCTGCATTCGAGAAGCTTCAACGAGCTCTAGATAAAATTTCGGTATGGACTAAGAAATGGCGAATTGTTCTTAATGAGTCCAAATCAACACATATTAATTTTACTTACAAAAAATTACCAATCTGCCCACCTACATTAATCCGGTGCAAATACCATATGCTAATGAAGCAAAGTACCTATAATGACACTAGACGCTAAGCTTAAATGGAAAACTCACGTTAAAAAGAAACGAGATCAACTTGAAAATAAATTACGTGAAATGAATTGGCTTATTGGAAGATATTCCAAACTCAGCATTTACAATAAATTGCTTATCTATAAGCAAGTGATAAAACCAGTATGGACGTACGGTATACAACTTTGGGGTTGTACTAAACCAAGCAATAGACAAATACTACAATCTTTTCAGAGCAAAGTTCTCAGAGAAATCGTTAATGCTCCGTGGTATATTAGAAACAGTGATTTACACAGAGACTTACGATTGCCAACTGTTGAAGATGAAATAGCAGTTTTCGCTGGAAAGCTACGAACTCACTTAAATAACCATAGCAATAGAATTATTCGACAAACAATTGATGAGACAAATCTTGTGCGCCGACTTCAAAGAACGAGACCGTTCGACCTAGCGCCATAAGGATTATCCGTTTTCAAATGTGGTATCCGCAGGTCCTCTCAGTGGGGAGCTTCCTGCCAAACGTGATTATAATATAATAAAATTAAAACTACTTGATAAGGTAACTTAGTTGTAGTCGCAAGAACAAAAGGGATGTGTTTTTTAGTGAGTAAAAATCTCACACTACTATGAGTACCGGGCTCATAGTGTCTATGAAGATTCTTCACCTACCCACGAAAAAAAAAAAAAAAAAAAAAACTGAATCGGATTTAAAAAACACGGTTTCGACTTTGGTCATGTTGCAAAACTTGTAATTTCATGGCCAATAATGGTTAGAAAGAATGCAACCAAGATTTTATTTTTGTTAAAGATATATGTACATAGTATAGCTTTCATTAAAATATAAAATAAAATTAATCTTTTGACAGATGTCTGATATATTCAATTTTACTTCAATTTTTTTTTCTAATTCAAGCTTATTTTTCTTGGATATATGTAATGAGCATTGTTTTATGATGTTATTAAAATGAACTAATAGTACTTTAAAAAATGTAATATTTTAATCCAAATTTTTTTATGGCGAAGAGACAGATAATAAATAAAAAATTACATTTCTTGGTGGGTTTTTTTTTGAAAACGAGTTTTTGTCTCCAAATAAAAAACAAACAATTAGTAGATGGTCTGTGATGCACATGCCTAGAACTGAAAGCTGTTCAGTCTCCTCGATGCAATTGCAACCCATGGATAGTGGCATTGAGGGAGGGTTACGCTTTAGCGACAGTAAACAGAATTGGATTTTCGAAGCATTAAATTCTGTCCCCTTTGGACAGTGCTGTCAAGATCAGAATTTAATGAGCTTATAATTATGCTGCCGTTGTAAGCCCACATTCGAAGGACAAGGATGTTAATCTAAAAACGAATATGAAAGCTGGGGATACTGTCGTCAGCGAAACAATTTAGTGGATTAGAAGTTTTAGATTAAAGATCATCTATGAACATAAGGAAGAGTGTCGTTTATTTTGTGGATATCAGATTTGAAACCGTCCAATACTACTTGTAGTGAACCGTCCAAAAGGTAATTTCTAATTCATCGAAGAAGAGATTCATCGATACCAAAAGCACACATTTTCGATAAGAGAGTATTCATTGCCAAACTCTATCAAATGCCTTTGAAATATGAAGTGCAATTATTTATCTTACTTTCTCCAAAACAATGTAACAATTTGTGCCAGATAAACCATGAGATCACCAGTGGACCTATTGCTACGAAAACCATACAGCGTTCCAATTGGACGATAGTTAGAAGGGGAGGGAGGATTCGCCTTTTTTTGGGACAGGGAGGATAAATGCTGTTTTCCATCCACTCGGAAAGAGATCTATAGAGTAGGACAGATGGAAAAGCTTACGCAGTTTTTTTGCCATTGTTGAAAAACATCTCTTTTCAGAACAATAGGAGGGATACTATCTGAGCCAGCGAATTTGTGAACACAACTGTAAAATATAACATTTGTCTGTATTTCGTAAAGTAAAAACACTTTGGTGCAAAATTTTAGTTGAATTTTCACAATTTTAAAGGTGTTTCAGTATGAATTTTGGTTAAAACGACGATTTTTGCTAATTTTATTCAAATATAGCATCAAATACCTTTTGTATGTTCTTACTTGCGACTTATATAGGTACTATAAGGCAAGTTATGCATTCAATGATAGCGAAGACGAAAAAGAGGGTCTCGCAGTTTTGTTTGAATATTATTGTGTATTCAAATTTTCCAAAAAAAAATCGAAACCGATCGATTTCTTATAAACTTCAAAAAAAAAAAAGTTTTTTAATACAATCTACAAGATATAAGAAAAAAATTGTATTTTCCCTAAAAGTAACCGTACCCACCATTAGAATGTTAAAAAATGCTTTTCGAAAATCGTATTTTACTCGAGAACGGCGCTTATGCTAGCTACACACGAGGCAACCGTTGCAGCAATACAGCCATGTTGAAGCAACCGTTGCTTCATGTGTAGCTATGTTGCCAATTGATTTTGTGTTGCTGCAACCGTTGCCAGAAATATCAAAAAGTTTTGATATTTTCGGTCGGTTGCTCCAACAGTACTGTGGTTGCGGCAACAGTTGTCACGTGTGTAGTGAACAAACGAAACACGTTGCTGCAACGGTTGTCTCGTGTGTAGCATTAGAATTTTGATAAATTTTTTTTTCTTTCAATTAATTTTAACGATCTATAATTTAATAGAAAAAATTTCAAATTAACATATTGCTGACTGTACCTGACATAGAACCTTTTTTTTTTTAATTTTGAATTTATCATTATCGGCATAACGGATTTTAATGACATTTTTTATAGAGAAGGTTCTAAGAAGTTTGAAAAACATTGCATTTCAAAACTTAAAAAAAAAAACAATTTTTTGAAATTTTGAAAAAAAACATCTATTTTTTTTTTTGTAAAATTCGATATCTTTTTTCTTAAATATGCTTTTAAAATTTTGTATATAAAAGCTTCTTTTTTTAAGAAACCACTACAACGACTTATAATTTTTGTTTTTGCATAAACTAATACGAGTATTTGCTTGAACCACATTCTGTTTTTATCTCTTAATACTAAAAGAGTTTGAACTTTTTTTTCTCTAATAACATTAATTCTTAGTTTTTTACATAAGTGCAAGTTCGTACAACAAAGTCATGCATTTTATTTAGTACATTGAAGACGAGCTGGAGTCTTCGAAAATAACAGGGATCTGGGTCGAGTTGACTTGGTTATAATTACTACGTTTATATGCAGTATCGAGAGATGTACTTGGATTAGGGTCGGATTTTCAACCCAGGTTTTTCGTAGTTTGAGTTGGGAGCTCGATTTGGAGTTGGATTGAAATGCTGATGAGGGAATGACGTAGTAAATGTAAAGGTACGTTGTTTGTCAAGTGTGCGCTTATGCGTTTGTTTATGCTGAAATATACGTAAATCTAAAAGATCATAAACGGATTGACAAATTTGCAAACAATTTGGTAGAGAGCACTTTTATGAAATCTTCTAGAGGATACATTTTAATTTTTAACTCATTTAGACAGTTCAGTACATGCAACAATTTTGTTTTGTTTCTTTTTTCGTAAGCGTCTAAAACGATAACTTTTGGCCCAAAATTCACATAACAGAAAACTGAGTTTTTTACGAAAATTCAATTAAATTTTTTTAAAAAGCTGCTTCTTAGCAGTTTGAGCAATGTTACATTCCAAAACAAAGAAACAAGTAAGCGTGCGAGGGTTATTCGATAAGCCAGAGGTAGGTGACGCTCGGATCACATAAAAGAGTTTTTTTTTCGGCATCTTCGTTTTTTCTATTAAGCTTCTTACCATGCTCCGAAAAAGTTCGGGAGATTTTCAAAAACTTGAAAAAAGTGAATTTCGTGTAAAACCTTCAATGAGACTGTGGAAAACCTCAACAAATTAGACACAAATTCTATTCAAATTCTTCAATTCATTCAATTGCTTTGCGATCAAATGAGTGCGAATGATTCAAAAATACAAAATATTGATAGCTAACATTAGCCATATTTGATTATCGCTAGTAATTTATATAGATGATCAAGTGCAAATAAAAGTATACAGGATCAGTGGTACCACCTTTGTATTTATAACCTATAGTATCTAGTAGTATATAGTATATCATGGAGCTTGATTTTGTATTGCGAACGCTAGCCTCTTGGTGGCGCAGAAATTAGCGCACGCTTTTACAATGGAGAGTAGGATAACATAAAAAACAAGTAGTAAAAAAGAGAATATTTTATTATTAAATTTAGCAAAGACTAATCTAGCAATTGCAGTCCCTAGCCTTAAGATGTCGCCACAATCTTTCGTCTTCTTGATAGTACTATAAGTTTTATATACAAAGGTACCACTTTACTTCAATTGAAGTATATCTACTTCTTTAAAAAAAATTAAATCCACTTCCTACTTTGCACCATCAGAAAAATACTTTATTTTAAAATCTCTGTTTCAATCTACTTCAATTTTACTGAAATAAATCCAAAATCTAATTCTTTTTATCTATTTCACACTAGCTAGTATGTAAGTCCAGAATTCCCATTAAAAATACCAAATTCATTAAAATACAAATAAATAAAATGATTAATTTTACACAAATCTTATGAAAATTTCGCTTGCATGTGTGTTGTTTGTTTTTAATTAAATTATATTTAATTATAGTAATTTCAATATTATAATTCTTCATATACGAAATTTCTTTAAAATAAAAAAAATATAATGACTATTGTAAGTATTTAATAATTACGTTTAAGCTTTGTATATATATGCTATAGTATATATATATATAATATACATATATAGTATATAAAAGTGATTTTGTGAAGCGTACGCTATCCTGGTGGTGGCGCTGAAATTAGCGCACGATTTTACAGTGGAGAGTAGGATAAGATACAAAGCAAGTAGTAAAAAAGAGAATATTTTATTTAACAGAGACAATTCTAACAAGTACTATCGCTATGCTTAAGATGTCGCCCCAATCGTTCGTCTTCATGAGAGTACTATAAGTTTTATAGGTTTTTTGAGGTAAAGACATACAGGCAGACGGAGTCACCACTTCTTTGTGTTAAATTTTGTTTCCTAAAAACTCATTTTGAAATCTACTTCGATTTTTTTTTCAATTTACTTCACTTTTTGCTTAAAATTTACTTCGACTTTTTTTTCGGAGGTGGTAGTGCTGTAGAGGATATATCTTTTTTTGTCTGCACTGAAAAGTGTTTATTTCCCTCAAAATTGGAAAATGTAAATAGGATTAAAAAAAAAAAAACGTTTTCCATTTCAATAACTCAAGAGGTTTTTTTTTTCGTACTTGACCTTTGAAGAAATTCGACAAAGCAAGTCCAACTTTGATAATCAGAGCCGCATCCAATGTTTTCACATCTAAGCTAATTTTGTCTGGGTCATTGATTTTTTTTTTTGTAATTTTATTTTCTTAATACGAATGTGTTGGGAATCGCCGCCAAAACCTACTCACCAATTGAAAAACCTTTATAAAATTAAAAAAAAAAGTCCATTACCAAGCTTTTAAATTTCATACTATTGTAAGACCCGTGAAAAGCGTAAATAAATTTAATACCTACTTACCTAAACAGGTCTGATTAAAGAACTTTTTTTAAAATCCACATCTCATTCTATGGCATGGATTAATTTTTTAATCTCATTTGTTCCTTTCAAATGGTTTTTATTCGAATTGCTCAGAAAAAAGACTCTCAAAACCCGCTTTAATTCAAAAAGCCATGAATTGAAATACTTGTTTGACTTTGAACTTGTGCATTCAATAGTGATGTCTTTGAGTATTTGATCCATTTAAATTGCACAGCTCTGTGCTTTTTTCTTAGAATAATTTCTTAAGGTTTTTTTTTTTTTTTGTTGATCATTTTTATCGAAAGCACAAATAAATTGTGGTTACGATTGGGTAATTTATGGAAAATTATGAAGTTCGTAGAATACAAAAATATGTTCTCCGAGTGTGTGCTAGTCGCAAAATTAGTATGCATGTGTTGATTTTGGTAATAATAATTTTCTGTTGTTGTTATATTTGGACGTGTCAAAGATGAGTAGGCAGTTACGAAAATGTTCGTTTTTGTTGAGTTAATAGCCCAATAACATTAATAATGTTTAGGGTTTATTGTATAAAAGGCTCACAATCGATGAAATGGACAAATTAACATGGAATTTAAAATAAAATGCACGAACTTGCCTCTTGTTATAAACTAAAAATTTGAAAATAAATGTTATTAGGAAAAAGTGTTCATAAGCATAAAATCAAATTTTTAACTTGCAGAGAGATAAAAACAGAATGCCATGTGATTTCTTAAGCAAATATGAATTTATGCAAGAACAAAAATTATGAGTTATTGTAGCGGTTTCTTAAAATAAAATGCACGACTGGGTCGCACGAACTTGCTCCTATGTAATCGACTGGGAATTTTAAAAACGAATGTTATTAGAGAAAATTGTTCATAAGGATAAAATTAATTTTTAAATTCTTTTAGTAGTAACAGAATGCTATGCAAATATGAATTTATGCAAGAACAAAAATTATAAGTCCTTGTAGTGGTGTCTTTAAAAGAAGCTTTTATATACAAACTTTTTAAAAGCTTTTTAAGAAAAAAATTTGGTACGCTAATTTAAAGTTTTTATTATTGTTCGAATAAAAATTAAATTTAAGAAAAGAAATAAAAAAATAGATTTTTTTTTCCAAAAATTCAAAAAATATTTATTTTAAAGTTTTGAAATGCAATGTGTTTTAGACTTTTTAGAAGCTTCTCTATAAAAATTTTTATTAAGATCCGTTATGTGGATAATGAGAAATTCAAAATTCGAAAAAATGGTTCTATGGTAGGTACAAGCTGTAATATCTTAATTTCAAATTTTTTTTTATTAAAATAAAGATCGTAAAAATTAATTGAAAGAAAAAAAATTTTATCAAAATTCTAGGTGCCGTTTTCGATAAAAATACGATTTTTGAAAACCATTTTTTTTAATTTTTTAGCATTTGTATGGTAGGTACCTTAATTTTTAGGTAAAATAAAAAATTTTGTTCCACATCTTGTAGATCATATTGAGAAACTTTTATTTATCAAGTTTAAAAAAAATCTAGCATGGGGTTTTCGAAATATTGAGTTTTGAAAAAAAAAAATAGGAAGTTTTTTTTAAAAATCCAAAAAAAAATTTTTTGAAAATTTGAGTAAACAATTCTATTTATGTTTTTGGGGAGCTTTAGCAAAAAAAAATAATCAAAATCGGTTGAACCGTTTTTGAGAAAATCAAAAACAAAAAAAATGGTTCCATGGGGGGTACCCTTAATAACCATTTTTCGGAAATTTTTTTTCAACCAATATCTAGATTTAATTAAACGAAATTTTTCTGTATCTTTATTTTTAAAATCTGTTGAACAGTTTTTGAGAAAAAAAAATGTTTATAAAATTTCGAAAAAAATTCGTATGGGGGGTACCGTTATTTTTGGTCTTAAAAAAAAAAAGAAAAAAACGTGTGGGGGGAAAAAATTAAAAATGATATCTACCAATTTTTAAGAAAATCGGCCGAGTCGTTTAGCCTGTAGTCGAACAGACAGACAGACAGACAGACAGAATTGCGAGACCCACTTTTTTAGTCTTCGCTATCATCGTAATGTCAACTTTGATCAAAATCTCGAGTTCGATTTTTTTTACGAATGCATAACTTGCCTTATAGTACCTATAAGTCGCAAGTAAAAATATTGACTGGTTTTTTAAATATGAAATTTAAAAAAAAATATTTTTTTTTTTTCAAAAACTCAAACAAAAATGTTCTTAAGTTTAGAAATACAATGTTTTTCAAGCATTTTAGAAGCTTTTCTATAAAAAAATGACATTAAGATCTGTTATGGCGATAATGAGAAATACAAAATTTGAAAAAATGGTTCTTTGGTAGGTACAGTCAGTAATATTCTAATTTGAAATTTTTTTAATCAATTATAGATCGTCAAAATTACTTACAAGAAAAAAAATGTTATCAAAATCGTAGGCATCGTTTTCGAGAAATTTTTGATTTTCGAAAAGCATTTTTTAACATTTTTACTATGGGTACCTACTGTTATTTTTAGATAAAATATTTTTTTTCTCCAATCTTGTAGAATGTATTGAAAAACTTTTTTATGTCAAGTTAAAAAAAAAACCGAGGATGGGGTTTTCGAAAAATTGGGTTTGAAAAAAAAAAAAACCTTTTGGGAGATTTAGAATAAAAATTCGAGAAATCAAAAGAACAAAAAAAAGTTCTAGGGGGGATGCCCTTAATAAAGATTTTTCGGAAAATTTTTTCAAGCACTACCTAGCTTTAACCTTTGTATATATAACCAATAATATTATCATGGAGCGTGATTTTCTATTGCGAACACTAGCCTGGTGGTGGCGCAGAAATTAGCGCACGCTTTTACATTTCAATGAAACTTGAAGTAATGTTATGTGTGTTCCTCAAGTTTCATTCTTTGGCCCGATTCTATTCCTTGTGTACTTTAATACCATTTTCAGCTTCAATTTGAAAGGCTTAAAAAGAGACTTTTCCGACGACATATGTACATATCATGCGTATATTCTAGTTAATCTTTAATAAACCCGATTTCAGATATAAATCATGATTTGAAACTATTAAGACATTGGCTTGCGACTCACAAGCTTGTTTTGAGTGATAAAACTAAAATTATGTTTTCTAATCTAACCTTTCTTGTTGATCACCCTCCCGTTTTCATTTTGCATAGCATATTTACTGTTAAAACTCTTCTTTCAATAGTTCTACAAGTAATGCTTTCAATGTTTCTAGCTCTAAAGGTTAACTTTGATTATTCTTCGAAATGTTTCCATTTTGAAAACGTTACTGAGTTCAAATGTCTTTGGGTAAATGAATTGGTGATCTCATACACAAGAACTTAAGAAATATTTACGTTCAACCACGACTCTGAAAAAATATCTATTATGGCCTAGTTGATGGGATGGTGCGTACAGATACGACCTTCAATTGTTGTTTTAGTTTATACTCCCCCTAACACATCTTTTCCTTAACAAAGTCTTAAAAATACGTTCTGGAATCATACACTTGATAGAACCATTTTATACTAAGAGCATATGTACATTTTTCAAAGCAGTGCATGTGTGTGACACAGTTCAAGGCTTCTAGTTACAAGGACTTCAAAGATATCATTAGGAAAACTTATCAAATGGGCATGTTGTCTCTCCGTGAGCCAGCTAACATGTGTGTTAAAAAGTGGTTAGTGTTTTTTTATCATTAATATGGCTGATAAATTATTTTAAATTTCATGCTGATGAAATATTTTTTTTAAAGAAACAAGAATTACTCACGACATCAATTATTTGCATGAGCGTCAATCCAAAACTCAACTGCAATGGATCGGATTCGTTAACAACTGGACGCTCCAAACTGTTATAACTATCAAGAAGCTGATGGAGTAACCTTTTTTCATGTGGCCCAGCAAAACAAACTGTAAATACAAGAAAAAAATTTATTTATTTATTAGCTTTTAATTATAAGTGAACCAGTTCGATCTGAATTTAGTTTAATTTTTTTTTGTTTGGTTTAAGACACATCGCAAAATAGCGTATAATAGTTGAAGAGAATTGTACTGACCAATAAACTTTATCATAATAACCGTAGATTTCAAGTCTTTTGAGTTTAATCACTCGGATATTTCTCTCTGGAAATTTAAAGATCGATCAAACTATAGGCCGATCAAAGACATGTAATGTGCGCTTTGTCTAAAACAGCAATCTCAATAATCTTATTTCTGCAGGATGATTTACCTCGTAACTGGAGGAAAGGGTGCCTTTCTCACATGTCGGGACCCGTCCAACACTTATCACTCGTTTCAGGAACGGTGTACTCCATAAACACCAAAGACATTATAAAACGAACAACAAGTTATTGAAAAATGTATTTCTCTGACACTTCAAAATACAGAGGCTACAGATGCTGTCTTTGATGTCACTAATTCTGATTACCATACAACGAGCACGATGATAGCGTAGGAGAAAGATTCTTTAGATAGAATAAACGATAATAGAGTCTCAAGTTATAGTTAGTCCGAACTTCTCTAAAATATTTAGAGCTGAGGTCAGTAAGGATTTTCAGTTAGGTTGCAGGTGAAGAATCACTCTAGGGGCCAAAGGCAACTTTCATATCCCCGTAGTGCATTGCCGCCACCGGATTATTCGGAGTGTTGTCATAAGGTAAAGCAAGGTCAAAACCCTCGTAATATGATAGAACATTACACTAGACTAACAAGGCCTAGAGTATCCACAAAGCAACCTGACGCTTTCCGGACGATCAAGTCGAGTAGCAAACGTCGACTCTTACCTATTACTATAGTTGATCGTTGAACTTGTCAACCACTTAGACCTCAGTCCAAAATGAGAGCAGCGAGAAAAGAGTATCAAACAAAAAGAGAAGAAGATCCTGCGAAGAGACAAGAGGGCTTACGCAGCCTCCCAGCTTTAGGAGGTCGAAAAATCTCCCTATCGAAGCAACACCCGAAGGTTTGATATTAAATCCAAGCAATTGGTTGCTTATTTTGAAGCGGAGATACAAATACTACCATAGCGAAATCGGGAATTGTAGATGGATTCATTTTCAAAGACTGTTCAATGAGCTTCGGCACCCAGTATAGAAGAACGTAATATTTTAATTTTGGTGGGGGCAATACTTCCATTTATTAGGCTTAATACAAGCTGAATCTTAATCTAACTTGAACATGGCTCTTAATTTAGGATTGCAGTGAATTGGAAGGATGACTAAGACGGAGTTTCAGGCAGGGTAAACTGAGGTTGAAGTTGAAACAATTAATCATCTGAAGCATGCGAGTAATATGGCAGAAAGAAGAAACGAGAATTGCAGATGGTTGTGCATTCATCAGGTCCTGAAACCAGTCGAAGAATTAAGAGAATCTCGCTTATTGCTCTTCGTTAAGGGTTAATTCCAAGACAGACCACGAAGGGCGAAATGTAGAAAACGACGTTAAATGCCCTCGATTCTATATATATAAATTTGTTGTTAAGCGGATCATACTTGACACGCGCATTCAAAAACATCGGGTCACGAAGATTCGGACAATTTCTTGGGTAAAGTTTGCTTAAACTATAATCTCGTAAATACATATGTGTGAGAAATTTGAGCTCTCTATATGGGTTGATAATGGAGAAAGTAGAGTCGGGGAAAAGATTGGATGCGTTTTCGTGAAAAAGTCATTGAATGGCACTTGGAAATATTAAGCTCTAAAGATTGTTCACGTGCCAGACCAGAAACTTCTGAGATCAAGTTGTAGTAGATTGAAATCATGTGGGGAAGAAATGATCTTGAAATTCTTTGCGTAAAGTGACCATTTCAATATCTTTAGTATTCAAAATAATAAGGACAAGTTCTAAGTGGCTGCCTTCTGGAACCCCGCAAGTAGCTTAAAAATTTTCGGAATCAGAATCAATCTTTGTAGTAATGGTTTTTCAGTTAAGAAGATAGGTTCAAACCCAAGAGTGGACAGTTTGTATAGAATTAGCTTATGTGAGATTTTGTCGGAGACCTTACTGAAATCGGTTGAGACAACGACGACTTCCTTTCCGTTCTCTAAGGCTGAGAGGCTAATGGATACGAATTCAACAAAGCCGAAAACGAAAACTTAAAATTTCGGAATATGTGAAAGTTTAGTAAGTGAACTATAGTTTGTAACTTCAAACTTTGGGCACTTTTTATGTGTTGTAGTAATGAAAGAAATCTTCTATAAGTGAGGGTATTCCCCGGGAAATTGCCGGAAAAACTGAATCAGATGTCACCTTTGACATTGAAAAATACGCGGGCAATAGAGAGTAGATCATCCAATGGATTTTCACAAGAATATGCTCTACAATATGGTTTTTTCAATCTCGTTCCGATACAGCTGGTGCGTAAATGCTAACTCAACGAACGTCAACTTAATGGAGATTCGACAAGTAAACCGCTGCTACTTAGGATTGTCGAAACCAATACGTTCAAAACTCCTCATCTACATAAAATTCGAATTGCACCCTTTACAGATTCACATTATTGAGCTGATTCCAATACAATCTCGATTCGTTAAAATATTCTTGGATATATGTAAGTATATTCACACTATCGATACCCGATGCGCTCTCGATTCGTTAATTTTTGCTTCAGTAGAAATATTTTATCGAAGCGAGAGTGTATCGAGATCAGGACCACAGTATATGAATCTGGCTTTATACTTTACTAAAAGAAAGAGAAAACTTATGCCGGGCTATTTCGAAAAAAAGAATTCTTCGACGGATATTTGATTCCGGATGCAAGGAGGGTGAATGTACTAGAAGATACAACTGTAATCTGTATGCGCTGTGTCAAAATGTGGCTATAGATACATTGGGTCGGCCACACAGATTCAATGGACAACAATGCTCGAGGCAAGAAAACCTTCAAATTCCATCCCCTATGTTTGTGGAAAAAAGGAAGGCCGAACCACTTTTTCAAAGACCTTAATACCCGGCTGCCAGAGCTCTTGGTCACATTGTCTTAGTCAAAATGGATTGGGAGCCGGATTAATAAGTACTTAAATGACCTTTAAAGTTATGTTGTGTGCGTTTCATAGAAATAAAATTAAGTAAACAATAAATACAAGGCTTCACAAACTTACCAGGAAGCACGGGTATTGATCCAAATCCTAATAAAATCCAGCAGAGGGCATGCAATGGTTTTTGTAGTAAGTTCATTATAATGGTTTTTAGGTAGAACATTTTTGACAAGAGTGTATAGTTTTATTTTCTAAAGTTGATAGAAAAAGTAAGTGTGAAAAGGTATTCTGACGCAAAGATTTGTTGGCCTCTGAGTATCTTCTGATTTTTAAGTTACTTAGTGCTGACCCATTCAAGGGCCTTCTTTAAGTCCGTGAAACCTTTGTGGCCGCAACCTGTCAGCTAAGATCCAGTTGAAACGATTTCATGCGCAACGAATTTTGTTCATGTATCAACTACGTTGTTAATTTTTTAATCTTCAAGGGGAACTTTATAAAATATTCAAATACATATTGAATGGTGGTGTTGTTGTTTTTGTTGCAATTGCTGTTTCTGTAATTGTTGATGTTGTTTGCATAGCGCTGTGTCTTACTCTTTCGTATATATATTAAAATTAAAATTAGAAATTAATTAAGAAAATTAAATCAGTACGTATATATGTATATTTATAATTCTTGTTGTTGTTGTTGTTGAATCTGTTTTACATTGACTTTAATTTTTTTAATTTTTATTTTTGTTTCGTATTTAGTCTGGGGCATTATTTAAGTTTATGTTTTAATTTTTGTATTCAAGACGTTTGTTTTTTTTTTTTTATTTTTTTTTTTTTTTTTTTTTTTTGATTAAATATTACAAGTTTTATTAATTTTTCATTTTAATTGCTTTTATTTATATTTCGTATAGATTAATGTGTGTTTAAGATAAATATTTCTTTTTTATTTTACTTTTAAGATCTCCATTTTAAAGTCGTATCTTTCCTTCATTTTTGATTATTAATGTTATAATTTAGTCTAACTATATATGAAAAACAAAAACAAGTGCTGATCTGGAAAGAAAAGTAAAAAAATATGAACAAATTAATTTTACTAAAATATAAAAACGTATATTATTTTTGTTATTTTGTGTTCATTATTAAATAAATTGTAAGATAAGTTTATTTGTGTAGGTCCTAGAACTAGATGTTATAGTGCATTTATTAATAGTATTTTTAATACAATTTCCCATTGAACTGCAGGTTCAAATAAGACTTTATCAGGAACACTTTTTTACTTGCGATATAGGTACTATAGGGCAAGTTCTGCATTTGGAAAAAAAATCAAACCCGAGATTTTGATCAAAGTTGACATTACGATGATAGCGAAGACGAATAAAGTGGGTCCGACAATTCCGTCTGTCTGTCTGTCTGTATGTCTGTCTGTCTGTCTGTCTGTCTGTCTGTCTGTCTGTCTGTATGTCTGTATGTCTGTACCTCGGACTACAGCCTAAACTACTGGAGGTATTTTCTTCAAACTTGGTACTTAACGGTCTTCGGTGACTCCCTAGAGGGGAAATTGAATTTTTTTTTAGCTCTAAAACTAACTATACCCCCCATACACCCGTAATACATAATCTTATTTATCTCGAAAACGGCTCTAACGATTTTGATAAAAAAATTAGGTGTAGTATTATGGACATGGACTATATTTTGGTAAAAAAAAAATTTGGGGGGAAATGTTATTAGGGGTACCTGTCATAGAACGTGTTTTTTGATTTTCGAATTTCTCATCAACGGCTCTAACGATTTTTACCAAAATTTTTATGCAGAAGCTCCTATTTTTTTTTTTTTTTTTTTTTTATAATTAGCGCGCACTCAAGGGGTTATTACTACCCTTAAAAGGATTAACACAGTACGAGCGTTAGGAAAATAAGGAAGGATTTAAAAGGAGATACCGATGCACATTAGTTTTAAATTTTTGAAGATTACAATGGGAAGGAAAAATAGAGCTGGGTAGAGCATTCCACATGCGTGTAGTCCGGCTAAAGAAAGAATCTCTGTATTTCACAGTACGTCCGAAATTGGGCTCAAGGGTAAACTGATGAGCATTCCTAAAAGCGCGAGTATTACGGTTAAATTGTTTAAGGGGAGGAATGCAACTGGCTATTTCGCTGGAACACTGCTTATATCGGGTGATTTTTTAAGAGCTTGAGAACTTTAAAAAAAAAAAAAACGCATAAAATTTGCAAAATCTCATCGATTCTTTATTTGAAACGTTAGATTGGTCCATGACATTTACTTTTTGAAGATAATTTCATTTAAATGTTGACCGCGGCTGCGTCTTAGGTGGTCCATTCGGAAAGTCCAATTTTGGGTAACTTTTTCGAGCATTTCGGCCGGAATAGCCCGAATTTCTTCGGAAATGTTGTCTTCCAAAGCTGGAATAGTTGCTGGCTTATTTGTGTAGACTTTAGACTTGACGTAGCCCCACAAAAAATAGTCTAAAGGCGTCAAATCGCATGATCTTGGTGGCCAACTTACCGGTCCATTCCTTGAGATGAATTGTTCTCCGAAGTTTTCCCTCAAAATGGCCATAGAATCGCGAGCTGTGTGGCATGTAGCGCCATCTTGTTGAAACCACATGTCAACCAAGTTCAGTTCTTCCATTTTTGGCAACAAAAAGTTTGTTAGCATTGAACGATAGCGATCGCCATTCACCGTAACGTTGCGTCCAACAGCATCTTTGAAAAAATACGGTCCAATGATTCCACCAGCGTACAAACCACACCAAACAGTGCATTTTTCGGGATGCATGGGCAGTTCTTGAACGGCTTCTGGTTGCTCTTCACTCCAAATGCGGCAATTTTGCTTATTTACGTAGCCATTCAACCAGAAATGAGCCTCATCGCTGAACATAATTTGTCGATAAAAAAGCGGATTTTCTGCCAACTTTTCTAGGGCCCATTCACTGAAAATTCGACGTTGTGGCAGATCGTTCGGCTTCAGTTCTTGCACGAGCTGTATTTTATACGGTTTTACACCAAGATCTTTGCGTAAAATCTTCCATGTGGTCGAATAACACAAACCCAATTGCTGCGAACGGCGACGAATCGACATTTCACGGTCTTCAGCAACACTCTCAGAAACAGACGCAATATTCTCTTCTGTACGCACTGTACGCATTCGTGTGGTTGGTTTAATGTCCAATAAAGTAAACTGAGTGCGAAACTTGGTCACAATCGCATTAATTGTTTGCTCACTTGGTCGATTATGTAGACCATAAATCGGACGTAAAGCGCGAAACACATTTCGAACCGAACACTGATTTTGGTAATAAAATTCAATGATTTGCAAGCGTTGCTCGTTAGTAAGTCTATTCATGATGAAATGTCAAAGCATACTGAGCATCTTTCTCTTTGACACCATGTCTGAAATCCCGCGTGATCTGTCAAATACTAATGCATGAAAATCCTAACCTCAAAAAAATCACCCGTTAGAAGTAACGATAAAATAATGAAAGACAAGAAACATTGCGACGGTGCTCGAGAGATTCAAATGTTCCTGTTATACTTCTATCACCTATCATTTTTAAAGCTCTTTTTTGGATTCTATCCAAGAGACTCAAGTGTGTTATTGGAGCACCTGCCCAAATATGGGAATTGTACTCGAGCTTTGGGCGAATATAAGCCTTATAAATTACAGCCAGATCAGAAGGGGTAAAAAATTTCTTGCAACGTCGAAGGAAACCTAAACACTTGGCAGCGTTTTTGGCCACGTCGAATATGTGATCATTCCATACAAGGTGGTCTGTAATGCACATACCTAGCACAGAAAGTTGTTCAGTTTCCTCAATGCAAGTGCCGCCCATGGATAGCGGCAAAAGGGGAGGGTTTCGCTTTAACGATAGAAAACAGCATTGGGTTTTTGAAGCATTAAATTCTACACGGTTTTTTATTCCCCAATGGACAATGCTGTTAAGATCAGAATTTAATGAGCTTATCATACGCTGCCGTTCAAGTTCCACTTCCGAAGAACAAGGAAGTGAATCTTTAAACGAATATGAAAAGCTGAGGGTACTATCATCAGCAAAACAATTTAATGGATTAGAAGTTTCAGATAAGAGATCGTTAATAAACATGAGGAAGAGAGTCGGGGACAAAACGGAGCCCTGGGGTACACCAGCATTTATTTTATGAATTTCAGACTTGAGGCCATCCAATACGACTTGTATTGAGCGGCCCGAAAGGTAATTTCTAATCCAACGAAGAAGAGATTCGTCGATACCAAATGCACGCATTTTCGATAAGAGAGCTTGATGCCAAACTCTATCAAATGCTTTTGAAATATCAAGTGCAATAATCTTACTTTCTCCAAAACGATGTAAAGATTTGTGCCACTCTTCGGTGAGATATACCATCAGATCACCAGTGGACCTATTGCTACGAAAGCCGTATTGACGGTCATTAAGAAGCTTTCGTTCTTCGAGATATTTCTTGAGCTGATTATTTATCAGTGTTTCCATGACCTTGGAAAGAAGGGACGTAAGTGCAATTGGACGATAATTAGAGGGGGAAGAAGATTCACCTTTTTTAGGGACAGGCTGGACAAATGCTGTTTTCCATCTACTCGGAAAGAGTCCAGAGGAATAGGATAGATAGAAAAGCTTACGCAGTGGTTTTTCCAGCGTTGAAGAACACCTCTTCAGAACAATGGGAGGGATACTATCCGGGCCAGCGGATTTGTGTATGTCAAGATCTTTCAGGACTCTTGCAACTGTACGAGTACGAAAGAAGATTCGTCCCATGGAAAAATTTGTGTTCTCAAGTACAGGAGGAGTCATAACACTCTCTGGCAGCGTCGAATTAGCAGCAAAGTGTGCTGCAAGTAAATTGGCTTTATCTAGTGAGCTGACATAGGGGGTGTCATTGATAACGAGCGTTGGGACCGAGGATGAAGTAGTATTTCGAATGTTTTTTACAAATGACCAGAAATTTTTACTACCCTTGGGACATTGTAGTATTTTTTGCCTAATTTGTTGGTCATGCAAGAACTTGGTCTGTCGAATATGATCATTGCAGGTCTTTCTAGCTTGTTTAAACTTATTCCGGTTTTCCTCAGTAGGGTTGGCTTTATAACATCGGAAACTTTCTTCTCTGACCCTGATAACCTCTTACAGCTCGAATCAAACCATGAGTTCTCTTTCGGTTTGATAGATTTTTCCCTATGCGGGATATAATCTCTCATTCCGATGAGAATTGCATTTAAAAATATAAAATTTAATATTTTGTTCGAAAAAATAGTTTTTGGATTTTTAAAAAAATAGTACTACAAATTTTTTTTTTGAAAATTCAATATCTTGAAAACGGATACACGAATAAATTTTTAAATTACGTTATAAAATGTATTTTATTGAATACTAACAATTTGCATATTAATGTTTTTTTTTATAAAAATTTTAAGGAACATTTAGTACACAAAAAACATGTTTCAGTGTGTCTGTATGTCTGTACCTCTGCCTACAGCCTAAACCACTAGACCTATGTTCTTCAATCCCGGTAGTTAAGGGTCTTCGGTGATTTCCTACAGGGGAAATAGAAATTTTTTTTAGCTCCAAAACTAACACTACCCCCCAAACACCCGCAATGCAAAATCTTATTTATGTCGAAAACGGCTCAAACAATTTGGATAAAAAAAATTATGTGTGATATTATGGACATGGACTACATATTTGTAAAAAAAATTTTGGGGCAAAATGTTATTAATGGTACCTGTCATAGAACCGTTTTTTTTTATTTTCGACTTTCTCATTAACGACTCTAACGATTTTAACCAAAAATTTTCACCAGGAGCCCCCTTAAGTTTAAAATAATATTGTATATACAAATATTCGAAAAAATCTATATTACTAAGCACTTAAAATGGGCATCTCAAATTTTGTTCTAGAAAAATTTGAAAGAAATTTGTTATATAAAAAATTACTTTAATAAAACGATTTTTAAATTTTCTTTGCGTAAATGCATACTTTTTCGGAAATCAGACGGCAATTCCATGCATTGTATTTATAAAATGTATTTTAAATCCCAAAGTACTTTTACATAAGAGCAGGTTCGTGCGATCCAGTCGTGCATTTTATTTAAAATGGATTATGAACGAATAATCGGAAGAAAAAAGTGTTAACTTGTCGATTTGTTTGTTTTCGTATACAAACTCGTAGTTGTTGGAGCCAAGAACGTTTTGATATTTTTAAGCAACATAAGAGCCTAATCGTCATCAGCTGTGTATAGTAAACATAATGGCAAACATCGAGTCAACACTGTCACTGAGGATGCTGAATCATGACTAAGTTGTTTTTGAAGTGGACACCTAGATGTCACAATTTTTTTTATTTCTACCTGTCAAATGCTTGCGTTAAGCATTTAACTCTGTCCGTATAGTTATTTTATTCTGAGCTCATGAGGCGCACTCAGAACATGCTCATAATATGCTCAGAACGAAAAAAAGAAACACATATTCGAAGCTCGAAAAAGAAACACAATTGGTTTTTTGACAACGCTTATCAGTGGACATTTCAACTGGCGAGAGATATTTGTTAGGGCTCAGAGCATGAAAATTTATCCGTCTAAAAGAAATGTGTGTTCCTTTTTTGGATCTGGCACATCAGAGCGCTCAGATTGTGTTTTTTTTTTAATCAGAGCTAGCTCGGAACACACTCAATGAGCTCAGAATAAAATGACCGAGCATATGGAGTAAAAACGCTGCTTAACATTTTACTTGCGGTAATGCATTCGTAAAAAAAATTGAACTCGAGACTTTGATCAAAGTTGGCATAGCGAAGACGAAAAAAGTGGGCCATTCTATCTGTCTGTTTGACTACAGCCTAAACAGCTCGGCAAATTTTCTTTAAACTTTGTCGATATTATTTTTAAATTTTTCCCCCACACGGTTTCCTTTTTTTAAGACCAAAAATAACGGTACCTACCATACGATTTTTTCTCGAAATTTTATAAAATATTTCATTTCTCAAAAAGTATTCCATAGATTATTCTAAAAAAAATCAAAAAATTTCATTTACTTAAAGGTAGGTAATGCTTGAAAAAAAAAATCGTAAAAATGGTTATTAATGGCACCCCTCTAGAGCCATATTTTTTTTTTTTTTGATTTTCTAAAAAAGGGTCAAATCGATTTTGATCACTTTTATATGCTTAAGTTCCCAAAAGTTTGGAAATCCAAATTTTGAAAACAAAAAATTGTTTAGATTGCTTGAAAAAATTTCAAAACCCAATGGCGCAAAATTTTAAACAGCCTATTGTTAAGGTATTAGTAAGACACTACTTAACAATTTGATAACTTCAAAGTACATAGTTTACTAACTTGTTCTTAATTTTAAACATTTTCTAACTAGTGTCCTACTAAAGCAATTTTCTTAGTAAATTACTTCTGAACACACTTCAAACATACGAGTAGGCAGTTCATACAAAAAAAAAACTAAAAAAAAATAAACAGATCTGTTTTGATGTTTGTAAATGTTAAAGAGTCATGAAATCATCACGATACTAAACAAATGAAATAGGTATTTGATGATTTGAAATTTAATAAAAGGGTAGAAAAAGTATGATGCTTTATTCAATTAAAATTTTCAAAATCGTTGTTTTAACCTACGAGTAGTTTCATAATAAAAAAGCTTTAACATCGAACTTATTCAACTAAAATTTTGCACCAATATTGACAATTAAAAGTTCTTTAATACAATTTACAAGATGTGAAAAAAATATTGTATCTAAAAATAACGGTACCCACCATATAAATGAAAAAAAATGGTTTTAGAAAATCGTATTTTTCTCGAAAACAAATTTTTTTCTTTCGATTAATTTTTAAGATCTATGTATAATTCAATAAGAAAATTTGAAATTAAGATACGAGTATTACTGACTGTATACCTACCATAGAATCATTTTCCAAATTTTGAATTTCTGACTATCGGCACAACGGATTTTATTAAAAAATTTATAGAGAAGCTTCTAAAAAGTTTGAAAAACATTGGATTACAAAACTTCAAAAAAAAAAATTTTTTTTTGAAAATTCGATATTTCGATTTAGGGGACTACCGCATTGAAAATTCTTGTGGTCGCGGTGACCAAGGAAGTGTCAAGTTTGCTATACGTGGATGCGCTTAGCCGCATTGCTCTCCAGGGTTGCCATTTCTTGAATGTTTTTTCTCTCTCTCTCTCTCTCCTAATTTCCCGAAATTAAAACAATTTTCCAGTTTTTTCCAACTTGGATGAAATTTCGGGCTCAAAAATTTTTTTTGAACATAAAACTAATTTAACACGATAAAATGGCATGAATAAACACAACGTAACAACCGTTCTGATTTTTCCTGGACAAAGAAACCAACCACAGCCGACGAGAACAGCCAAGGCATCCAGCAAGCTGCCAGGATAGGCCATAGGTATCCTGTAAATCAGTCGTGTAATGGTGGCATAAAAGCTGAAGGTTAACAAGAGATCAAGGTTTAAATGATCGGATAAATGTGCTTTTTTTTTAGCGTCATAGCACCTCCCCTTTGGCAGTTTTTGAGTCATCTATTTTATGAGTCCTTACCTTAAACCATAACACCTAGGTTCCGTTACTATCTACTACGTTATACGAATTATGATTCTTGTTCTTGCATAAATTCATATTTGCTTAAGAAATCCCATGGCATTCTGTTTTTATCTCTTACTAGATACTAAAGGAGTTTAACCCCCTTATTATGGCTGGCGAGTCGAACAAATAAACATGTGAGTGTGAGAAATTAGTATTACGGTTGGCGAATCGAGAACTTTTGATTCGGCTTGAATGTCATACATATATTTGATATTTTTAATAAACAATCAAATTTCGAACTCGAATTGTAAAGTTCGCCAACCGTAGTATGTCGAATGTGTAATTCGCTAATGAAAAAATCTTACCTCGAACGTTCGATTCGCAAATCGTAATAGGGGGGTAAAAAAAAAAAATTTTATGCTTATGAACATTTTTTTCTTTAAGAACATTCTTTTTTAAAATTCTTACCCCCAGTTTCACAGTGGCAGTTTAAACTCTATTTTTCGTTTAAACTTCAGTTCAAGAACAAATTTGGTTTCACAGTTTCATTTAAACCTTGAACAGAGTTCATTCTGTAGTTTAAGTTAAACGATACTATTCTGCCGTTTAAACCTCAGTTCAACAACCCCTTCAAACATTTGAAAATAGAATTTATTTTAATTTTTTAATGTTTTTTCCTGTCACAGGTTACAACTACTGAAACAAAGCAAACTTTCCTTGATTGTTTTTTCTTTTATTCAGATAGAAAGAGAAAACAATTTAGTTTTTATTAGAACTGAAGTTCAGATTAGACTGTGAAACCGGGCGAGTTGAACTTCAAGTTTAAACTCCAGTTCAGGTTCAGCTGTGAAACTGGAGGTTAGTCTATTATATAAGATCAAAGTGGTCGTAAAGAACAAAAAACAAAGAAAACTTATTTAAAGGAGATGAATCAAGTATGAAGCGATTAAAAAATGTTTTATTTTTTCGTGTGAAGAACATATTTTTAAACTTGTCGATACCGAACCTTACAAGATCTTCCTACAAAAGTAGACGATATCAATAGACGATTTTGTTTTTTTTTGTAAGGTTTAATGTCATCAGCATTAAATCATAATGACAGAGGAATTTTTCTATGATCGTAACTTAATCATTTATAAATAAAATAAATAATATTGGCCCTAAATGGCTGCCCTGAGGAACACCTAAGCTAACGCAGAACATAGTCGACTGCTCATTTCTAAATGACAAACTATGTATTTTATATAAATAAGACGAAATTCATTGTAAAAAAAATATCATCCATGGTTCTTGAGTTTCTTAAGTAGTGTTTCATGACACAATTTATCAAATGTTTAGCTAGAATAAGTGAACACACAGTAAACTTATTCACTGCCCTTAAAACCATTCAACAAATAAGTTTGTAATGGTTTACTTTTTCTGACAAAACAATGTTGACTATCGCAAATAATTGAAAAATTATTGACTGAAATCAATGATAGCTTAGCAATAGAACGATAATTCGTTTTTCAATTTCTTTTTATAGGTAGGTGTTATGTACGAACTTTTCCATATTTTTTGGGAAAATGAAGCTTTTTAAGGATTCATTAAAAAGGGCATAGAAGAGATATGATAGATAAAATACAAATTTCCTCAAAATTGAAAAGGGTACGCCATCATGTCCCCGGGCACGAACTTGACGACTGTTTTGTCAAGTTTGAGAATATTTTCTTTTATAGAATCTTTATTTATTGCAAAATTTATAGAGCTAAGATGGCAGAGGTTCATTCAATTTTGAGACTTTGAAAGCATCCTTGAAGTGATTTGCAAAGATATTTGCAATTATCTCAGATTCAAGACTAGTGGAATTTAAACAACACATAGAACTAGAATAGCCATCAATCTTTTTTTTTCTATTAAGAAAATTCCAAAAGTTTTTTGAATTTGTCTTAAGTTCATTTTCTGTTTTCCGAATATAGTTTTCGAAAAAAGAGTTAGAATATTCTGTCAACAGGTATTTGAGATTGGTGAAATTTATATAATCTTCATTGTTTCTGGGTTTCATTATATTTTACAAAAGCTTTCTTTGTATTGTTTTTTTTTCAGTTTTTCAGGTGTGGATTAAATCATTTATATGTTTCAAATTTTAAGTTTTCTTTCACAAAAACATAATAAGAAAAACCACACGAAATGACGAGTCGAAGTTACATACATACATATATAAGCCCAACTGAAACTTTCAGATTTTAACGAGACCCAAACACTTGCAAATGACCTGTCTGTTCTCATTTCGGGTCCAACTCTATAACGCACAACAGCTTAAAATTATACATATACATATTTAAAAAATCTAAATTTTCATGACTCCCTACTGGTTAAATGTTGACTTTTCGACTTAAACAAACCCACATATTTTTTTTTGCCAAAAAGCTCATTAAATCAACAATATTTCCAAGGATTTGTCTAATATACATATGTATGTATGTACGTTTTCTATTACGCTTAAATGCCAATTACGTATACATAGTTATTTTTAAAAACAATATGCAATATTTAGGGTTTGGAATTTTATATAAAAGGCTTAAAAGGTCGATAGTTTTAAAATGGTAAGCAAACAAATCCCTGTTTCTGTGTACAAACTTACATACTCATATAATAACGCTTGTCGATAATATTATGCTTTCAATAATATTGCCTATAGACTAGATACACAATACATTTATGTTTTAGCACACTCCGTTTCATTTAAGGACAGGCAAGTTGTTCTTATAAAAATTTTAAACCATTCGGTAATCTGGGAAAAAGTTTTTACGAATGATGGAAAGATTTGCATACAATTGAAAAAATAGATTTTTGAACAATATAATGTACATTTACGAGTATTTACGAGTATCAATTATTAAAGTAAAATATTCTAATCTTTTTTTAGTAAATATGATTTAGATTTTTTTTAGATTTAATATGACTTTATTTTACATAATTTCTTAATGCTATGCTGTAACAAATCATAAATAAGCATGGCCTACGCCGTCTGCCAGAGTGACATTTTTATGTTTGTATATGTAAGTAAATTATATGTATTTAAAGTAAAAATTTTAATTTTGTAAAATATATTTTCTTTGTATGTACATTTTTGGACAGAATTAGAAAAGCTCTTCGATTATATTTTTCCGGTACCTTAAGGCCTATTCTACGTAATACGCCAACTGTTTCCAATTTTCACCATTTAAGATATTTTTCATCTCTACATTGGTCAGGACACATTTTTGAAACACCGATACTCGTATTTCCGCCAGAATAGGACATCTTCCCAGAAAATGGTATACATCTTCTCTCGCCCTCATGTTGCACAGCCCACATTTATCTGAAAGGTCATTTCTGTATGGAATGAAATTTAATGGGATAACCTCAGTTCTTGCTCTAATGATTAAAGATATTTCATCCGTTGAGTATTTGCTATTGAAATAGTTCCTGTTCATTAGGTTGTGATTGAGCTGGGCATAGATAACTCGTTGTACAGATGACCTTGCCTTTAATTCAAAATCCTGTCTTTTTCTCAAATCCACTGCCTTGATTAACTCGTACGCCTTGGATTTCCAAGCATCCATATTATTATTATCTAAGTCTAAAGAATAGTTACAATACTCTTCCAATCTCTTCCACTGTGCATACCATGAAATTTCTTTTCTTACAACCATCATACTTATCTTCTTTGGCAATCTTCTGTCGTCCATTTTAAGTGTTTTTTATGGCATAGTCAACTTGCGTTTTTAACGTTGATATGTACAAAGGAGATAACCCAGTTTCAAGAAGAAGAATATGATTTGGTGTTGACTGAGGTAACTTAAAAATTCTTTTTAAGAAGTATCTTAAGAGTTGCTCCACTTCTTCAAATTCTGTGTGTCCCCAACTTTGCGCAGCATAACACATTATGGCTTTTGCTGTTGCCTCAAAAACTCGATACTTTGCTGGTGAATCGACATCTTTACTGGACATGATGCTCCAGGTTGCATTTATAGCACTCTTTGCTTTTGCGAGTTTTCCTGCCATATGTCTTTTTAAATTAAGATTTCTCGTAATCAGAACACCTAGGTAATTGTACTCATTTACTACCTCTACGTCACGGCTAGCAAATTTCCATTTCTCATTTTGACAGTTTCTACCTCCTGCATTGCGAAAGATCATGATTTTGGATTTGTCAAGGTTTACTTGAAGTCTCCATGTTTCGCAATATTCAGCCAGCCTGTTTATCATAAGCTGGAGACCATGCGGTGTTTCAGCGAGTGCAACAATGTCATCAGCAAACATTAAATGGCTTATCACAAGTGTTTCTGACAGTTTCACTCCTCCGGTCCAAATCTCATTTATATCGTCAATGAACAGTGCAAATAAAAGTGGGCTTAAATTGCATCCTTGCCTAAAACCAATTTCAACTTCGAATTCCTCCGATATTTCTATTCCATTTACTTTTTTTGACGTTGTATGTGCATACAGACTTTCTATGATTTTTCCAAATTTATGGGACATTCCTTTATTGTATAGTTTCATCATGAGAGCCTTTCTGTCAATTGTATCGAAAGCTGCCTTAAAGTCGATGTAGAATGCATACAGTTTTTTCTTCTTATGAATAGACATTTCCGCAATATTCGTGAGCACATAAATTTGATCTACCGTGGAGTAATCTCTACGAAAACCAGCCTGGTTTTCACTAAGGAGATTATTTTCCTGGATCCATGGTGTATAACCTTTTGCTCAGAATTTTGGTGAGAATCTTCATTGACGCGTTTAGTACTGAGATGCCTCTGTAGTTTGCTGGGTTACTGGATTCACCTTTTTTAAGGATAGGATTAAGTAGAGCTTTGTTAAAATCTGTGGCAACAAGGAAAAACGACATAAGTCAGTTTTTGCTACTTTTCAGGAGAGCGATTTGAATGTTTAGTCTGCAATTACAAATCAGGTAGAAGACTTATGGACAAAGTTTAAACACGAAAATTACTGAAACCACTGTAAGATCTTATTTGAATTTAAAAAGAATTAGTTTTATTTCAATTTACATCTAATTTTGATAAAAAACATGACTTATGTCGTTGTTACTTATTTAAACTATAAGGAATAAGGAAAATGTACACAAGTCAACTTGTGTATGGATTTTTTACGTAAAGGATTTTGCAAAAACTACACAAGTCAACTTATCTGCGTGTAAGCTTCAATTATACTTTGGAAAAAGAACACAATTAAACTTATGATCGCGATTAAAAAATATAATTGTTTTGGAAAAAGAGCATAAGTTAACTTATGTGTCTGTTGATTTGGTTATTCTTTATGGAATAAAATCATAAGTAGAGAAGAAAAATTAAAGAATTGTACTTATGTTGTTTTTCCATACGCAAGTTCTGTAGATACTAACTTATGTCGTTTTTCTTTTGTCTTTAATTCCTTAACGGTTTGAGATAAAAATACGAAAAAAATATGACAGACGGAATGGCTTATTGCGCATCGGATGATATCAAAAACTCATTTTCGACATAAGTCGACTTATGCTGTTTTTCCTTGTTGCCACAGAAATATTCAGGAACTGAACCTTCCACAAGCAAACAGTTAAGCGCAGCTGTTAGTTTTACAATGAGATCTGTAGTGCTGAATTTAAAAAACTCCATGGGAACACCATCGGATCCAGGGGCTTTGTCCTTTTTTGACTCTTTGAGAGCTGTTTCAACTTCACCAACTGTAAAAGGAGCATCCAAAGTGTTGTTTTGAAAGTTGGGAACCGCAAATTGGAAGGTAATGCTGTAGTTGTCTCTTGTCATTTCACTGAAATAGTCTAGAAGTATTGGAAGTTCAATTGGTATTAATCCGTTCCTAGTTACTCTTCCATTTATTTCCCTTACTGTTTTCCAAAAATCTGATGCATTTCTACAGTCTGAAATTCTTCGAGCGACTTCAATGGCATGATTTCGACGTTTAACATTGCACAATCTTTTATAATTCTTGTTCGCCTGTACATATTTTAGTCTGAAGAAATCATTTTGGGGATTTTTTCTTAGCACTTTTAGCCAAACGAAAGATCTTTTCCGTGCCTCCGACAACTCGCTGTCAAACCATTTCTCTCTAAAGACAGATCCAGGTTTTCTTATAGACCTACATGCACTGGGAATTGAATCTAATACAATTTGGTTTATCTCTTCTACAGGTAAAACTTCGTTGCTGGCGATTGCGCGACTTGTAAGGTTTTCAGTCAATGAAGTTTTATATCTGTTGGCAAAAGCAGCTTTCCATTTGTATTTTATTGGGAATGTTGTTTGATCTCGATATGTCCTTTGAGAGCTCGGTGGCTGAATAGAGATTTCAATTGGGAGATGATCGGAGAATATCTGAGGTTTAACAACAAAATCGTTTACTAGTTCACACCAGTCACCTCCTACAAGCCCATAATCTATAACCGAACTTCCTTGATGGCTAACAAATGTAAATTCTCCATCCTTGTCACTATTAGAACACCCATTACAAATTCCGAGTCCAAAAGAATTACAAAGATCAATCAGCTTTTTCCCCTCTCGGCTGATAACGGCGTCCCTAGATTTGCGATCTCTTCCCCAAAGTTTATTTTCACTGGTTTCAGAGCCTGTCCTAGCGTTGAAGTCACCGATAATTAATATACTTCCAAATGCGTTGTTGTTGAGTCTGTCGACAAGTTGGTTGTATTGGTGTTCCCAGTGGTTACAATTGATAAATATGTATTAGTTTTTACCTATTTAAAAAAAATAAGGCCACCCTGCTTCACATGAACTCATTATAAACTTCTTCCCTTTTATCAAGTTTGTTCATGATGGGAAAATTAATGTTAAACTTAATTTCATGTCAGAAAACAAGTGAATGGTGATGTATATGAAACAAAAATTAATTTCTACTAAAATTTAAGAGAAACCCAATCAAACCAATTAAAACCCCACACTTTATCTTTCTATATACAGGGTGTCTCCAAATTCCTCAAGGATATTTTGGAATATGATTGTTGCGTATATTGTAAGAACAAAATCGTTCAACAGTATAAGTCTTTCTACAATGTTAACATCATTTTTCGGGGATTTAAAAAAGGTCTACTTTGGTCTAACCTGACACATGTTAAGGAAAATTGCTCTTATGATACGAATATTAGAATCGTTGTTTTAAACTTTAAACTGCGGCGCACAGAGGAGTATTCGACCCCGTTAATTTTTGCTTTTCGCAATCCTCAATACCCATGCTAACTAAAACCGGTTTCAAATAATAACTGTTGACCCCCTAATCCTCAAGATCTTAGTCTAAATCTAGTCAATTTTATAAGCTCACGCCACATAAGCTTATTTTGTTTTCTAATCATTAACACTGAAGTCTGTTTTTTTTATTGTGATTTGTGATAATTGTGAAAAATTTCTAATGGATGTCTAAGGTCAAGGTATGTACTTTATTTTAATACAGAAATTTCCATATATTTTATTGATAAAGTATTAAAAATTGAGATGACAAGAATGCATAGAAAAACATGAAAATTTATGTAATTTTCGGTGGAAAAAAAAGTGTTTTTGTTATAGTTCCGGGTACGGTCGGGCAAAAATTTTTCTTTTATATTTAACTGTACATTTTTGTCATCTCATGTACATAAAAAAAAATCACCCATCTTGTCACATTTTTTTTTAATAGGGTTTCTTAGTCTTGAGGTATTTTTAGACAATTTGCCCTTTGTTGTTTAAAAAATTATGTTTAATTTAGATATATAACCAAATTACATTCAAATGATCTTTAAAGAAAGCAACAAACGAAAAAATTTCATGTATAAATAATTAAAATGAATTAAATAAAATTGAAAAAAAAAAATTCTTAATTAAAAAAATTTATTTTTATCTAACCCGAAATTTTTTGTCAGTGTACCTTTTTAATGCATCATAAGTTTTAAAATAATATTTTAGGCCAATTCCAATAAGAAAAACAAAAAAAATATTTTTGACCGGATTTTGAGGTCGAATACTCCTCTGTGCGGCGTTTAAATAAAGTTGATATCTTAATTGGAGTCTTCGTATATATTTTAATTTTTTTCTTATCCACGCTTATTTTTGACTTTGAGGTCAATTTTCTTCAAAAAGTGTGTGGTAAACAAAAAAGGAGTAAAATAGGATATGAGTAACTAGAAGTCTGCGATTTTTCAATCTCTGGTAGAACCTTTTTTTGACCTGTTTTTTAATACCAATTTTCAACAAAAGTGCGTGAATGTGTTTCGATCAACAAAAAAATTTCGTACAAAGCCATTTATTAACAATCTTGATACTCGTAAAGTTCTTTTGTATAACCAACTTTCGGCTCCTGGTTTTTCTAGGCATGATTTGATTTATGTAACTCTTGACTTTAAAAACAAAGTGACAACAAAAATTTTCTAATTCAGAGACTTCAGTATCAGTAGTAAAGGGTGATTTTTTAAGAGCTTGAGAACTTTTTTAAAAAAAAAAAACGCATAAAATTTGCAAAATCTCATCGATTCTTTATTTGAAACGTTAGATTGGTCCATGACATTTACTTTTTGAAGATAATTTCATTTAAATGTTGACCGCGGCTGCGTCTTAGGTGGTCCATTCGGAAAGTCCAATTTTGGGTAACTTTTTCGAGCATTTCGGCCGGAATAGCCCGAATTTCTTCGGAAATGTTGTCTTCTAAAGCTGGAATAGTTGCTGGCTTATTTGTGTAGACTTTAGACTTGACGTAGCCCCACAAAAAATAGTCTAAAGGCGTCAAATCGCATGATCTTGGTGGCCAACTTACCGGTCCATTCCTTGAGATGAATTGTTCTCCGAAGTTTTCCCTCAAAATGGCCATAGAATCGCGAGCTGTGTGGCATGTAGCGCCATCTTGTTGAAACCACATGTCAACCAAGTTCAGTTCTTCCATTTTTGGCAACAAAAAGTTTGTTAGCATTGAACGATAGCGATCGCCATTCACCGTAACGTTGCGTCCAACAGCATCTTTGAAAAAATACGGTCCAATGATTCCACCAGCGTACAAACCACACCAAACAGTGCATTTTTCGGGATGCATGGGCAGTTCTTGAACGGCTTCTGGTTGCTCTTCACTCCAAATGCGGCAATTTTGCTTATTTACGTAGCCATTCAACCAGAAATGAGCCTCATCGCTGAACAAAATTTGTCGATAAAAAAGCGGATTTTCTGCCAACTTTTCTAGGGCCCATTCACTGAAAATTCGACGTTGTGGCAGATCGTTCGGCTTCAGTTCTTGCACGAGCTGTATTTTATACGGTTTTACACCAAGATCTTTGCGTAAAATCTTCCATGTGGTCGAATAACACAAACCCAATTGCTGCGAACGGCGACGAATCGACATTTCACGGTCTTCAGCAACACTCTCAGAAACAGACGCAATATTCTCTTCTGTACGCACTGTACGCATTCGTGTGGTTGGTTTAATGTCCAATAAAGTAAACTGAGTGCGAAACTTGGTCACAATCGCATTAATTGTTTGCTCACTTGGTCGATTATGTAGACCATAAATCGGACGTAAAGCGCGAAACACATTTCGAACCGAACACTGATTTTGGTAATAAAATTCAATGATTTGCAAGCGTTGCTCGTTAGTAAGTCTATTCATGATGAAATGTCAAAGCATACTGAGCATCTTTTTCTTTGACACCATGTCTGAAATCCCGCGTGATTTGTCAAATACTAATGCATGAAAATCCTAACCTCAAAAAAATCACCCGTTAGTAATTATTTGCAACTCACACGTGATTTACTAAGTTGGTATTGGTACAATATTCGTATCCCTTCTGTGGAAAATCAAATATTTTTCCTTTAGAAAAGGCTCATTCATCTTTTTGATAAACATGTTAAACTTAAGACTAAAATTCTTAAAACTAATTTACCTTCTTGGATTAATGCAAATCTTACAAAGCTAATGAAGAATATGAAGATATGAAATAAAAAAAGCTTAAACTACTTTTTATGCAAAAGAACTCAATCCATCGACTACAGGAACAAATCTTTAGCATTAATTAGGTTTTCGGCCGAAACGTAGTTGTATGTAAGTCCGCTCAATTGAACGTTATTGATGAAATAAGGAAAGACTAAGACAGAAAAGAACTTACATTTTTAAGACTCCTTGACTTTTATAAGGCTTTTTGTTGAAATTGAAAATAAAATTTACTTGTTTTGTTTATTTATGGGTGGTATGCATAAAAGACAGTAAATGCTTTTACTGAAGATTTTCTAAGTACTCGTAAATACTAATTTTGGTATGCATAAAAATGGAGTAAATACTAAAAAATAAGTATTTACTTAAAATCAAAGTATTAACCTTTTTTTGATGAATTTTTGTAGCACATACTTTTTTCGAATGCATAAAAACTAGTACATACTTTTTTCTGCAGTAAATACTGCAAATTTTTCAATTTGCTATGGACCAACTTGAAAATTCCATAGCATCTACTTTTGCTTGCTTTTGGTATTTTTTTAAGGTGTAATACTAAAAGACATTAGTCTCAGATCAAGTTTAAGCGCGAAAGCTCATAAAAAATTGAAATTTGTAAAAGAAAAATGTATATTCTAAAAACAATGGCAGATTATTGTAGGTGTTAACTTTACAAAAGTATATATAAATCGAAGATCGGGAACTGATAGATAGATTTAGATAGATTTTATTTTTTTCGGTATTGGATTTACATTTGGTAAGCTACCGCACAGTTAATATACAGAGATTTGATATTGCGTACATTATATCTTTCAACTGAATAAGTATTTTTATTACATTGGATTTATTACATTTTTTAATAGAATTTTCTGAAGGAAAATACAAAAAAAACCTTCAATATAAGATGAAGACAGGTACATTGTGACTAGAATTTAAAATTGTACTTTAGATGGTACCAGGATTAGTAAAGTTGTGTTAGACAATAATAGAATAAAAACTTATTTTATGAGGTGTATTAGTACGTGTTAGTATATAGATATATAATAAATAAATAAATAAATAAACGTCTTATATGACAGATAATCATAAACAAAAACATTTCTCAAAGTGAACAGGTGAGTTTAATAAATAAACAATAATTAGTCAATAAATATATAAATACAAACATAAACAAATAATAAATTAATAAATAGATAGAAGTTAATAAAAAAATAAATAAATAATTAAGTAAATAAATAAATTAACAATTAACAGATTAATATATAAGCAATAACTAAACAGACTATAAACTTATACATAATAAATAAATAAATATTAAGAAACAAGAAATAAATAAATTATAAATCAATAAATAATTAAATATATTTAAATAAATAAATAACAGATAAAATAAATAAATAAATTAACAAATAATAAATCAGTAAATAATAAATATATGAATTAATATATGAATGCAGACAATGAGTAATACATAAAACAGAAATATGGTTATGACACTATTTGATTGATTAAGGGATTATCGGAAAATTCGCACTTTAGCAAAAATGAATTATTAAGTTTTTCGATTCTATTAAAGATCATTTCAACATTTGCTCTTTCATGCAAGTCACTGGTGGAATGGTAGCGAGAGAGGTTAAGCATCATTTTAAGTAATTTGTTTTGAGATATTTGCAATTTATTAACATGACATTTTGCGCATTTTCCCCACACTTGACATCCATACAGAAGGATTGCCTGAAAAATTACCTTATGAATTATAATCTTATTATCATTGCTCAAACCAGACTTTTTATTTATAAAAGGATAGAGTATTTTTATAGAAATACTAACTTTTTGTAGTGTTTTAGCGACATGTTCCTTAAAGGTAAGTTTTTGATCTAAATACACCCCTAGATATCGAACATTTGATTCCCAATTAACATTAATGCCACTAACATTAAGCTGATTGCTGGGAAGGAAACAAGATTTTCTTTTCCTACTAAAAAAGATAGCTTGAATTTTGTCAGCATTCAGTTTAATTTTCCATTTAGAATAATACTGGGTCATTAGTTCAAGAGCATTAGATAAACTTGTCTCTATGTTGAGACTAAATTCATGCGATGAAAAAATACCAGTATCATCTGCAAATATAGCTAATTGACACTCTGGTAGCTTAGGTATATCAGATGTATAAATATTGTACAAAAATGGACCTAATACCGATCCTTGTGGCACGCCGTGTTCAATTTGATAACGATTTGATGAACGGTTATTAACAAAAACATTGAAATATCTATCGGACAAAAAACTTTTGATAATTTTAATAAGATACACAGGAAACCCAAAGCATACCAATTTGTGTATTAGTCCATCATGCCACACTGTGTCAAAAGCCTTTTCTATGTCCAGTAAAATAAGTCCAGTCGATTTACCCAGGGAACGACTTTTTTTTATATGTTCACAAACTCTTAACACTTGATGGCTAGTGCTGTGAAACCTTCTGAATCCAAACTGTTCGTTTGGAAGGATATTCAATACCCCAACAATATTTAGAATTTTTTCCTTAAGAACCTTTTCCAATATCTTGCTGAGACAGCTGAGCAAACTAATTGGTCGATAGCTTGATGGGAGTTTTGCTATTTTTCCAGGTTTCGGGATGGGTATGACTTTAGCGTGTTTCCAAATTTTTGGAAAATATTGAGTTTTGAGGCACGCATTAACCAAAAACACAATAAATTGAATACCCGCCTTCGGTAATTTTTTTATATATAAATTTTTAATTTTATCAAGTCCATCAGACTTCTTTGTTCTTAGACTGCACACTATATGTCTCACATCCTGTAAGGTCACAAACTGATCTGTTGGAGTATCAACATTTTGTATGTGGATTGAGTTTAAGGTGTGACTTACAAGGTTCTTAGTCTCATTATCACTTAGATGTTGCGACACTGAATGATTATTTAAAAATGTAGATGCGAAAACATTAGCCTTTCTTGAGTCTTCATAAACAACTTCATCATGATTTTCAATATTAGGTATTTGCCTGTTTTTATTTTTAATTCTTTTGGCAATATTCCAAAAGGGTTTTGCATTTTTTTCTAATTTGCTAAGTCTCTCATTCCAGTTTCTATTACGATACTTATCAATTTCATTAGCTATCATTTTATTGTAGAGTTTAACATGAATACGATACTCCGGTAAGCGGTAACGTTGCCATTGTCTTTTGAACGAATTTCGAATGCGTATATATTCAAGAACGTGTTCCGGCATTTTAAAAAGAAAAGGCTTTTTCACTTTTTTTGGGATGCATGACTCTACTGATTCTAATATTTGATTAGAAAAAATATCGACATGCACCTCAACATCATCTTTTGAACAAATTCTATCCAAATCTGTAGAAATTGTTCTAAGTTTGGATTTTATTTCTGTCCTAAATCGACTCCAATTTGCATTTTTTATGTCCAGATAATAATTATCTCTATTTTCCGCCATTGCAAGCATTTTACAAACGACTGGGACATGATCAGAATTCAATTCATTAATAGTTTCCGGTTGAGTAAAAAACGAAGGAATATTAGTTATGAAAATATCAAGAACGGAAGGATTGCCCCTCGACCCAGACGGAAAATAAGTAGGACTAAACGGAAACAACATTGAATACGAAAACAAGCAAGACATACTAGAAAGAACGTTACCGCACGAGTTCGCACGAATACAACCCCAATCCCTGTGCCTGCAATTCAGATCACCACCGATTATATAATTTTCATTTCTAATTATTAGTTTTCTAAGATCACTTTTGAAGTGCATTCTTTTTTCTTCAGAAGAATTTTTACCTGGGAAATACACACAAAATATTTTTATTGTTCTGTGATTCCTTAACCTTACATCTACACCGACATTCTCAATGTATCGTGTCCTCACAATAGGCAAGAGAGAATGTTGAATTGATTTTTTAATTAATATTGCTACACCACCTCCTCTTCGATCTTTACGATCCATGCGATAGCATTTAAAGTTTTGAGTGTAGATTGATATATCTGAATTCAACCATGTTTCTGTTATTAAAGCTACATCGATTGAATTAAGATTTAAAAAGTTAATGAATTCAAAAATTTTATTTCGAATGCCCTTGGCATTCCATGTTATAATTTTCAAATTATAATCTGAAATCGTATTTGACATATTCATATTACTTAACATTAGAATATAGAAACTTAGTAGCTAACTGTGCGATAGCTTGAAATTGCTCTACTTTGCTTTTACATAAACTTAATTTACTAATCATCTCCATTACGAGGGAATTCAGCTCTTCCATTGAGAATAACTCACCATGAGTAGATGTCGATGACAGTGTGGTAGGTTGTGTATTCACCACAGGTTTATTATTAATCCATGCATTTGGTTTTATAACATTGCTGTTCTGCAATCCTCTTTCATGATGCTCACGTTGGCGATGTGGTAAGTTTGGAAAATCATCCATTGACAGATAAGATGGGTTAACTCTCTGAGTGTTGACGACGGGATTAACGATCTTAAACTGAGTTTGAGCACGATGACTTGCTTTATTTGACAACTTTTCTCTCATTTCAAGATATCGCTTTCTTATTGTGCATGCGCTATCAGTTGATTTGTGCTTTTCGCTGCAGTTTGCACATTTATATATTTCAGTGTTAATACATTCGTCGGTCTTATGGGAACCTGCACATATAGAGCAGTATGTTTTGACATGGCAATTACTCTCGCCATGACCAAACATTTGACAGTTTCTACATTGAGTTAATTGATTTTTTTGTTTTCGTTGATATGACCAATTAACTTGCGTGTGGAATATCGAACGATAGTTTTTTTTAAGTTGGAATAACTTTATAGAACCAGCTTCGAGAGATACAATGTAAAACGTATCTGTATATTTTTCATACTTTTTAGTTATAAGTTTAACTTCCTTACACAAAAGACCAAGTTTATTGAGTTCGTTCTTCAGATTAGAAACATTCATTTCATTTAAGCCATACAACACAACTTTGAAAGCTTTTTCACTTTTTAGTGCATGAGTGAAGTACTGGCAATTGTCTTCATTTAACTTATTAATAATGAGTTTATATGAGTTCATTGAATCACAAATAATTTTGATACCTATTGACATTTTTTTAATTGAATAATCCGAAACATTAATCGATGTCATTAATGTATGCACATATTCACAAGTTTTTTGTAACAATTTAATGGGAGGGATTTTAACTTTTTTTGGCTGGTTGCTACTCGATGCAGACTCATCCATTTTTTCTGGTTCGTTGTCGTCGTCGATGTCACTATCCGGCAAACATTGCAAAGGACTCCAGTAGTTTCCTCTGGAGCCCCTTGTATTTAAGTTCATAATTTTTGTTTTTGGAATTTTACTATCCGAGGACAATAGTTTGTCCTCGGAATTAGGGGATCTCACACGTTTGGAAATATTGAAAAAAAAAAGAAAAACTATGATAAATCACGATCAGAGATAAAGATTGCTTAACTTGACGTCTTGCTCTATCAAAAGCTCCTATATGACTGAAGATCGGGAACTGATTCAAATTTAAAACAACTGTATCGCTTTGATCGAGAAAGTGTAGAGTGGTTAAGTGAGTATTTCATTGGTCAGTCTAATGATTAATTTGATTCATTATAATTATAATAACTATTATTTATAATATTTTATTAATTTCAAAGGTTTTCACACTGAAACCAGGTGCTTCTACCCATCTCGAGCAGATGCTTATGTTTTTGCGGTACGTTGGAGATCCTGGATTTCAAACTGGTGTTAGTGAAGATATAGGCGTGCACCAACCCGAGTACCGTCTCTCGAACAATCAACTATGTTGCAAAACTCATAAAAGATAAGACATCAAGTTGGATAAAATTTCCATTGAACTATGAGGAACAACTAAGAGCGCGAAACAAGAATGGAGTGGCACATATCGTTTCCCATCATGCATTGGAGACTTAGACTGTACTCATGTAGAAATTTTGAAACCCCATTCCCATCCAGAAAAATACATACTCGTAAATCGAAAAAGTTATGCTTCTATAAATATTCAAGCAAAGTGCAATGCGGTGGAATATTTTACAAGCGTTGATTGCTAGTAGCCAGGGTCAGTGCATGATTCCAGAATTTGGAAAAATAGCGCCTTGAAGTCAATTACGCGAAAATCAACAAACGTTGTTTTGCTCGAAGATGAGGGCTATGGAATTACACCGTGGCTTATGAGTTATGACCCCTTTTAAAAATGCAAGGATGAATCAGGAAAAAGCATTTAATAAACTCCACTCTAAGAAGAGAGTCTTAATAGAAAGATGTTTTGAGCAATTAAAAAGAAGATTTCCAAATCTTCAAAATTTGATAAATGTTCCAAATTTAATTGTAGCCTGCCTTGTCTTGCATAACGTTGCAACATATTTAAAGGACAACGAAGATTTTCAACTACTTGAAAAAAACAGAAAATAATACACCTATTCGTGAAAGTGAAAATTTATTAAACAACTCTCTTGAAACTCGAAGATTTGACGAATTGAAAAGAATCGAATTTGCTGAAATGATATACAGTCATTTTAATTTGTAGAATTTTGATATTTATTATACAAATTATTTGCTTTATTTTGTACATAAATTAAACAAAAAATAAATTGGCAAACAAAATTTTTTTCCACGTAGGTAAGTATACATAAATTCGAAAATTGTTTTTTTTTACAAATCAAAAAAGGTTGATCCACTATCTGTTATGATGTTGGTGGAGCTATTGGAAGAATAAGTTCATCATTGTTGCTATGTTTACTTTTTCCGATTTCATCTTGCTGTATCCGTATCAGTTTTAATTGTTCCAGCACAACTAAGCGTTGGAGCTCACCCATTTGTTAGGTTTTTCGTTTCATCGGTTTCGTTCAACTTCCTTTTTTTTGTTGGTGCTGGAACTCCTCCCGTTTCTTCTGCAGACGGTGCGTTAGACGCATCTTCTTCCGCCCGTCCTTGGTTGGCATCATCATCTGCTCCAATAGATACGCCACCTTTATAAAACGAATATTAATTAAAAGTCATGTATAATTTTGATTTTAAAACTTACCAGGAGTACAATTTATTGTTGGATTTTCATCGGCGTTAAGTTAAGAAAACCTTCTCCAATTCTTTTACTTTAATGGGCTTATTTCACGTTTTCTTCAAATCTTATTATATTATTATTGAAAATATTATTTTTTTTTATTTAGTCTGCATTAAGTTTAACACCCGTTTTGTTTTTATATTCATCAATAAATAATTATAGAGCTTTTGCTTCTGCTCTTTTAATTGATTGTTGCTGAGATTTATTCAATAAAACAGAATGCACTTTTAATTTTTGCATAAATATAAGGTGCTTTTGTAGGCCCTTTAGTTGCCATTACTTTGCTTTCCACTTGAAGAAACGAATTAAGAATGATTTAAAACCTCAAGGTGATGGATGTTTACAATAAAAATGAAGTATTTACTATGTTTTTGGATGAATTTTAAGAATTCAGTAATTACTTATAGTATTTGCAATCAAGTAAAAACTTTTTTATGCATACGAAACAAAGTAAATACTGAAAATCGGAGCTTCTACTTAAATTTTAGTATTTACTTAAACTTTTTACTTTAAGTAAGTACTGCAATTTTATGCATACCACCCATTAGCTGGCTATTCTATGCAACTTAAATTAAATATTTTATTTATATTGAATAATAAAGATTTATATTCATTCATTTCGAATACCTTAAACACACAATCTGCCTTTGGTGCAGTGTAGTTCGTAAACGAACTAGTTCAATTTATTGAACTAGTGTACTTATAGTTCACAACTCTAGTTCTATACTTCATTTGAACAGTTGACAAAACTCTCTTAACCCGTTTATACATATAAAGAATCGAAAAGTCGAGTTGGATTTAGCTTATGAATTTAAAGGCTTTGTTTTAAATATAAAATAGTTTTTGTTTATGATCGTCAGAAAACCTAATAGAAACCTAAGTCAATCTCTTAAAAGGCTTCCACCATCTTGATTTAATAAAGAGTTAACACGGTTTTCGCTATTTTCTAAACGGATATAGATATAGAATTTAAAAATCTGGGTTTAAGGTTTGTTAGAAATTATTAAAATTATAATTGCGAATGTTATTGGTGAAAAACGAACTCAATTTCTCAAGATAGCGGTAATATATAAGGGACTATCAGGGTTAAGAGTGATGACAATAAAATGCCCGACTAGATCGCACTTGCCCTTATGTAATTTAAAAATTGTTTAATATAAAAGCATGGATTTAATTAAAACAAATTATTCAAAGGCGTAAAATTTAGGTCGGATTTCTAGAAAAGCAATTTATGCAAACAAAGTTTAAAAATCGTTATACTATTATTAAATCAATTTTGTATACAAAAAATGTCTTTAAAATTTTAGGAAATATTTTAAAAAACCAATCGTTCACACGTTTTAAAGAAATTGATTTTTCAAAAACCCAAAAAATGTTTTTTTTTTTTCGAATATTTGAACAGACAATATTATTTAAAATTCAAAGGATCTGCTGTCGTTAGAGCCGTAAATGAGAAAGCTAAAATTAAAAAAACTGTTCTATGACAGCTACCGTTAATAACATATTTTCATAAAATTCCTTTTCACCAAAATGTAGTCCATGCCTATAATAGCGCACCTAATTTTTGTTATCAAAATCGTTTGAGTCGTTGTGATTTTTACTTGCGACTTATAGGTACTATAAGGCAAGTTATGCATTCGTAAAAAAAATCGAACTCGAGATTTTGATCAAAGTTGACATTACGATGATAGCGAAGACTAAAAAAGTGGGTCTCGCAATTCTGTCTGTCTGTCTGTCTGTCTGTTCGACTACAGGCTAAACGACTCGGCCGATTTTCTTTAAACTTGGTACATATCATTTTTAATTTTTTCCCCCCACACGTTTTTTTCTTTTTTTTTTTAAGACCAAAAATAACGGTACCCCCCATACGAATTTTTTTCGAAATTTTATAAACATTTTTTTTCACAAAAACTGTTCAACAGATTTTAAAAATAAAGATACAGAAAAATTTCATTTAATTAAATCTAGGTATTAGTTGAAAAATTTTTTTCGAAAAATGGTTATTGAGGGTACCCCCGATGGAACCATTTTTTTGTTTTTGATTTTCTCAAAAACGGTTCAACCGATTTTGATCATTTTTTTTTTTTGTAAAGCTCCCCAAAAACATAAATAGAATTGTGTACTCAAATTTTCAAAAAAAAATTTTTTTGGATTTTTAAAAAAAACTTCAAAATTTTTTTTTCAAAACTCAATATTTCGAAAACCCCATGCTAGATTTTTTTAAACTTGATAAATAAAAGTTTCTCAATATGATCTACAAAATGTGAAACAAATTTTTTTATTTTACCTAAAAATAAAGGTACCTACCATACAAATGCTAAAAAATTAAAAAAAATGGTTTTCAAAAATCGTATTTTTCTCGAAAACGGCACCTAGAATTTTGATAAAATTTTTTTTCTTTCAATTAATTTTTACGATCTTTAATTTAATAAAAAAAAATTGAAATTAAGATATTACAGCTTGTACCTACCATAGCAACATTTTTTCGAATTTTGAATTTCTCATTATCCACATAACGGATCTTAATGACAATTTTTATAGAGAAGCTTCTAAAAAGTCTAAAAGACATTGCATTTCATTTTTTGAATTTTTGAAAAAAAAATCTATTTTTTTTTCTTTTTTTTTTTGAAAATTCGATATCTCCGAAACGGGTCAATATTTCTTTTCGTAAATTTAATTTTTATTCGAACAATAATAAAAACTTTAAATTAGCGTACCAAAGCTTCTTTTAAAGAAACCACTTCAAGGACTTATAATTTTTGTTCTTGCATAAATTCATATTTGCATAGCATTCTGTTACTACTAAAAGAATTTAAAAATTAATTTTATCCTTATGAACAATTTTCTCTAATAACATTCGTTTTCAAAATTCCCAGTCGATTACATAGGAGCAAGTTCGTGCGACCCAGTCGTGCATTTTATTTCTGTAAGTAACGTAGCTAAGAAAAAAATTTAAATGTCTACTCTAGGGAATCACCGAAGAACCTTAAATACCGAGATTGAAGAAAATCAGCAATTAAGACTGTAGTTTGAGGTACATGCAGGTAGACAGACGAAATTGCCAGAACCGGTTCTCTATCATCGTAATGTCAACTTTGATCAAAATCTCGAGTTCGATTTTTTCCATTGGTAAAATTACCCTATACTACCTATGTCTATGTACATACATATAACGCAAGTTAAAAGTGAAGGTTTTTTTTTTTAGATTTTCCTGCTAAATTAACTATTTTGAACTAAAATAAAAGAACTAGTTCAGAAGGATGATTTGAACTAAATCGCACAACTCTACTTATAAGAAATTTCAAAAAAAATTTGATTCAGTCCTACCTTATCGAGAAACAGCAGTCCTTAAACTTTTGGGACTACCATATCAACCACACTATTGACAAGGTTTATGGCACGCTTTTTTGGGCTACATAATCCAATTTACCAACCACAACTAAAAGCAAAAGCAATTATGAGACAGACTTCGAGGAATGGGATCAGTTTTAAATACACTGCCTAGCGCGGGATAGGCCCACAAACAGGAACAATTTCGGCTGATGAAAGAATACTGAATGCTGTTACAAGTGATCCATCAATCAGGATCATACGCTTTTCAATGTTTCCAGACATAAAATTTCTAAACTACTGCATGGACAAAATTGTTACATTTCTTTAAGAACTGCTTCTCAGTAGGCTTCGGAGAACCCACGCAAAAGATCAGTCATCATTTCAACACAAACTCAGCGTCCAAATGTGGACAAGTGTAATTGGAAACAATTTAATCGGCCCTAAGTTACCACCCAGGCTGAATTCTACAAACGATCTGGAAACGATTTACCAGAACTATTGGAGGGCATTCCACTGATTCAACTAGGATAGTGCTCCAGCCCACAATGGTCGAGAGGTTAAAAATTGGCCAGATATATACAATATTGGATATTGTTGTATGTGGAGGAATGAAAGAACTTTTTTTAGAAAATTAAAAGAGCGTATTCTTGAATCGTCATCAAAAGTGAGGCAGCAGCTAGCATCATTAAATATTCGCAAAAACGGGCTCTAGCTTTCATTCACAACCAAGGAGGTCACCAGCACCTGTTATAACTATTTTAATACACAAATAAAATATAAATTATCTTAAATCTCACAAAATAATTTTGTATTTATAGCTTTTAGTGATTAAAGCAAAAAAAAAACATTTTTTTTTTTAAATTTTACCTGCTTCAGGTTTCAGGTATTATTAAATATTATTTTTATTGTTGTTACGTTCATTAATAAACAATAGTAAAATATTGTGTTTATAACGCATTTTCTGGAGAAAATTGACATCAAAATCAAAAATTTGCGTTGGTGGGAAAAAATGAACAGGCTTAGAAATTGAATATCTAAGGACCCCAACGCAGTTATAAAAGCTTCTTTATATTCTAAAAATATAGTCCTTATCGAAGTTTCTTCTATTCTTATTAACTAACAGAACATTTTTTGTAAACATGGGTTAGGGTAGACCAAAGTAGGCCTTTTCTTAAATCCCCGAAATATTATGTCAACATTATTATGTCTTAGTAGGTATGTACCCAAGAATCATATCCCAAAATATCCTTTATGAATTAGTTGACACCCTGTTTATTGACAACCCTTATAATTGAATTGAACTAGTGGCAGGATTAACTTGTGAATCGTTGTTGATGTAGAAGGAATTTATAATATATTAGTTTCAGTTCAAACATTACATATACATACAAGAGTGGACTTAATGAAGATTTTTTTTCTAGTAGTAAAACCTCTATCAACCCCTTAAAAAACATCAAATGATGATGATGGGTTGACTTTTTCAAATGTGGAAGAGGACGCTTTTGGTTACTTTGAGAGGAAAATTACTATCCGGTTGAATTTTGGTTGCATAAATGGTAGTGAGTGGGAAAAATGAGGAGATATCCCTTCTTTACAGTCGGTTTTTTGGAAGCTTGAACTATCCTTCGATCGTTTGTAAGTCTGAATTGGGTTGAATTGAGTTTCATCTGACTGGGTAGGCTTAAAATTTGATTATGCTGATCGACAATGTAAATAAACAAAGTTAATAACATAGTTTGGACGCAGCTTTAGAGAAAAATATTCAAAGGCATTAAATTTATTTTTTAAATTTCAAAAACGACTTCCTTAATATTTTTGGCTAACAAAAAGGACTACTACAAATTTTAATTTATAAAAAGAAAAAAAATGAAAATCGTTGAAGTGTTTTTTTCTTAAACTAATTAATTTGTATATGTAGGGTAGGTAGATAGAAATGGTGGCCACGAGCAGTCTTGCTCAGTGACCCAAATAGCCCTGGAGTGCGCCGTTTTGATACCGAGTTTGATCTATGGATATAATAGGATTTATGAGCTAACCTCTACCTGAGGGTCGCTAGCTTGCTGTCTTAAAGTAAAAGTATAACATTTTCTTACACAAAATATAAAGATTGAAATCTTACAAGACATTTACATGTTTACTATATACCCTAACTCCATAGCTGCAGTAAAATACCATGGTATTAAATTTGTAATTTTGTTTGACAGTCAATCAAATGTTATTTCGTACTGCCAGATGTTATTCGTTTCTGCTTTTTTTGCAATTATAAAGAAATGTTAAATTTTGACATTTGCTTCAGTGTTGCTGTAGATAACAAAAAGTGTCTTTACGATCTAGTAATAAAAAAAATAAAACTTTACACTTTTTACTAGACCAGAGCGTGAATACACCTAATGTACCTTTTTCAGCGAAAAATTATTTGTTTTGAAGTTGCTTTTGTTCTATTTATCTTGTCAAATTTAGGGTTGCTCATTTTGAATTTGTAAAAATTTTAATATCTAGAATAGTTGTTTAAAGTCAAAAATCTTGCAACTAAACGACTGCGTTCAGTAAAGAAAGCTTCATTTCTTATAGAGTATAGGAAATAGGAAACTAAATTTTTGTGGAAAATGATTTGTGATAATTTAAAAAATCTGAAAAACAGTGGACATACAAGGTGGCGAAAAATTTAACACCCTATCGGAAGATGTTATATGTAATTTTTAGAAATGGCGTCGTACGTCAAACATATTTGACATTTGTGAACTAGACAGCTGCAGTTTATAAAACAGAAAAGCAATGGAGCGCAATGGAGAATAATTGTGTCGAGACGGTGCAACCGCACTAACAGCACGAGTCACAATGGATATTGTGAAGGAAGCGTTTTCTAGTCACGTAAACTCCCGTTTTGGCGATTTGGCATGGCCAGCAAGATCGCCTAGTTAACCATCCCAGACTTCTTTTTTTGGAGCTACTTGAAGTCGCGGTATATCCCAACAAGCTTCAGATAATCGCAGCCCTTAAGGAGAATATTCGACATGAATACAAACAGTTATCACCGGAAATCTTGCAGAAAGTCAAGGAAAATGCTATAAATCGGTATCAACAATGGCGACAGCCGCTTCACGGATATCATCCTTTCCATTTAAGGGGAGGTTCTCCTCTTTCGGCGACCAAAAATGCATTTTTTTTACATTCTTTTCTAGTAAAATATGTGTAGAATATGTAGCTAAAACCGTTTGTCCGAATACTTTTTTTTTAATTTATAGAACAAAAACGCGACCTACCTTTTTCTCTCGAAAATTGACATTTAGCGGTATTTTGAGAGTAGCATGTTTTACATAAATATTTTTGAATTTGGCACCTATATATCCTTACCATGGTAAGCAGAGGTACTATATAGGCCACCAGGTGTCGACACTTAGACACATGAGACATGAACCACCAGGTGCCGACACATGAGCCATGACTCGAAAAAAAACTTTAAACGCGCTTTTCTCGAAACCACGTTTTTCCAACTGTTGGCCACGATTACTTTAAAACTACTTGACGGATCGTCATATTTTTTTTTTTTGTTTTAAAGCTTATTAAATTTATTGGAGTCTGGACCAAAATCAGGCTAATATATCAAAAACTTTATTTTGTACAGCGCTCAGAAGAGCGAAAAAAAGTGGAAAAAACGAACACTAAAATTTAAGCGTCCGCCATTTTTTTTTAATTTTTGGCTTTGGGCGATTATTTTGGTCCAGACTCCAACAACAGTCTTCTATTTTATAAAAAACTTTTATTTTTACTTTTATTAGGTATAGCCTAAGCCTAGTAACTTACAATTCTCAATCAATCCTGTGTACGTGTTAACAGAAATGAAGGAAACCCACAATTTTCTGCGGAATTCAAACAGCTAATCAGCAGCACTTTTCATGACAAGAGATACTCGTAGAGAATTTGTCGATTTCTCGCAAGACGCAGTACAAGCCTGAAATCAGCGGCTGAGAATTTAACCCAAGATCTTCTGTATGACAGTCCAACACACTAACTGATGTGCTGCCCTGAGATTTTCGTAGCCCAACAATTATATTGGAAAAGAGAAAAAGTTATTCGTGTTAAGTCGGATTTATCCCACCCTGTATCTTCTTCATAATCAAATCATATCCACTGTATAGTCGACCACGACTTTTATGAGATTGAAGGCTCAATTTTCTAACACATATCAATGATGTTATTCATAAAGCCAAATCAGCGCCTGTTTGAAACGGTGGGTGGTGCAAAGAAATTTCCAACCCCTACGTAACCCGATCACTCTACTTTGTTTCCATATCATTAAAACTAAGTAGGATCCTTAAGTCATCATCATTCATATCTCCAGAATCGAGACGATTTAAAGTCCTTTAGTACCATTTCCCTTTCGTGGTTCTGTTCTGTTCAAGTTCCGTTGAATGTACAAATCCTTACAACTCTATCTTCTTCAACATTAACCCCCATAATTTAAGACATCCTCATCTTTAGTTCTTGTTCACCCACTGTACCTCTTATGGCTCCATTGAACCTCGTTTGCAGCAGATGGTTAATATGAACATTAGACTGGGCCAAAAAAATTGACTGATTTTTTTTTTGAAAGATATATCGAGAATATCATTCAGAATGACAAAAAAAAATTTTCGTAAAAGTTTGAGCCCTTAATATCAATTTTAAGAGGGCTATCATCGCTAATTTTGATTTTTAGTCATAATTTCATGTTTTGCGTCAGAACTGACAAAACATTGAAGTAAAAAAAAATCATTTTGACTTACTTTTATATAAAATTAAATTCCCTACAAAAAAGGTCTAATTGAAAATTTTCGTCAGACAAGCCGTTTTTGAGTAATTAAGCTTAATAAATTGTTATTTTTCTTCGATTTTACTTTTTTAATTTGGAATTTTGTAACTAACGAAAAATAACAATTTATTAAGCTTAATTACTTAAAAACGGCTTGTCTGACGAAAATTTTCAATCAGTTGTTTGTAGGGAATTTAATTTTATATAAAAGTAAGTCAAAATGATTTTTTTTTACTTCAATGTTTTGTCAGTTCTGACGCAAAACATGAAATTATGACTAAAAATCAAAATTAGCGATGATAGCCCTCTTAAAATTGATATTAAGGGCTCAAACTTTTACGAAAATTTTTTTTTGTCATTCTGAATGATATTCTCGATATATCTTTCAAAAAAAAAATAGTCAATTTTTTTGGCCCAGTCTAATGAACATTCAATGTTTCCAATTAAACCCCTGTTATCCCTGTCTAAAAACGCAGTCTTCAGAACTATGCTACCAAGTCATATCAATTTTTGCTATTATTCATTTTCTTAGTTTTAAATAAGAATACGAATAAATAGGAATAAAGGAAGGTTTTGCCCCACCAAAAACAATCTTCACACCGACTTGAACATCGACAATCAACTTGTCTACTCGTATCATACAAAATTTTGTATGTTAAACTTTCGTTGGCGTTATTGATATAAAATTTCAGCTAAGTAGGACCTTTGATTGACAAATCGTTCTGAAAAACGAAGAACATTAAATGTGTTCAATCGCCACGGAATTCAAGAAAGAAACGAGTACCTAGCGTGGACACGATTTTTGTCTTCAGAAGAAATTTCTTCTCCTTTGTTGTTCAGATGAAGCAGGAGCATGAAATGTTTTTATTTCTTTAAGATTGCGAAGATTGGGAAAATCGCAAGTTTTTCAAGGCATGCAAGCAGGTTTAACACTTGCATTGTCACCATCTTTTTGGCAAACTTATAAATCTTACTTAGGTACTACCTTTGTATATAAAACTTATAGTACTATGAAGAAGACGAAAGATTGTGGCGACATCTTAAGGCTAGGGACTGCAATTGCTAGATTTGTCTTTGCTTAATTTAATAATGAAATATTCTCTTTTTTACTACTTGTTTTGTATGTTATCCTACTCTCCACTGTAAAATCGTGCGCTAATTTCTGCGCCACCACCAGTCTAGCGTTCGCAATACAAAATCACGCTCCATGATAATACTATAGGTTATATACAAAGCTACTACTTCTCAGTATCTTTTTGAAATCCAAAGAATTGAAAATAAACAATTTTATAAGTTAATTCAATTGATTGGACCCCAAGAAATAAAAAGGTTGGTCCACAATGCCCAATATGTATTATCATGGCTTTCAAAGTCCATACAAATTAAATTTTGAATTTTGGTCTATTTGTAGGGGCGCTCACGAAATATGCCCAGGGCGCCTTAGGGGCTCGCTCAGCTTCTTTTTCTATGTTTAATACACTATAATGATATGAAAAATGAAATATGATATACCGTATACATACATACGTCAAAAGGTTTAGGATTAACAAAAAAAAGTTGTGCATACTCTATTTTAAGTGAAATCGATGGTTGATAGCAACAAGGTATTGAAGATTGAAATGGATGTGAACGACAGTTTGCAATATTCAAACATCGTGGATTCAGCGCACGTTTTCTTAACAAAAAAAAAATAAACAAAATATAAAAAAAAAACAAGACAAAGTCTGATGTTTCTATGTCGTAATCGATTTTAGCAATTCGAGAACTCACAATACGCGATTTTCCATTCAATGTCAAGAACTCTGTGCAAATATGTATTTCCAATGAAATGTTCCCTCTTCAAATAATCTTAATGTATTATTGCTGTGATGTGGTGGATTCCACAGAGATATGATGTTTATTTTTTAGTTAGAATGTTGCACATGGACAATTTGAGATTTGAAGTGGAAAAAACAAATTAAAAATAAAAACATTTCGAATCGATATAAAGAATTTGGTGGCGCGACAGCTCGTGAAGAACTAGGGCCTTGTGACGCATAACTGTCTGAAATTTTGATGTGCGTCTTTATTATTTAGCAGTAATGGAGAAGCAGACAGTTTTCTGCCAAGAGAAAATATTGAAGGATTTGCCAATTCGTCGCAAGACGCAGTACCCTTGTTTTTAGATGAACTATAGGCTGGAAATCTTAACCCGGATACCCAATTAACCATTACGTCAAGAATGAATTCCACCTCTTTATTTACTAGGGCATTCGAGTATTTTAAATTATGAAAATCAAAATCACAGAAAACTCGAATATATTTTACTTTCGAACATTTTTTTACAAATTCTATTGAATGGTTTCAAGTCTGTTATTCATAAAATAAATGCTGGTGTGCCATAGGGCTCGGCTTTGTCTCCAACTCTCTTTCTCATATTCATAAATAATCTTTTGTCTGAAAATTCAAATCCATGAAATTATTTTGCTTACGTCAATAGTCTCAGCTTTTTATACTCGTTTCCAGATTCAAGTCCTTGTATTTCTGATGTGGATTTAGAATGGCTGCGTATGAAAATCTCATTAAATTCTGATCTCAGTAGCATTTTCAAATGGGGAACAGTAAAACCCGAAGAAAACTAAATGTTGTCTCCTGTCGTTGAAGCGGAACCAGCTTCCACATCGCTATTCATGAGCGGCACTTGCATTGGAAAACAGTGAAGCTGTCAGTTTGTTCTCTGTATGTGAATCGCCAAACACCTTGAGTGGATCATATATTCGACGTTCCCACATGAGCCTTTTGTATATAATCCAAAAAAGAGCTCTAAATGATAAGTGATAAGACTATTAGGGACACATTTGCATCTCGCAATTATCGTTGTAATGTTTCAGATCTCATTATTTTATAGTTATTTTTATAAGTAGTCATCTATGTATAAAATAGCAACTGAATTCCTCGCCTTAAACAATTCAACCGTAATACTCGGGCTTCAGGGAATACCCATCAGTTTACTCTTGAGCCCAACTTCAGACGTTCAATTGAGTTCAGAGATGCATACTTTAGCCGCACTTCCCGAATGTGGACTGCTTTATCCGGCCCTATATTTCCCTTCATTGCGATATTCAGACAGTCGAACAATGTGTATCTCCTTTTAAAATACTCTTCTACTACTCTTTCCGAAACGCTCGCAACGTGCTTAAACATTTTAAGGGTGTTCAGAATACCTTTAGTGCGCACAAACAGAAAAAAATCATTGCACCTTTTAAAAAAAAAAAATTAGTTTTATACACAAAATATTTAACACATTTATTAGAAAGAATACTGGTACACCAATTTAAACTTTTTACTACTGCAACAGATAAAAATTAAACCCGTTTCTGAGACGTCAAATTGATTTTTTTAATACAAAAAAAAAAATTTTTTTTTTAAGTTTCGATATGCAAAATTTTTTTATACTTTTAGAAGCTCCATTATAAAAAAAATTCTGAATTTATATTGCTGAATTATCAAAAAAAAAAATTAAGCGAAAGAGGCAAAACTGACTCGTATCAAAATTCTTGGTGCAATTTAAAAAAAAAATAAGATAATTTTTTTTTTTATTTGTATAGTGGGTTCAGTTTCAGAACTGTTTATTTTAAATCGTATTGGTAGTATTAAAAAACTGGAAGTTGTCAAGTTTCATAAAAATCGAGAATGTGGTTTTCAAATTGAGTTTTTAAATGCACAATACTTTTCAAACTCTTGAGAAGCTTTAGAATAAAAAAGTTAATCAAAATCAACTGTACCGTTTTTTAAGTAAATCGAAAATAAAAATGCTTCTCTATGACGAACCATTATTAACCTTTTTTTTTCAACAATTAACTAGCTTTTACTAAATGAAACAATTGTGTTAACATTTTCATTTATCCAAACAAAAATTTCTTGTCGCAAAATGGAAATTATATTTATCTACTTTGACTTGCTCTCTGTTCCGTGACCATCACCTATTTTCCGGACCAGTCCCGCGTTTCAATTGTTCTTTTTATTTAATAAATACGAAACGTACAGATGTCCCGTATTTCAGTTTATGGCCCGGGTTCATTCTAATTATGATTTTAATAAAAGTGTTTGGCCAATGGAAGTCAAAATCGACCTTTTGACAGAACAGGGTAGAAAAACATTGTTTTTTTTTAATCAAAGGGAAAAATTTCCTAATGTTTTTTTTTATTGTAAAATAATTTCTATTTAGATAGAGTACATTTGACACTTAATTCTATTACAGCGACAAAAAAGTGGAAAAATTTTTTAACTCGTTTCAAAATTTGTTTAAACTAATTTAATTTTGTGTGTTAAACTAACATATTAAAATAACATATAAAAATATTAATTTTTTCTGAGAAAAAAGTATTCAAAGAATTTTTAGATTTGCCCAATTTTGAACGTTTTAGTTTTAGGGACAGTAAACAACGTTAATTCCATAGGAGATAATAGCCGCGTTTTATTATTTCCAATCATCCATATAGATTAACCCCCAAAAATAAAACGATACGGATCATAGTGACAGCAGTGTTCAATGCCCATCTCTTTTTATCCTTATGTTTGTTGATTTTCAATTATTTCTTCTTTTTTTCCTTACACTGTAGCTGACACTACCTTACCTTAAAAAGCCATCTACCCGCTAGGGTAAGAACTATTTTTCGAATCTTTGAAATAGATCCAGATAAAGAGATGGATCCCGAATTGTTTTTGTAATACGTGTTAAAAATAAATCCAGATCCGTATAATAAAACGCACCTAATTTATTTTCTTATCTGTAATTTAACTAGAAACAGTTAACATCATTACATACCACTTAATGTTAAGAATTGTTTGTTTTAAGAGCTTTTTAAGTTCGTCATTATCGAATAAAATTTGTAAGAAAGTTGTTAAACGTTTAATTTTAGGCGTGTTTTATTGGTAATCTATATCTAGCGAAGTAATACAAGTACCAAAAAAACGCTTTATTCACTCTTTAACTCACTCTTAATTATCTCCCAAAGTTGGTATCAGCGTATAATGTGCCAAAACCTTTTTACTCGTATCCCTATTGTTACTATTATATTTCTTAATTTTTACATTTTTCAAAATAAAAAGCTTTTATTTGCTTTATACTGAATTCTTTTGAGTGTTGGAGATTTTAAACAGCCCATTATTAAGGTAAGGTAGTATAATACTTCTTATGTATTTCCTAACTTTCAATTAGTTTTCTAACATATTCTTAGCTTTAAATATTCTGTAAATAATATCGTACTAAGACAATTTGTTTTAATAAATTGCTTCTGAGGACACCTAAAAAACTCTAAATGTTAAAAAAGTCTTATGAAGTTAGCACGATAAAAAATAAATAAAGTAGGTATTCGATGAGCTTAACTTTTATAAACCAATTGAAACTATTCGCCTTCGTGTAAATTAATTCAATATTTTGTGACAAAATTAATGGCAGCAGTTTAAAACCAGAATTATGGTATGAATTAAAATTTTGCATTTGAAAAAATATTAGTCTGTAAATGGCGGAGCGATCACACTTTGGACTAGTAAAGGCAAAGTATAACACAAAATAAATACCAACGAACACACCCTCAAGCATGCGAATACATATTTTTTCAGGCACCACCTAAACACCTCCTACATTTCAACATCCGAAACTCCATCTTCACTAAAATATTCTTTTCAATTACTAGCTTATTTTTATTCGCTAATCGTTTGTTGTTGTTTTCCATGTTAAATTTTGCGATGTAGCGTATTCACTAACCAATAAAACACGGCTTTTTTCATTAAAAAGTAGTGAATCACCTCGGAAAATATCAAAAACTTTAAATACATATTTCAAAACCTTCGTTGGTTAACATTCAAAAAGGTGAAAATAATCAAAGTGTCTATAGTAAACAATGGACGAAAGCGGCTACTTCCTGACTTGGATGCAAGAAGCATGGAGAGAGAATTAAGAAGTTGTGCGTGCAAAACACCAAATACAGCAGCATAAAACATAGACAAACCAGTAAGTGAATGAACTGCACGCGGGCACTCAAAAAAATTTGCATAAACCGCTATCGCTATAGCGAAACCTCAACTTTCAGCGAAAAACTTGAAAGTCAGGTTATCTTTTGGTAAAAGACATAAAAACTAGACCATTGACGAATGGGAAAAAGTTTATTTGATCTGACGAGACAAAGGTCAATCGAGTAGGAACAGAAGGCAGATCGTATTATTGGTTACGTGTTGGAGAACCACTGTAGCAACACCAAGTTCGTATAGAACAGTGAAACATGATGGAGGTTCGGTAATGGTTTGGAGGTACTTTTCTTGGAGTTCTGTCTTGAAGTAATAATGAACACATAGAAATATATTGACATATTAAGGCATAATTTACCAATATGTTTGGCAACACCTGGCTACAGGGAGTCTGTAATTACTTTTCAACAAGATGGGGACCCAAAATATACCTCTAAAATTGTCAAGTAGTGGCTCGGAAGTCAGGAATTTCAGACGATGACATGGCCAGCACAAAGTTCTGACCTCTATCCAATGAGAACCTGTGGTAAATTGTGAAGCGACGCGGCGCACAGTGGAAAATGGTAGAACAACAGCTGATCATAAATGATTTTTACAAATTTTTTTTTAATTTTACATTTGAATTTTATCTGAAAGCTAAATAGTCAATCTTTACGAAAGTGCAAGAATTTTTTGAAATATATATATGAATCATTTTTATAAAGCATTAATGTTTATTTTTTTTTTAAATTTTCAATTCAAGGCCGTTTGGTTCATCACTTTGAAATTTAGTTTTCTATAAGACTTTGTAGAAATAGGTATAAAGTATTATACATTTTTGAAAAGCTTATTTTATGAAAATATTAAAACAACTTTACGTTTTTATAAACTTTGATTTATTCCACAAGTAATTAATTAAAATGTAAAATAAAATAAAAAAAAATATTTTTCAAGTTCACAGAGCCTTTTAGTAGTTAGCGATGCTTCGCGATGCTCTGCTTTTTATATTAATTGGTAGTTTAGTTTCTTATAAACAAACATTTATAAAAATCAACTGCGATAACTTGCGATTTTGGAAGTTATCAGTAAAATAATGATTAAAGCCAGAAAACTAAAAATCGCTACATGAGCCATTTTAAAAAAAATAAAAAACAATGGCAAGACTTACAATTTCATATTATATCTTTTTTTTTAAAGCTAGAAATTAATTCTTTAATTTACTTTTCAAATCAAATTATTTTATTACACACTTTCTGAGAAATTAATTTTCAAACTCAAAATCTTTAAAAACCAAACTAATATTTTTTTCTTCGAAGTGATTTTTTTTAAAAGTTTACATTATTTAGTCCTATTTTTGTTTTAAAAATTCAATGCTTTTATAAATTTGGAATTAAAAACTGAAAACCAGATGGTCGTAGGACTTACACTTTTGAAGATATAAGCAAATATCAAAACCAACTTCATTATTTGACTTTTAGAATACAGCTTAATCGAGATGTTCCTTAAACCTTTTTTAATTGAATGGTTATTCATTGTGATAAGATGTTAAAAATATCCGACCAATTAAAACTTGTTGATTAGTTAGGCAAAGTAAAGAACTTACTTTTTGATTGCGGCCATGCATTTTGTTTAATCAGTTTTTTTTCGATGAGTGTAAATTAATGTCATATCAATTATGCGTTTTTCATTTTTATATCTGAGCAGAGTACTGTGCATATATATAAACGATTATTATATTGTTCCATCGAGTTTTCTCTATAATACTCGTATATACACTGAGCGTCAAAAGTGAATAAGCACCTATGTAAATGATTTCTTTAATTACATGGAATTGAAACCAAAAAATAAACAAAAATTGAATTCCAGTTATACAAAATAAAATTTTTATTTAATAGCAATAAATCAAAACCAAAATAAAAATTCAAAAAACGAACTAATGCATTTTAACCCAATAAAAACTAAATAAACTTCATAAATTACGCGTCAAAAGTGAGTAAACATATGTTATATCTTAAAATTAAAAAAAAAGTAGAAAACTGGGTATTTCATTTGATCACCTTTAGACTTTATAACATCTCTTAGTCAGCGTGACATGGAAACAACAATGTTATTTCTAACATCGGAGGATATTTGGGACAGTTCTTCAATTAAACCCTTTTAAGATCATCTTTGTTCTTGATGACCCGTTTGTGAAATTTTCCGGTCCAAATGATCCCATATGCTACAGGTGCGGCGATTGGGGAAGGTGGTGGAGGTGCTTTGAAGTCCTATAAAATATTCATTCTAAGAAACTGCGCGGTATGCTTAGGATCATTGTCTTGCTAAGAGATCCGATTGCTAAGCATCCCTAATTTTCGTAAGGTCGGTTGAAGGTTGTTGGTTAGGATGTTCAGATAGTCTTGATTATTCATTGTACTTTCAATGAAAACAAGATTCCCGATTGAATATGCTGCCATACATCCCCACACCATCATGTTTTACTGTGCTCCTTATATTCTGTTTATGATGTTTTCTTACTTGTGACGCGTTAATATGGAGTATGTTTAGTTTCTATTAGGAAAAATTGTAGGAAGCTATATTTTGAATTTTTATTTATGTTTTGATTTATTTTTATTGATTTTTATTATCAGAATTCATTGCTTATTTGTTTGATCGAATTCCATATAACTCCAGAAATTATATTGGTGTTTACTCACTTTTGACGCTCACTGTATGTTATTATAATTATTTTTTCTACTTATATATATGTGTAGGTACACAGACATTATTCCATGAAGTTTTTTTTATACATACACAAATATGTATATGTATATTTTTTATTTAATCGGGATTTTATTTTAATTTTCTCATATCTTAGAAATAATAGATCATCTGATTTGAAATTTATAACGGTATTGAAAAAATTAAATTTTCAAAACTTTCAGTTTGAAAATCAATTCTTCAAAAAATATTTGCTCAAATAAATCGATTTAAAAGACAAATTAAAGAATGGATTTCTGTCTTTCAAAAAAACTGCATGACATTGTAAGTATTTCTAAATAATTTTGTGTGTATTCCCCTCCCACCTAAATTGGGGATAAAGACCCACCTCTTAATCAATTTTTGTCTTGCCTCAACATAACCTACAAGTTCTAGCTTTTTGTCACACCTTATTTGCAATCACCCTTTACAATAAATTGTTCCATGGAGTTTTTATAAATTTTTAGTTTGTTTTTCTAAATATGCAAGTATTATTATCGTTATTCTTATATTAAAAGCAATTATTCATTAAGACAATACTTTCCTTTGTATTTGTGCAAAATTTCAATACTCTATCTTTTAAAACAAAAAAGTTATAGATTTTTGATCAGAAACATCCAATTATTTTCCACTGTGCGGCGGTTAGGGCAATACGAAAATCATCCAAGCAACACTGATGACCATTGGGATCGAATTGTACTAGAATAGAGTCGAATTCCCGATCAATTTCTTTATAATTTACTAAAAATAATGTTTAGCTGTTATTTACAAGCAATACGAAAAAAACTAAGAACTGAAACACAAAATTTATTCCGAAACTTTTAAAACCTGTAAAGTCCAAAAATTCACTGAATATTTTTTTACTTCTGCTCGTCAATGTACGTGTAGTATATACCGATTGAAAAAAATCAGCAAAGTAATTGCAGATCGTACGAGTGTCCGTGAAACTTTATTGGTTATAAAACATTTTATTTGGAATACCATTAGAATTTCGTTTTCCATTAACTACAAAAGCATTTACTGTTCAGCTTCAAATTCGATTCCGTACGAAACAAATAGTCTTTTTACAAGTATTTATTAAGAACAATATAGAGAAATGAGCTTTTTAATTGAATTTATTGAGAACATCAAATTCTTTTTGAATACGCCTATGTTTATACAAAAGAGTTCTATCATTATTGGAAGAACGAAATAGCTTGTAAGCATTATTTTTCTTATTATTTAAATTAATAAGTTTTTAATTGAACCACTGAGGTTTCGAATTTATATAAATTTGGTGGTGCAACAGCTCGGAGTGAACCAGGACCTAGTGACTTACAACTCTCAACCATTCCTGTGTGCGTGTTACCAGGAACAGAGGGGACCTACAATTTTATGCCGATTCCGAACGGCTTATGAGCAGCACTTTCCATGATAAGAGATACTCTTGGAGAATTTGTCAATTCCTCGCAAGAGGCAGTACACCCCTGAAAAAAACTTTCTTGCAGCGGCTGAGAATCGAACTCGAGACCTTCCGCATGACAGTCCAACGCACTAACCATTATGCCAAGGGGTACCACGAGGTTTCGAATTTACCTCGATTATTTTCTGCGGAACAAAACTATCGATTCCCTCTTTTAATGGCTCAATGAAAACATAATACGAAACAAAAAGTTTATCATTATCCAATACTTGATGCCAAAGAATTAAGTTTAAAAATTCATTTAGGGCGTTATAGTTACTTTTGGCACAGTTATAATAAGTAGAATTATCACTTCTTGGTTTGGTTTCAAATAGCCAAAAAATATTAACTGGATGCTTAGTGCAAGGAAGTGGTGAAGAGAATTATTAAAAATTGGACTGATACTTTTAATAATATTTACAGAATGTTCTATAAATATAAATAAATATAAATATAATATAAATTAAATCTAAAATTCGATTGTTATCATTAAAAAACCTATTTAATTGAATAAGATAAAACTCACAAAAAGAATGTATCAAATGTATAAAATTTTGATGGTGAAAGGATTTGTGAATTTTTTTGTGTTTTTTCGTATGAACTTTAGTAATCTGTTTGCTTTATTTACAATGTAGTCAATATGAGTTGACAACGAAAACTGAATGTCTAAAATTACCCCCAGAACCTTTTTAACAAAAACTTTTTCTAAAATAATGTTGTTTATTGTAGGCGCAAGAATTATTGGGTTAGATTTTCTGTGGCATGTTAAACTTTGACATTATTTAAAAATACCTGATTTTCGTTACGACATTTGGTACCAATGCATGAAGGTCATCTTGAAGAAGACGACAATCATTTGGTGTTTGAATGGATCGAAATATTTAAGTCATCAGCGTACACAAGATGCTTAGAAAATTTTATTAATAAAAAAGAATGAACATAAGCGGACCTAAGTGACTTCCTTGGGGAGCCCCAGAATTTACATTAATCTTTCTAATTGTGCTCGATCCTTACAATAAGAAAATAACTATTTAACAAAAGTTGAGTGAAAACCTCCTTTTGTAATGAATTACTAAAACCATTTATATCAGCATCAGAAAACAATGTAAGATTTGTAACAGTGGACTTACCCTTGATAAATCAGAAATTAACAATTAATAAAATTTGATCATACAATTAAGTTATTTTTACTGACAAAGTTTACGAAGAGCTTAGGAATCATAGAAAGCTTGCATATTGGTCCATAAATTTATTTGATCCAGATTTGTGTATGGGAGTAATGAAAGAAACCTTCCAACACTCTTAAAATGTCCCACTGTTTAAAGATTGATTGAAAATCAAACGAAGTTGAAGTGCTAAGGAACTTCTACAATTATTTAATCCAATAGGTGATATGCCCCCTAATATACCACGCCGATTAAGTTCTACAAAATTCGGTGTTTAATTTTGAAAATTCGCATACACTGGGAGATAAAGTTAAGACCGGTTGACAAGTAAGCCAACGTACGTCAGAAAAAATTAATGCAGTGAGGCAGAGTGTTGTTAAATGTCCGGGTACCTCTCAATGACACTGTGCACAAGATATTGTCTGCAAACTTTGTTATACGAAATGTGCTTAAAACAGCTTACCTTTTTACGCCACGGCCAGAGGCGCCACTTGACCGTTATTGTATTCCATACAAAATGTTTAAGAATATATAAATCAATCAAAATTTAAAATTATTCAGAAAAAACATCGACATGGGCTCTCAAGCATTCGGACTCAATAAATAATTTTTTTGACGATGGCGTCGACTTTTTGTGATTTCATTTTAAAAATATTTCTGTTTTCTATTTACCTTACTTACAAATATTTCAAAATTTAGTGAAGTCAAGTGAGTTTGACTAATGCTTAATTGAATTTAAATGTATTTAATTTTGAATTAGAATTCGGAGATAAACCTTGACAAGTGTTGTAAAAGTTTTGTTACAAAATCATTCTTATTTAATAATTAATCATACAGTTGTGAGGGCATACAAAACATCAATATCTTCTTAATAAATTAATAGTTTTTGGAAGTATTTATATATACACCGGCTTCATATGATTGCATGAATAGAACCTTAAATATTGAAACATTAAACATAAGTGTTTTATTTTGGATTTACGAGGCTTGCATCCTTAGCGGACGATATGTATCTGTTGCTTTGCGTAGTCTTAGTCTAGATCAGTGTTTTTCAAACTGTGGGTCGCGACCCCCTGGGGGGTCGCCAAGAGATCCTTGGGGGGTCGCGGTCAAGCCGGTAAGATTAATAAACAAAAGTCCTGTGCTAAAAAATTAAATAAAAGAAAAACATTTTTAGTGCGACATATGTGCCTGTTTATTTTTTAATAAACTTGAAATCTTGGATTAGCTTTTGACACTTTTAAGATTAAATCATTTTCCAAATTTAGTCTGTTTCTTTTTTTAGTTTTAATGTAAAAAATTGAAGAGAATGTGACTTCACACAGGTATGAAGTGGCGAATGGCAGTAACAACTTCAAAGTCTCGTTTGCCAGCTCAGGATTCTCTCCTCTTCTCTTTATCCAGAAATTGTCAATCGTTTTCAAATTGAATTCCATTCTCAGTATGCCATCTGCAGATAAATCTATAAGATTTTCTTTCATCTTTATCGATGGTAGATTGGCGAGTTTGACTGACATATTCAAAAAAGGATTTAATACCCATCTTTGTCCATCTCCACTTTCAGAATCCAGTTCCGCAAAGGAATTTAATAGTTTTTTCTCTAAATTATACAAACTCTGTACCATGAGATGAATATGAGATTTTAATGATATCGATTCATCTGATGAAATTTCTTCGAGGATCTTTTGAAAGCAGGGAAAATAATCAAAACTGTTCGTTTGTAAAAACTCTGACCACAAACGAAGTTTTGCGAGGAATCCTCTGATTTTATCTTTTGCAGTTATAATGCTTTCACCTCCCCTTATTCAACATGTTTAAGTGGTTGAAAAGATCAGCAAGAAATGATAACGTTAAGAATCAGGTGGGATCAGAAAAATGATCCGAATTTCCAGATTTTGAATCTTGTAAGAACATCAGTAATTCGGCTTTCAATTCCAGAACTCGTGTCAATACAATATCTTTCCTTTTGACATCCATCTGACCTCTGTGTGAAAAAGGAGATTTTGATGGAGTGAACCCATTTCATCACATATGATCCTAAACAGCCGACTTTGCAAGGCCTTGCCTTTAATAGAGTTCACAACGCTAATCACATCCTTAAGCACATCATTTAATTCAGAAGGTAACACCTTGGATGTTGGATGACAGAACTTGTCGATGAAAAAAGCCGTGTATCTATGAAACGTTTGGCATTAATAATTTTAATTTTGCAATGAGCCCACTTTTGTTGCCCATCAAAGTTTTAGCACCATCGCTACAAATAGCAAAACATTTTGTCCAATCAATCTCGTAGTCGCGAAAGCTTTCTAAACACATATCGTACAAGCACTGGCCGTACAATTCTGATGCGCACTTAAGAATTCAAAAAAATGAAAATTACTGCAAGGTCTGCTACAATTTTTTTTTTGGCAATACAGGAGAAAATTTTATCACGAATAAGTAAAATCTTATGTAATTACACCGGGCTTTGAAGGGGTTCAGTGTATATAGCTTTTTAAATAACTGACACATTATAATGGGGGGTCGCCAAAATTTTGTTACTAGCAAAGGGGTCGCGAACTCAAAAAGTTTGAAAAACACTGGTCTAGATAAACAACCTGGTCCTGACGAAATATCACCTTATGTTCCTAAAGAGTGCGCAAGTTCTCTTTATGCATCTTTAACACTTCTATTTAACGCTTCACATAATAAGGGTGAATTTTTAAAGGATTGGAAAATTTCTTTCATAATTCCTATTCATAAAACAGGTTCTAAGCAAGATGTCTCAAACTACCGTCCGATTTGCCACAAAAGACAAAAACGGAGCTTAGCAAAAGTCAAAAGTACTTCAAATCTTCGTAAAAGCTATTCATATTGATTGACTTTAAAAAAAATCGCTTTTATGTGATTTGGATTATAATTTAAACTATATTAGTATCATTGAATTCTTAAAACAGTAGCATCCCATTTTCTTTAAATTACAGGCCAAAATACAAAAAAAAAAAAATGCAAAAATACAAGGCGTGTTTCTTTAAGAGGGTTTGAAGGGAAACTTTCCAAGTTCTTAACGATTAATTAAATCCAAATTGGCTTCTTTCAGCATGTCAAATTGTTGGTTTCTTATACTTGTTCATACCTTTAATTGCGAAGTCATATGTTCGCCAGTTCACCCTTTACTTTATTTTCATAGATTTTTTCTCTTCAGTAAATAATTTATAAATCAATCCAATAAACAAAATGTTTGTTAATTTGCTGGTGTAATGTTCATATTTTCATTTTTCTCTTTTCCGGGTAACTTATTCGGCATTTCAACGAAAAGATCAGTGGCAGTGAGTTCATTATTAAAAAAATAACTTCTTACAATGTGCAACATGTAAGCTAACATAAATTCAATTCAGTCAGCGATATTAACGCGCTTGCAAGATTTTTAAAATTTTGAAAAACTGGGATTGTTGATAATGATATTTTAGTACTTATTTTTCCTTTTCTTACTGAGTTAAATCCCAAATTATTAAATTCTGTTTAGAAGCGGTTATCTTTAAGCCCTGGATGAACCGCAAAATTTCATCAATAAAACAAAATGTCTACTAAGTGACATTTACTGACTGTAATTAGGCTGTACTACCGTCGAATGTAAACAATAGCTCATGCAGTGATGGAAACCCTCCTCATCTGTTGTAATTTGCATTAGGACCTCGCTCACTTTGACAACATGAATATGAACACACCCAAAAAAATCTTAGCTGTACATTTTACAAAATGTGACAGTCAAATTTACAATTAAGAGCAAATGAGTTCAAGATCATCGATTGTTGTGAAACTGACAGTTTATTGTCAATTTTGATTATTAAATGCGCAGGTATAAAATTATAAAATCTACACCGAAAAATTTTAAAAACTACAATAAATTATAAAAGGGCCTAGAAAGAAAGGTGAATTTACAGCTTTTTGTGACAATGGAAGTGACATCTGAAGATTTTTTAAATATTAAAAATTTCTTAAACCATTTCTGTAGTTAACAAAAAAAACTTGGTATGAAGACAAAGTAAAAAGATCCGCAGGTAAGTAACCTAAGTAAAGACTTGTAAAATGAAAATACGTTGAGTTGTGAATATGACGGCTAATTTACCGTTTTCCATTAACTTACGTACATATAAATATTCTCCAAATATGTACCTTAACGCAATAATTGTGGAATCTACAACCAAAATGTTAAAAGTACAACCAGTTGCAGGACCTACACCGAAACTTGTAAAATGCGTTCAAATCTACAACCATGTTTGTTTCCTTGTTGTTCATTCTATAAAAAATGGATGAAGTAAAAGATTTGGTTCGTAAATTTGTATTCAAAATAAGTGGTATTGAAATAATAAATAAAATTGCATTGTGCTGAATCTAGCACAAAACAAATATTTTAAAAAAGAAAATAAAACGAGCATAAAGATATTAATTTCTAATTATTTTGAATATTTTTTCATTTTTTTCTTTTTAAAACTTTCGCAATTGAAGACGAAAAAAAAATATAAAAGATCACTAAATTTATTTGTATGCATAGAACTTAAGTATTTTTATAAATAAAAGAATATTTTAATTATTTGGTGTTTTTTTTTTATTTTGGAGTAAATGTTTTACAAAAAAGTTGTATATGTATACGAGACCAAGAAGATGTGAAAATCAAAGCAAATGATTGTAATTTCTACAAATCAATCTGTACGTTCGACAGTAAAAATTGCATTTTGAGCAAGATTGGTTGTAAATAATACAACAAAAGCCTGTAGTTTTAACAAGTAAGTATTGTGTCTTAACAAATTGTGTTTTAGGTACATTCAACAGTGAATGCTTTCGTATCTACAACTAATCTAGTTGCAAAATCTACAACTGACGTTGTTATTTTCACCATTAGTTTTTGAAATCAATAACCAACAACCATGTTTCTGTAAATTTGAAACATTATGGATGTCAAGTCGATTATGACATTTTTACAATAAATTTTTTTGAGTGCATGCTGCACAGCAAGAACCACAAATCAAATATGTTAGTTACATTGGTACTACCTATCTAAATTCAATTTGCATCAAATTCTTTAAACTTAAGCCTTCAAAGTTATATACCTATCTTCTTCTTATCCCTTACACATTATTGTTTGTTTTCAAAATGGTCATTAAAGAATAAAACTATTAATCTTATTTGAAACATTCATTTTGCAACTAAACTTCCCAAATATTCGAGCATGAAGATATTCTGCATTGACTTTGCTATAATACGAGTACCTAAATATTATACGAAATTTCATAGCATTAAAAATTTGTCAAAAGTATTAAATTTAAATGATCTGAATCATTTAAACTGCTAAAACATTAGCTTTTTTTGTGTTCTATTGGTATGATTTAGAATAACATTATACACAATATTGAATACCAAGCAATGGTCCGCGTCAATATTTTACCTCACTGAATATTTAAAATAGGCAGGCACTCAAAATAAAAAAAAAAAATCAGCCAAAGTCCGTTGATACAGGACAACATTATGTTATGATTCAGGTCTATACAATTTCGCATTCTATCAACAGGATTTATAGCAAAAAGTGTCAAAATGGAATCAGATATTTTTTAAGTTAAAAAGCTAAAGAGCAGTCTGAAAAGCATCATAAACAAAGTTGTATGAACAATGGGGTTTCCTTGTTGATGACAACGCTATAGCCAAAGGACATCATAAGAATGGAGCACAACTACATACATATATACATATATATTGTAGCAACTTTTCAAAGGTGCTTTAAATTTGCATTCAAATTTACATAAACAAACTAAGTGGGCTTCAGATATCAAATGAAATATACCCACTCTGCCCGAAGATACATAGATGAATATTTAATACAACTTATATCCCAAGTCGAGTTTGTAGTTGGTAGTTTTTTGATTTTTTTTTGTTTTTCTTCTAAAAGTCAAAAGTCATTTAACCCATCACCTACATAAATACATGCCTACCTACCACCTACCGGATATTCCGGATTGTAGTGTTGTCCTTGAATAACAGCATAATACTTAGTAAAACAAAGGATATAATGAACTTAAGGAAACATATGTACATATGTAAGAAGGCACAAAAAGCAACAGTATAATAGTATTGAATGTAATTTTAATTATTTCATTGTTAAACACAATTATATTTTTAGCAATTAGGTACTTATTTTTTAATTGTGTGGTTAAAATCAATCCCTTAAAAGGATCTCGCGAAAACTATAATTACTCTCCCTCCATACAAAAAAAGTAACAAAAGTATAGACATCAAATGGCATTGCGGTAGGCCGAGTGTATTCTCTTATTCACTGCTGCAATAATTCCTCATCCTTAATACATTATGTAGATGTACATACGTACTTTTGCCTTGTATCCTTCGGTGTGATGCCGCACAGATTACGAACTTTCATGAGCAAGCGACAAAATCATAACAAAAGCATTTTTTTTATTCTATTCTTGCAACTGCACCACTTTTTAAAAACTTTTTATGTGACTAATTTTTTTTGTATCCTTTTTATCAGCCACACACTTTCTTCGGCAAGGATTTAAGGACAAAATTAATAGAGTAAGAAAAGATTCACTGGTTTTTCATAATAATTCTCGTATTGCTTATGTTTGCACAAATTTTTGTTATCACATCCATTCCTTTTTTTTTATCGTTTCCGTGCTCGTAATCCAGTTTGGTTTTGCGTATGTGTGTTGTTTCGAAGGGTGGTGAATTTTTTTTTAACAAAATTTTATCAAAAATTGCACGATTTTTTGATTCATGAGTTGAAATTAAACAAAAAAAAACAACATAAAATTATTTATTTAAATAGAGACAACTAACAAATTGTTGATTAATATAGTATTACGGAGATAGAAAACAGGAGAAAGTATAACGACAACAACCGACACGTTCCAGGCAACGTCCTATACTAACTTAAAACCCAATACCCAAAGGATGTTTACTCGAAACGGATTCAAGGAATTTTAAAGACTTCACCAATTTGTGTTGGCGCTGCTGGAAAAATATTAATTTTCCACACTTTTTCAACAATAACTTGGAGTTGGAGCTTAGTGCAGATATTTCCATTGGGATTGGGTAAATGCATGTGACTTTTGAGATGATTTTGCAGAACAACACTTCCCATAGTATTTGAGAGTAGGATAAAAATTAAGAGCACATACCGAAGAGCGGGTTTCGTATCTTATAAAATGCAGAGATTTATTTTAAATTACACCAATATAGTTTTTTTCTTCTTAAATTTTTAAATGATAAACTATAAACGTATTTTTTTATCTATAGCTAGTAGTACTATCTTTAATTCAAGAAACTAACCCAAACGTATGCAGGACTACGAAGCGAGAGTATCTATATTATTATTTAAGTGCAAAAGAAGGAAGAAACTAAGATATGTGTGTGCGGCACTACACTTGGTAAACGTACTAAACTCTATTGATATTGAGCCCTTGAAAAAAACAGGAACTTTTTCTTTGCAGAATTTGCCCCTTGGAGAATACTACTTCTTTATTTTTTTTTTTTTTTTGGATTTTGCGCATAGAAATTTAAGTCCACTTTCGAGTATGTAATTCGGAGTTTGTTACATTAAATAAATAAATAGTACTTTAATATACATATGGATATAATATTTTCAATTGAAATCTCAACTAAGTATGAAATATTTTTTCTAAGTAAATTTCAATTTCCAACTTATTTTGAATTTTTGTATAGTTATCTTCTTTTTTTTTTTCATTTTTATTGATAAAGAAAATTTGAGATTTATTATCGGACGTACGTGACTTATAATTCAGTCGAAACACAATTTGCGTAATGAAGTAGGTATAGTTTGTCTTGGTCAGAACGGCTGCATTGCGACAACATTAGAGTTTTATAGTTAAAAACGGATGCGTTAAGATACTCGTATTCATTAGCAAATTTATACATATTTATTTGCTCTTAGGGCAGGTATGAAACATTTTGGCAAATGCCTACCCTCACAGTACAGATAAATTCGTAAGTAAAATTTTTTATATTTAAAAAATTATTGCATTAGATTAAAACTCTACAATACCTATTTGTCTGATAAAATGCAGGGTTTATATCTTGCCAGTATGGTTTATGTGTACTTGTGTACCTACTTTGTTATTTTTATACGAGTAAACAAGCATCACCTGCTGGATATTTAATTTAGTCGCGATTAAGATACAAAATGAAAATGATAATCGAACCAAATCCTTAATGGCAGCCCATCTTACTTGTATGAAAAATAATTTAAAAAACCCAATCGAAAAAAATATAAACTAATAGTCTTAGGCTAGCCGCGCACTAGCAATTTTTAGTTGCGAAACTGTTTGGTTACTTATAGAAAACAGATGAACTGTTTGGTTGAATGTCCGTGAATTTGCAGATAATTATATGTTCAATAAAATGGCGAACTTATTTTAGGCAATCGTTTAGTTTGTGTCAAAACACAAACTTTTTAGTTGCTCGAACCAAGCAGTTTCGCAACTAAAAATTGCTAGTGCGCGGCTAGCCTTATAGATATTTGTTAAGAACGTAAAGATTCAACTTTATTTTCGGTTCCAACGCTCATATACAGCGACAACCCGATAACTATCTCTCAGATAAGGTAAATGTACTCGCAGCTCAGTTTGGTGCTAGCTCTACGTATGCCTGACAGCAACATTGCCCCTCCTGTACTTGAGAACGTAAATCAATCCGGACTCGTACAGTTGCAAGAGCCTTTCGAGACCTTGTTATAAACAAATCCGCTGGTCCTGCTGATATACCCTCTATTCTTCTTAGGAGGTGTTCATCGCTGCCAAAACCATTGCTTAATATTTTTCATTGCTCCTTCTGTTGCGGTATTTTCCCTACAAGTTGAAAAACTTCCTAAAAAAGGACATTCATCCTCCTCATTCCCCCCCCCCCCTCCTCCTATCAACCAATTGCACTTACGTCCCTTCTTTCCAAGGTCATGGAATCGCTAACCAATCATCAGCTGAAGAATTATCTCAAAGATCGGAAGCTGCTGAATGAACGGCAATACGGCCTTCGCAGCATCGCACAGTGGATCGACTCTATACATTTAGACGTGAAAAATTCTCATCTTTTTGGAAAATATCTGTCTCCATCTCATATGTTCATAAATGTAGAAAAGTATATTCTATTCTATTCTCTAGTCAATTTTTATGTTTTAGAATAAACCGTTCCAGCCGACTTCCAATTTAAATCAAAATTGGCTGATTTTGAACTGATGATTCTCTTAAGCTTAGCAATATTTTAACAGTTTCTTGGTTCTGATGAATTAAACTAGTTCGAAATATGTTATAAAAGTTTTTTTGTCGGAGTCGATTTGGAATTCGAACACCAAACTTAAAAAAATTCCTTCCTTGGGACGCAGAAATCTTTTCTTTTCCTAAAAAGTGGGCAAAAAAAGGGATTTGCAAATCTTTGCGAGGTTTATCACATATATTTCCAGAAAGTAGACGTCCATCGCTATCCAAAACACATAATTTATTTTTAAAGCAACCTTAGGCACATATTTAGATTTTCCAAAAAATACACGTTAAAAACAATTTTTTTTTGTTCTTTGAATAACACAATTTTTTTATTCAACAAACAAACTTTAAGACAATTTTAATACAGATTTATAAAAGTAAATACCTTCACGAACATCTGCAATTATTTTTTTTTTTCAATTTCACTTAAAATTGTAATTTTAACAATTATTTTTCTAAAAAACTTAAACGCACCATATCAAAAAAAGACTTTTCACTTTCAAGTTTGGAGGTCATTTATTCCATGCTAAACTGGTTTAAAGAAGAAAAAAAGGTGTTTTCAGATTAAATAGTTATCCGTTATAGATAAGAAATAGAATTTTTTGGAATTTTAGACATTGACTTTTTCACGTCTAATTGTATGGGGTCGATCCACTGTGCATCGTTCCACTCGTGATCTGATGACATATCTCACCGAAGAGTGTAACAGATTTTTACATTGTTTTGGAGAAAGTAAGATTATTGCACTTGATAATTCTAAGGCATTTGATAGAGTTTGGTACTAGGCTCTCTTATTGAAATTGCGTGCGTTTAATACCAACGAAACCCTTCTGTATCTCTTTAATGCGTGTTGTATTGGACGGTTTCAAGTCCGATTTTCACAAAATAAATGCTGGTGTACCCCAAGGCACCGTTTTGCCTCCGACTCTGTTGTCTGAAACTTCTAATCCACTTTATTGTTTTGCCGACCACTCTATCCTCAGCTGTTCATACTCGTTTTCAAATTCACGTCCATCTCTTTCAAAAGTTGAATTGCAACGGTATCGTATGATAAGCATTAAACTCCGATCTTTACAGCATTATTAAATAGGGTGTAAAAAGTCGCGTGGATTTTAATGCTTCGAAAAATCAATTCTATCCTGTCGTTGAAGCAAAATGTACCACTTATGCCATTGTCCTTAAATGGCACTTGCATTGAAGAAATCAAAATCTTAGGATTTCTATATCGGTGTAAGAAATTTTTCACACGAAGTAGTCAGTTGCATTCCTCTCCTCAATCAGTTCACCCGTGATACACGTTTCACTAGTAATGCTCATCAGTTTTCCCATATGAGCCTATTTTGGTCGTACCATCAAAAATAGAAATTTGTTTTTTAGTCGCACAGAACGATTATGGAATAATACCTAACCTAGCACGGTTTTGACTTGCCATTTTGATCTGCAAACATTTAAGATTAATGTTCATCGACATCTAAGCACCCCCCACCCCCCCTTTAATTTCCCCATCGCTCGTGCTATGTCTATGTGGAACATTATAAAGATATCATAATTTACCCTTGAGCTCGTGTAAAAAAAAACTCTTCATTATCACGAAATTTTGAAATACGAGTAGTTTATAAGATTCTTACATCATCAGCATAAATGAAATAATTTTATTGCTTCAAAACAAATGGTACGTCCTTTATGAATAAAATAGAAAGTATAGGGTCTATAGGTAGTAGGGTGTGTCACTTTTGTATGGCCGCAAAAAAGTACTCTTATTTTTAAATGTAATAGTGATCAAAAGTTGTATTAGGGTCTGAGGTTTAAGAACATGTAAAAAAAAAATGAGATTTTGTTCGTCTTTGGCTCGCTCAAATCGGTTGAAGTTGAAAAAAAAAATTTAATTTACAGTAAAAATTTTTTTTTTTTTTTTACGTTTACTAAAAAAAAACTAAACAAAATACAGAAAGAATTTTTGTCTTTACAAAAAGATATACCACGATATTGTAGGTGGTTCCGTTGATTTTTAAGAATTTTTTTTTGTAAAAAAAAACAAAACGATTTTACATAAAAAAATGATTTTTCTTCCTTCTTTTATTATTTCATAACTTTTTTATCAAGTGTTTAATTTAAGCAAATATAAGCTTAAAAGTGTTTCCTTGCAATTATCTTTGACTCGGAAGCCTAAAAATATTTTATATAATTTTTTTTGTATCCACACGGTGCAATTTAAAACAACACCATATTTCAAAAATCTCGAAAAAATCAAAATTTCTTGGATTTCATCCTATTTATGAGCGAGCCAAAGATATTAATTAAAATGAAAATTGTAAACGCAGGATTTAATTTTGATAAGCAATACAACTTTTAAAAGCTATTACATTTGAAAATGCCATAGTTGAGCACTTTGACACACCCTAATAGGTAGGTAACCTAGAGCAAAAGTTTGAAAAATGTTGGAGATATGTAAAGTTTATTATATTTACATATGTATGTATATGTTATTGCCGGATTAACGTTGGAGGGGGGGGGGGGGGAGGGGGGGTAGGTTTCGGGTCCGGACAAAATCACGCCAATTTCATTTGTATTTAAATTTACTTTGTGTTTTGAAGAATTCTCCAAGAATTTATTTATTTATTTACATCTACAAGCAATTTACAGCTAACAGATTATGGATAAAATTAAAATTAAAGTTATATATACATATACATACTCGTATAATGCTAAAAAATAAATAAAAATAAAAGATTAGCTTTAAAGATATTTCTAGAAAAACTTATATCAATACTCATAAGTCGGCAAACTTCATTGAAATGAGTTATAGCTCTAGAAATAGGCTCATTAGTACCATAACTGGTCCTGTGGTACCGTTCGAAAAGCAAATTCCTTGAGCGTAGTGATCTAAACGGAGCATAAATTGGTATAATGGAAAGTAAAGGAGGGCATCTTATATGATAACATAATACATCCCTTACAAGCATTGCATCATGAATCGTTCGTCTTGAATATAAAGATTTAATTCCAAGTAGTAGACATCTAGCTTTATAATCGGGGGCAAAATTCCATTTCATTTTAAAAAATATAAATTTTGTAAATCGCCGTTGAACATTTTCAATACGATTTGAAATATTCTTAAAGGCTGGATTCCATATAACGTCGGCGTATTCAAGTATAGATCTAACAAGGGATATTATACAGGGTGATTTGCATAAGGTGTGACAAAAAGCTAGGGCGTATAGGTTGGACTTAGACAAGAAAAAAATCGTGTGGGAGGGGGGGGTCTATTTCCCCCCGTTTAAGCGGGAGGGGCAATTTAAGAAAAAAATCACTTAAAACAGAAAAAAAATATTAAAAAATAACGGTGATACCTACAGAGTAATGCCATAGCATTTTGAAAAGCCAGAAATACATTCTTTAATTTTGTTTTTAAATAAAGTTGTTCGAGTGAATAGTTTTTGAAAAATTAATTTTCAAAATCAAAATTTTGAAAAAAAAAATGAAAATTTTTTTGATCAAAAATTAATAAGAGCATTGAATATTGAATAAAAAAATAATACTTAATTACGTAAAATTTTGAAAAAAAAATTGTTTAAAAACAAAATTTTCATTTTTTTTTCAAAATTTTGATTTTGAAAATTAATTTTTCAAAAACTATTCACTCGAACAACTTTATTTAAAAACAAAATTTAAGAATGTATTTCTGGCTTTTCAAAATGCTATGGCATTACTCTGTAGGTATCACCGTTATTTTTTAATATTTTTTTTCTGTTTTAGGTGATTTTTTTGTTAAATTGCCCCTCCCGCCGAAACGGGGGGAAATAGACCCCCCTCCCATACGATTTTTTTCTTGTCTAAGTCCAACCTACACGCCCTAGCTTTTTGTCACACCTTATGCAAATCACCCTGTATAGTGTTATCAACGCATAAGGGTCGGAGAAATCAAAACAGTTTCGCTTAATAAATCCAACAAGTGAATTCGCTCTACCAACAACATATTCGATATGACTTTTAAAAGAAAAAGTTGAATCGAGCATTATACCAAGATCTTTGATTTGTTCTACACGAGATAACAAATTAGATTCAATCAAATAGTTGAAGACAATGCTGTTACTAGAATTGTAAAATGAGATAACATTACATTTCTTTATGTTCAATTTTAATCTATTGTCGTTACACCATTCAACAACTCGGTTTATATCAGATTGTAAACGATAACAGTCTTCAACGTCTTTTATGTCCAAAAATAATTTAAGATCATCTGAATATAAAAGACATTGGGAATGTTGAATAGCTAACACAATATTATTGATAAAAAAATATGTTAAAAAGGAGAGGACCCAAATGACTCCCCTGTGGAACACCAGAACTACATTTTATAGACCTCGAAAATGAATTATCAATTAAAACTTTTTGAGACCTACCAACAAGGTAAGACGAAATCCAACTAAGAAATTTAGAGTGAAAACCAAATATCTCAAGTTTCCTTATCAGAGTTAGATGGTCAACAGAATCAAAGGCTTTGCTAAAATCTGTAAAAATAGAATCAACCTCACACTTTCCCTCAACGGAGTTAATCACATATGATGAGAAAAGAGCCATGTTAGTAGTGGTAGATCGCCCAGATATAAAACCATGTTGTGATTCCGATATGGATTCTTTGGTTAAAAACTCTACTTTATTTTTGACAATACTCTCAAACAAATTGCTGAGTTTTGAAATACCTCTGTAATTTTCAATTAAGTTCTTAGACCCAGATTTGTAAATAGGAACGAGGTAAGAAATTTTCCAGGTGTTCAGAAAAACTCCTTTAGCTAGAGACTTATTAAATATTTGAAGCAGAGGATAACAAATTGAAGAAGCATAAGATTTGAGAAATATAGCGGGTATACCGTCGGCTCCTGAGCTTAACTTAGGTTTGAGAGATTGAAGTCCCGAGAGAATTTCAAAACGACTTAACTGTAGTTCTCCAATATCAACCTTACTTGGAATATTAGGCATGTTTGAACAGTTATTCAAATCATGGGTTGAGTGAATTTCTTCATTAGAAAGTTGTAAGTATGTATGTTTAAAGAAACAAGACCGTTGCGGCGCTCCTTGGCCACAAAATTTCGAAGATAGCTTTTTATTCTCCTTAAGGTAGAAAAAGATCTTTCTGGAGTTGTAGTTGTAATGCCGGCAAGACTCGTAAGATCAATTTTGAATGTTTAATCATTATTTAGAGTTTCAAAATAATTTACTTGTGCGTTTCAAAATTGTAATTTAAAGTTCATTAATAATATTCGTTATCTTCATATTTGGACTTTTGAGATAAAAATTGCTTCAGTTCAGTTTTATTACATTCTTGATTAATTAATATTAAATAGTTTTGGACAGTTAATTATGTCCAAATTTATTTAAAATTAATTTGTGTTTTTCGAACCTACCTTGAAGATAAGATATTAAGGATGTATCGAGAAATGGAATATAAAACGAAATCTTATAACAGATTTCAAAATTTATAATTTGTTTCATTTGCCTCGACAAACATAATTCCAAAGAATACTTTTCTTTTATCTATGGGTTAAATTTATAAAAAACTAATTTTTCCAAAATATGTAGTTGTAGCTTTGTATAATATAACCTATAGTATTATCTTTGTACATACATATATGTATATGTATAACCTATAGTAGGTGCGTTTTATTATCTACGTATCTATGTGGATCCGGATCTGAATTAATTTTTAACATGTATTACAAAAACAATTTGGGATCCTGTTCTCTATCTAGATATATTTTAAAGATCCAGAAATTAGTTTTTTTTCTGTCAAGTAGATGGATATAACAAACTGTCACTATGATCCGTATCGTTTTATTTTCGAGGTTTAATCTATATGGATCATTGGCGATAATAAAACGCGGCTAATATTCTTATAGAGCATGATTTTGTATTGCGAACTCTAGCCTGGTGGTTTCGCTGAAATTAGCGCACAATTTTTTAGTGGAGAGTAGGATAAGATACAAAACAAGTAGTAAAAAAGAGAATATTTTATTATTACAATTAGCAGAGACAAATCTAACAAGTATGTATCACAGCTATTCTTAAGATGTCACCCCAATCGTTCGTCTTCATGAGAGTACTATATAAGTTTTATATACGAAGCTAATACTCGGTCCAACCTTGGAATAGTTAAACCGAGTCGAATGACTTATTTCGGGCTTATGCCACGTCAAAAAATACTTATTTATAAAATATGTTCTTAGCCGATTTAGCTACGCCTTTCTTATGTCAAATATATTATCAAAAAAAATCACCAATCTAAAACTCTGGTTATTAAAATCCAAATAAACCCCAGATGATTTTCATTATTATTTGCCATTGATTGCAAATCAAATTGGGATATGCAATCCTGCTTTGGCCCTTCCCTGCGTCCAGATAGTTACTCTAGTCATTTCCAAATATCAAAAAAGGTTGCTTACTTATGGGGCGAATGGAATGCGATTTTAAATTGATTTAAAGAACTAATATATATGTCAAAATGACATTTAGATACTACAACGGCTTTAAATCTCCAATGGATCATTTTTAGCTTACTCTGCCTCTATTTCTCATATATTTTTTTATAAATAATTTTTTTTTCAGGATTAGAGTCGTTGTAAAGTCGAAGTAACTTTACTTCGTCGCTAAAACGAGCTAAGAAGTATGATTGGCAAAGTTTAGAAAAACAAAATTTTGTCATTATTATCTTTTTAACAATAAAAACAATTTGTATTTGCAAAACTGAAAATAATATAACTTGTTTATTTGTAAAACTAAAACCTCCAATCGTCTAGACTAGAATATTCAGCCCTATTCTTCGATGGGATTCGATTAAACGTTGGATTATTAGAATTTTTCATAGATTTCGCCTTGTAATAGTTTTGTAAGTTGTCAATCTGTCAAGTGCAAAATACTACCGTTATTTGCTTTTACATTTTCAAAGCCATTTTTGTTTGATTTGAAAATATTTATGATACTTTAGGTTTGCATCTTCGAATGAGATAATTATGAATCGGAAATATATTTTAAAAATAGTTTCGTACACTGAATGTATGTTATAAACAAAGCCCTAAATAATTTTGTTTGAAACTAACCCAGTATTTTTAGTAACAGTTAAGATGAAGTTCTATAAAGCACTAGATGTCGCTTAATTAGTTGATGGGTATTGTATTCCTATACATTGTCACTCAAACTTTATTTCTAAACAACTCCTTGACATAAACCAAAATTAAAACTGGAAACAGTTTATACTGTATATACTTCTAGAACGCACTAGATGTCGCTTAATTAGTTAAATTATTTCAAAGAAGTGGCCCTCAAACTTTATTTCTCTATTCTTTTTTTTTTTTTTTAATAACATTACAAATTTCAGAATTTTTTTGGCTTAACAGGAAAAAGGTTGGTATTTTTGCTTATATTTTTGTATATAAACCAAAATTTTCTTGTGCCCAGATCAAATGCGAGTCTATTCTAACAAACGCTTTGTTCTGATTAAGCAAGTGCAAGAAAAAGAATACAAATTTTGATTTTTTTGTCAATATTTTCCGACTTTTCAAAGAAAAATGAAATTCAACTTTTTTCCAGTCAACGGCCTTGGCTTTGATGAAAGCATCGCTTCCCATCGATCAGCGAAATCAAGCATCATTGTGCGTGGTTAGTACTTGGATGGGAGACCGTTCAAATACCAACCGTGTGCTGTTAACATGTGTTTCTTCTGTTGTTCTTTCTTTCTGTGTGTCTCTCTCTGTTATATTGTCTAAGCCGATGGCCTCAGTTGCCAGTGCTTTCAGTGTCTCTACTTCGTAGATTTATCTACGCCTTGCAAAGGTTCAGAAATGATAATCAAGAACATTTTGGACGAAGAAGTCCAAATTTATTTAAGTACCTCAAAATTTATTGCATAAGGTGTTAGGTGCAGATAATACTTACACAAACTTTGGCGGCTTATCCAGAAGTGAAACAAATAATTTTCTTAGTCGACTAATAGAACTAAAACAATGATATTTTTATTTATTCAATGATTATATAAGTTTATTTCTACTTTCAAGTATATTTTTCGTACTTTAAAAATGTCCCGCATTGACTTCAAAGAAAATCTGGTTATTATATTTATTACCCCCAGTTTCACAGTGGACGTTTAAACCCCACTTTTGGTTTAAACTTCAGTTCAACAATAAATTTGGTTTCACAGTCCTTGAACAGAGATCATTCTGTAGTTTAAGTTAAACGACACTATTCTGCCGTTTAAATCTCAGTTCGAAAACCTATTCAAACATTTGAAAATATAATTTATTTTCATTTTTAATTTTTGTTTCCTGTCATAGGTCACAACTGAAACAAAGCAAACTTTCCTTGATTGTTTTTTCTTTGAGTCAGATAGAAAGAGAAAATAATTTACTTAAACTACGTTTAATGAACTGAAGTTCAGATAAGACTGTGAAACCGGACGAGTTGAACTTCAAATTTAAACTCCAGTTCAGGTTCAGCAGAACTTAAGTTTAAACTCTCACTGTGAAAATGGGGGTTAGTCTTACAAAGTTTCCGTACTTTGCATCAAAACATTATCATGTTCATGTTCACAAAACTCTTCAGAAGCAGCAACTCTTCTAGGATGAACTAGAGCCTAGTGACGCCCGAACCATCATTGTCGATCAATTTGAAGAAATCATCTATAACGACGACGCACCCGAGAAGAACAACAACCATTACTACAGGGGATAAAAAGCCCATTCGTCAAAAATTATTACACTGCTAATATTTAAAAAAATCATGAATTAGATGAAGAAAACATTTGAAAACACATTGAAAAATAAAAATTCTTAATCTAAAAATAAAAAAAAACAACAGGAATAAGGTTGACCTAAAATCTTTAAACACATTCCTGTCTTAAAAAAATTTCTGAAATTATGGATACAAAATAATGCAAACATTTACATAAATAGTTTTAGAACCAATTTTTCAATTGATTACTCGTTCAAATGTCCTACACGAAATATTGTAATGTATTCTTGTAGTAAATCTTCTTGACAAAATAATGGATGTATTAACGAGTTAAACGATACGAAAATTTCATTTAGTTTCAGAAAATAAATTCAAATCAGGGAGGTTTTTTGACGACTTTTGAAACTAGGCCATACTAATACGAATTTTGAAGTGTGATCAGAAAATCAAATGCTGTATGCTACTCGTATATAGTAAAATTTATTGCTATACAAAATATTTGGACTACTTAAGCTTTATCCATTTCTAGCCGCTTTACGTTGAAAATATCTCTGTAAGGCGGCATCAAATACATCTCCAATGGTTCGTTTTTTCCATATCAAAGTCTTATCTATGAAGGGTTTTGGCTTACTTTCAGTATCTTCAACTTCATCAGATTCTTTCTCTTTCTTGATTGTGATATCTGTACTTGCAACAACAGCAGACACTTCAACCGGTGGAACTTTCACATCGTCTTTCTCTTCGGGTTCTTTTTTGATAGAAACATTCAGTTTAGCACTCTCATCTTCATCAGAAGAAGAATCAATGCTAAAATCGGAATCTGCATCCAGATTTGATTGAATATGTGACCGCTTCGTTGGTTGTGCGGCAACATTTTCGTCATCTTTTTCCTCTTCCACAGAAGACCGTCGCTTTCGATAAGCACGTGGTTTGCCCGACTTAATGGGTTTATATGTGATCTTTTCCATTTCTTGAAGAGTAGATGCATCTGCTTCTACATCCGAACTTGTTTTTTCTTTCGTTCCAAGTTTCTGTTCATACAAATGGCGGTAAAACCCATCCAAATCGTTCTGTTTTGTAACATCACCAATTGCTTCTAGATAGTCCTCTCGTTTCTCCTGGTCTTCAGCTTTTTGCATTTCTTCGAGTTTTTTCCTATATGTGGATGTGACAAACGATTCTTTGTCCTTGAATTCTTCACCTTCTTGCTCGCGCTCTTTTTGCACCATACGCTCGATACGCCTTTCGTTCTCCAATTTTCTCTTTTCGGCACATTGAAGCAACCGCCCAATGTACTTGGGTTTCTTAACTTCGTTAATTTTTGCTTTCTTTGCTTCATCGCGCTTGTTTTCAATTTCGTCGTACAGCTCATCATATTGAAACACAGTTGGATCTTCTTTTAGAGCTTTTTCTTGTAATTTTTTTGCCTGGAAATATGAAGTTATCATCAAGAACATTATAATATACACACAATTGATTTTGTCTAACAATTCTTTTCTCAGTAGCACCAGGACCATAAGGAGATGGTTTCATTTTTAGCTGCGGAGCTCCACGATCGTCATCGGATTCACTGCTTTCCCCAAAAATCGATGGTTTTTTGAAGTCGCTTTTGGGAGGTTCTACTGATTTTTGTTTGCCAGGAATAATAAGACCATATCTAAAATAAAGAGAAACATGTTAATTAAAAAAAAACATTAAACGTTTAATCAAACTTACTGCTTCGGCATGGTTTATAACTTGGTTCAACTTCTGTTTATTTTCCAAATAAATATTTTTCTTTCTGTAAACATAATTTGCTCGGAACGTCAAAAAATTATTGACAACTTGTAGAACTGTTCGCGTAATCTAAATTTCTTAGTTCTCGTATCGCAAGCGGACAATAGGAGAAGCTAAAATGCTGTGCCGTTCATGTAAATTTAAACCAATTTTTTTATTTATTTTTAACATGATTGTGGCAAAAAAATCAGTGCACTCTCGATGAAAAATGCAATAAAATTGCAAGTCAATTTACATTTTTCTTCTATCTAAACATACTGGCGCAAAATTTTAAAAATCTTAGGACTAAGGAATTAGTATGATACTACTTAACAATTTGCTGACTTTTTAGTAGATTACTAACTCTTTCTTAATTGTAAACATTTTCTAACTAGTATCGTACTAAGCCTTTTTTTCAATAATTGCTTCTGAACACACCTAAAGTTATGACAGTTCATCCAAAAAACTAAGTAAACAGACTTGTTTTGATGTTTTTAAGTGACAGATACTAAAAAAATAAAATAGGTATTCAGTGGTTTTAACTTTAATAAAATGGCAGAGAAAGTATGATGCTATATTCGCTCCAAATCTGCAAAATCGTTGTTTCAACCTAGTTTCATATTAAAACAGCTTTATCATGGTACTAATTCAATCAAAATTTTGCACCTTATTCAGTGCCTAACGCTAGCCTAAACTGAGATTGACTTCTATCAAATATTTAGGAAAAGAATAATTAGACCTATTCGGCGTGATCTTGTAGGTTAGGCGCGCACATTCAATTTTTAGTTGCGCAACTGTTTGGTTGCTAATAGAAAACAGATGAACATTTTTTTTAGTTACTCGAACCAAGCAGTTGCAAAACTAAAAATTGAATGTGCGCGCCTAGCCTTACTCTCATATTTTTTCTGCTATGAATTTCCATACAAAAGTTTTATCTGTAAAAAATCTCTTATGAATTATAATTTTGGTATTTTTATAAAATCTGCTTAGAAATCTGTTATGAACAAACTGAAACAAATCTTTTGCGAATCGCATTTTTGATATTCAGCGTGCTAAAAACTGTAATTAAATCTGTTATAAATCATAGAAGACAAACTTCTGTGACTTTTAAGTATATCAAGTAAAAATGGATATTTATTTTTATTTCGTCAACGAAGACAAATTAATGTAAGAAAATATATTAGACACATGCATATGTTATAAGCAATTCAGAATAGTATTTTCATGATGTTGTAAGAGGCTAGTTTTTTGTTCGTCACCCTTTTTAATTATGTCAGATGAAATATTTTACTTAATCCTAGCTTAACAGACTTTTATAAAAGTTCGAACCTCTAAATACCAATCATAAAAGATCTTTTAGAATGGAAATCTTTTATGATTCATAACACAAGATTTATAGCGGAATAACAAATGTAGAAGAATAAGCCTAAATGTATCGAATCCATAAATCTATCCGTCAGAGTTAAACTAATTTTTGTATTAAGAAACATCACATAGAGAGCAACATATTGGGCCTTATTGCGAGTGTCGTCAACGTTCGATTCGATAAAAGTAAATAGTACCAAAACGTTGGATGCGTTAAAATTTGTATCCAAACCTATTTGTATAACTTTTCGACAAAATTCGTTGATCGATTAACAAACGACACTCGCAATAAGGGCCAATTGCTTTGTTTTTTGATGATATAAGCAAAACATTACCAACGTTGTATGATTATAAATTCCCCCCGATGAATTGCAGAATATGCTGGCACAGTCACAGCGACGAAATGGGTTCCTTAGATCAACTATAGTCGAAAATTTAAGTGGTTTTCTAGATTTTGCTTTGGAGTCGTCTGTTTTTAGATTTTGGGTACCGTTTTATTTAACTGGCTCTATCTCGGTAAAACTACGACCGATTTTTAAAAACATGATTATAAATCGCGGGAAAGCTGTTGTCCGCAAAAGAAGAAGTTGGAGAGCATATGTGAACGGTTAGAAAATTGTGTTTGGGTAAATAATTTTTTTTTAAATTATGTATGCATATACAAAACAGAGAACTGCAACTAGCACCTAGTTTTATTCATTGCTTTACACAGTATTAAGACACATTCATTTCAAAGAAACTCACACATTTAATTTTTTTTTTTAAAGAAATTGAATGGAGTTCGCACTCGTTTAGAGTGAATGATTCGATTCATCACGAATGTTTAGTAATTATATTAAGTGTTTAGGCACATTAACATTCTACCGAAAACATAATTCGCAAAATTCACAATCCGAGCAGAAAATGGTCGGCATTGAGAACTGAATACTAAACACGGCAATGGGCGTGTCAGTTTCCATCTTCATCGTGCATTGTCATTGTCAGTGATTCCACTGGCTACGCGAAAAAGTATGCAACAGATGATATGCTTTTAAATGCATGTTTTTTTTTATTTTCTTGTTAGTGCTTTGTACTAATTGTAAGTCGAGGTGGCATGTTATGTTTTGTGAGTCACTTACTAGTCAGTACTTGTGAAACATTCACAAGTATCAACTGATTCGAACATTCAAATATTCATGGGATTAATCGAACTAACAATTCGATTAAATGTGTGTTACGCAAAATAGCTTTTGTAATAAATTAATGATTTCGAAATTTCTTTTAATCATGTATTAAAAAGAATTATGACATATTTGTTTGTATCAAAGCGTATTGAAGTTATTCATATTTTTATTTTACATTGTTTCTGTCTTCTACATATTATATTTTTGTGGCGATAAATCCCACGTGCTTTTCTTTATTTAATTTTAACGATAACAAAACAATAATAAATTGAAATTATAATCACGGCCAACTTTTAGGCAAATTCTCATATTATAACTATAATCTAACTATAAAGATTCTTACTTTGTCTACACGAAATACAAATACGTACATAGGTTTAGTCGGATAACTTTTATCTTATAGTTCTTTTCTTGTCTCTGTCTGTATATTGTGTGTTTTAAATCAATGGAAATAAAAATATATATTTCTCTTATACAATTAATAGGCTATGGGCTGAGCTGGGACATGTGCTGTTTGATCCTTCCCATCGATATGAGAGGTTCCTAAAATAATTTCCAATATTGTATCACTTTGTCGTTCTTTGTCAGAAACATTGAATGTGGCCTCTCAAACGCCAGAGCATATTGTTTTGTTTTCTTAGCAATTTCCTGATCGAATATCTATATAAAATTATTTTCATAAATAATTATTTTGGTAAAGTGTAGTTGTTACAACTGAAATTCAAACTTACATCGTCTTCCTTGACTTCTAGCACAGATGATAGATCCCATTCTGTACTTGGTAATGGCTGTGATATAAATTTAGCTGCTGTGGCAACAGATGGTAACGCATGCTTTTGCATGGTTACTATCTCCCAAAGTGAACTTTCAAGAGCGTTTGATTTTGTCGGTTCTCTCTCATCCATTATGAAAGGATCTCGAGATACTAAAAAATAATGTTTTTTATACTGGCGCTTAGAAACATGCATTTGATATTAACCTTCAACAGCCGCCTGTGAACAGATCAATCGCTTTAGACCTGGATGCCTTAAAATTAGATTTCCAATAAAATATAATATAATTATGGCGTCTTGTGGTGGTGCTATAAGACTGAGCCGAGCTAATCGCTTAACAAACGCAGCTACTAAGCTCTCTGGTAGATGTGATGAACTAAGGAATATATCGGCCAAATAGAAAAGTCGAGCTTTAAATTTAGTGTGAAAGATTTCAGGTTCAAACATTGAATATAGTTTTTCGTAGATATTCGGATAGGTTATATTGTGTTTTTGAATGAGTGTGAAAAGTCCCTGCAATGCCAACAAACCAATCGGACCACCTAAAACAAATATTATTATTCTGATTATTATGTTATTACATCTTTTAGAATCTATATAAGCCTACCAAAATCTAAGGAATCCATAAGAAAGTCGGTGAGAAGTATAGGTTTTTCCAAATGCGGTAAAATTCGCTCAAGTAATACAATGAGAACTTGCTTGTGTATGGTCTCTTTCATGTCCCATTGCATGATGCAGTTCCAAGCTTTGTTAATACCTCTTCGCATCGAGTGGTATTCATAGTTTTGAGGTCGCGGTGATTCCAATGAACACAATAATTTTGCATCATCAGGCATTTCTTTTTTCACCGCAAGAGCATCGATCAAATCCAGGTAATTGTGTGCGAACATTTCGTTTTCCACTGCTGCTTTTGTCGCCAATGTTGGAATCATTTTCCATGAATAATAAACAATATCAATATAATCGGCATACTCTCTGAATCGATTAATAAGTTGACTGTTAGAACGCTCAGTGGATAGCAAAGCTAACAGAATGTAGCGTAATCGAAATTTGGGAAAACAGTAAGAATCTGTTTGTTCAAGGGGATATTTTCCTTCCCAAGACATTAATTTCATACTAGTAACCAAAGCTTGTGAGCTTTCGTTTGATTTTTCTATGTCGATGCAGGAGAGAATAAGTTTGATTGCTTCCTCGAACCGTTCCTGAAGCCATTCTTTATATTTTGTTTCTGGACTTTGATCTTAAATAAAGAAATATATATAAGAATTTTAATGTATGGCTTTGATAAAAGGTTATTATTTGGAGTAAGTTTCACTGTTCAATCAAAATATATATTTTATTAAAATTTAAAGGTATTTAGGCAATATCTTTTAAGGGCTAACACATGTTTATAAATAAATATAACTGCATACATAAGTAATGAATTTTAAACCGGCGAGTTTTAGAGTTTGTAGAAGCAGAGGATTATTAGACTTTGTGAATTTCAATGACTTAAGTGGTAAACACTTAAAAATGTGTGTTTTTTTTTAAGAACTTAATGTATAGAATTATTAATTCAGAACAATTTACGTTTTACTGCTTTTACTCTATTTACTCTTTTTGACTAAATGAAAAATAATTAATATTAGTCAACCAAAATCGAATGATTTTCCCCACTTTTCTAGTGGTTAATAGCGAATTCGCTATTTTGAGTTCTTAGTCGTAAGAAATGTTAGTTTTAAAAGATATTGATTGTCACTCAATAAAGATCCATCAAGAAACGAAGTTGTTGCTAGTTCATTCGTTTTTTCTTTGTATTAAATATAGTCCACAAATTATTTTATTTGCAAAGGAGCCCTATATTTGAATCCTATTATAAATTACATATTAAATTATTCCGCAAAATGGAATTTATTTTTTATTTGCAAAACTGGCCTATAAAATCTTATGAGTTCTCGCGAAAAATTAAGGGGTATATTTCTATTTTTTTATCTCTGAAGGTTTCTACATGACAAGTTTTTGTCTTAGATTGGCTGTATAATTGAAAATTAGTTTTACATCATTTTTAAATTTAAGAAAACCTTCCGCCAAGTTCTTTTTCTTTCGCGTCACCAACATATTTGCCGTTAAAATGTGAATTTGAAATTTGCAGTTTTCTGTAATTATAAATTAAAAAAAATTAACAGGCTGGACGGTGGATTAATTATTTTCCATCGATCTCAAAAGCATTAACAATAATGATCCCGCCAAAGAGGTATCGTATCCCAGCTTCTAGATTCGAGAAAACAATGAAGACCGAACTTTCTCTTTAAAGACCAAACTACCGGCGATGTCAGAGCGCTTGGCTTTGATGAATGGAAACAGATTGATCGCCATCGAAGAGCATGGAAAACCTTTGTATCTCAGCAGGTCTTCATGGATCGAGACCCGGTTAGGTAACTAAGTATACAAGAATATCACTAGAACTCAACTTGTAGCATTCGTAAAAAAACATATTGTTTTCGGAAAATTTGCTTCGTATTACCTTTGTATATATAACTTATAGTATTATCATGGAGCGTGATTTTGTATTGCGAACGCTAGCCTGGTGGTGGCGCAGAAATTAGCGCACGCTGGAGAGAAGATAACACAATGGAGAGAAGATAACATACAAAACAAGTAGTAAAAAAGAGAATATTTTATTATTAAATTCAGCAAAGACAAATCTAGCAATTGCAGTCCCTAGCCTTAAGATGTCGCCACAATCTTTCGTCTTCTTGATAGTACTATAAGTTTTATATACAAAGGTACTACCACCCGTCACTTTTAATTGATATACCAAGCATGCTATTATTATTCGAATTTGATTAATTTTTTAATTCTTTCTATGTTGTATGGTGTGACAAAGCGGCATAATGAAGATGAAATGAGTTCTCTTAAAGTCATGTGTACTGGGCGACGGAAAATAAAACAAAATGTAAACGATATTAAATATAATTTAAGCTCATATTTTTTAAGTATCTTTGGGAAAAATTTATTAATGTTTCATCAATAGATATTTAGGTAAGCCCCATCGAATACTACGGCACAAGCTTGTAAAGAATTGAAATGTGCGGAATAAAACGAGGAATAACAGGAAAAGTTCAAAACGAATGCACAAGTTCGAGTCGAACACTGCAACTAATATCAATTCATGGATACAAAATTATGTTAAAGTTAAGAATATTAAATGAATCAAGGGAATTTGTCCAATAATTATAGAAATTATTAATTATTTCAGTAGAATTTTGAGAGAAAAACAAAAGGGTCCTTAACACATCGACATAAGGTAATAAGTAACTTAAATTTTTAATAAAAAAAACAGCATTTATAAAATTATTATATCCATTTTAAACTTGATCGCGAAGGACGACGAGTCGTTGTAGTTTATTTTAATGTTTTAAAAAATAACTCGAAGTTATATTTAAATAATTTTTAAAATCTTTTTTATCATAGAAATACCATTAATGTATTTATTTAAAGATGATTTGAGAATGCACATCATTACTACTTCTACTAAGACAAAGCGTCTTTTATGAGTATCAATTTTGAAAATAATCGCTCGTCTGTTAGGTAAGTGTAAAAATCATGAAAAAAAGATACGCAAATCGGAATATAATCCTAAATTTTAGAAGCATCTCTTCGTGGTTTAGTCTCTATGTTTAGTGTATAACTTTGATTTTAAGGAATTAAAATAAAGAAAAAATAAAAAAGGAAATTTTTATTCTATTTATTTCGATTTAAACGTTTTTATCAAATTTTTCTTTTTACTTATTTAAGCGACAAGTTTCGAAAATAATAATAATATAAAACGATATTACAAAGTCATTCTATAGAAGCCGGCTGTGTTTTTTTTGTGCTCTCTTCTATTATTTACTTAAAATGAATTCTAAATGTGATAAATGTTTAAAGGTTGTTGATGATGTTTCCTTACTATCATGTGGTGTTTGTGGCAGAAGCATACATGCGGGATAAAAAAGAAATTATCACTTTCAAATCAAATAAACATTTGTTCTTTAAATGCGAAAAGTGCATTCTCGTTCCTTTAAAACTGTGCATTGACAAATTAGGAGAACTTTCTATGTTGCTCGATGTTCCATCTACAAGTTCTTCTTCTCAGAGTGCAATACCTTCTCCGGATCTGAGTCGAAACATCCGTATTTCTACTCGTGCTCAGAGAACAGCAAGTTTAAGTGTAACTGATAAAAAGAAACAGTCAATTACTAATACAAAAAACAAAAAAGTTCCTCTCGAAGAAACCTCTACACCTCAGAGTCGCTCTTCGTTAAAAAATAACGTTCCTACGCGTTCCTCTCTCACTCCCTCATCAACTAAAATGTTATCAACTTCTACGTTATCCAATTCCAATAAAGTCAAATTGGCACCTAACCAGAACAATGTTCCTACGAAAAAAATCGATGTTGATGCTAGCAACAATGACACTAGTAATAATAATAACTCAATTGTATCAGATGTTGTTGTTGTCGATGCTCGCGGTGACGTTGGTGATGTTGATGATATTGCTGTTGTTAATGTTGATAGAGAAAAACTTGTTGCTGTTGATGATCGTGTTGCTGTCGATGCTCGCGGTGATGTTGGTGATGTCGATGATATTGCTGATGTTAATGTTGATACAGTAAAACTTGTTGCTGTTGATGATCGTGGTGAAGGTGCGAACGAAAGTGAAAAACTTGTTGCTGTTGATGATCGTGTTGCTGAAGCTGTTGTAAGCAATAATGTCACTAGTAAGTGTATGAAACAAAAACATTTAATAGGCAGCGATGTTCTCGCCGTTTCCGTTCTTCCTTCTGTTCCTAAACTTCGCTTTATACATGTTTCTCGGCTTAAAAATACTGTCAATGAAAACGACATTAAGAAATTTGTTGCACAAAAGTTAAATCTGCCAGCAGAAAATCTTATTTGCTCTAAACTGGTAAAGAAAGATGCAGATGTTTCTCAACTACATTTTATAAATTTTAAACTTGGTGTACCTTCGGGATCTTTCAATGCTGTTCTTCAATCATCTTTATGGCCAACTGGTGTACAAGTTAAGCAGTTTGTGAACCATCCAAAAAACGGACTAGGCCAAAAACAAAATCCAACATCAACATAGTGAATGATCTTCCGATTTTTAGCTATGACAACAGTTTTTCCATCTATTATCATAATGCGAGCGGTTTGAGAACCAAATCGCATGATTTCTTTATTGCTGTCCTGGACTGTCCATACAACATTATAGCTTTAACTGAAACTTGGTTAAATGGTAACTTTTTGAATGGTGAATATTTCGCTTCCGATTACAACGTCTTTCGCAAAGATCGTCAAACTGGTCAAACTAGAGGAGGAGGAGTTTTGTTGGCTGTTCACTCAAATTTTACAAGTAGAGAAATTAAACTACCTTATCATTCTTTCGAAATTGATCAGATTTGTGTCTGTGTAGATCTATTTATTCAATCTTTTAAAATGATTCATTTATATATTTTTGTATCATATATCCCACCTTCATCTCAAAATTCTTTGTATGAGTCTCACATTAAAAATATTTTAGATATTGCTAATGATAAAGATGAAAATTGTTATTTTGTAGTTGTTGGAGATTTTAATTTGCCTAATATTAATTGGAAATTCTCAAATGATGAAAAGCAAATGTTTCCTTATAATGTTGTCAAAGATTATGAATATAATGTTATTGATAGTTTATCAACCTTAAATGTGTATCAAATCAACAATATTTCTAATTCTATTGGTCGTATTTTAGATTTAATTTTTATTGATAATTGCCTTGAAGCTCAATGTAAGGAACCATCTTATAAAATATTAGAAAATAGCATTCATCACAATTCAGTTGAAATAGTTTTTAATTTTTCCATTTTGAATGAATCTAAATCAAATAATAATTCACAATTGTATGATTTTAAAAAAGCTGATTATGATTCCATAAAAACTTATTTGAGCACAATAGAGTGGCAACATATCTTAAGTGGTGAAGATACTAAACAAGCTTTTACTCTGTTTCGGAACATTTTAGATTCAGCGGTTTCTTCTTACGTTCCTAAAAAAACTTTATTTAAAAGTTCAAATAAACCTATTTGGTTCAACAAAAGTATATCAAGACTGAAAAATGTCATGAATAAACTTAATAAAATTAAAAAATCTTCAATTCATTTAAATGAACAGTTCAAACAAATTAGAAGGGAGTATGAGTTTTTGAAAAAATTTGTATATAAGCAATACATCTCGTCTCTTGAATCGAATATTAAGAATAACCCTAAGAGTTTTTGGTCATATATGAACACGAAAAGAAACTCAATTGGGATTCCATCTAGCATCACTTATAAAAATTTGCTGTCCGATGATATTAATATAATTTGCAATAACTTTGCGTTGTTTTTTCAATCTAATTTTATTGATCTCAAATTAGATTATGCCAACACAATAAATTCAGATCCTGTGGTTGATCTTGGTAATTTGCAGTTATCTGTAGACAATGTTTTACAAGTAATTTTATCTCTTGAAAATAATTTTTCTATTTCAGCAGACAATATTCCACCAATTCTTTTAAAAACTTGTGCTAATATACTTGCTACTCCACTTTGTATAATATTTAACCTTTCTTTAAGTAATGGTGAGTTCTTAGATGAATGGAAATACTCTATAATAACTCCCCTTCATAAATCAGGTACAAAAAGTTCGGTTGAAAATTACAGACCAATCGCAAAACTGCAGTTAATTCCTAAGGTTTTCGAAGCTGTTGTAAAAAACAAATTGTATAATCTTATTCATAATAATATTTCAGTTTACCAACATGGTTTCATAAAAGGTAGATCCACCACTACAAATTTATCAATATTTTCAAATTTTTGTCTATCTCAGATGGAAATGCGTTCCCAAGTCGACACTATTTACACTGATTTTTCAAAGGCTTTCGACCGCGTTCAACATAGTGTTCTCTAGAGATGTTTGGATTCCACTCTCAGCTCCTAATGTGGATAAAGAGTTATTTAGTAGGTAGAAAACAGGTGGTGAAAATTGACAATGCCTTGTCTAAGGAAATTATAAATTTTTTGGGTGTTCCTCAAGGTAGTCACCTTGGACCACTTCTTTTTATCATTTTTATTAACGACTTACCATTACATCTTACTTTTTCTAAATATCTTCTATTTGCTGATGATTTGAAAATATTCAGCTCCATAAATTCATTGAACGATGCTAAGAACGTTCAAATTAATTTAAATAATTTAATTAAATGGTGTAATATCAATGGGCTATATTTTAACAATAAAAAATGTAGCGTTGTGACATTTTCTAGAAATCATAGTCCATTATATTATAATTATAAACTCGAAAACGACATTTTACAGAGATTTGATTGCCATAAGGATCTAGGCGTAATCTTCGATTCTAAGATGAATTTTTCAAATCACATAGACCATGCGATCTCAAAAGCAAACTCTATGCTAGGGTTTGTTATTCGAAATTCAAAAGATTTCGAAGACCCATATACATTGAAAGCTCTTTATTCTAGTCTTGTCCGACCACATTTAGAATATTGTACTCTTATATGGAGCCCCTTTACCGCGTCTAGCATTTGTCGTATAGAAAAAGTTCAAAAAAGGTTCACAAAGTTTGCCTTACGAAAAATTTTTGGTTATTCTAATGTTCCATCTTATGAGACGAGGTGTATTTTAATTGATCTAAAACCTCTTGCTCAGAGAAGAAAATTAAACTCAATACTTTTTGCTTTTGATGTATTGAATTGTAATATTGACTGTCCGGTTTTGTTATCTATGTTTTTTATTTATGCGCCTTCTCGAAACTTGCGCCCGCGTAACTGCGATTTTTTAAATGTTCCTTACCACAGTACTAGTTATGCTAAGCATAATCCTATCACAAGAGCTTGTATGGATTTTAATGAATATGATTTTGCAATTGATTTTAGTATTAATAGAAATGTTTTGAAACATAAATTATTTAATTTGTTATAATGCTATATGTTAAATTATGTATTTTATCATGTTATTATCATAATTCAAATAGTCTAAGTAGAGTGTGTAGCTTTTAAGACGAATAAATAAATAATAATAAATGATATTTCACTACATTTATTCCTGGTCAATAAAAAGCTCAATAAGTTAGGTTAAACAAAAAATTAACTCATGTTAATTCCTTTAATTCATAAAATAAATTGAAGAATGCTAAATCCCCCGGGATATTTTGATGTTGCTCATTTATACCTCAAAAAAAAGTATACAGCCGGGTTCTAAAAATCGAGTGAAATCAAAATGAAAACGAATTCCCAAATCGAATGAATTTGTTTTCAGTGTTCTACATTACGAAATCACCCTACGTGAAATTGAAAACAGCTGTCATTTGTCACCTCTCAGTTGGCCAATATAAAACTATTTTGTTTGTGAAGTTTTTTGACTGGTATTAAAATTTAGTGTGTAAATTGTGATAAAAGTAATTGTATAAAATATTGAAATGAGTGCTTTATTGCTTCCAGTGACATTACAACATACTAAGCGTGAATATGCAGAAGGAAAACAAATTTTGGGATATCATTCAAGGAATTGCTGACGTTTATCGACTTGATAAACGTGCCTCCAAATCAGTAAAACTTCTATTCCTGTATAGTTGCAGCTGGTTGCGGTCTTACGTTTTCTTGCTGAAGGAAATTTGTAAAGATCAGTTAATTAATTGGAAAAAATGAATATTCCTGCAGTCATAGGATGCACCGATGGGACGCAAATCAAGGTCCAACGCTATTCTACATAATAGAAAAGGATTTTTCATTTTTTTTTCTAAAAATTTCACAATCATTTATAAGTTCAGACAACTATGTAGATCTGATCGAATTTAAATCAACTGAAAATTGAGAAAATTAAAATCTGGAACACGGAAATTCTCCGTAAAAAAAAATGAAATCGATATCAGTAAAAGTGAATTGTAGATCACCAAATTCTATTGTGTATCGATTTCAATTTCGTTTCGAGTGAAAGTGAAAGAATTTACAAAAAGTGAGCTCGGGTTTTGGAAACCCACAGGACTGTCTGGCTTTCTGCTTTACTATTGCTAAAAGGTTATAGAACGCAATGCAAAAAAAAAACAACCTTGACCATGATCACGGAAAAACGTAACATCTCGCATCATCCATACTGTCTCCACATGCAAATCGAGAGGGTGAGAGCTACAATATATCCAAAAACCAGTCATATACAAATGATTGTATAGATAGAGAGAGCCAAAGTCTATCAAATGTGTTTAACATATCAAGTACAATAGCGTCAAGATGAGTAAGGATCAACTTTCCGGTGTGATAGATATTACATCAGATCATCGGTGAAGTTATTGATGCTATTATTGAAGCTTTGCTTGGAATAGTGATGTTGTCAAATTATATTGCTCTTAAAATAATCAAATGCAAAGTTGTTATATAGATAAATATATACAAAATAGGAACTACTCAATTATTTATTTTGTAAAAGAAAATTAGTAATGAATACTGTAAAAGAGTTTACAAATAGCAAATTTAATGCTAAATAAATATATACTAAACTAAACTAAACTAAACGATATGTTGGTACTAAATGATAGGTATGTACTGCACTTGCCAAAACCAAAGCATCTTAAGTGCCTCATGTAATTAAAGGGATATCCGAAAGTTTCCTGAAATTATGGTCTGTATTTCTATTGTTATTGATTTAACGCCATATATTCGCACTGAGCAAATCTATGTTTTTGTGTTTTTAAGTGGCTTTACATAGATATCACGGTACCAATTTTCTGTTTTTGCTGTTTATTAAACAAAATTCTAAAAATAAAAAACGGGTGAAGAAATTAAAATTTTGGTTAAATAAGTCCAATGAGCATTGGAATGAGTAAATATTATCGGGATGAGATGGAATTTAGCTCTTTTCTCCCATTAAAGAGCCTAACCTAACCTTACTTCAAAGCACACTGTGCAGGTTTCAAGTTTATTTTCTTGATTACTGAATACATTTTAGGGTGTCTAACTGCCTTGAAGTTGTGATGTTCCCTTCCACCAAATATAGGATCAAAGATTAACTGGAGAGCAATCATTAAAGATATATAATACATAACTCAAAAGCATAAATACATTTTGCTAAACATAATAGAACTAAAAATACAAATATTATTTTATTTAAACCAAATAGGTACCCACCCTTAATAGGAGTTATTTATACATAATACCTAATATGATAAAAACGTGCTAACCAGTTAGTGTACACATCCACAAAATGCGATCGATAAACATGACTTTAAACATAAAATATATTTTTCATTATTTAACAACACAGTTGAGCTTACTTAAAATATTTTGTTTTGCAATTTTCCAGCATCCACTACTGCCCCCCGACTTCACTTACCTTTTGGTTTGAGCGGCGTTATAGCAATGCACATTTCTCGTCTCTTCAGAAGTTCTGTGAATATAACTTCCAGGGTAAGAATACACGAAGTAACTGGTTGCTTCTGGGATAAACATTCCTGAAACGAGAATTGAAAGTGAAAACATACTTTATACCACTTAAAAAATCATCCTAGTTAAAATTTAAACAAACAAAAAAAAAATCACAAAACGAGTAGGATCTTTTTTTACACACAAACCTCGAGGTGGCCAATGATGTCTAATAAATTGTTCGCATTTCGTCGAGAATTTAGAAATTCATTTGCTTTTAATTTTAATTCCTTGGCAATCGCTTTGTTGGGATTGTGTATCGTGGAACTCTGGTCAGTAGACATCATTTTGCAATTGGTAAATTTTGCTGGGGTTTTATTTTTGAACAATTTTCTTTTCTTTATTTATTTTCTGTAACACGATGATGTGATGGCGATGGCTACTGACCGAGCCTGCCTGCAGTAAAGAAAATACTCTCAACTGATAAATGTAAACGCAGTTCATTTAACGAAGGATTCTCCCAACTACTAATCGTTATGTGTTGTCAGCTGACTGTCATTTTTTATATCCGAGCTGCCACACCACAGTGGTGATACTCGTACGCTTGTTTTCAAACAAAATTGCTGTTGTTGAGTTGATGTATCAAAAAACTAATTGGAATATCATAGGCCGCTTTTAAAATTCTATCCAAACCTATCTGGATAGCTTTTTGTTGTTGTAATCCCGTAAACAGCTGTTAGCAAAAAAGAAATCTCAAGCTATCCTAAAAATGTTGGTGTAAAAAGCTATCCTATAAGAAAATTCAAAAACAGCTGACTACGAATCTAATTTTAATTTTGTTATTTGGGTGGAGTGGTCTTTTTTTCATTCAAAATAAAGTAATTAATAGTTTTATGCTAATGTATGAAGTTATTAAAGAAATAAATATATAAAACATTTATTTTTAACTATGTCGATTTTCCTTACACATAAAAAATCAATTTCTGTGTGAAGATTTTGATCCCCCGCCAAAAGTGATTTTTGTCAATACTGGTTAGTGGTTTTATGTAAAAGGTGCTGGCTTTGTCTTGAGAGATTCAAGAGGAGATTCCAAAAAGGTATGAACGACTTTTGTAAGACAACCCGTTCCAGAGATACACTACAAAACACATTAAATTAGACTTCATTTCTCCAACTTCAAACTTTTGCGCGAGATTTGGAAAAGTTGTCTTAAAAAAGTCGTTCATACTTTTTTGAAATCTCCTCTTGATGCTTTCAAGAGAAGCATCAGCTCCTTTTACTTAGAACCAGTTTTGACAAAAATCACTTTCGGAATATAGTGGCTGTCAAAATTTGTCCCACAAAATTAATGTTTGTATCATTCTTTTTCCTGGCAAAATTTAGTGGAGACATTTTGTACAGCAATGCGCAAAAGTATGAATTTTGCGCGCGAACTGCGTACTGCCCGGAAAAATATCCAATACAAAATTTGTCCCAGGAAAAAAAATGTATGGGAGACAAAATTTTTCCATAAACCAAATACAAAATTTTGGATCCGGGATCGTAATTCCTAGTGTGTAAAGCTAGGCGCGTACTTGCAATTATGATCGAAATCAAATTGTTTAATCACCAGTTGATAGAGCACCGCGCACTGGCAACTCTTCACTCACACTTTTTTCTCTTGCGCTTATAGGCTAGGCGTGCACATTCAATTTTTAGTTGCACAACTGTTTGGTTGCTTATAGAAAACAGAGAACTATTTGGTTGAATGTCCGCGCAGGTGCATATAATTATAGGTTTCACAAAATAGCGAACTCATTTGAGGCAATCGTTTAGTTTGTGTCAAAACACAAACTTTTTAGTTGCTCGAACCAACCAGTTTGCGAAACTAAAAATTGAATGTGCGCCGCCTAGCCATAGGGTACATCCTTAGTGCACAAGTTTTTTGTTTTCAGATGCAGTAGTTAGGCCAGTTGCGAAGAAGTAGCCTGACAGCTGACTTGTAAAGTTAATTATTGCAGTATTTTCGTGCGACGTTCACATTCATAAATACAAAAAATTTTCAATTGGCGGGTGCATTCAAACGAAATCGGTAAATTAATAAAAATAAAATGTAAAATTTCAAAATTTTTGCAAGCACCTTGCTCGTAAAGTGGCGTTGAACTTTGCCACAGGAAACACACAAACAAATGGCAAGTTGTTTGCCATTACGCCTGTGTGGTCTCGGAATGAGAAAAATGTTGATGTTTCTATACAAACTGATAATTCAATTCTGGTGGTACCTTTATTATTCCAATACTAAAAAATACTATATTGCAACACTGTATACCTCAAGCTGCCAAGTTTTCATTTGACAATTGACATATCAAATTCAACACATGTTTTGTTTACAAAAGTTGCAAATATCCCTGAATATTAAGCTGTATCAATTAAATTTTGATAAATTATTATACAAAAATGAATAATAACGAATTAAAAGTTGTTCCTACGCGAGCTGCATTAATGTTGAAAAATAAATCTGTATTTACAGCAACTGTATTCGAAGAGCCAAAAGCACAGTCGAGAATAAAATTGGAAGAAAAACCGGAAGCAATTATCAAACGTGCCCATGATAAACCTCTGTCTCTAAATAATGTATCCAAGAAAAAAGACGACCTGGAATTCGATATTAAAAAAGCACGGCATGAAGTTATCAATTTTGCTCTCAACGGAGTTCAGGCAAAGAATAAAAAGAAAATGCAAGTAGTCCAAGCTATTAAACTCGGTGCTAAGCCCCCCAAAAAAGCATGCAAAAACTACAAAGAACTTTTGGGCGAAAAAAAGAGACTGAAAGAAATTAGGGAAGAACGACTGAAATTCCATCAACTCGGTAAAAACCAAACAGGAGCTGCTTCCGTAAGATGTAGCATACGAAGAAATGTTGCTGTAGCTAAACAAAAGAACGATAAAAAGGCTCCTGTAAATCACATTGCGAAGAACTATGGTGTTGTGAATCCTAAACTGGGTAGAAAGAAGTGATGCTTTTGCAATAAAAAAAAATTTAACTTATAAAAATGCATTTTAAACTAAAAATAAGAAGGAGAGTTTAATAGGACAGAAATTCTTATAAATTATTATTTGTTGCATGTGAAGTAGGTATAATCACAAAAATAATTCGTTTTTTTTTTTTTTTTTAGTTTTTTCTTTTCATCAAACAGAACCTTAAAATGCGTGTGAGAAGAGGCCTTTTAACTTGGCTTAATATAAAAAACAGAATGATACCTAGTTAGGATTGTGGTACCAATAATTCCAACCTAAATTGCTAGTTTTCAAAAGTCTAAAGTTTCATAATCTCTTAATGCGGATTGATGAACATTAAACTGTACATCCTCAATATGAGATATTGGATTCCAATCTTATCAATTTAATTTTTCATATTTGATAGATGAACGTAATTCGGACTTTCTTAGGTTTTTTGTAGGTACGTTGTGCAAAACATGCGATCGCTTTGCTTATTATTTTGTAAAATTTAAAATTTACACTCATATTCGAATTATTCTCGATTCTTAAATTAAATGAATCCTCGGAATATTTTTTTGATGAAATATTTGACAAAAAGATATTCGGTGGTATGCAAAAATTTATATCTAGCTGAAAAAAACAGTTTTTAAACAGATATATGTATGTACATTACAAAGGTATAATATTATAAATCAAATTGTCGATTAAGTAATATGAACAATACCGTGATGTTTATCATCAATATAATTGATTACTGACTTCAGTAAACTTTGGTGTACTTTATATTTATTTAAAGGTGCTTTGACTTATGTCGATTTCCTTTACACAATAGGGATTTCGATCCCGGATCAAAATTTTTTGTTTAGTCCGTATTTCATATACATGTAAATCCCTCTTCAAATATGGATTTGAAGAATTTGATCCCTGTCAAAGAAAAATTGATTTTTTTGGTGTGAAAGAACGTAAAATCACACAGAAATTGATTTCTTATTTGTAAAGGAAATCGACATTAGTTGTTATTAAAATTTGATTGTATTATTTAATCACTCATTAAATCTCATTTCAACAATGAGATTGCCACTCCGTATTTATGAATTGATTCAGATCTTTTTCAAGTTACGTTGACTACACCAACTCTTGATGGTGAATGGATGGATGCTCTTGAGCAACTCTAAGATGCATACAAATATGAAATGAATATACCAACACCTATAGCTAGATGCAATATTGAGAACAAACATCAAGTGGAACAACATTATAACATTTTTTTTGGCGACAAAACAAGTGTGGCCAAAGCTGGGTCTGAAGCGTCCAACCGTTTGATATCTTTAAAAAAAAAAGAGTTACAACAGACCTACTATGCCCTGCATTTAGGTCGCAATGCAAAAACGAGGTTCCACCAAATCAGCCCATTGCATTGTGTCGTAACATTATTGCAGAAATACAATTAAGCTAACTCATCAATAGTGTTTCGACATTGCAATTAGCACAAGAGAAAAATAACCTCAGAATGCTTCGTGGACTGTTTGGTGGTTACCGGCAAGTTTCGATTGGAAGCATTAATGGTCGGTGAGTTCAATTTTAACCACGATCAAAGCCAGTCGTTTCATTAATAATAAAAAGAACTATAACATTTTAACTTTATAAAAAAACTATAACAGACCGATTAGATTTGCAAAAATCTGAAAATATTTAACTGAGATGCGATGAGATATATGTATGTTTATTCCCTGCTCTGTCCAAAGATGAAGACTCCATTTAGAAGATTTGTACTACAACTATCCAAGTGATCTGGAAAATATTGAAAAGAGGAGCCTTATACTCCCACAACGAAATACGAAATTTCAGCAGAAAACTTTTGATATTTCAAATCGATTGAACAAGATTTCATAGAGATTGAAATGAGAAGTCTGGATTTCAACGAACTCAATGAAATCTTGCTGCACTAATTTGAAAATTCAACATTTTTCAGCTACTTTCTCCGATAGCGGTTTCATTTTTACATTATTTATGTTATCTTCAATTTTTCTACTGCATCAATAATAACATCTATGTATGTATAATAATACCATACGCAAATAAATGTATATAAAAGTTTTATATTAAGGGTATTGATGTTAACTGCGCAAGAACCTGAGAAACGAGATAATTTTATCTCCGCAGAAAAGCTGTCAAAATTTTTATGGGTAAAACTTTCTGCAAAGCTGATAAAACTATCTCACGAATTTTGATGTGGCAAGAGAAGAAATAAACCGGATAAACTAAGAAACTCTAAATTTTAAGAAATGGTTTTAAATTATTCGGCCCTATTGAGGTAACCGTCGGAGCGGAATTCTCTCCGATTTCCTACGAATCGGAGACATTTTGCTTCATGGTATTTCTCCGATCAGCTGATCGGAAATTCTGTCCGACGAAATTCAACGCATGCCATTTGTGTGCGATGAAGCACTTCTAATCGTCTTATTTCTGACACACACAAACAAAATTTTCTCCGAAATCGTCCGACAAGTTCTTGTTGCGGAATTTTTTTTTTTTTTTAGAGAAATAGTTAATTAAAATGTAAGTAATAAAGAAATTAACTTTATTTGCGTTAACTTCTGTTACCTATTTATAAAAGACTTTTTTTCTTAGGCAGAACGAAAAAACAAGTTCAAAACATACATATCGCCCTGGTATTTGAAAACTACTTGCTAAGTTCCAATTTAAGTCCTCTTACGTATTCTGCAAACGATTTGCATTTGAAACAAATATTTCAAAAAATACTCATATAAATTCGTTTCATCATTTTCTTAAACATTGAAAAATGACATAATTAGTTTTAGATGGAATTTTTTTTTATTTTAAAATGGTTTTCTGAACCACTTGGAGGACATTGGTCGCGTTCGGGTTCGTATCCAAAGGTATCCGGATTTGTTGGTGTTGTTGTAATCCCATAGGAAAAAACAACTGATTAACGAAACAGCTGATGTCAAGCAGAAATCTAAAGCTATCCAAAAATTTTTGGTATACTAAACTATCCAAGGGGAATTTTGAAGAACAGCTGACATTTCAGCTGATTTATTTTCTTTTGTGTCGAGTACAGGGTTGGCCGAACTATAACTTTTTAACATTTGTTGCGTCTAGTACTAATTTATAGGCTTTTCACACCGAACTAAAATCTCGGATTTCAGCAACAAGATTACGAAATCTCATTGAAGCGTTCGCACTGAACAGAACGAGGATTTCATTTGACGTTTCTGTCCATTTATCCTGCTTTCTCGGATATAATTTATCTTCTCTCCTTCTCTCCCCACAATTCAAATTTCAAATAGTCACTCGAGACTCGACACCATTATCTGCTTTTTATCTACCTCTTCTCTTGCTGACAATTTGCTGACAAAGCAGAACATTTCTAAAGGTTTGTTCGTTTTGACAATCTTGTGTTTGAAAGTAGATTTTGAGGAGATTTTGTCGTAATCTAGTAGATTTGGAAATCTGAAAATGTATGGGAAATCTAGTAGATTTGGATGAGATTTTGAGAATTTTGCTCGAAATCTAGATTTTGATTTGGTGTGAATAGCGTATTACTAATTGAGAAAAGTAAAGTTTGTTGCATTAAAGATCTCATTCGGATCCTACTGCAAATCTTTTATTCTTTGAACTTCAGATTATTTCTTGATATAGGAGGTATTAAACTCAAATTCTTTTAAGATTTTCATAGAAATATGAAATGATCTTAACTCTTAAACATGACTTGTTATGGGATTATATGGACATATTTAGAGCTGAGTTTTCAGAAAAGGATTCTTTTAAGACTATAAGCTTATAATCTTATTGCAAGAAGAGAAAATAGTGTTGCTATAAGATTTAAGTAGATTTAAGTAGTTTTAAGCAGCAAAAGTGTTTACCTCTTAAAATAAAAATGTTATGAAACCCAGTTCAGTTTCATAACAAGATATTAATACTTAGGTATAACAATGGGATATAAGAGAGTTGTATGGGAGTTTTTTTTTGTCAGATTTCAAGAGTTTAGCTCTGGAGAGTATGTTAGTTGGGCTTATTCATTTTTAATAAGCGAAGTGAAAATGGCTGGTCAAAAAGCTACATAATTATTGGGCTGAAGGTGGATTTACTACACAATTAAAATAAAAAATGATCGTACTGGAGTTCTATTCGACAAGTGTGCTGCGCTCCTTAAAAATAAACAGTTTCAACATAATTACCAGTTCTTGGTTTTTATTATTTTTAAAAAGTTTTTTTGATAATATTTATATGAACGTACCTTGAAACGACAGCGTCTGCTCACCAAATGTGAACAAGCACTAAAAGAAATTGTAGCTTAACTCTGTCGGCTTAAAGCTCACCGCTCATTAAAATCTCAAAAAAAAAAAAGAAACCTCGTTGGCGTGAGAAAATTTGTGGTTAAAAAATCTGCCCTTTTCAATTTACCTTTCCTCATTGCAGGATTTAATTATCAAAAATTTGAACTAAAAACTTAATAGAGACATTGTCAGTTGTATATATTTATAAGGGCTATACCATATTATATTCTTAAATATTTAATGAATTATTATAATAAAAAAAATTCATAGGATTTGTAATCCAGTATACATACATATGTATAGATAATATTAATTGTTTGTTTTGCGGATTAGCAAATGGTGTCTTGCTGCAACTAATATCTTTAAATCATGTGTTCATAATCCAAATCCTTTGATTATGCCAAAGAAAATTGTTTGTCTGCAAAAATAAACTTCCCATCTATCATGAATCATTCCTACAATTCCTCATCTTTATTGTAAATGAAACATTTTCAGTTTTTGTACAAACCTTCATAAGATCATAAATGTGCAAAATTGTTTGGTTTCCATTATTCTATTTTTTTTTATGAATTAACTACGTATGTAGCAGACGTAACAAATTGTAGTAAATTAGGCATGTAGTTGAATCGGCCAACCCTGGACGATTCACGTCTTTTTTTGACTTTGACAGTAAATGGTACCTATCCGGTTTTTGTCGTTCGCCAACGTATCGGATACTAAAGTATCTTAGATACCCTATCGGACTACGAGGTGAACGCGACCATTATTTGGAACTCAGAAACATTCCAATCATCCAATGCTGATGCTTCTTTTATTCTAATTTCTTTTAAGTACCAAAAAAAACTAAATTAAACTTAAAACAAAAAGTGTTTTAACACAAACTAAATAATTGCCTAAAATCAGTTCGCTATTTTGTGTTACTATTGAAATTGCGCAGATTGTTCTGGAGAATAAGAAATAAGCTTGAAATAAAACACGAGTTATTTTCTTGGCACACGAGAAGGAAGTGGTTAGAAACCATTTTATTTCATTTTAAGTTTTACATATCAGTGATGCCAATTTACTGAAAATTAAGTGTTTACATTCAACATCACCACTAAAGACTAATTTTCATTGTAAGCCTAATGCTTTTATTAATTTATTAACTCTTGGAGAAGGTAGCACCTTAGTCATAATATCTGCTGGCATCTGGTCTGAGGCAATGTGGGTCAAACTAATTTTACCTTCGGCGATGACATCACGAATAAAGTGGTGGCGAATATCTATGTGTTTCGTGCGTGGTCGGTAGCTTTCATTAGAAGCCAGATGGATGGCACTCTGACTATCAGAAAATAGCTTCGTGGTTGACTGATTCTGTAGAAGTTCATTCTGCAAACCCTGCAGCCATATAGCTTCTTAAACAGCGGTCCCAATTGAAATGTATTCTGCCTCTGCTGTGGATAAGGCAACTGTAGCTTGTTTCTTTGATCCCCATGAGACAGCACCGCCCTGAGATACAAAAACATATCCACTTATGGATTTTCGCTCATCCAAATCGTTAGCATAATCAGCATCGCAATATCCGATAACTTCAGCATTTCCGTTTCTTGAATAACTCAGCTTTGCATTTGAAGTGCCTTTCAGATATCTTAGAATCCTTTTCGCTGCTAACCAGTGTTGTTTACCCGGATTGTTATTGAAACGACTTAGGAAGTTCACTGCATAGCAAATGTCCGGTCGACTTATTTGAGCCGCAAAGAGTAAGCTGCCAATCAGCTCCTGGTAGGGTACCTTTTCCATTTCAGCTATTTCGGCTTCAGAACTGGAACAATTATTTTTGGACAATTTGACATTAACATCCATGGGAGTCAATACAGGATTGCATGTCTCCATGCCAAATCGATTTAACATCTGTAGGATATACTGTTCTTGGCTGATGTTCAATTCACCGGATTCTTTGTCATATTGTATATTCATTCCCAAAAATGAATTTATTTTTCCCAACTCTTTCATTTGGAATTGTGTTTTCAAATAACGTTTTAAATTATTAGAAATCTCTGGGTCTTTCGAAAAAATCAACAAATCATCTACGTAGACAGCTATTACCAAAAACTGATTTGATTTCTCGTTATTGAAATAAATGCATGGATCATATTTCGATTGACTCAGGTTAAATTTTCTTAATGCCTGACTAAGTTTTTGATTCCACGTTCTTGACGATTGTTTCAACCCATTAATTGATTTTTTTAATTTTAGTACTTTCTTACTATCAATATTAAGACCTTTCGGTGGAACAATGAAAATATCTTGTAATAACTCACCCTGCAAAAATGCTGTTATTGCATCAAGTTGTTCGATGTGTAAATTCAGTTTTGTTGCAAGCGAGAGCAAGTACCGCAGTGAGCTATACCTGATGACTGGCGAATAAACCTCATCAAAATCGACACCTTTCCGCTGAGCGCATCCTTTTGCGACCAATCTCGCCTTATGTCGAACAACTGCACCGCTCGAATCTGTCTTACTCTTAAACACCCATTTTGTGCTTAAAGCTTTTCTGCCAACTGGTAAATCGACCACATCCGACGTTTCATTTTGTTCCAACGAATCAAATTCTTCTTCTACAGCTTTTTTCCAACATGAGGCATTTGGTCCAGAAATCGCCTCATTATATGTTTCAGGGTCATCATTTTCAGTTCCGGAGTTTACAAACGTAACATAGTTCTCAAATTTTGTTGGTTTTGGCACTCGTGTTGAACGTCGCACAGGTTCGTCACCACTGAATACTAATCCGGATGATACAAAATCAGAAGATGCAGATTCATCTGGATCAGATTCACTTTCAGTCGCTGTTCTATATGATGATTCTTCAGTATCGCCATCAACAACATCAACATTAGACTCTAACATTGTTTCTTCGTCTTCGCTACTCTCATCAGTAGGAACAACATCCTCGATAACATCAGCAGCAGCAACATCTTTGACATTATCATCACCAACAACATCCTCGACAACATCATCAGCAACAGAATTCTTATACAGCAACACATTACCAACAACTTCTTCACTCCGAGCATCAGAATTAGAATTTACCTTCAAATCCCCCACAAAATTCTCATTGTAGCGACAGTTTTCTAAAAACTTTACCTCTCTGGTGATATTCATCGTCTTCTTAGCAGGATTATACATTCTATACCCTTTAGTATTTTCAGCGTAACCAACCATGATACACTTTATGGATTTCACATCAAACTTGCGACGCTTTTGTTTTGGAACCATGACCATACCCACTGAGCCGACGACACGCAAATGAGATAAATCTTGCTTTACACCAGACCAGACCTCTTCTGGACACCGACTTTCTAAGCTCTTAATTGGCGTTCTGTTTATCAAGTATGCAGCAGTATTCACTGCTTCTCCCCAATAGCTCTTGTCCAGACGACCATCAAACAAGAGACAGCGAGCCTTCTCCACAATGGTTCGGTTCATCCTTTCGGATTTACCATTCTGCTCGGGACAATACGGTGCAGATGTTTGATGCACTATTCCTGACGATTCAAAACATTTTCGCATTTCTTTATTAACGAACTCGGTGCCGTTGTCAGAACGAAATATTTTTATTTTCTTATTTGTCTGATTTTCTACTTGTTTTTTAAAAGCAAAAAATTTCGAAGCAACCTCATTTTTCCCTTTCATAGTATAAACAAATACTTTTTTGGAAAAATCGTCGAGAAACAAAACATAGTACCTGGCTCCACCTATGGATGGCACTTCCATTGGGCCACAAACATCAGAGTGAATCAACTGCAAAATATCTGTGGTGCAACTAGTTGATGGTTTGAATTTGATTTTACATTGCTTTCCCTCGCAACAAGTAATGCAGGAATCCTCGCCTTTACTATCGAGTTCAACCCCCACATCAGCTGATTCCAACTGCTCCAACGCACCTGTACTCGGATGCCCCATACGCCTATGCCAAAGTTCTCTCTTTGCCGAAATGAAAGCAGAATTCGTACATGGAATATTCAACTTATACACCTTGTCATTTAAAGTTGCAGTCGCGAATAGTCTCCGCCTGTGATCAAGAATAGAACACCCTTTGTCGTCAAATTGAATATAATTTCCTTTCTGCATAGTTTGGCTTATTGACATCAAGTTAACACAAATTTTTGGTACATATAACACATCATGCAAAACAACTTCATTTACATTCTTACTTGTTCCACAGAAATGTCACCTCTACCAAGAACATCCAGCTTTGTACCATCTGCCAACACAACGAAATCTTTCTTCGGGAACTCTACATATTTCTCAAACAGTTCAGCATTCCTTGTCATATGAGACGACGCTCCAGAGTCCACAAACCAATGAACTCGACTGTCCTGATGTAGAACCGAATATGACACGTAAGCAGAAAATTTCCCTTTGCTCTCAGATGAAGGTTTCGGACAATATTTCTTGATGTGACCATGACCACCGCAGCCAAAACATTTTACACCTCTGCCTTGCTTCTTACTTTTGCCTCGACTGCCGAATGTCACCATCGCTTGTTCCCTGGAATCTGATCCTTTGCTATATGAATCGAAATCCTGCAACAACTTGGCCTTGATCGAGTCAGCTGTAATTGCGATCCCACTGCTTTCGATGCCCATTATCATAGGCTGAAATTCTCCAGGCAAGCCACTCAAAAGCAGACTACCTATCCATTCATCGTCGACTTTTAATTTGATGGAGTTCAATTTGTTTGCTGTTCCAATTATCTTGTTCACATACTCTTCTATGGACGAACAATTTTCCAATCGAGTAGTGGTTAATTCTCGTAGAAGCCCAACTCTCCTAGTCAGTCCCGAGTCATCAAAAATACTGGATAACTTCGTCCAGACTTCTTTTGGTGTAGTCGCTTCTTTTATATGGACATACAGAGACGAATCAATCAGCAATATAATTTTGGCTTTGGCCTGAGCCAATTTCTCAACCTTCGTCTCCGTACCCAGCACGGAATCCCACAATCCATCAAGGATTAGATAATTTTCGACCGCAAACTTCCACGTATCAAAATTTTCTCGGCCTTTTAGGCGCTCAATGGACGGCAAAATACTCAGAGACATATTTTTGTTTTTTTTTTTTTTTATTTACTTCCTCTCACAACTATTTCTTAAATTTTAGGGCACATAACCTATTGAAATTGCGCAGATTGTTCTGGAGAATAAGAAATAAGCTTGAAATAAAACACGAGTTATTTTCTTGGCACACGAGAAAGAAGTGGTTAGAAACCATTTTAGGTGTGTTTTTTTTGCAAGTCCATATAGAATTGTAAAAAAAAACGACATCGGGACTAATGGCCAAACCACAATCTCGCGTTTGGTCGGTCGGGCTTTGACATTTTGAATAAAAACAATAGACTCTTATGAGGCAATCTGAAATGTTACCTCCGGCGTTGCGACCGCTTTATATCGTAATATCGTAAACGTCAGACCAACGCCAGGCCAAAGCAAAAGTAGATCTATTTTCTATTCGGTCGGGCGTTTGACAGTTCATTGTCGGCCGTATTTTGTATTTGTTTTGAAAGTTGAAAATTGAAGTGAAATAAGAAGTAAGTAATTGAAGTTCTTTTTTGCCTGGGAACTCCTTGCGAAAAATACCTTTAAAAAAATCAAACAAAAATAATTTCAGTGGCAGATACTACTTACATAAGGGTGAGAAATAATCTACACCTTGGAGAAATTGGTTTTCTCCAAGAATGCTTTTCTAGTTCTGGCTCGATAAAAGTTCTCAACAAAACGAATGTTGCCGGTTTCATTCGGGTTATTTTAAAAAAATGTTCTGGATCGTGCTTTTGCATTGCATCATAATTAAGAGCAAAGAATCCATCAGTGTCTCTACTTAAATTGAGCTCCCGAACCCATCGCTGCCTTTCTATTTTTTTTTTCGTCGTTTTTAAATGCCTCATACCCAGCATAGCTCACAACACCGAACAAGGAAAAGTCAAGGAGGTCATCAAGATCATCCATATCGGCCATATCCATCTCTTGTTTAAGAAAATAGCTTTACAAATTATCTATTTTAAATGCCCAAAATTTAAAATACGCAATATTATATACCTTGTAAATTAATAAACAGTAACAAAATTCATTGGAATATAACAATTAAGTAGGTACTTATCAAAGATGTCATGGAAATGTTAGTCAACGCTCGAAGTTTGAAGCTAAATTTCGTTTTACAAATGCTACGTTCGCGCTTTTTGACACACAAAATCGTATATACGATCAAACGCCCATTTAACGCCGGACCGACGAACGCGAGATTGTGATTTGGCTATAAGCGCTTTACATGCAAATGCAACAACTACTTAAATCTATACAGAGTTAGCTAAGACCAGATAATTATCGAGAGTTAATCTAAGGCCGGTATTCACCGAGCGCTCATAACTTAAGAAGCTCATAAACGTATTCACCAAGCAATATTAGTGAAGATCTACGAGCGCTCTTAAAAGTTAGGAGTGGTCCCGACCACTCCTAACTTACGAGCGCTCTCTTCGAAAATTTGTTCGCTTGTGCGTGTGCCACGCACGCATTTGACTCGAATCCATGTGAGCAATGCTAAGTAGAAGAGTATCCATTTGCTGTCAAGACCAACATTACACAACATTTCACATTTTGGGTATGCCTGAACAAGAGAGAGTGGCTCTCATTTTCGAACTTCGAAAAACACTTGCGAGTGGTTGGTGAATACCGCACAGAAATTTCAAGTTAAGAGCCTCGTAAAGTTAAGAGCCGTTTAGGAGCGCTCGGTGAATACGAACCTAAGACCCGATAAAAATGGTGATGCCAAAATAGTTGTCGGGGAATTAAACTTCCGAACACAGGGGTCGGGGTACTGAAAGAAAGGTTCCAAATTTAATAGGGCACTCTGCCAACACCAAGTTAATTTACTAAGTACAAGTAGATTTATTTAACTATTTACAAATGTATTTATGTACAAAAACGCGACCAAGTAGCGAACGAATGTCAATGTCCAAAATGTTACGATTCCAAAATGATACCCAATGTACCAAAACGAATGCCAAAATGTTACTGCGACGACCAAGTCCAAAACGAAACGAATGCCAATAATCGACTGCCAAGACCAAGTCCAAGTCATGGCCTCGAAGCCACCAGCCAGTGTCCAAAAATGCAGCGTCACCACAGCTCCCATAGGTGAAGGGAGTCCAGTAGCTGGTACCATGCCCACGCCTTCGATATCCAACGGCACACCAGAAAGAATGTGCCGACACCAGCAGCTATTGCCATGATCCGTGGGATAGTCATCTGAGGGTAAGCCATCAACGTTGAGTTGTTTGTTTGTTCTTCCAAGAACTATACTCGAACCTCCAGTGTACTGCTATATTTATCCATGCAAAATATAGGGCAGCAACGATCGGTTGGCGACAATAAGTATCTGGTATCCATAGTCCAGACTGTTATCAACCCATGGTGCCATGCTATGCTATCCACTGTATACGATCCCTCATATGACTATACGGAGTGTGTGTGCCTGTGTGCCTTGTGCACAGAAAAGTATCTCTTATCGTCACTGGCCCGTGGGTGACGATTTCGTTGGGTGATGTGTAGCCGATAGAAAAGTATCCATCGTCGCTGGCTTGCATGGTGATATCTATCGCTATAGATATACCCGAAGGTGGCATCAAAATGTGTCGCAATTCGATGGCCATCGAATGGAATGTATGAAATGCTGATGCTCGGCTGGTGGTGGGTGCGGAGGGCACCAAGTATTTGGTAGACACAAACGATGTGTCAGCGATGACCCTGATGAAGGGTTTATTCTCTCGGTCATCGGTTGATGACCAGACATCCTGCCCGGTCGAACCTCTGGTTCGAAACATGATGTCATCTAAGTCCTAGTTGGCCATGTTGAGGTAGGTATCGGAAGGATATGGCTACTACCTAGTTTCTCTGTGTTATGCGTTGTAGTCGACCAAGCGACTTAGCTTCTGAACAGGTCGTCGGCACTCGCCGGCCTGTGTTTGAAGGGTAGCATTGCGGACCAGGCCATCACTGCCCGGGTGCACTGCAATAACTCGACCAAGTCTCCAAAGGGTGGGAGGAAGATTCTCATGACGGACCAGAACGATGTCACCAACTTGAATCTCTGGCTCACGTTTTTCCCATTTACTCCGATTTTGCAGGGTAACCAAGTATTCCTCACTCCATCTCTCCCAAAACTCCTGATGCACCTTGCGCATCCATTGATAGTGCTTCAATCGGTTGATAGGTATATCGCCAATCTGAGGTTCAGGCACTGCGATGAGGGAACCACCTATCAGAAAATCAGCTGGGGTGAGTGCCATCTTGTCTTCAGGGTCGTCATGTAGCGGGACCAGGGGCCTCGAGTTGAGGCAGGCCTCTATCCTGGTTGCTAATGTATGAAGTTGATGGTACCATAAGGATTGGGCCCCGACCAATCGCTTCAAATGATGTTTGGCAGACTTCACTGCGGCTTCCCAAAGACCGCCTTGATGGGGTGCGCCAGGGGTGATGAAATGCCATGTCGTGCCTGCGTTGGCTAACGCTTGTTGATTGTAGTGGGATTGGAAATGTGCCAAGTCTTCCTTCATGATCCGGTTGGCCCCCACAAAGGCCGTTCCATTATCACTGTACAAATGAGCGCAAGGACCACGTCTGCTCGTAAATCTAGTGAATGCATCGAGAAACGTCTGCGAAGCCAAGTCTTCGATTACTTCCAGATGTACTGCTTTCGTTGCCATACAAACGAAGATGGCCAAGTAGCCCTTGACCGTTGTGCGGGAGCGCTTGTTCCCAACTCGAAGGGTGAAAGGTCCGCAATAGTCCACACCGGACGATTGAAAGGGCCGTGCTGGATTCACTCTAGGGCTCGGTAACGGAGCCATCTGTTGTCTCAATAATACTCCTCGGTGGCGCCGGCATATGACGCATTTATGTAGGAATGATCGCACAGCTTGTCGACCATGCAGAATCCAATACTTCTGCCGCAAAAACTGTAACATAAGTTGCACTCCACCGTGCATAGTTGTGGTATGTGCGTGTTGGATGAGTAGCCAAACCAAAGACCCTGTTTTGGGTAGGACCATGGGGATAACCGTTGGCCATGCGGTAGTGGAGCGTGTGTAAGTCGGCCTCCGACTCTTAATACTCCTCGGGTGTCCAAATATGGGTTCAAGGACAGTAATGGGCTGGAACTTGCAAGTGGAGATCGGCGACGGAGATGCTCTATCTCTTGCGGGAAACTGTTGCTCTGCTCATTTCGAATAACTCTCTCTAGGGCGTGGTCGAGCTCGTCTGCTCCAACCACCGGGTTCTTCATCAAATGCCGATAAGGCTTTAACCATCTTAACATGTAGGCTACGGTCCGTAGCATCTTGTTCTGTGAACTGAACCGCTCCGCCAATGGGATGACCACGCCATTTCGTAGTCTCGTGGATACTCTGGAATCGGTGACGGTAATACCAGCAAAAACCGCCGTCTTGACCTCTTGGTCAACCTGGGTGATGTCATCAGGGTTGAGCTGCCCGGCTGGAAATAGCGGGAGTTGGCCTGCTGCTAACCATGATGGACCTTGCCACCATAAAGTGTGTTGAAGAAGGCTCGTGGCTGAGAGACCTCTACTTGCACAGTCTGCTGGGTTCTGGGCAGACCGCACATGATGCCAGTGCTCTGGTGATGTGAGTTCTTGGATCTGTCGCACTCGATTAGCGACATATGGCTTGAGTACGGACGGCTCTTTCCGTAACCAGCATAGAACGATACGGGAATCGGACCAAAGGTAATAAGGTGACGTCTTTAGACCCAAAGCGTTACGCACGTTCTCTAACGTGACTGCCAGAAGAGAGGCGGCACATAGTTCCAACCTTGGAATCGTGGCTCCCTTCAGAGGGGCAACCTTAGTTCGGGACGTCAGGAGCGAGACGTGAACTTGGTTGCACTCATCGATCGTGTGCAGGTAGATGACTGCAGCATAGGCTCTCGAGCTGGCATCACAGAACCCATGGATAGTCGTCAAACTTCTGTGATGCATACCTAACCATCTCGGGACTCGGATTTGATTCAAGTGGAGAAGTCCCTCTCGAAATGATGTCCATTGTTGTGCTAGCTCTGGAGGTAGAGGCGCATCCCATGTGAGGCCTGCTGACCAGAGGGTTTGGATGAAAACCTTTCCCACAATTACAACGGGAGCAAGTAGTCCAGTCGGGTCGAATAACTGAGCTACTTCACTGAGGACTCGCCGTTTCGTGGCCGAAGAGCCGGCTGCTTTTAATTCCACCAGGAAGAAGAGCTCGTCAGCTGTGGGGTCCCAACGTAGACCAAGGACAGTGGCAGTTGGGCATTCTATAACGAGCTCTGTGGAAAGAGAAGAAGATACATTGTTAGATACCTTACCAATTACCTCTGCGCAATTCGAGTTCCATTTGCGCAACTTAAAGTGTCCAGCCAAGAGGACCGTATTGATGTCCGCTGCCAAGCGGATGGCTTCTGCTTTACTGCTACAGCTTGTGAGAAGGTCGTCCACGTAAAAGGCCTTCTCAATTGTTTCTCGGGCTGCCCTGGAGCGGGTTGGATCGCGCACCAAGTGCTGATTGTCCTGTGCACACTGCATCATGGACCTTACGGAGGTGTAAGGACTGGAAGCCATACCATAGGTGACCGTCTTCAGTCGGAAAACTGCGAGCTGGTCTGATGGGGATTCTCTCCAAAGAATCCGTTGGAAGTCTCGATGTTCGGGTGCCACCAGCACCTGGCGAAACATCTTCTCGACGTCGGCTGTCAAGGCTATGTTGAAGCGACGGAATCCAAAAATCACGTTAACAAGGGACTCTTGTATGGTGGGACCGACCAATTGGATATCATTAAGGGAGACACACCCGTTGTGGTCCGTGCGGATGCATTGAATACCACTCGAAATTTATCCATCACAGCATGATGTGGAATGTAATAGCACTCTGGGTGATCGCCATGTTGATCAACCCTTTCCATGTGGCCGAGGTTCTCGTACTCTCTCATAAAGGTAGTGTAGTTCTCTCGTAGCTCTGGATTGCTGACAAGGCGACGTTCTAGGCAGTAGAATTGTCGCAGTGCGGACCGGTAGGAGTCCCCCAAAGTGGGCGCATCGTGCCGAAACGGAATCTGGACCATGTATCTTCCATCGGGCGTGCGAGAGTGGGTTAGCAGGTAGTGTCGACTGCACTCGTCTTCTCTGGTCTCATCCAGGGAAGCTTCTTCTAGTTTCCAAAAGTTCTTCACCAGCTCTTCCAGGTTGTGATCCGCTGCACCTCGGTTCAAGAATGTTCGGGCGGGAACTTGTGTCTGCGTCTGGGCGGTTGGACCAAAAACCACCCAACCAAATCGGGTCTTCTGTGCATGTGGCTCGTGCGGTAGTCCATGAATCACCGCATCTTCTACTAGGAGGCCCCAGACGTCGGCCCCCAAGAGGACGTCAATTGGACCAGGAGTACCCAAGTGTTTATCGGCCAGAGGGAGGCCAGATATATGCGACCAACGAGATACGTCCACTGGTGTATCAGGCAAGATTGAAGTGATCACAGGGATGACCAAGGCATTGATAGTCATCGTGAGTGAAGATCGCGTCGAACGGAGTGACGCGTCACCTGGCCGTGAGCGTTAGAGGCTTTGGAGGCGCCAATGCCATGTACGGCTACCTCCACTCGGGACATTGTGAGCTTGAGTCTGTGGGAGAGATCAAGTGTAACAAAACTTACCTGCGATCCAGGATCGCAGAGACATCGAACCATGTGCTTCTCAGATGAGCTACCAAATGCGTAGACTAGGGCTGTAGCTAGCAAAACGGTAGCAGGTTGTGTAGGGAGTCACTCTTCTTCCTCATATAGCTCGACCGGACCCAGAATCCGGCTTTCCAAATCCGTCGGAGCAGCTGCTGGCTTCTTGGATGTGGCGCCCTTTCTCACAGGCGCCTGCGGGTTGTCATTCGAATAGCATAGTAGCGTATTGTGTCGCTTACCACACCTTTGGCAGGACAGGTTGGACGGGCACTGGGAGGCGCTGTGTCCTTGCTTCAAGCAGTTGAAGCAGCCGTTGGCATCACGGACGGCATTCAAGCGCTGTCGGGAATCCATGTCCCTAAACTTACTACACTGGGCCGATCGGTGCGGTTGCTTGCAGAACACACACTGCAGGGGATTGGCGGCCGTAACATGAGCTCTTCTCACCTGTGGCTGCTGGCGATTACGTCTAGTTGAAGTACCCGGGACGACTCTCTGTAGACCAGATGTGGACGGGGTAGTCCTTTCATCCTCTAAGCTGTGGGCACGAGAGCGGAGGAAAGTCATGAATGTTGCCAAGGTTGCAATCTCCTTGGGCTTGCGTTGCATACGCCAAGCTCGTTTGGTTCTGGGTGGCAAGCAACGCGTTACCACCAGGACTATCCAGGCATCCCAATGATCCACCGGTAGGTCCATCACTCTCAACGCCCTCACAGTGTCCTGCACGGTATCCACTATACCTAGGATCACCTTGGCGGACTCCTCTGACTCAACCGGCAGGTCCAACAACCGGTTCATGTGTGCGTCGGAGAGGAGACTCGGGTCATCGAATCTCTCCGTCAACTCGTTCCAGAGTTCCTCATATCCTCCACTGTAGATGGCTCCCACCATCCCTACATCACTCGTGTGAACTGCGCTCCGCAGTTTCTGAAGCTTGTAGGCCTCGGGTAAGTCTGGATTTGCGTGTATTAGGCTCTCAAACGCGTCCTTAAAGGCCAGCCACTTATGCCAACTTCCATCAAACTCTGGGATCTCGACTGGGGCCAACTTCATCTCAAGTTTGGCAGTCGGTGCTGGAGCGGGTGTGCTCGGTGTAGGTACCATGACCAGTCTGTCTCTAGTTTGCAGCTCGGCTATTCTGCGCTCCAAGACGGCAGTAGCATCACTGTGTTGCGACTGAATCACATGCAGCAAGGCGTCGTGTGCAGTGTAATCTGAGTCGGTGTCTTTCACTTCGGCCAGGCACGCATCGTGGGCCGCCAGGAACTTGTCAAACTGCTGGTCCAGAGTTCGCCGTTCAACGTCAGTACGGATGACATCCCAGGCGGATAGATCACCTGTCGTAATTCTAGAATGCAAGCGCTTGATGGCTGTGCATGCGGCAGATCGCTTCGCTAATTCACTCATATTGGTCACACAAATTTAACAAATGTTTGTCGCAGGGGACACAGAAATTTCACCAATGTTTGTCGCAGGGGACACACGTAAACCACCAATTAATTGTCGCAAGGGACACACGAAAAACCACCAATTAATTGTCGCAAGGGACACACGAAAAACCACCAATTAATTGTCGCAAGGGACACCAAATGTTCACTAATTGATTATTCCTCACAGGAGGCACCAAAATGTCGGGGAATTAAACTTCCGAACACATGGGTCGGGGTACTGAAAGAAAGGTTCCAAATTTAATAGGGCACTCTGCCAACACCAAGTTAATTTACTAAGTACAAGTAGATTTATTTAACTATTTACAAATGTATTTATGTACAAAAACGCGACCAAGTAGCGAACGAATGTCAATGTCCAAAATGTTACGATTCCAAAATGATACCCAATGTACCAAAACGAATGCCAAAATGTTACTGCGACGACCAAGTCCAAAACGAAACGAATGCCAATAATCGACTGCCAAGACCAAGTCCAAGTCATGGCCTCGAAGCCACCAGCCAGTGTCCAAAAATGCAGCGTCACCACAGCTCCCATAGGTGAAGGGAGTCCAGTAGCTGGTACCATGCCCACGCCTTCGATATCCAACGGCACACCAGAAAGAATGTGCCGACACCAGCAGCTATTGCCATGATCCGTGGGATAGTCATCTGAGGGTAAGCCATCAACGTTGAGTTGTTTGTTTGTTCTTCCAAGAACTATACTCGAACCTCCAGTGTACTGCTATATTTATCCATGCAAAATATAGGGCAGCAACGATCGGTTGGCGACAATAAGTATCTGGTATCCATAGTCCAGACTGTTATCAACCCATGGTGCCATGCTATGCTATCCACTGTATACGATCCCTCATATGACTATACGGAGTGTGTGTGCCTGTGTGCCTTGTGCACAGAAAAGTATCTCTTATCGTCACTGGCCCGTGGGTGACGATTTCGTTGGGTGATGTGTAGCCGATAGAAAAGTATCCATCGTCGCTGGCTTGCATGGTGATATCTATCGCTATAGATATACCCGAAGGTGGCATCAAAATGTGTCGCAATTCGATGGCCATCGAATGGAATGTATGAAATGCTGATGCTCGGCTGGTGGTGGGTGCGGAGGGCACCAAGTATTTGGTAGACACAAACGATGTGTCAGCGATGACCCTGATGAAGGGTTTATTCTCTCGGTCATCGGTTGATGACCAGACAATAGTATTATCTATATGTTATCGATAATTTGCTCAGAGACGTCAAAAGTGAAGTTTTTGGATTGGTTGATGCTAGTCGTCAATAAGCTGACAAATGTCATAGCGTACACAGTGCTTCCAGCTGTGTGGAAAAAAAGCTCCTTAATCCCGATGTCGTTTTTTTTTTACAATTCTATATGGACTTGCAAAAAAAAACACACCTTTTATTTCATTTTAAGTTTTACATATCAGTGATGCCAATTTACTGAAAATTAAGTGTTTACATTCAACAGTTACTAAGGAATTCAATTATGTACCAATTTAGATATACTATGTATGTTAATTGGAAAAGGTTTTTCCTTCGGCTGTTTTGGTCACATTAGTTTTAGTAATGAAACAAAGTGTGTTGCATATACTTATCCCGACGACGTTTGGACAGGGATTGCTGTCTTCTTCAGGGGAAATTTTTTTATTGTATAAAAAAAAAATATAAATATTTTATTACAAATTTTATACAACAAAATTAAACAATAAAAGCTAAACTTACACTTTTACAGCCTTATTTATTATTTCTCACTAATACTGGGTTCAACCTCGGAATAGTTAAACCGAGCCGAAGCACTTATACTTCGGGTTTACGCCACGTCAAACAAATCCTTATTTAAAATTATTTTCTTAGCCGTTTTAGCTACGCCTTCCTTATGTCAAATATACTAGGAAAAAAAAGTGACAAATCTAAAACTCTGGTTATTATACACCTAAATCAAACCCCAGCTGATTTCCATTATTATTCATTTTATTATCATTATATACATATTGGAAATTGGATACATTTAAAATTGGATTGTATAAAGTTCAAATCCAATAAATGAATGTACCAACCACATTGCGTTCCCAATACCGTACAACTGTTAGAGCGTTTGGAAAATATAAATAATTTATTATTGCAAAATATCTATTCTTTATGTCTTAGTAAGAAACGAAAACAAATTGCTTACACTCCTTTTTGTAAATTTCACAAGATGTCATCTCAAAATGACATTTAGATACTAAAACGGCCTTAAACCTCCTATGAACCAGTTTTAGCTTATTCCACTGCTATTAATCGTGGATTTTCATTATAAATAAGGTTTTCAGGATTAGAGCCGTTGTAAAGTCGAAGTAACTTTACTCCGTCGCTAAAACGAGTTAGTAAATAAGGCTGTTAGAATATAATTTAAAAAAATAAACTACATTATTTGTGAAACAATTTATTATACCACTTCTAATATAGAAATTAGTCTTAAACTAAAATTAAGAGAGAAAAGATAGAGAGATAGGTAGCGGGAAGTAATTGTCTGAGATGTTTTGTGTGTCCTGTTTACGATTCATATTGTTTTTGTTGTTCACTATATGCAGTGTTTCGAGGGTATAACGCTAAACAGGACACAGAACATCTCAGCGGTATACTGCTCGCTAGTCACATAGACATTTAATACCTACTCTAAATCAATTTTAGAATGGGAGTCGACTCTAAATATTGTGTTTTTAAAACGAGAACAGACTTTTTGTTAATTTTAAAAGACATAAACTATACTCTAACGTTAAAGTGCTCGTCTAACTTTAACAGCAGCAAATAGCTGGTTTATCTTCTAAAAGTATACTTTATTCATATAGACAATGGTCATTTCATACCAAAGCATATCGAAGTAAAAAGTTTACTGATGTTTTATTCGATTTTTTAAAAGATGTGCTTTGTAAATAGACTGGAATCACTGAATATAAAAATGCTCTACGATCAACAAATCTGTACATACAAATGTACATATCGCACCCTTAGAATGAAAGTGACCTAACTCAAAATTCCCATAACTTCTGATTTCGCAATAAACTGACCTTAAAATGGGATCTCTAAAGCCCAGTGGTGAAAAAGATACCGAAATATGAGTAAGAAAGGGATACAGTCTATACATCGGTCACTTGAAATTGAAATATGTGAGAGATACATTCAATTCAAACTTACTCAAAACTATACTTTCTTGAAGACTTTACTGCTGATTTCCAACAAATTGCTATTTTTCAGTTAGGTCACTTTCGTTATAAGGTGTGCAATATGTTATCTATGCATGCCGAGACGAGTATAGTCAAATTAATTTGCACATTTCAACAACAAAATTGAATTTTTGTGCTGTGAAATAGCTATATATGCTTCATTTCCATCTAAAATAATGTAAATAACTTATAAACAATCAAAATCTGTACCGACGTGGTATAAAAAATGTTTTTTTTATTTTTGTTTGTGAAGTTGTGTTCAACGTAAATTCGCTTTGGTTCTGTTGTAAAACCCACATTGGTTAGAAGAATTGTATAACGTGTTTAAAATTATGAAAAAGTTAGACAAAGTCTCCAAGCTAAACGACTGCTTTAAGTAGAGCCGGTTTTATTGCTTAAACGAGAACTGTTTAAAACTTTGCGATATCGCATTTAATGTTCTTTATATAGAAGTCAGATAAACAAGATATTTTTTTGTTTGATTTATTTTGGCTGGTATTCACCGAGCGCTCTTAAACGGCTCTTAACTTTACGAGGCTCTTAACTTGAAATTTCTTTGGGGTATTCACCAACCACTCACAAGTGTTTTTAGAAGTTCGAAAATGAGAGCCACTCGCTCTTGTTCAGGCATACCCAAACTGTGAAATGTTGTGGAATTTTAGTCTTGACAGCAAATGGATACTCTTCTACTTGGCATTGCTCACATGGATTCGAGTCAAATGCGTGCGTGGCACCTCTTTAGCAAACAAACTTTCGAAGAGAGCGCTCTTAAAATTTAGGAGTGGTCGGGACCACTCCTAACTTTTAAGAGCGCTCGTAGATCTTCACTAATATTGCTTGGTGAATAGGTTTATGAGCTTCTTAAGTTATGAGCGCTCGGTGAATACCAGCCTTATTCTGTTCATTCATTCATTTATTTTGTTTTTAATGTACACTAGTGTGCAAAGGGAACATTGTGTTTCGTTACGTCTTAACGTTACGAAAAACATTTTCTTTTTTCACTCTTATCAGAACAGAACTGTCAAAAAAATAAAAACAAACAAGATAAATAAAAACAACATGAGTGTCGTCAAAATCTTTATACCAAAAAATATATTTTACAAAAAAAGTGAATTCAATATCTTTGGTGAAATACAAATAACTGAAAAGTCCATATCATATTTTATCATTTCTGACGAAAATCGAAATGAATTACGGCATCTAGGCTACGTGGTACCGCTAGGCAGGGAAATTAATAAAGATGTTTCCATGATATTTTCCTATGATTCACAGCATTCATCAATTTATTTAACTAAACTCAATATTAAAACATCAAGTACAACAGTTCCAAATATTTTTCTTTACGATTCGAATAAAATTGTACAATTGCACTATCCAAAACAAAAAATATGCAAGTATGATGGAAATCCAGGAGACACACGAATGTTATATGAACTTCTCATCTCATTCCAAAAGAAACCAAATAAAACTGCTAACCGACAAGCAGTTCTTGCCACTTTGCTAACATTTGTATGGGAATGCATTCACAGATCTTTTGCAGTTGTAGAATACCCGCCGATATCTTGGGGCTTCAAAAAATTGGTTTTATCTGAACAATATACAAAATGGAAGATAATCAATTCTACGCGGTAAGTTGATTGATGCATTATACAATAATCACAAATATTGAATTTGAATGTTTCAGCCAAAGAAGGGCTAATATTATATTGGACAAATTACTGGGCATTATTGTCATGGTTACTCTATTGCTTTTCATTACAAAACCAGGTGATGATCTCATTCAAATCTCACACGTAAGTAAACTTTAATCGAAGAGTTTTACGCGAAATAGTTTGAATCACCAAAAAAATGCAAGAACTAGGTATTAACTGTATTTCAAACTTTTAAAATATCCTATTAAACGCATTTCCGCCAATATAATTCCTACATAACAATTTATTTAAATAAACATTATGTCGTTGCTATCTCCATAGTTATGTTTTTCCTGAAACCAGATAGCGAAACACCCACTTAAATTTTTAAATCTATTTGCTATGTAGTTTGTCATTCAACTGCTAAGGCAACTATTAGGAGGCCTTAAAGGAAGCCCAATCGGTTTGAAATTGAACGATCATTTGAATAATTTCTTTTTGGATTGCTTTACGTATCATATTGATTTGTGGGCAACTTTCCTAGGTGAGTCATACTAAGGTTATTCATTCCATTATAATTTCCATTAAATTAATTTTTTTAGATCTAATTGAACCAATTGTTCGACAGCTTTTCGTGCCAATGGCTTTACTAGGTTTGATGGGATTTTCATTTCAAATTGCAATGTTAGCTGATTTAATAAGTCTTGTTGGTTTGCACGCTCATAGCTTTTATATCTATACAGCAGTGTAAGATTTTTGTGTGTTTATGTTAAAAAAAAAGATGGTTTCATTCTCATTTTTTTTTTCTTAGATTGTACAAAATTGAAATCAAAGGCCTTCAAGTATTATGGAAAGTTGTTTTAGGAAAGCGCCGGAATCCACTTAAAAGTAAGTAAATTGTTTTAAAAGAATTACAGTGGCAGATATTTTGTATACACAAACGATTGTCTTTGAATTTGTAAGAAAGGCCACTGAAAGCAATAAAGTAATAATAGTAGATAATAAATGAATAGTATGTAGTATCCTATTTCAGGATAAGAAATCTAAAAAAATGACTGGGATACTAATTTTGATCCATGCCAACAAGATTTTAAAACTAAACTGTATTTTCGGAAGGTTTTTGATAGCTCGGTTCCTTGTAAAACTCAAATACAAACTACTAAAAAGACAAAAACCTCCCTTTTAACAACCGCTTTGAATCTTTTGTATCCTCTAGGAAAAAGTACAGATAATAAATTTAGATAGATATTACGTCCAGTGCAAACAAAAATGGTCGTAAGTTTTTTTTCCACACCAATTACCGTTAAAGGCGGTCAGCCTTCAGACGAATAGGGGGAACAACATGTAGCATACGAAAACATGCACGTGCCGTAACTATTCGGGACTGGTGGAAGTGTGATCATAGCCTCTTCGCGGCGGCCGCTAGAAACAAGCCTTTTAAAAAAGGTTTGGCTAATATGATCAGGCTGGTTCCTCAGGTTGGCGACAGGTTAATTCCCTGTCCCGTAAAACTTAATGAATTTCGAGAACGACAACAAGCCTCGGAAACGGACTGATTTCACGACGACAACCTACGCAAAGAAAAAGGAAAAACGATTTACGAATTTTCTTATGGAACGTACGATCGCTCTATAGAGCTCGAGCTGCTCAGCAGCTAGCCGATGCCCTGTCAAAATATAAAGCTGACATAACAGCTCTTCAAGAAATCAGATGGACAGGGAATGGTGTTTTACAGAAGAAAGAATATGACATATACTACAGCTGTCATACAAAACACCATGTGCTCGGGGTAGGCTTCCTAGTCAGCGAAAAAATGAAGTCTACTATCATCGGCTTTAACGCTATAAGCGAAAGGCTATGCACCCTTCGCGTGCGAGGCAAATTTACGAACATCAGCCTCATTAACGTTCACGGACCTACGGAGGAGTCCTCAGACGAAGAAAAAGAGACTTACTACGAACAAGTCGAGAGGGCCCTCAATGCCTGTCCAAGGTATGATGTTAAAATCATCCTTGGGGATTTGAACGCAAAAATAGGTCGGGAGCCGGTATTCAGGCATTACGCAGGCACCCATAGTTTGCATGAGAACACTAATGACAATGGACTTCGAGTCTTAGAATTGGCAGCATCGAAAAACATGGTAGTTGCGAGTACCAGGTTCCCGCGTAAAGATATCTACAAAGCCACCTGGGTATCACCTGATGGAGTCACTCGTAACCAAATAGACCACGTGTTGATAGACCGTCGCCACTACTCGAACTTGATGACGGTACGAACGTACCGAGGTGCCAATATCGACTCGGATCACTATCTTGTTGGTATGGTTTTCCGAGGGCGGATTGCCTTGCGAAGACGCATTGCATCCGCCGATCAGGTTCGAATCAACACGGCTGCCCTGCGCAATGAAAACACCAGTAACACCTTTGGTAATGCGTTAGGACTCGCCCTAGAAACACCTTATTTAGGGAGAGTAAGTCCTGGAGCCAGTATGCTGGGCGTAAATGAGAAGTGGACACGTCTTAAAAATACTGTCATTAGTACTGCCAACTCCATCTTAGGCAGCAGTCGTAAAAATCGGAACGACTGGTTTGATGATGAATGCAAGCTAGCGACTGAACGTAAGAATGTTGCGTACCGAGCAATGCAACAATCTCATAGAACGCGGGCACGCGAAGAGGAATATAAAGAGCTCAGAAGAACAGAAAAACGGCTTCACAGACAAAAGAAATCAGCCTGGGAGAAGAACCTAATCTGTGAAATAGAAAACAGCCGAGAGCGAGGTCCGCACCAGGCGCGGAAGTTCTACCAATCCGTCCGAAACATGACGCAGTACACACCACGCTGCACATACTGCAAGGACGGAGAGGGAAATCTGATCACCGATCCTGAAAGCATACTGGAGCGATGGGAAGTGTACTTTAATGAATTGCTAAATGGTCAGCTCACTGCAGAAGTGGAGGCTCCACTACTTCAAGAAGAATACCCTATGTTGCCGCCACCAAGCATAGAAGAGGTTGAGAAGGCTATAGGCCGGCTTAAACAGAACAAAGCCCCGGGAGTCGATGGCATACCAGCCGAATTATTCCATCACGGCGGGCCAGCCTTACGTCAAGCAATTCATGATATTATAGTATGGGAGCAGGAAGAAATGCCAGAAGACTGGCGAAAAGGTTTAATATGCCCCATACATAAGAAGGGAGATGTCACAACGTGCAGCAATTATAGAGGTATCACGTTGTTGAGTACCGCCTATAAGATACTCTCCTCTATCCTACAAGACCGGATAACCCCATACGCTAAAACCGTCATCGGGCAATATCAGTGTGGTTTCATTCCAGGCAAATCAACAACTGATCAGATCTTTACCCTTAGGCAGGCGATGGAAAAATGTCTAGAATTTAACATCCCAACATACCATCTGTTTATAGACTTTAAGGCCGCCTATGATAGCATAGCCAGGGTAGAACTTTACAAAGCCATGAGAGAATTCGGCATCCCAAATAAATTGACACGACTATGTAGGTTGACCATGACCAACGTAACAAGCCAAGTAAAAATAGCCGGATTGCTATCCAGACCAATCAACATCTTTAATGGACTCCGACAAGGGGACGGTTTGGCCTGCCTCCTCTTCAACCTGGCGTTGGAGAAAGCAATCCGTGACTCTGGCACGGCAACAAGAGGGACCATCGTCAACAGGTCCAGCCAGTTACTCGCTTACGCAGACGACATTGACATCATCGGAAGAACCGAACAAGCTGTACACGATTCCTTCATCCAGATCGAGCAGGCGGCACAAAATCTGGGGCTGCACATTAGTGAAGGTAAAACAAAGTACATGGTGGCGTCGAATGCGAGAGGAACAGTTGGTCAAACAATCAAGGTAGCGGAGCACGAATTTGAAGTGGTGCAATCCTTTAAATACCTTGGGTCAATAGTAGCAGCCGATAACAACATAGAAGAAGAAATACGCGGGCGGCTTCTCAAATCCAACAGAGCCTACTATAGTCTGTCAAAGCTCTTCAAATCCAGAAATCTCACCATAACTTCAAAACTGCTGCTGTACAGGACCATGGTCCTGCCAGTACTCACATATGGATCCGAGACTTGGGTGCTTAGCAAAAGGCACTCCGACCTCTTAGCTGCGTTCGAGAGAAAAGTCTTAAGGAGAATTGTTGGCCCCATATGTGAGGAAGGACGATTCCGGAGACGGTACAATCATGAATTGTACGCAATCTACCTAGAAGCAGATATCGTGACAAAAATTAAGCTCGGTAGACTCCGGTGGGCAGGGCACCTAGCTCGCATGAGCGAAGAGGAACCTGCTCGGAAAGTTCTTTGTGGTACATTCTATGGTAGACGACAGCGTGGTAGACCATGCTTGCGCTGGAGAGATGGCGTAGACCAGGACGCCCGAAGCCTTGGGGTGCGCAACTGGATGGCGTCGGCTAGAGACCGGGATAGGTGGAGAGACTTGTTGAAAGAGGCCAGGACCGGAACCCGGTTGTCGAGCCGATGATGATGATGAATTACCGTTAAAAAGTTACAGTATTTCAAAGAATCCCAAGTATCTCAAAATTAACTCTATAAAAGTGTTGTTCAGCAGCAGCAAATGTTGAAAAAAAAGAAAGTTAATTGTCCGGCCTTGTTCAATCTGGTTAATCTGATAAATGCGGAATATCGGGAAGCATCTATACTATCTTCTTTCGCAAGGTTTTTCTAAAATCCCTGAAGAAGGATTATACCAATCAAAAACAATAGTGAGCGGGATGATCAGGTCTTGAAAGGAGGACATTGCGCTATCAGTATTGCTAGTAAGTCGGCATTCTCTACGACAACAATATTTGTGCAATTATTAGCCTTCTATATGGCTGTTTCGATAATCTCCAAAAAATTATAAAACCGATGAACCCTTTAAAAGTGAAACAATGCTGCTTATTTAAGCAGAGGGCTATATAGTTGTTCACTTCGCTATATGGAAACAAATGCTAAAGCAAGATGCTATACAGAGAAAAAACCATAAGTGGAACAACACCACCACTTGTTTGGCGATAAATAGATTTGGCCAGTACTATCCCGATTGAACATTTGGGAAGTTTATGCTGCAATGATACTAGCAATCTAACAAATATTGATATGCTAAATGTCATATGCTTTGTAAGGACCTCCTAGTGGTTTAAATGTATCAGCTGTCACGCTGGCAACCAAGTCAAGTCAATCTAAACTTAGCTAGCTCCACTAGCCTCACGGGTTGCAAGTAGTTTTCAACTTTTAATAAAAGATAACCATGAATCGACTTTTTATTTCTGCATTGGAGAAAAATTGTTTTTGGCGAGTTGGTACCGATGCATCTAAAGAAATATAAGCTGATGAAGAAGCTGGAGCACACCGAAAGCTCCATCAAAAACAATGTTACCATTTTGGTGGAAAATTGTCTCAACCAGCAGTTTGTGAAACAATTTTTTTTTCTCTAAACTAAAAAAATGTTTAAAAAATGTTCAACAATGTCATTTGAACCCCCGTAACTTATTTAGTGGTCATCGCATCAATAAGTAACTTTCTCAGTTTATAACGAGTCCCATTACTAATGATCATGCTTAATTTGATCCACTTACTTATTATTTCCCTTATTTTGCTTTTTTTGTCTATTCATACTGGCCTATTCATTTTTTCCAAGCAAAATAAAAATTTAAAAAACTATACCACATTTACAATAGAAATAAAAGAGATGATAGTTGCTAAACCTCGTTACACAGATAGCAAAGTATTCTTTCCCTAAAATCAAAAATTATCCAATACCTTGAGTTGTTTTTGCATCAACGGTTTTTTCACATTGGATTACAAATCAATCCGGAAAGCATTGACAATCTCACAGTCTTCCATAATATTTGGTTTTCATTTATATTTCTTATATTTTATTAATAAAAGATATTTTTCAGATAGAGTTGAAGCTCATGAATACATGAACCGCCAATTGTATTTAGCTACAATGTTTTTCGCCTCCTTAGTTTTTCTTCTTCCTACAATTTTAGTGTACTACACAGTTTTTACAGCAGTAAGTGTGAAATTACGCGTGTTGTAAATGTCAGTATAATATAAACCAATTTTCAGTTACGTCTGGCGATTTACCTAGTGACAGTTTTTATAAAAAGCATACAACGAACAATAATCGAATTTCCTCTTGAAACACTTATTAAATGGAGTCTTGGACGGTTATATGAAATAGGTAAATTGATATCAAATGAACTTTTTTGTTTTGGTTTTTGTTTGTCATTTTTATTCTATTTTCTAGACAGCCTTCACCTGCAACACATAAACACGACGGTCCAGCAAAATTTAATGAAAACGTCAGTGTTTGAAATCAATGTTAAATCGTCGTCTTTAACTCGAGTATTTGCCTGTGAAGCAGGATTTCTGAAACAAAACAGACCAAATGAAAATGTAACCTTTAAGAGTATACTTGTTAAAATTTTAAAAGGTTCTTTTTAAAGTTAAATTTTAATAAAAATAATTACAAAAACACACAAACACTAATGTTTTTTTAATAAAAAATATTTTTCTTTAAATTTAAAGGAATGGCTTTGTGTTTAATTTATAATTTTTATATTTTTGTACAAACTGTAAATTAACTAAAAAGAAGTAACTCCCATGATTGCGCTGTCTTGTAGACCTTTTAACATCATTGACTTGTTCGAGTCATAAGTGAAAGTAAATCAACTGATAAGCAAACACAGAAACACATACCGCAATTACTCACTTACTACAAAAATTTGATGTAAATTAAAAATCGTTTGTTCTGAGAAATTGTATTGAAAAATTCCATCTACTATACCCTGGTTCGATTTGTGTCGCCTCCAATTTTTTCAACAATCTAGAACAAAAGTGAGAATATTTCATTAAAATTATTTTTTGAAGTCATTTTTAAATAAAAATACCTTGCTGATGAATGGTGCGCTTAGAATACTTCCTAGGACAGGTACCCTTCCAAGGAAATTAACCGCAACTGGGAAAAAGCCACTGAAAGAATATTTCATAATTATTCAATGCAATTAATTATACAAACATCGAAAAAATAAACACTGTCAAAGCTATTTTTAAAATATCTTAACTCATTAATTCTAACAAGCGGTTTTATTTTAAATTAAATTTAAATTTTATTTTAATTGTCAGCACTACCTTATAATGATCAGTTTTGGTATGTTAAAAGTAAACGATTTAGGGATCGATATATACTCACACAATGTGTTGAAAAAGTGAAAGTTTACATTCATTTCATGCTGGATATAAATGAACAAGATCATTATTTTTTACTCAAGCCCGTTCATCTACAAAGAGTGACAGTTGCGGCGGTTTCAACTACATGCGGACTTTTAAGTGAATGAATTGCATTATCGAGCGGTGATTACAGAATTTTATTTTGTTTTAGTGTTATGTCAAAGACAAAGTCTAAATCAATTTATGCAAATTCGGTCATAATTATACGAAAACGCAGCATTTTTTTTTTCAAAATATAACGTTTTGTTAGCAGAAACGAGGTGGTCATTTGGCAGATATTGTATTTCATTATTAGACGGAGTTTGTTCTTGAGATATAAATACATATTTAACACCAATTTGATCGAATTCTGAATGTTTTAATTCCGCTGTACCGACAATAGTTCTAAAAATTGAACGCACATCAGAATAAATGAAGTTCTGATCGGCCCTTTTAATCCCCGGATTACCATGTCTGGATTCAGGCAGTAGTACGTGAGGTCAAACATGAATCCAAAAAATTTAAAGATAACTTGAGTTTTTTTCATTAACTGACTTTATAAGAGATTACAATAGGAAGCTTTCAAATTAGCTTTGGATGGAAATTCAAACGCACCCAATTTAGAATCACATAAGTCTACACGTCACTTTGCCAACTCGAAACCAATTACCAACAATCATTTCATAATGAATGTTAGTTGATAAATTCTTGCTTAAAAATTATTTCTAGACTGTTGTAAAAATGTTTTTTTTTTATAAGAATACGAACTCTTTACCTGAATAAAACAAAAAATCCATAGGATTCAATAACCATTCCTATTATGGGAAAACCCAATAGAACCACAGTAATTCCACCGAAGAACGATATACTTCCTTTGAGTTTATGTTTTTGAAAGAAAAATCTAAACGTTCTCTCAACTCCAATCACACATCCCAAGCCGCTTAAGAATAGTATCTATAATTTTATAAACTTTGTACAATGTTTTTTAAATTAAATAAATAAAGCATACATTGCCAATTGCGAGTAGGCCTTTGTCGAACAAAAACATCACTCCTAGGAAGAGGAAAGAGACTCCAAAACAGGAAAGCCCTATACCGATTTCTGAAAATATAAGAAAGTATTTATGATTTGAAAGTAGAAATGAATTATGGAGCAAATTTATTACTTTGTAGATCTGTAACTTGAATCATTTTCCTTAAATTTTGTTTTTCTATTTACTTTTAAAATTAAAATCAAGTAAGAAGATCCAGGTACAGTTTATATTCCAGTCCCAGGTGTTGTCAAAAGTCCACGTATTGACATTAAACAGCTGTTGGAATTAAACGTGTTCATTCCGTGGAGATATAAACAAAGTCGCGTTCTTTTTCTAACACAAAAATAAATTGTATTTGATGTGTCAAAAATAGTTTGAATTAGGTACGTTTTATTAGGTGCGTTTTATTATTCACAAATCTATCTGGATCCGGATCTGGATTAAGTTTTAACATGTATTACAAAAACAATTTGGGATCCTGTTTTCTATCGGGATCTATTTCAAAGATCCAAAAATTAGTTATTACACTGGCTAGTAGATGGCTTTTTTGGAAAGGTAGTGTGAGCTATACAGGGCTATCGTGAATCGCATTTCTCGAGAAATTTTTCCCAAATTCGAAAAATAGCTATCGTAAACTAATTTCGAAATTAGGGAAAAATTCCGCCAGAAATATTTACCTATCGTGAACTATTTTTTATGGGAAATTTCCTTCGCTTTCTCGAGAAATATTCCGTTACAATTTTGCAAGGGAATCCGGAAAGTTATCTGTTGATATGTGATTTATCTCTATAAAAAATAAACAAAACTATAAAAACTAACTAAAATAATTGATTTTTTAAGGTCTAAATCTTCAAATTCCAAACAAATAGAAGAATTAATTTCCTCAATGGAAAAAAATCTGGACATTGCAAATGGCTTTACTAATAAAAGCAAGGATGATGTCAAAAAATTTTGGAAACAGCTAGAACAAGACCTCAACTCCATTGGGCCCCCTATGAAATCAATTGCTGAGTAGAAAAAAGTGAGTGGTTTACGATTTTAATGATGCTTTTTGTGAAAAAATGTTAATTTTTAAGGTTTGGCAAGATAAAAAAAAAAATTTAAGGAAGTAAGTGTCCGAGAATTTGACACACAAAAAAGCGACTGGTGGAGGCCCATACAAAGAATATAAATTCAGCTCTTTAGAAGAGGCAATAATAAAGATTTGTAAAATGGTAGAGTCGGTGGAAGGAATTCCAAATTCTTCCACTTTTGGATTGCCTTCGAGCTCAAGAAAAAGAAACTTCGAGGAGGAAAATAATTTACCATCATCAATATGCAATCGCCCAATTGAAGAAGAAGTAAATAAAACATTGGCCGCGTTCACTTCGTAGACCGATAGGGTATCTAAGACTGCTTTTAAACGAAGCAATATTACCTTGCGATTTTTAAGCCCGTAGGAGAGAGACGTGTGTGGTGGCGGGGGTACACAAAATTGCTAGGGTTGGAAAAATTGCAGAGTTATCGTTCTTTCTTCTTTGTTGTTTTCTTTACTTGTCAGGTATGTTTCATTTCTATTTGGCGTTCGCTCAGTGAACTTCGATCTACTCACTAGAGTAAAGAGTGCGGAGAGATGATTCCTTTTCAATAGAAGAAAAGTTAACTTTCATTAAAAATCGCTGTGTTTAAAAGCATTCATGCAATCGAAGGGAAGTCAAAAGAGAATCAAAGATTAAAAATCGCTTTCGTGTAAAAGCAGTCTAAGATACTTTAGTATCCGATACGTTGGCGAACGACCAAAACCGGATAGGTAACATTTACTGTCAAAGTCAAAAAAACGACGTGAATCGTCCAGGGTTGGCCGATTCAACTACATGCCTAAGACGGCTTTTAAACGAAGCAATATTACCTTGCGATTTTTAAGCCCGTAGGAGAGAGATGTGTGTGGTGGCGGGGTTACATAAGGCGGAAGATGACTCCAAAAGAGAAACTAAGATTAAAAATCGCTTCCGTGTAAAAGCAGTATAAATTACTACAATTTGTTACATCTGCTACATACGTAGTTAATTCATAAGAAAATAGAATAATGGAAACCAAACAATTTTGCACATTTATGATCTTATGAAGGTTTGTACAAAAACTGAAAATGTTTCATTTACCATAAGGACGAGGAATTGTAGGAATTAAACATAATAGAAAGGAAGTTTATTTTTGGAGACAAACAATTTTCTTTGGCATAATCAAAGGATTTGGATTATGAACACATGATTTGAAGATATTTTTTAATGCTGAATTTATTGTACAAGGTATGTTGCGACCAGTTAGTTGCAGCAAGAGAACATTTGCTAATCCGCAAAACAAACAATTAATATTATACATATATATGTATACTGGATTACAAGTCCTATGAATTTTTTTTTTATTATAATAATTAATTAAATATATTTAAGAATATAATATGGTATAGCCCTTATAAATATATACAACTGACAATGTCTCTATTAAGTTTTTAGTTCAAATTTTTGATAATTTAATCCTGCAATGAGGAAAGGTCAGATTTTTTAACCACAAATTATCTCACGCCAACGAGGTTTCTTTTTTTTTGTGATTTTAATTAGTGGTGAGATTTAAGCTGACAGAGTTAAGCTACGATTTCTTTTAGTGCTTGTTCGCATTTGGTGAGCAGACGCTGTCGTTTCATATAAATATTAGCAAAAAACTTTTTTAAAAATAATAAAAACCAAGAACTGGTTATTATATTGAAACTGTTTATTTTTAAGAAGCGCAGCACACTTGTCGAAGAGAGCTCCAGTACGATCATTTTTCATTTTAATTGGAGTACATCCACCTTCAGCCCAATAATTATGTAGCTTTTTGACCAGCCATTTTCACTTCGCTTATTAAAAATGAATAAGTCCAACTAACATACTCTCCAGAGCTAAACTCTTGAAATCTGACAAAAAAAAAACTCCCATACAACTCTCTTATATCCCATATTGTTATACCTAAGTATTAATATCTTGTTATGAAACTGAACTGTGTTTCATAATATTTTTATTTTAAGAGGTAAACACTTTTGCAGATCAAAACTACTTAAATCTACGTAAATCTTATAGCTAAACTATTTTCTCTTCTTGCAATAACATTATATAATTAAAGCTTATAGTCTTAAAAGAATCCTTTTCTGAAAACTCAGCTCTAAATATGTCCATAGAATCCCATATCAAGTCATGTTTAAGAGTTAAGATCATTTGATATTTCTATGGAAACCCTAAAAGAATTTGAGTTTAATACCTCCTATATCAAGAAACAATCTGAAGTTCAAAGAATAAAAGCTTTGCAGTGGGATCCGAATGAGATCTTTAATGCAACAAACTTCACTTTTCTAAATTAGTAAATTAGTACTAGACGTAACAAATGTTAAAAAATTACAGTTCGGCCAACCCTGTACTCGACTCAAAAGAAAATAGATCAGCTGAAATGTCAGCTGTTCTTCAAAATTCCCCTTGGATAGTTTAGTATACCAAAAATTTTTGGATAGCTTTAGATTTCTGCTTGACATCAGCTGTTTCGTTAATCAGTTGTTTTTTCCTATGGGATTACAACAACACCAACAAATCCGGATACCTTTGGATACGTACCCGAACGCGACCATTGGATGAGGAGATTTTTTTAGAAATGTTTTGTAATTCGCAAGATTTGCAGCAGAAAAATAATGTTGTTGAGCAGGAAGCCGAAGATAATTTTAACATTCCTCACAAGAAGACAAAAGTTTTGCGTCCAACAAAAGAAAAACAGAGAGCCATAGCAACAGAAAGTATATTACAAAAAGAAATAGAAATTCAAAGGGAGCTCTGTAACAAGATCGATGATGCCGTCTTGTCAATGAAACATCACCAAGAGCAAATGGAATCAAGTTTAAAAAAAATATATAGATCTATCGACCGACTTTTCGACCAGCAAAAAAAAACATTGGAAGAAACAAAACGCCACAACCTTGAAATGGAAAGAATGAGGATGCAGGAAATTCAAGCAAAACAAGAGCAAAATGCAGAAGGATTCTATTTCTGCTTTATAGGAAATTTGAGAAATGCAGAAGTCAAGATTATAGTAAAGACGAACATGTACATCTTTAATATAGCATCTTCGTCTGCATTATGTAAATTTGCGATTTTTTCACATTTTTCTTTAATTTTTGTTGACGGACGCATGACATGAAAAAAATGAATCGAAATGGAGGAAAATGGAGGTAAGTTAAATTTGCATTGCATTGTTTCGTATTAAAAGGCCAACAAGTTAAGCAGCTTATAGGAAGTAAATAAGAGTTACCACCTGTATATTCTCTCCCACTTTCGGGTTTCGACATACATCTGTCTCTCTCTACTTTTCTGGATTTTGCAGATGCGGAAACATGTAAATCCACTTTAAGCCTAGTACGCAGATCGGAAAAATTTTGTCTCCCATACATTTTTTTCCTAGGATAAATTTGGTAAACGTAAAATTTCAAAACTTTGAGGCAATTTTCTCGGCAAGTTGCGTGCCATTTACGTGACAGAAAATACACAAATCGGAACTTGACAGGCAATAGTATGTGTACTACCTGTGTGTTCTCGGAGTTCCTTAAGCTAAGTGTACACGATTGGTAGATCTTACAATATTGTACGAGTAAGACCTGACAAATGTCTGACAATTATCTACCAATGAGCTGACAATTAAGTTGTGTGTGTACACGGTTGGTAGAAAATCTACCAATCTCTTACAATTTATTGTCAGAAGTTGGCTGACAATTTATTTTCAGATAGCCGGCTTAATACCAACCAATTAATTGTAAGAGATTGGTAGATTTTCTACCAACCGTGTACGCACACAATTAATTGTCAGTTTTTTTGGTTATGCAAACTGCTTCAATTGAACCTTGGCTGCTAATTGTCTGACAATGAAAAAATTGTATGATGCTAAAAAACGAACATCTTACAATTTCTTCATTGTCGGAAACGTCAGACAACGATAAAAATTGACAGGCCTGACAATAAATTGTGTGTGTACACGATTATCAAAAACCTTACAATTTTCCGTCTTACAATTAATTGTCAGATACATTTTCTGACAATTAATTGGAAGATTACACCATTGTCAGCTAGCGTACACATGATTGTCAGAATTCTTACAATTAATTGTCAGACAATGATCTAACAATTAATTGTCAGACAAATTTTCTGACAATTAATTGTAAGACTACACGGTTGTAAGACATTGTAAGCATGTTTTTCACTGACAGATCTGACAATATTGTAAGATCTACCAATCGTGTACACTTATGTCGATTTCCTTTTACACTAGGGATTTTAGGGATTGCGATCCCTTGTCAAATTTTGACTTTTACCACACCAAAAAAATCGATTTTTTTTTTGACAGAGATCAAATCTTTCGAATCCGTATTTGGAGAGGGATTTACATGTATACGAAATACGCACACTAAAAAGACAAAATTTGACAAGGGATCGCAATCCCTAAAATCCCTAGTGTAAAAGGAAATCGACATTAGCTTTACACCTAACATTGTATATATATTTTTATAGTACTATCATGAATATAAACGCGACTAGGCGAACCTAGCGGCCCCATAATTACTAAGCTGTGACTAGCAGAGGTGCCTATGACAAAGTTTTAACAGATAGACATTTAATACATAACAGCAATAGGAATACTGTATATAAAATAGGAGAACAAAGGCACATGCTATGTACATTGGAGTAGGATGTAGATGTGTGTGGGGATTTGGTAGTTGTTATTTTCTGTAGGCAAATATTTTCAAGGTGAGGTTTCAATACTTTTTTTTGGCGATTACGTATTTTTTGGGATAGAAGAAAATTATTTCTGTGCATATTGTCGTCTGAGTTATATCTTGTTCAAAAGAGCATTTTTGGCGAAATTTAGTTAGAAATGCAGTTTTTATAAATCAAACATGCTCTTTCGAACGGCATACTCCATTTCTTTCTATTTCGTTTTTAAGTTATGAAGAACTATTATGTTCAATAAACCACTTTATTAAACATTTGAGTTCGACTACAGCTAAACGACTCGGCCGATTTTCTTCAAACTTGGTAGATATGGCTTTTAATTTTTTCCCCCCGGATGTTTTTTTTCTTTGGATTTTTTTTCGAAATTTCATAAATATTTTTTTTTCTCAAAAACTGTCCCACTATCTTCCAAGAACAAAAATTATAATTCGTGTTGTTTTCTTAAAAATATAAGCTTTTATATACAAAAATTAATAAAAAGAAACAAATTTCAGCCTCGCAACAGTTTTCGAGAAAAATACGTTTTCCAAAAATTTTACAAATTTTCCTTTTTCCAAAAAATGTTCATACTTTTTTGAAAATTTTAATATTGTCAAAAGTCTTATATATTTATAATATTTAAGTTATAATATAAAAGTTTATTTTTATTTTAAAAATTTTTCATGCGGGGTGCATCAATAATTTCTTAAAATTGGCACCAAATCCCTTTTTTTTAATATTTTTAAAATTGCTTATAAGCAATATTGAATGCATACAAAATATTTTTTCCAAAAAAGGTATCTGATTTTTTTTAAATATTATGTCAATAATAATTTTATTCTATTTTTTTAATTAATTTAATTTTTCTAAAATTATTTTTTTCTCGAAAAACTTATTTGATTTTTTTTTCAAAATAGCTTTATGTGAATATTTATGAATTTCTGAAATTGTTTATTGTACACATAAAAAGTATTAAAAATTTTCTATATTTTTTGCAAACAAAGTTTATATGAATAAATTTTAAAAACTGGTCTATCTATATCAATTTTTTTTTATATTCAATTATATAAATACCTATCAACGCATAACAATAATTTTTCGTTTTTGTACCTAATCAAAATTATTATTTTAATTTCATACAATTTTCTATGGGTATGTACCTACATACTATGCAAAAGCTATTTTCTTTAATAAAAATATAGGTACGTACCTATAAGATTTTCTTAAAGAAATAGTTTTCTAACTGTGTATGTACATATCTATATTAATTACAAAAAAAATACAATTGCCACTATCTAACTACCCACTGTATATAATTATTATAAAATTATTATTATAAAATTATTTTGGTTACCATAACGAAATAAAGTCAATTTGAAATTATTTAGTTTTCAAAAACGAAATAAAACCATTTGAGTTTATTAAGTTCAAATTCCTCTAGATTTTATTACAAAGTCGATAAAATGGCAACCTCGGTAATTAATCGTATCAGAATTCAAACAAACCAGATTGCATGAGTAATAAAACAAAATTCACAAAAACTCTCATACACTCTCAATACTTTTTGCTTGTATTCAAATTTTAATTATTTATTAAATAATAAAAAATTTCTAATGAACAATTTTTTAAAATAATTATATTACTTCTCTAGAATATAAAGTTCTTAATACAGCACATACATAAGACTGAATAATCTCGCGCCTGGCATATACAACTTTATATACCTACCTACATTTGATTCTGACAGCAAAAAGAAACGCAGATAAGATTTTCTCCCTTACCCTCTTTATTGTTGCCTGAATAAATATATCTCTACCTCGTCTCTTCTTTTGCTTATATTTTCTCCTTCCACGTCAACTCTGCACTGCTTAACATAGCCACACTTACGATTCTGCGGCACAATAAGTTAACTTTTTTTCGTGTTCCATGAGAGTACTATTAAAATTTATATACAAAGCACCTAAGCAACCTTATTTACTAACTCGTTTTAGCGACGGAGTAAAGTTACTTCGACTTTACAACGACTCTAATCCTGAAAAGCTTATTTATAGTAAAAATACACGAGGAATAGCGGCGGAATAAGCTAAAACTGGTTCATAGGAAGTTTAAGGCTAGGCGCGCACATTCAATTTTTAGTTGCACAGCTGTTTGGTTGCTTATAGAAAACTGGTAAACTATTTGGTTGAATGTCCGCACAGATGCATATAATCATATGTTACACAAAATAGCGAACTATTATTGAGCAATCGTTTAGTTTGTGCCAAAACAGAAACTTTTTAGTTGCTCGAACCAAGCAGTTGCGAAACTAAAAATTGAATGTGCGCGGCTAGCCTTAAATTAATTCGCAACAGTTGAGCTGTTTTCTGTAAGCACAAGAGAGAAAAAGAGTGTGAACGTGAGTAAAGAGTTGCCAGGGCGCGGTACTCTATCAACTGGTGATTATAAACTATTTGCCATCAGTGCGCGGCTGCGGTAATGGAAATCAGCTGGGTGTTGCTTACGTTTATAGTAACCAGAGTTTTAGATTGGTGACTTTTTTTGGTAGTATATTTGAAATAAGGAAGGCGTAGCTAAAACGGCTAAGAAAATATTTAATAAATAAGGATTTGTTTGACGTGGTGTAAACTCGAAGTAAGTGCTTCGGCTCGCTTTCACTATTCCGAGGTTGGACCGAGTATTAGTGAAAACTAATAAATAATCCTGAAAATGTTTTTTTTTCTATATCAGGTTATTTTCATACTTAGTACTCTCAGTACTATAAGGTTTTCTGCCATATAGAAAACAAAAATAAAAATGTCTATCAACTCAAAAAAATGTTCTCTGTCAAAACAAATAATTAACTTAATTAAATAGTTTTCCCATATTACAAAAAACATTTAATTTTTGTTTTAAAAGAATTTTCAGCTATTTATTATTAATTTTCTATTTTTGTAGTAACATAGAGATTGTTGGACTCAAAATTCAGTTCCAGCCGATTTTCTCAAAACCATGAGTACTTTAACAAATAACATTATTGTTTTGAGGTTGTCTTACAAAAGTGGTTCATACCTTTTTGGAATCCCCTTTTGATGCTTTCAAGAGAAGCATCAGCACCTTTTACATAAAACCAGTTTTGACAAAAATCATTTTCGGAAATACGGTGGCTGTCAAAATTTGTCCCGCAAGATAATGCTTGTATCATTCTTTTTCCTGGCAAAATTTAGTGGAGACATTTTGTACAGCAAAGCACAAAACTATGAATTTTGCGCGCGAACTGCGTACTGCCCGGAAAAATATCCACCAGGACAAAAAATGTATGGAAGACAATTTTTCCCGATCTGCGTACTAGGCTATATACTAAAAAGCACATTAAATTAGATTTATTGACCCTTAGTAATAGACATTCATAGAATCGGTTTTAAAGTCACTTTTTGTTAGATGTAGAAAAGTTGCTTTTAAAATTTTGTAGTAACAGATGAAATTTACAAAAGTCTTATTTATACCAATAATTGTGACTCATTTTCATAATTTCGTTATTGTGAACTGATACACAAACAGATTTCTATTAACCAGATTCGTAAAGTTCTATTGTGATTCTATCATTTTAAATTTAACTTAGTTACAGGAAAGCAGCTTTTAAGTATTTATAATTGAAATTTGTTTTATTTCTACGAATGTTTGGTTAAAATCGAACTTAGGCTAGATTTGGATCTATTACTCAGGGCCATTCTCTCCAACTTAAAACTTTTGCGCGAGATTTGGAAAAGTTTTGTAGAGGTTAAAATTGTAGAGATAAAATTTGTCTTTATTGTCTCGATCTGCGTACTAGGCTTAACTATTAATATTTCGTTGACTGAAATTATCCATATACTTTATTTTTTCTCAACTCACCCCTCGGAAAAAAAAATAGAAAAGTTGAGCCGCCCGAACTAAGTGTGGGCCTACCTTAGTAACCATATACCATACAAAAAAAAAAGAAAATGGCGGTAAATTATATTCAGCAGTTCAGTTGTGAACACAGCACTTGCTTGGTATCGCTTTTGTTTTTCGCCATTTTAGCTCACTTCTTTTCTAAAACTGTCCGGCGTTGGACGCGTGTCGACAAAAAGAAGAGGATTGCAAATTTTCTTCCAACTTTTTCTTTAATTTGTGTTCAATCAAAAAACTTAAAAATATAATGGATAGTAAGTGAAAATATCTGTGATTAAGTTCGACGAGGTTAAATAACTTTATTTTGTTTTGCTAGGAGGAAATTACGGTGGCGGTGGTGGCGGAGGTTATAATAATTTTTCAGTTCCTCCGCCAAATTTTCAACAACCACCCAAAAATGGAGGCGGCTACAATGAACCGCCGCCATCATTCAATAAACCAGCTCAAGGAGGTAATTATGATTAAAATTTAGACAATATTTAGCTATACTTTTTTTAAAACAATTTTTTTTAAACTATTAAACTTTTTGCTTGGCTTAGGTGGAGGCCGTGGCGGCGGCGGCGGTTGGAACGATCGAAGTGTAGGAGGAGGTAGTGGTGGCAGCGGCGGTTACGGGTATGTACATACATGTTTTCTTTTCTTGTTTTTCCCATAAAAAAAATATTACAAAGTCACAAGCTAAGACCATCAAAAGTGTATTCTGAGTGAAATTCTGTACGGAGGTTAAATTTAATTTTATTTTTTATAAGCAAATTAAAGATTTGCTCTGTTGTAAATGGTTAGTTAAATTTTTGCTTTTCAACTTTTTGGTAAATCAAGTAGGTTTTATGTTTATTTTAAGACAGTATTACTAGGTATGTGTATGATAATTTGCATTCTAAATTATATTTAGACAAATTTTAAATAACGTTATAAAATTGATTTAGCACCAACATTGGTCAAAGAGATTGCATAAAAATCTGAGTGAGTTTAAATTAGGGTCTAAAAGAAGATGACTAATATTTGTTATTCACTTTCACAAAATTTGTTTTTGACAGCGAGAGAAGTACACACACTTTGTTGTTTTAACGTCACCAAATAATTTTCCGCACATAATACAAGTGTATGTTTTAATGCAGAACATGTGGCATATAAGTGGATTTCTTAAATAAAAAGTTTAGTAACACTCCGAAAGTCATATGCCATTTTTCCTAATTTTTAAAATTTGTCTATTTTCAACAAGGAATTATTAGTTTTGTTCAGTGAATAAAAGTTCAGAGAAGAACAGAGCAGAATGGAGCAGAGCAGAACAGTTTCCATGAGAAATGTCAGACAAGTTAGAACAGTCAGTTATCTGTTCTACCTTTCTCTGACTAAAAAGCGAGGGCAAGAAATCTTGTTCTAAGCTGTTCTAAACTGATCTAGACAGACTCATTGAACAGCAAATCAGAACAGTTTAGAACAGAAAATTTCTCATTGAACAGCAAAAAGGTGTACTTTTCTGTTCCAAACTGTTCGGAACAGCGTCACTGAACAGAACTAATGTTTTACCAAAAATGTTACAACCTTAAATTATATCAAATATTTGAAATAACTGCGAGTTATAAAGGACTTCGCATTTTGTCAAATGGGACCTGTGAGATTGAGCTAGCAAATAGCATTCGAAATACATTATCACACAAATTCTAGTTAAAGTTTAACAAATAAGTCAGTTAAAGAGCCGATTGCAAATCTTTGATTTGGAGTTATAACATAGGTGCATGCGTCATGATAAAAAAAAAAAGAACAGAACTTCAAACCAAATAATTTTTCGCCGAAAAAAGTACATTTAGGCCGGTATTCACCGAGCGCTCATAACTTAAGAAGCTCATAAACCTATTCACCAAGCAATATTAGTGAAGATCTACGAGCGCTCTTAAAAGTTAGGAGTGGTCCCGACCACTTCGAAAAACACTTGCGAGTGGTTGGTGAATATCCCACAGAAATTTCAAGTTAAGAGCCTCGTAAAGTTAAGAGCCGTTTAGGAGCGCTCGGTGAATACGAGCCTTAATATACTACCTCGGTACAGATTATGATTGTTTATAAGTTATTTACATTATTCTAGATGGAAATAAAGTATAAATCGGCAAATTCAAAGCATAAAAACTCAATTTGTTGTTGCAAGGTGCAGATTCATTTAGCTATATTCGTTTCGGCCGGCGTGCATACATAAGATATGTACATTTGTATGTTCAGATTTGTTAATCGTAGAGCACTTTCGTACGATTGTTTCGAATTTATAATATTCAGTTATTCAGTCTATTTACAAAGAACATCTTTAAAAAATCGAATAAAAAAATCAGTAAACAATTTTTCTTCTTGCTTTGGTATGAAATGATTATTGTCAATAGGGATAAAGTATACTTTTAAAAGATAAACCAGCTATTTGCTGCTGTTAAAGTAAGATGAGCTCTTTAACGTTTAAGTATAGTTTATGTTTATGATTTAGAGTAGGTTTTAAATGTTTAAAATTTTTAAAATATAAACAAATTCAAATTCAAATGAAAACAATAATAAAAATAGTTTTTATATATTTTATTTGCATGTCCCCTTTATCTTCGTTCGCTTAGTTTTATTTGTGTTTCGTTTTAAGTTGAGCTCCGATTAAAATATCTGTTCGTAGAAAAAACTGTCCAACTTCCTATTCATTCTGGCTAGTGATACCATTATTCACGAACTCCGAATTTCGTAGCAAGTTTTTTTTAGTATGACGGTAGCAATGATACCTTTTTTCGGGATTCGTACTACGAATTTATTACGACGGGGCCTGTGATAAGGCTGATTTATGCTTGGGGAAAAGCATTATTTCATGCTGCTTTAAATTTACGAATTGAAAAATGTATACCTAGTCCTGACTCAAAATAAGGAAAAATCGTTATTTTTAACCCCTCACCCACACCAATGACAAAAAAAAAAAACTGCCGACTTTTATTTGATATCATGGCGCATGCACCTATAAACGATTATACTCATATTTTGGTAATGTACCTTTCGACTCTTAGACTACTTGGGAACTATTTTTTCACCGATATAGAAATAAAGCATTTTGTAATGAAAATTGTCTGAATGTTACCCCGAGTTCTTTTTGGGAAAGGCAGTCACAGTACAGTAGGATTTTACACGAATAATAAACACAACATCCGCAATTGCACAGCTGCATATAAAATTAAAAATAAGTAATGGTATTTAAGATAAGCTGGAAAACCCGAATAATTTTATTTTTGCAGAAACGAGCTGTCAGAATTTGTATGAGAAAGTATATATTTCTAATAAAATAATCAGGGGTTGCGTTTTTGTTTTGAGGAATATCTTACTGTACTAAAACGTACATAGTCTTGGCCAAAACTAAAATATGAAATGACCACATAAATTAAGAATACCGATTATAAATTTCATAAATTTTATTTTATATTTCATCAAAATATTAGTCTTCAACTTATAATTACTGATTGTATTATAACTGTTACTTTATTCAAAAATTGGGGGATTGCGCGGGCCCCTTCATAACAGCAATACGGTTTTCGTTTAACCAACCCTTCACAATATTACCGATCGTTGTCATGAAGAAAGATACATCGCAATGGCCTATTTTCCTCAGCGTGAGGAAACATATTTTGAAAAATCTTACGAAATCCGTCAGATCCCTTTCAATTGAACTTGAAGTAAAAAAAAACTGTTTTTCATTTTACCATTCTGCAGTTCAAATGTGTCTTGGCGAACTCGAGTCCCACACGTCGTTTTTTTTTCGAGAAGTGAAAGATTTTTTTTTTATTGCTCGATAAGATCGAAAACTGCTAACAATCGTTTTCTCTTAGTTTAGTTAATTTTCTGTACTTGTTGACGATGTAAAAAGTGTTTTTTGATAAGCGATCCTTTAATCTGCGCGATGGCTGGTTTTTCGGGGTCTCCCTGCATTGTGAACCATTTGAACAAAAAATTTAAATGTAACTCAGTGATTCTGTTTCTTATTGCAGTGGCAATTTCTTAGGTAAAGATGCCGCAGCAGCAGTCACCAGTGTTTCTGAAAAAGTTCTCCCATAAGGCCTGTACTGCAAATATAAATTGAACACAGTATAGATGCAGGCGAGTTGCTCTTAAAATAGAGTGCTTTAGTTTTTAATACCTTTTAATTATTATTATTTTGTTTAATTTTAAATTTTAATTTTGAATTTTAATAGAAAAAAAAATATTATTGGTTTTCTTAATTTTTTAGTGAAATCATTTCATGCTTTAGTTTTAGCCAACAGTTTGTATAGATCCCTAAAAAAACACGGCTATTATTAACTTTGTCCCATCTTATCATAGTTTATCATTTGAAGAAAATATGTATGTAAAAAACAGGCAATCTCCTGTTCTAGATTGCCGGCATCAGATGAAACAAGAAGTGATTTTAGAAAAACAACATTTATAAAATTTAAATCAACGAATTCCTTTTGGTATTTATTTAGCATTGTACGTACAATCTCTATATTTTGACATTTATAACTCTTTCTTAGTTTAAAAAATAATAAAAAAAAAATAAGTAGACTGACACAAAATTATCAAACTGTGTAAATACTAGAATTATTTTCTAGTAATTAACTACAATTTAACGGTATTTGATTTTTTGTTACTTTTAACTGCTAGTTAATGATAACACTTTCTCTTCTTAATGATTTTATTTTTAAAAAAGCAGGCTTTTTTGGTCAAAAATCTTTTATCGATGCAAATAAAACAAAATTATTTCATCTTATCCCAACGTTTCGTCGGTGTTCCACGACTTCTTCAGGGGAATGTCTTTAATAAGAAATATTAATTTTTTTAAAATATAAAAACTATTACATTTAATTTGCAATTTTTTTATATGAATATGTAATGGTATATTAATATACCATTACATATTCAGAAGAAGAAGTCGTGGAACACCGACGAAACGTTGGGATAAGATGAAATAATTTTGTTTTATTTGCATCGATAAAAGATTTTTGACCAAAAAAGCCTGCTTTTTTAAAAATAAAATCATTATAAAAAAGAATTGGTCACATAAAAAGAAAAATACATATTTCTCTTCTTTTTATTTATAAAACTCAGTTTATTCTTGCTCAATTACTTGCATCATTCACTTTTTGCGTCAAATATTCACTATTGCAAACATGGATGAACTAATGCGCAAACAAGTCATGATCAAGAAAATTCAGTATCGGCATCGCAAAAGTAAGCAATGATGAACACATATTTAACTTCTGCGAATTTATTCAATCATGTATTAATTGCGATTACTTTTGAAAAGAATAGATAGAGAGGTTGCAATTAGTAAAACAGAGGAATCACAAATAAATATGAAATGTTTGTTTAAATATAAATGTGTATTTAAAGAGAGGGCTCCATTAGTTTTTTTTTTCAAGCCGTAACTTTTAAATATAATTATTTCCATCTATTTTATATAATTATTCTTACAGCGGCTTGTATAAGACTTATTTGAGCGAGACATATGAAAAATAATGAAAGTTTTTTCCCAATAACGATGTGACATAACCTTTTAGAAAAGAAATGTTTTTTGAAAGTGGTTCAAAAATAAAACGTTGCTGGAGTTCTACTTGATACGGTGTCTACAACATAAAAAAAAACTTTTTTTATCACAGCATTAGAGTCGTATTTGTTTTTTATTAACTGCTATAATTTTTTGTAATTCATGTTTTTTGATGTAATATAATGTTTTTTGAAAGTGGTTCAAAAATAAAACGTTGCTGGAGTTCTACTTGATGCGGTGTCTACAACATAAAAAAAAAACTTTTTTTTATTACAGCATTAGAGTCGTATTTGGTTTTTATTAACTGCTATAATTTTTTGTAATTCATGTTTTTTGATGTTCTATATGGATCATATGAGATAATAAAAAAAATGATGTAAGTACAAACATACTAACAAAATGAATATATATTTAAATACATATTTATTTATTTATTTAATTAAGAATTATATTAACATAAATTAAATTTTGAGTGAAAAGGTGTTCTAATCTAATCTATGTTTTCTGCAAATCTTTACATTTAAAAATTTGGAACGATTATAGTTTTTCGTATTGATTTTTCAAAAAATGCATTGCACTTCTTTTTCACTCAGTCACAAAATGAGTAAGTTTATCAATACGCGATTTCCTTCCTTCGATATTTGTCAGATTTATCGTAAAAGAAAAGTATAGTTCTATACCTACTTTTTTTAAGCTTAAGACTTTGTTCAATACTGGTTGAAACTTTTTTTCTATCAAAGCTTTGTTTTAATTGGTAATCAAATAAAATTATACCGTTATAGTAATTTCAAAGCGTTAATGCCTACACGTCAATCAATTTTGTACATTTACAATCCAGAGATTTTATCTATCAAGAAGTTCAGTATAAGAACTTTAACGTATTTTTGTGTTTGAAAAATTAGGGTGTATTTAAAATTGTAAATATTTGGTTCTCCTTCGAACCAGATTATAATTTGCCGAAAGTTGTTGGTGTCCTGCATTGCAACATCATGACAAGATTTCAGAGATATTCAAATATAATATCATGAAAACATGGACATCAAAGTTCAAAAAAGGAAAACTATACATATAACATATGTATACAAAATCGACGATCAAAATATTAATAAAGGAATTGAGTTAGTTATATTGGAGAATATGATAAATTGGAGAGATGAAAAATTTTGTTTTTTTTTTTATATTTCAGCTGCGATAAACGATTCGACCGAATTCCTAGGAAAGAATATTATCTTTTATAATTTTTCAATCCTTCTATCGAGGAAAGAAATTGAGTATTTATTGATGAAATTCTGGTATAATATGAAGAGGATTTTTGCAGATTTGATTGGGACTAACTGTGACTTTGAAATGGCATCGCAAAAATGTATGAGTCAAATAAATACACAGGTATAGTGTAAATTTTATTATTGGACTTGGTAGGGCATCCCAGGAGTACACTAAAAACCATAACTCACAATTGAGTTCGTCGTTGTTTAATTTGTAAATCTTAGTCTATGCTTAGAACGTAAATTAAAAGTATAAAGACGGAACTCTGGTTTCCCGAATTTTGGGATGAGAAAAGAAGGTATGGCTTATCATATTAATTTAACAATTTATATTCGCTTCAAAAATGAAAATCGCTGATGTGAATCAAGCTTTTTCGCACTTTCAATTGTTTATCCCAGGCTCCAACAAAAACACAACTTTTGGGTACACTATGTTGAATTTTTAATGAATTTATAAGTCAATCCTATGTAATGCATCGGAACATTTTTAAATATACGAGGGCGGGTCAATAAGTCCGTGACTTTTGGAATAAAACACAGATTTTTAGATGAAAAAATAATTTTATTTTTTAACGTAGTCTCCCTTGAGCTCTATACACTTTGTCCAACGCTTCTCCAATTTTATCCCTTCCAAAAAAAAAATGATTTGTCGAGGTCCTCAAAATAGGCCTTTGTTTGCGAGATGACTTCATCATTGGAGTCAAATCTTTTTCCACCAAGCCATTTCTTCAGGTTTGGGAACAAGAAGTAGTCGCTCGGAGCCAAATCTGGAGAATAGGGTGGATGAGGGAACAATTCATAGCCCAATTCATGGATTTTTGCCATGGCAACTGCACATGTGTGCACCCTTGCATTGTCTTGGTGGAAAAGAACTTTTTTCTTTTTTTTTTTTTTTATAATTTACTCACGCTCAAGGGAATATGAATACCAAATGAGGTCGGTTTTTTTTCAAATCGTCATTGAATCGGTCCAATAAGTTGGCATAATATTCCCCATTGATTGTTCTTCCCTTTTGAAGGTAGTCAATGTGGATTATCCCGCGTGCATCCCAAAAAACAGTCGCCATAACTTTATTGGCTGACAAACCCACTTTGGCCTTCTTTGGCGCCGATTCACCCTTAGAAACCCACTGTTTTGACTGTTGTTTGGTCTCTGGTGTGTTGTGATGGATCCATGTTTCGTCCACGGTTACAAAAAGGCGCAAAAACTCCTCCATATTGCGATTAAACAACGCCAAACCTTCCTGTGAAGTTGTTACACGATTGCGTTTGTGGTCGACTGTGAGCAAACGCGGCACCCATCTTGCGGAAAGCTTTCTCATGCCCAAGTGATCATTCAAAATTGAAACCACTGAGCCATGCGAGATCCCTACGGCTTCCACAATCGCTCGCACTTTCAATCTTCGGTCGGCCAACACCATATCGTGAATTTTTTCGATTGTTTCGGGTGTAGAGACCTCAACTGGGCGTCCAGGACGTTCGGCATCTTCAGTGCTTGTACGGCCACAACGAAATTCAGTAAACCACTTTTTTACCATTGAAATCGATGGTGCAGAGTCCCCCATAGTATTTATCAAGCTTAGCCTTGGTCTCGGTAATGGTTTTTTTTCGCAAGAAATAATGCTTAATAAGCACACGAAATTCACTTTTTTCCATTTTCTCCTCAAATTTGTGAGTAGTCTGATAAAAATAGCTGTCAAACACAAACTAATTGACGCAGCAAGTTTAAATTTTGACAGGACTCAACTGACAGATGCCTGTTGACAGGAGCAGTGTTGCTGTTTCAGTAAAGAGGTCAGAAATTCAAAAAGTCACGGACTTATTGACCCGCCCTCGTAGCATGAATTTTTAAGCTACTGTTCCATGTTTGTATAAAGGGTCTAAGGGAATTGAAATACATAATATAGATATCAGGGTCTGTTGAATGAAGGATATATCCGAACATTCAAAGCCGTTTTGACTATTTCCATCTACTATGTTACCTAAAACACGCAACAACTTAAACCGTATGGTGATCTAAAATTACTATTTTTTTTTATCCAGTTTGGAGTTACTAACAATATACGAATAATAATCGAGCATAATTTGATATTTCTGTCATTATTGTATTGAGGTTTATTTTATAATTGATAATAAAAGTTTTTCTAGTTTATGTTCTTCGTTTTCTTCGACTAGTGATATTTTTCGAAATTTAATAACTTACATAATATGTAGTAAGTGAATGTTAAAATTCATGCAATATCAATTTAACTAAAAATTCTATACTAACCAAAAATAGTAGATGTTTGTAGATTAAGTAATAGTTCAGAAAACTATATGTACATTTTTAAGTACGAGTATCGTTGTATAATTTATTAACTTAAAAAAAATAAATTTAAATTTATTTGCAACAGTTAATATTAAACAAAAATATATATGTTGTAAGTGTAATGTAATTGTAAAAAATAAACCAAAGTTGAGAAGCAAAAATTATTCATCTGGTACAATAAATTTAAAAAAAAAACTGGTTCGAAAAGGCATCATAAGTGTGTATTTGGTAAAAGAGTAAATTTAGAGAAACGATAGATAAAGTAGGTAAAATAATGTTTTTTTTTTTGTCAAAGGCATATTATGTAAAATTTGTTTTGTTAAAAAAGGTATTTTATTTAAACAAAGAGTAAAGTTCTTTAAGGTTTATAATAATTCCTCTCCCCATCTACACTACATCAACAACTTTCAACGGTACTTGCTTGTGTATACAAAAATCTTTTATGCATTTAAATGAGTATTCAATGTATATTCTAGAGCTGGAGGCGGCAACAAGGACGGCTACAATAAAGGTAAAATATACAAGCGGTTCGCTTCAGAGTAAAGTATTGTTTTAATATCTTTTCGAATATAATATTACATAAACAAAATATAATGCATTATAAGTCTTTTTTTTTTGTTGAAAAGAATCGTTAATAAACAACAATTCTATTAAGGCATATCACTGCCAGTAGAGAGTAACGAAAAGAGAGTAACAAGAAAGCTTAAATTTATGCTACCATTTCAATTGTCTAATGCAGCTAAACACGACAGCGACCAACAATTATAATTTGTAAATGCAATATGATTTTAGAGTAACGTTGGGTCTTATGTTTTCTGCATATTAAACGACTTTTATATTTAATCGATTATCTAAAATTGTGATGGACATGGAAGTAGAACACATTTTTGTTCATTTTGATCTTTTATTGAAGTTGAATATAAAAAACAATTTAGGGGTTACTTCATAAAGTTTTTTTTTTGTTAATTTTATGAAATTTAACACATTTATTTATTTAGGTTTTGACGGTGTATTTTGGGTTGTTGTCGGTTAGGTAAAGACCAAACATATTTGTTCATCTAATCCGAATATGTAGTACCCTTTGGTATATTGGTTAGAGTGTTAAGTTCGATTCTCAACCGCTGCAAAACATGTTTTTCAGGGGTGTATTGCCTCTTGCGAGGAATTGACAATCCTCTATGAGGAGTATCTCTTGTGATGAAATGCGCTTCTCATTAGCCGTTCGAAATCAGCAGAAAAATGTACTATATTATATTTATAGATTTAAAGAGGTTCTGCCTAGCAAATTAAATTCTGCATTTTCAAAGATATTTTCTTGATGAACATAATCGAATTTAACTCTAGTTGCAGCTGGAATGGATGTCAAAAATTGTCGAAGGTTATATTTTTTACGTGCCACACAATACTGCTATATAGATTTCTGACATTATATTTTTCGTATAATTTTTTCAGGAGACTTATTGTAAGCTATTGAAGCACTATTAAATGTTACGTTAACTTGCAAGTATTGGTTTGACTAGTTCGTCAAAAAGTCAAAAAAGCTATTGCGTTGCGTTTCGTTCGTAACATTGCATTTGTGTGATATTTATATATTTTGAGTGCAGGTCGGTTCAAATTCATAAACGTATATCGCGCAAATTATGCCTTGATCACATATTCCTGCTAAGCAGAGTTCTCAAAATGCACAGTAAATGATAGTTTCTTGTGCAAATGTTAAAAAATAATTATATTGCTTCCATTTGTGTATTCTGTGTTTTTATGTCTGCTTTGATTGCGTTTCGCTTTGCAAAGCTTGCGTTTCGCTTTGCAAAGCTTGCGTTAAGGAATTTGGCCGGTTTTTGTAGTTCTAAAAGTCTCAACAAGTAAAGTGGTCTTCCATGTCTAACATAAATTCCAATGTGCTAATTAGGTGACGAAGTTAAAAGAATGGCAATTCACGACAATCGTTCATAAAACAAATTTTTCTTAAAAAAAAAAAAAAACAAATTTCTAATTCCTATGTTAAAACAAATTATTTGATAAAAAGAGCTCAAGTTTGTAATGAATGTAAATAAAAACAAGAGTGTGCTATTTATGTGCCCATCATTTTATACATTATGAAAATATTACTACTGAACTAGAGAAACTAATTTCGACCGATAGGATTTTAAGAAATAATTATTTTACATAATTAAATTATAAATTAATATTTCTGCAGATATTATGATTCATTCGAGAAAATTTTCGACGACTTTTCAGCGAGTTTACATAACCAAGTTTATATAACTCGGTTATATAACCAAGATTGGTAAGTTTTTCTCTGTTCTTGATCTTTAGGTTGAGTAAATTTTATATAGATGTAGGAGGACGTCCTCATGTAAAATTCGTCCAATTGAGCCACAGGAAAGTTCCAAGCTCTGCGGATAATAGCGCAATAATAATTCCGGGTCTTCACCCATACGATCACAAACAACAGCCGATAATATGCCTGAACGTCCGCCACGATGGAGTAAAAGGATTATCCTATCTCCCAGGTTCTTCCATTTTTTTTTTAACTACACACATTATTTTTATGAAAAGCTATAGAACGAATAAACAATTTTAATTCGTTGAGCTGTGGTTAACCGATCCATCTTGTAAATGAATAGTTTACAACTACCATTTGGGGCTCGAACATGTGCCCTTATAAGCCGAAATTTAATTTCCCATAAGAATTTCTTATAGAAGCTTTTTCGTATTAACTATATGTGTTTTTTGTTTCCTCCGAAGTTTGTCTGCTATCTTACATTGTATATCTCCGCATACAAAAATGACAGAAATTCTTGTGGACGGAAAACATTACATTTCCAGGGAAATTTGATTCACAATAACCGCCTTTGAAATGTCTAAGACGAAAACTCAATCTAGAGGCTGCACAAGTTAAAAATGTTAAATAATTAGTCTCAGGTCTATAGAAAAAAAAGGAAATATTTAGATGAAAACACACAGTTTGAACTGTAAAACTACTTACAATTATCACATCATCTGTTTGGGTATTAAAACTATATATGAAAATGTACAAAGATACTTCTATCCCTTTGTTTGTAATCTTTCGAGGTAAAGCCTGTGGATCTTTATATATGGAGAAAAAGTCTGAATTAAACTGCGCATTTAAACATTCGAGATATTTTTTAACTTACTCCAAGAAAAAAGCTTATGTATATGCTTAAACAAACGAAATAATTGTTGAATTTATGGCCTGGTTGAATACACCAGCAAAAGGTTTTTCTCATTTCTACTATATTATTATACGCAATGTACATACATACATACATGTATTTAAAAGGTATAAACAAGAAACTGAAAATACATAAAATACTACATACTTTGATTGTTTTGAGGGATGCGGCAATATGTAGTGACAAACAAAATAGGCGTAGTAATTTATTTATCCGCTGGTGGGCCTTAAACAAATAGCGTATTTGAATGCATGGGTTATGTATTTCAGTTTTTTTTTTTTTTCTAAAAAAAATATGTTTGCTATAAACAGGTCTAACGTAAATAGGGCATTCGAATATATATTTTATGTGTTATGCACTATACAATGTGGAAATGTGATTGAAGTGTTAAATTTTGTAAAAATAAATTTGATCAAGGTGGTATTGTTTAAGAAACGAAGTTTCAAAGGTAACCCAATATTAAAAAAAAATCAACGAAAAAATCGGTTAATAAAAAAGGTTACAATTATGATCTTCCACTCAAAAAATCTACATACTTTCATATATACTGCATACTCTTATAATCAAATCAATGATACAAAAACTTCAGAAGTTGTTGAAGAGTGTTGAGGTGTACACAAAATAGGAATTGAGAAAAAAAGGAATTGAATCATAACAGATTAAAGTATTAAATGATTTAGGACGAACGATCAAAGATTACAAAAAAAAAAAAAAAACAAATCTTCCACATCAAAAGATTTTCTGGGCAATTCAAATGGTCTGCGATGCACAATTTTTTTTATAATTGTAACAAATTATGAATAAAGTTAATTTTTTAAGAAAAATGCATTATGAGTGTTCCATATATCTAACAAACCTACAATTCTAGGCGGCAGCTATGGAGGTGGCGGCAGCAGCGGCGGTGGTGGTGGTGACATGGTGACCCAAGAGGATACTATTTTTATATCTGGAATGGATCCTGGTGCTACTGAAATGGAGATTGAATCATTTTTTGGTGCAATAGGCATTATCAAGGTAAGACAATATCATACTGAATGCGTGAACAATTTAAAAACAACAAAACAAAATTTTAATCTGAACAGAAAGATAAACGGACAATGAAGCCAAAGATCTGGCTCTACAAGCATAAGGAAACCGGAGAATCGAAAGGTGAAGCAACAGTCACATATGACGACACGAATGCAGCTCAGTCGGCTATTTCATGGTTCGACGGACGCGATTTCAATGGATGTATTATTAAAGTTTCGCTTGCGCAAAGGCAAAATAATTGGAATAAATCTGGTGGAGGAGGTCGTGGTGGTGGCGGGGGATTTGGTGGTGGTCGTGGCGGACCTCGTGGAGGCGGTGGTTTCGGTGGTGGTGATCGTGGTGGTCGCGGTTTTGACCGCGGTGGAAACGATTTTGGTGGTGATTCAGGGCGTAGAGGAGGTGGCGGCGGAGGAGACCAGGGTGGTCGCATGGGTGGACGAGGAGGTGGTGGCGGAGGCGGCGGTGGTGGTGGGGCACCTGGTATGCCACAAAGAGATGGAGACTGGAAATGCTCGAGCTGCAGTAATACTAACTTTGCTTGGAGAAACGAATGCAATAGGTAATTAATTTTTTTTATATTTTTAAATTGAACATAGCAAACAACTCGTTTTTTGCAGATGTAAGACACCCAAAGGAAACGAAGGAGGAGGTGGAGGATCGGACATGGGAAGCGGCGGTGGTGGTGGTGGCGGTTACGGCGGTGACCGTGGCTATCAAAACAGAGGAGGAGATAGAAATGGTGGGGGCGGCGGAGGCGGAGGCTTCAACCGCTTCAGTGGTGGATCAGGTGGTGGTGGTGGCGGAGGCGGTGGTGGCATGAGAGGCAACAACCGTCGTGACGGAAACAGTGGAGGCGGTCCCATGCGAAACGATGGCGGAAATAGGTCAAGACCCTATTAAGCCTACTATTTTTTTTATTTAACAACAAAATTAAATAAATCAATTTGCTTTTAAAATATTTTAATGTAATTTCGATGCGAAGTTTAATAATAATAAAAAATAAAATATTAATTATGTAGATAATAACAATTTATACTTTAATTTTTTTTAAGGTGGGATTGTCATAAAATAAAAGAAGAGCTAACAGCGAAACCTATTTTTCTTAATTGTTTTGCGTAGATTTATAAACGTTAAAGATTTTTGCATGACTGCTTTTTAGTGATTGATACATTTTCATCAAGATGGCTAAGTTCACAAACGTCAATTATTGGTGCTTCGAATCATTACTAAATGGTATATAAATACCAAACAAGCAGTTAAGAGCTCATGTTTTCATTTATGCAATTCAATTTTCTCAATAAAAATTTAAATATGGATAGTTTTGGCTTATGGAGACTGTGTTTAGAAAATAAAGAAACATTTTTTGAATATCTACTTTAACAATTCACTTACCGATTAAAAAAGAACTAGTCTCATTAAAGCGGCTGCGGCATTTAAATATTTCCTTCATCACATACAAAAATTAAGTTATTGTGAAGCGTAAATTCGAAGCTTGCCTAATGAATATTTTGCTACTGCTATTGACCAAACGTCTTTTTCAACACTGGATATAATGGAACAAATTCTGTGCAAGCATTGTAGATAGATAATATATAGGTTTTTGATTTATTATCTGATTCAAAAGACAATTTACATTCATTTATATACAGTGTTCCACAAAAGTTATGGTACAGCATAAAGCTCGAAATATTCCACAATATGACAAAATTTCACCTATTCATATTTATTTGCTCGTAATTTCAATACCAAGAAATGAACCAATTATTTCATCACATGAATTTTCTTCCAAAAAAAACCATCGTACACCTATCAAAAAGTGAAAAGAACATTTCAGAATATAAAACTTGTGTTAAAAATGTACCTTCTTAATATTTGGTTGGATAGTCTTCCAATTTAATAACGGCTTTAATTCTGCTCTGCATTAAAATAACCAATTTTTCTGTGCAAGTTTGTGTAGCCATTCTTTGAAATTGTTCCGAATAACATTGGCTCTTATCTTTTTTTTTCAAGAACATCCCACAAGTGCTCGATTGGGTTCAAGTCCGGGCTTTGAAGAGGGGTTGCTAATAGGTGGGGAGTATTGTAAATTAGCCACATACTCACTTTTTGGGCTGTATGCTTGGGATTGGTGTCTTGCTGGAAATAATTGTTATTGGAAAGATCTACAGCCCTATTATAGCTATCAACTAGATACTTGATAGGATACATATCAATAAATTGAATGAGTTGGTATTATGACCAGGGATGTTGCGGATGCCAATTTTTTCACATCCGCGGATGCGGGTTTTTGAAGGCTCACATCCGCGGAAGCGGATGTTTAAGATCTTATATAAAAAGCACATATAAATAATGAACTAAAATAATGTTGTAGTAAGTGTTAATATTTTTACTAGTTACAATTAGTAAATAAACTTAAAAATAGGTGCATTATACTTCAAGCTTCTCTGCTTCAAGCCGGTTACGCAGAGGTTCGTTAGGGACACTGCCTGGTGGAGTGAATAAAAATCTTCGTGATATCGGTGATAATACCTTAAATTCTTCTCTATGAACACTACAACATTTAAGAGCATTACCATCCACATTGAGTCATTTTTTAGCGACGTAAGAAAGTAATTCCTTTTTGAGTACAGCTTCAGTGCTACTATTTTGTGGCATTTCTTTTGTCTCGTCTTCACTTGATGAATCTATCATCATAGCAAGGGCGTTCTTTAAACATGCGCTTTCTCTCGAAACCTGAAGTGCCTGGTCCTGGTTGTTCCATTTTGTGCTTATAGCGAGGTTCTAAGTCGGTGGCGATGATATATAAATTGTTCTCCCCCACGTTGGAAAACTTAAGTAGTTGAAAGTTCACTTTTCAGAGTCGTGACGGCTTCTCGAATCAAATCAAACTTGTGCGATATTATTAAATACATAGTCGTGAACTTTTTTGTCAAGCATTTGAATAATTAGAATTGCAGAAGAAATAAGGGCGTGAGAGCTGCCCGTGTAGCTTCCTCAAAAGGTCTCAGTATTTCAATAAGACTTTCAATGAATTTCCATTCTGGCAGAATAAGGTTAATCTCATTATAATTGATGTAAAGATTTAGGGCATCCTTAGCCTTTGCCGCAACTTGTCTTGCATCCGCATGAAAATCCGCATTGACTAGTGCGGATGCCGATGCAGATGTCTAAATCAATGCGGAAGCTCCGCATTTGCGGATGCGGATGCGAATATCCGCAACATCCCTGATTATGACTATCAACTATCTACATTTTTTATCGACTGAATTTTATTAGATTTTATCATTACTGTGAATGATTTTTTTGATAGACATGCTATTACGGATATCAACAAAATAGATACACATCAATTTTCCATCAACCACAAATTCGTGATTGAAACGTAAGCATACAAATTTATTCGGGATTTTTAAAAGCGAACAAAGTGAAAAAGAATATTGACTTCGATAGAATTGTTTTTTGAGTTATGATGAATTTTTTATAAGAACAACTTACATTTTCGCACAAAGAATTTAAGTTTTCGTGGCCGACAAAAAACAAATAAATATTTCAAACGCGAAGCGTCGAACAAAATACACAAAACTCATCCACAATGATCTTTTTGATAGGTAGATACTTCAATTAATTGATAGAAATTATCGACCATCAAATTGATACTCATAATAAGGCTGCTAGTTTCCTCGCACTTTCTTTTAAATTATCTTTTAGAATATTGAGATAAACATGTTGATCCATTGTATTTTCTATTAAGACGATATCTCCCACTTCAGATGCAGCCATACAGTCCCATACCATCACTCCTCCACCATCGTGTTTTACTGTCTTGTGTTTTTCGGATTTAAGGCATCCCCTCCTTTTCACCAAACCTTAACACCACCATCTGAGCCAAACAAGTTATACTTAGTCCGAAAAAATTACTTTGCGCCAGGAGTCAGGAGTCTCATTTACATACTTTTTTTTCAAATGCAATGCTTTTTTTCCTATTCACCCCACTGATTGACGGCTTCCTTCTAGGTACACGAGACTTAAAACCTGCTTCAACGATGGCTCTTAGGACAGTTTCAGGATGACCTTTTTTTCGTATTTTTCAAGCTCACCACCAGTTTTGATGGTTTTCAATTTTATAGCGCTTTATAACATTTTGAATAGTGGAACGCCTTCTAGAAATGATTTTGGATATTTCAGAGTAAGATTTGTTTTGATTTTGATGAAGATCAATAACTAAACTCCTTTCTTCTCCGGTAAGCTCCTTTAAATTCATTTTTTGACTCTTTTTTTTTTTTAATCACAAAACCAGCAAACACAGCATATAATTTGATGTAAAAGCTGATTCTGGACACATCGCCACTCTACATACAGCAGGGCCCGTATTACGAATTACGATTATCGTTCAAAATCCATCGTTATCGTTACGTTGCGATTACGTTTTACGATACTCGTTTTTTTTAAACGATAATCGTTTTCTCTTACGACTGCTTTTGGCACTCGTATTTCATTGCTTTGACACATGACTTTTGTAGCAGCTGCAACATATTATCGTAAACCATAATCGGTCTGTGTCATGACTATCGTTTTCTAGGGTATCGTTTTTTTGCCTTTCGTTTCGTAATTTGTAATACGGGCCCAGGATATATATTTATTTCATGTTAATCGGCCCTAGTGAGGTATCCGTTCGGAGCAGAAAATTGTCCGCAACGCATACTTTGTCGGAGGTTCAAATTGCTTTCGAGGTATCCTATCGGAAAGAATATAAATGCGTTGGCTTAATTTGTTCCGCGAAGAATTTGTGTCAGACGAAATCGGAAAAAAAATGCATTAGCTATCAGAAATTTCACAAATAAAGCACTTGATCGCATTTCAACTCAGTTCGCCGGGTGCGTTAAAAAAATGTCGGAGAAAAATTCCGAACAGCTGTTCGGAAGAATACCTCGAAGCAAAAATCCTCCGAATCGGAGAATTTTCCGCTCCGAATGGATACCACGCTAGGGCCGAATATACCTAAGGAAACTTATATGGGATACCTGCAATCTTTGGACTTTGTCTATAAACTTAAGAAAAAAAGGCCCTAAAACGCTGATCATATCCCGCTGAGGTGGCGCAACAGTTCAACATTTTTTACCTTTGCTGGTTGCCTGGCCATAACGACATTTCAGGAAACTAAGGCTAATGAACTCGTCAAAAGTGTAACAACAATCTCCATTTTAACAGTGAGGACAGACATTGGTACCATCGGTGTATATATAAAATTATGCTAAAGCAAGATACTATAAAGAAAACAACATCACCACTTGCTTGGCGACAAAAACTGAAACTGAAGCGCTCTAAGAGTTTGATATTGTAATATGTGTCACAACCGGGCACCTGCATGCCACGGGACTTAGTGTATGCTCCATCCTCTTCAGAAGCTGTATGGCTGAAGTGAAAGAGGTGTAAGGTTAATATTAGGTAGGGACAGTCACTGTGGCACCAACAAAAAATTATAAGACATCAGAAAATAAAAAAAAAACTGCTGCTGTGGCTGTTCTAGTTTTAGTTTATAAAAGAAATAAAATTGATATAGTTTAGTATACAATAGTTTTTAGGCCGAAAGGTATTAGAATTAAGAATTATAAGCAAGTACACGTTAGTTGTAAGATATTGATAAGTAGGCTAGTTTTTATGAATTTTCGTCAAGCATTAAGATTAATGTTAATAATGAATTTAAAAAAACTTAATTTCATCTTCAGTATATGGCAAAATAACTTTCTGGCATGATCTTTACAAAATGTGCCATGATACATACCTTCAATTCAGTGTGTGGGACCGACAACATAGAATAAAAAGCAATGCCAAACCATTCCTCAGTTAATAAGCATAATGCTATTTCTTTATCAAACACCATAATTTTTGTTTCATTTTTGACCAAATCTAAACAATTTTCAAAAAGTTCTCAAAATAAAATTACATAAACATATATAATAAAACAAACCAATTGAAACATTATTATTGATCGTACATTTTTAAAAGATGTTTAAAAATTCTGTTTGCCCTCTCTGATGTTACGAGTACAAACTGGATTTCGTCAGTTGAGTTATGACTTTTTCAATACACATTTTTTACGACATCGAGTTAGGTATGCAGTCTTCATAACTTGGGGGGTATTTCGATTAGCGTAATCCAATATCCAACTGAAATATCTGTCTGACGAATCACAGTGAAATTATTTAGCTCAGAAGACATAATATTTTTGTGTGGACTTGTGTTGATAGAATTATTAGTTTTATGTACTCGGGATTGTTGATTTTGATAGCTTCTTGTTTTTTTAATTGAAAACGTTTATTTATTTATATGTATGTGTATGTACTCGTATATATTTATAAAGAATTGATTACGATTATTATCTTTTGAATGCGAACTCGAAAATCTGACAACCAAAAATTATAAGAATAAACTCGCTAGGCAAACAAAAGCCATGCGATGCACAAAAATGCTAAATACAAAAATAATTTGGACAGCTGCTGTTCATCTTCGTACTGTGTGGTTCCACGATTTGCTAAAAATAATAAAATGTTTAGTGACAAAGGAAAATAAATCAACAGAATTTATTTACCTGCTGGCCTTGGCTCTCCGAAGTTAAACGAAGATGCAAAATAGCCAAACGGAAAAGCGCCAATGCCGAAAGACATATGAAAACCATCACCAAATCCAAATCCTTGAAAACCTTGTTGGTGTTCTGGTTCGGTTCGTTGACCAGCAGGCCTGGGTGGCACCTTATTTCTGAAATGTTAAAATTTCGCTTTAGAACAAAAATATTTATATATACAAATTTCGAGCCACCCGACTCATGCTATGGTCTTTGGATTGTTTCTGCTTTTCTAGTTTAGTCAACATTGACTGCATTAATGTAAAAGTAGAAGAGCACATGCCTTATATGCGCTGTTTGCCATTGTCAGCTCCTTGCCAACACCGTCAAAAGTTGCCCCGGTATGACCTCTTGCATAAAATGCAACTCCCCCTTCCATCCCCAACTCAACTGTACTCGAATCTCTTTTTGCAACAATTTCCCAGGGTCTTAAACCCAAAGGCTATATCCTTGCAGGAAACCCATATCGCGCAAAATCTTCAACCATTTCCACCGATCATGTTTTCATAACTTTGACCCTATTTCAACATCTAAGCAAGGGGTATGCTTCCTCTTTCATAAATATCATCCCACCTACCTCCAACACAATTAACAATATATCTGCAATAAAAGTCAAAATAAATCTTAACGTACAAATCAAAGTAAGCTCTCTTTAAATCCCCCTGATCAAAACTTTTCAATTCAATACCTAGAAGATGACTTTAGTTCATCGAGCCATTCTTGGGGTTAAAAAAAAAAAAAAAAAAAAAACACGAAATAGTGAACATTTTATCGCCAACTCAGGGTTAGAGATTCTAAATGAAGGTCGACTCACTCATTTTTATTTTACACCCATAAAACGTTTACACACGTCGACCTATCACTCATTTCACCTTCTCTTCTCTAAATCTACTTGGAATATTGCCGACAGCCTCTGACAGCGTTCATTCTTACCAGCCTCATGTCTGGCCCAACACTTTCACACACTTTTATTAATTTATTGTTCTATTAAAAATTGACTTTGGATTGCTAATATAAAAGGAAATGTTCCAAAACATCTTTACAACTCATTAAAACCCTCTTTCAAGCTGCCATCAGACCAAGTTTGAAGGCCCTCCGCTCAATCTTTATTAAAGACATTGTTACCTCCTCCAACTAGCAGAAACCATCGGCTTCTTACTGATTCCTCATAAGCAGATATCCACTCATCGTTTGTGCTAGTTAACGAAAATGTTTCAGTCTTTTCTAAAGTATTATTATCAAGCTAAATATTCACTGCAGAAAAAAATATATTAAATATATCCTTATGTCAAATGGCCAAAAAATAGTTTGTATTAGTCTGAGATATAGTAGTTCAGCCGGCATCCCTGGAGATAAACAAATCTGAGACAACCTCCTTCAGTCTCAGAACATCGTGCCACACATCTTTCCTATCCTTCTTTCTCTTCCTTAACTTCACGCTCGCGCTGTGTTGATACTAGAGCTCTCTATTACACGGATAATGAAATACACGGATATACGTGTAATTATTGGACCGGGATTTGAATCCGTGTAATTATAATTACACGTGTTATTAATTACACGTAATAATTAAATACACGTGCATCCGTGCATTTAATTATACGTGTTACTAAAATATCCGCTACCATTTCTAGAATATAAAAATGCAATTAAAACGAACATAATTATAGTTCTTAACAAGTTATTAAGACAAATTTTTTATTCAATAAGTCCTCTATTTTGGTACAAAAAAAACTAAAGTATTAACGTTTTCAGATAAAAGGCAATTCTTTTTTGAGGTAACAATGTTTCCCGCTGTAGAAAAGGACCGATCTGAGCTAGCTGATGTAGCTGGTGTTGCTAAACACTTTTTTGCTAGTTCTGCTATTCCTGGGTTCTTAGAAGCTCGCGTTTTCCACCATTCAAAGGGGTCTAAGTCGAATCTTAGTTGAGGCTCAGACAAATAATTTTCGTACTCTATTGTGGAATCTGGCACAGTGCTAATAATTACGTATCAAATGTGAGATAAAATAGCAAATCAAAGACCAATTATAATTTCAGCCTCATCCGTGTACTAAGGATTCGTTTACACGGATAATAAAGTGAATAATTACACGTGTTTTAAGAACACGGATTTGAAATTGGTATATATTTCCTACACGGATTCCGTATACACGTGTTTCTTAAATACACGAACAAAAACGTAGGCTCTAGTTGATACATTTAAAGGGTAATCAAAATCCCTTGAGCGCGTGTAGATTATAAAAAAAAAAAGAAAGCTGGAAATACTAAAGAAAAATTGGTCGAACTACGCCCAACAAAAACTTTAACCCAAATCATATCTCTCTAAAAAAAACTAAAAATATACACCAGAGTTATGCTTGGCCAATCATACAGAGGGCACAGTCATCAGTGTCATCTTTGCGAAGAAAAGCTTATTTTTATTTCCTGCACTAAAGTATCAGAATCCTACAAAAAACTATCCAACTACAGTCTCATTTATCTCCTATAAAACGTCAACACTGAAAATACATCTTGTATACTGCCGCTTAACTTCGTAAAGGCCCTATCTGCAAAATTTCCGATTTTGAGTTTGGGACGCATTTATTTGTATATGTATATGTATGTACATACATATATGTATGTCATAACGTTAGATCTTCAAATAAGGCAGAAAATTGCAACTTCTTAAAGTTGTAAGCTTAATTCATATGTGTCATATTAAAAAAAACCCTATGTGGCGATAGTTTCTTTCTTAATATTATTTAAAAAGCTTATTTTTGAAATAAATTAGGTTAAAACTCTACAGTTTAAATGCCGCAATAAAAGTAAATACATACATAAAGTTTTTTTGAAATATTTTTTCAAAAGTTAAAAAAGCTACGCTACACTATTTGCCAAATTCTCAAAATTTTTATTTTAAGTGTTTGCAAAATAAAACGCAATTTAAGCTTACAAAACGTGGCGGTCAGAACCCCTGTTAGAAACCCATTAGTTTATCCTTATCTCAAGGAAAATTCCCTGGATTAGGGATTATGGGCTCTCATTTCCCCTAGACGTAGACTACTACTTCGTTGAACACCCTGAGGACAATACAGTCAACCGACCTTTTAAATTTTATTTTTTCGTAATGTAAATTTTATATAAATAAAAATAATTAAACTATGAGCCAACGAATGTAAATTTTCACACATATGTAGTATCTTATTAGTTGTAAGCCAAATTGTAAATAGTAGGTATGTTCAATAAAACAAAATTGAATTGAATAATTGAACTACTGCTTCGCATCAGCGATGTATTGAAAATATTTAATTTGATCTTGTCGCCAGGATTCAGAATTCCAGGAATAAATGAGATTTTTTTTTTATGGCAAGAGATATTCTCAGATTTGTCACATCTTTATCTATATGTTGCAGTTGTTGGGTAATGAACCCTGACCTTTGACATGACTAATTAACATATCGCAAGGGAAAACTACCGGCAGCGTATTAGAATTTACAAATAATGTTCGAACGAATTACGCTCGATTTATAATAATCTCCCTGCTATTGTTTTGAAGAGGTGTTCTTCAACGCTGGCAAAACCACTGCGTAAGCTTTTCTATCTATCCTATTCCTCTGGACTCTCCGAGTAAATGGAAAAGAGCATTTGTCCAGCCTGTCCCTAAAAAAGGTAAATCTTCTTCCCCCTCTAACTATCGTTAAATTGCACTTACGTCCCTTCTTTCCAAGGTCATGGAAACACTGGTAAATAATCAGCTCAAGAAATATCTCGAAGAACGAAAGTTGGATTAGAAATTACCTTTCAGGCCGCTCAATACAAGTCGTATTGGACGGTCTGAAGTCTGAAATTCATAAAATAAATGCTGGCGTACCCCAGGGCTCCATTTTGTATCCGACTCTCTTCCTCATGTTTATCAACGATCTCCTATCTGAAAATTCTAATCCACTAAATTGTTTTGCTGATGATAGTACCCTCAGCTTTTCATATTCGTTTGAGGATTCACTTCCTTGTTCTTCGGAAGTGGAATTTGAATGGCAGCGTATGAAAAGCTCATTAAATTCTGATCTTGATAGCATTGTCCAATGGGGAATAAAAAATCGTATAGAATTTAATGCTTCAAAAACTCAATGCTGTCTTCTATCGTTAAAGCGAAATCCTACCCTTTTCCCGCTATCCATGAGCGGCACTTGCATTGAGGAAACTGAACAATTCTCAGTGCTCGGTATGTGCATTACAGACCACCTTGTGTGGAATGATCACATATTCGACGTTGCCAAAAACGCTGCCAAGTGTTTAGGTTTCCTTCGATGTTGCAAAAAATGTTTCACCCCTTCCGATCTGGCTATAATCTATAAGGCTTATATTCGTCCAAAGCTCGAGTACAATTCCCATATTTGGGCAGGTGCTCCAATAACACACTTGAGTCTCTTGGATAGAATCCAAAAAAGAGCTTTAAAAATGATAGGTGATAGAAGTATAACAGAAACATTTGAATCTCTCGAGCACCGTCGCAATGTTTCTTGTCTTTCATTATTTTACCGTTACTTCTATAAACAGTGCTCTAGCGAAATAGCCAGTTGTATTCCTTTCCTTAAACAATTTAATCGCAATGCCCGCGCTTTTAGGAATGCTCATCAGTTTACCCTTGAGTCCACCTTCGGACGTACTGTGAAATACGGAGATTCTTTGTTTAGCCGGACTACACGAATGTGGAATGCTCTACCCAGCTCTATTTTTCCTTCCCATTGTAGTGTTCAAAAATTTAAAACTAACTAGCCGACCCAGCTCTCGAAATTCGAGTGCCAATTTATTTATTATTTATATATTTGGCAGTGTTTTCAAGCAAATTTATTAAATTAAATTTTATTTTATGTAATATGCAAAGTGTTCGACAGTGCAAAAACAAAAATGACCCACAGTGTGTAAATGCGTGTCTCAAGTATATTCTGAACATCTCCGTAACTGTGGCTTTCCAACCATATAAAATTTATCGAAATCGGTTAAATACTTTTGGAGAAAAGTGTACCACAAAAAACATGTTTGCCGTTTTATTATATGATGTGCATCGGTATCTCCTTTTAAACCCTTTTTTGTTTTCCTAATGCTCGTACTGTCTAAATCATTTTAAGGGTAGTAATAACCCCTTGAGTGCGCGCTAATTATAAAAAAAAAAAAACACGAAAGCAACTTCGAAGGTGCTGTTAAGTACGCCCCACATGAATGTTGAAAACTTTACATTGCTCCCAATTTGAATGAATATTAAAAAAATTACCTTGGATCTTCCTGCTTCGTGCTTCCACGGCCATACAATGGGATAACCTTTTCCTTGCTAATAGCAGCCTTGCAAACTGGACAAAGTTTACGTGTTGGACGTGTCTCCAACCATTGATGTAAACATGGCCAGCAGAACAAGTGTCCGCACATGCTAACTACGGCATCCTTTGCAGTGTCCAAGCAAATATTGCATTCAAACATAGAGTCATCACGTTTTTCTTCGCTCTTATCTTTTCCTGAATCTTTAGCTGTTGCGCCGCCGCTCGAGGCGGTGGAATCTTTTTCGTTACCAATCAATGTTCTGAATCCAATTGGAGGTGGTTGTGAAGCCAACGAATTTGATGACGATGACGACGAAGCCACTGGTGTATATTCTGTGTTAGGCACTTCAGGTGCCGATGGCAAGGGAAAATCACTAGACATTGTTAACTTCTGTTTAAGTTGATTAATCGCAGAATGACCTTGAATGAAAAAAAAGATTCAAAACAGGCAGTCATAAGATAAATATCTTTTCGAGGAAAACCCATATGTACATATTTATTTTATTCTAAATTCTAATTATATCTTTATAAATTTAACAGTTATCAATAACAATTACAAAAAGCTGTTTAAGAATCGTAATTTCTTTCCTGAATATTAAAAACAATAAAAAACCGAGATATTTCCAAAAAAAGTTTAGGTAAAGCAGGTATGTATGTACATATAGCTGCATATCTACCACATAATTGGTTTTATTGAACATTCTAAAACAGCCGTTCATTTTTTACCTTTGAGTTGACTAATTAACTTACTTTATGATTTTTTCTGAAGAATAAAATAAGTGATTATTTTTGTTTATTTAATTAATTTTTCTTCACTGATAAATTATTACGCTGCACCTTTTAAGTTTTAACAAGAGCGATTTGTACGTGTTCTTTTTTCTTGTTTACGTACGAACCCTTCTCTTCTCTTTAACTACTTAACTAGCTACACATTCGTCTTTATTCTGTTGCATTAACAATGATTTAGATTGGCAAGATGAAGCGAAATATTATTTGACGTTACGTCTTATGTAGAGTCCTTTTAAACGATACAATTTCTTCTTGAATGCTTTTACACGAAAATAATTTTACATCATGCAATATATATTTAATTTGACTTTTAATGATGAAATTTCAATTAGTGTCTATAATGGATTTTACATTGTGTCACGTAACGTAGAAGAACCAAAAAAACAAATACTACTTCATTTTAAACAAAACAACTGTTTTGGACAGCTTGTGTCAGTAAAAAACTTTTATAAAAGAGCTACTGAACACACAACCACCCCCATCGCCACAAGCAAAAGAAAACGATCTGAAAATTGGTATGCTTGCGACAAGGTAACGTCTTTATTTTAAAATATGTCATAGCCAATTTAAAAAAAAAAATCATTTCTATGCACAGATTGTTCTCCAACAGCTTTCTGAAAAGCGTCGATACAAGCATCTCAAAACCTAAGCCGGAAGAGTGGAAAAAATTCTTTCTCGTACATATGTACATATATTTTAAGGCCCCAGTTATAGCTATCATTGAAATGCATCATTGAAAATTTTCATTCTAATTTTTAAGACGAACAAACAAACTATAATGCCTTTAATTGGTACCAAAATGAAGGTAATGAGTAGTAGAATTTTTGTACTCTATAAAATATAAAATTCTGATTTAAACTTTCTTTTAAATCCACTTTTATTATTTCAATGATAGAAATCAATTTCAATTTCGTTCCTTTAATATGGGACACAATCGTTCCACTGAATGTGTTCGATTCTCTTTCTGTTCTCAAATGTCAGTTTTTCTTTCAATAATCAACTCTAACCTCAACTGCATAGAATTGGTTGTAATCTTTTACTGAGACCAATTTTTCAATGATTGCTATAACTGGCTTGTCAAAAAAATGAAGTCAGCATTCCACTGATTTGTTCCAATGATGCATTTCAATGAAAGCTATAACTGGCCCCTAATTAACAAAAAATTTCTATATTTGAATTCTTTGCATTTTATAATTCTGAAATATCACAGCAGAAAACATAAACTCACTTCAAAATTTAAAAGATGACAATTGATATGTCAAAATAAATTTTAAAATGTCTTTAGGTGACCGTTAAACGTGGTGGGTGGCGTTTAAGTTAAAAGGCCTTCAAGTAAGGTTACTTAAATGTAAAAATTGATTTATTTATAGATACCGATTTTATACCTTAAAGCTGTTTGGAGGTATTTTAAAGTTAAGCATCCTTCAAAATTTCTTTATAGTTTCGGCTGTGCAATTTTTAATAAAAGATGGCTTTGTTCAATCGAAAAACAGTCTTCTTTCAGCACTCAATACTATTCTTATATACTCGTATATTTCATTGGATATATTTCATTGGACGAACAATAAATGGGTAATGAAATATTTAGAAATAGCTAAGATCGCAGTTATCGTTTTTTTTTATTATTGTTCGAGGATGTTTCATTTTTAATTCGGAGCGGAAAATTGTCCGCAACGCATACTTTGTGGGAGGTTCGAATTGCTTTCGAGGTATCCTATCGGAAAGAATAATAATACACAAATGCGTTGGCGTAATTTGTTCCGCGAAAAATTTGTGTCGGACGAAATCGGAAAAACAATTGCATTAGGCCAGGCGCGCACATTCAATTTTTAGTTTCGCAATACTGTTTAGTTGCTAAAATGAAACATATGGGCTTATATGGGACACCGCGCACTTAGAGCAACTCGATTCGAGCAACTAAAAAGTTTATGTTTTGACACAAACTAAACGATTGCCTTAAATTAATTCGCAACAGTTGAGCTGTTTTCTATAAGCGCAAGAGAGAAAAAGAGTGTGAGCGTGAGTAAATAGTTGCCAGTGCGCGGTACTCTATCAACTGGTGATTAAACTATTTAATTTCGATCACAGTTGCCAGTGCGCGACTAGCCTTAAGCTCTCAGAATTTTCACAAATAAAGCACTTGATCGCACTTCAACATAGTTCGCCGGGTGCGTTAAAAAAATGTCGAAGAAAATTCCGAACAGTTGTTCCGAAGAATACCTCGAAGCAAAAATCCTCCGAATCGTACGAAATCGGAGAATTTTCCGCTCCGATCGGATAACTCGCTAGGGAAGATTATTCGGAAATCATATTGAGTATTAATATGTACGTATGTATGTATGCAAACAAAATTTCGAAAAAATAGGATTTAAGAAAAGGATTCGGAATCAAATTTCCACCATCAGTGCAATAAATATATATAAATAAACTTGGCGGTGCAACAGCTCGTAAAGACGTAGGACCTAGTGACTTACAAATCTCAATCATTCATGTCTGCCTTCCTAGGAGTGGAGAGGAACTAAAATTGTCTACCGAGTCCAAACAGCTAAGATGAGAAATACTTTTCTTGCCAAGAGAAACTATTGGGGGGATTTGGCAATTCCTCACGATAGGCAGTATACACCCCTGAAAAGCATTTTTGCAGCGGCTGGGAATCGAAAACCCTCTGCATTATACTTATGTCGATTTCCTTTACACATGAGAAATCAATTTCTGTGTGAAGATTTCGATCTCTCGACAGATTTCACTTTCCTTTACACCAAAAAAATCGATTTTTTTTGACAGAGATCAAATCCCTCGAATCCGTATTTGAAGAGGGATTTACATGTATACGAAATACGCACACCAAAAGAAAAAAATTTGACAAGGGATCGAAATCCCTAGTGAGTAAAGGAAATCAACATTAATGATAGAATTATTATATGAATATAGCTACAGCTATATGCACTTAAAAACAGAAATGATCTGACTACCTAATTTTTATTCATACTAAAAAAACAGGTATGTAAACATATTTAAAATTTGTAAAATCAGTATCAGCATTAATTAATAATGCCAAATAATTAGCCAAAACAAAAATGTAAACTAAACGTGATATTAAATATTCATTCACAATCGTTTAAATTAACGGAAATAATACATTTTTTTTTGGTTAATCAATTAAAATTGGTGCTTATTTTGACATTCTCTTTCGTTCGAAAGTGAGTCGAATTCGTTGAAACTTAATTTTGAGACTCGGCGATTAGAATGTTAGTCGAACAAATCGAAAGTTCACCCAATCCATAGAAAGTTCATTCATTTGCGAAAGCTAATTCAATTTTGACATTCGAAAGAATAGAATTAAATGTCATTTTTGTGTCGTTTGAATTTTTCTGTCGAGTAAGCAACAAAACATGTAAGTTTTTAATTATTTCATGGAAAATAAATTGCTTTTATTAATTTTTTTGTTGTTTTATGTTTAAAGGTCGCATTCCAACTGGACAAGCCGCGAACAAAAGGAAAAGTTAATCAAAATAATGGAAAAAAAAAAAAAACACGGAGGTAGCAAAGGGTTTTTTTTACCACCCGCGTTGATACGGAAAGATTTTGGAAGGAAACCGCGGAGAAATTAAATAAACACCATCTTCATTTATAAACAACACAATTGCCATATTTTTATTTTGTATTTATTATTAAATTAAATTATTAAACAATAAACAAAACAATTGCAAATAAACAAGGACTTCACTTTTTGGTTTAGACATTTCACAAACACTTCTCTTTTGTTTGGTTTAGACATTTCACAAACACTTCTCTTTTGTTTTTGATATTTTAGTGTGACCCAGTGTATACGAAAAAAAAATATAAAAGTTTAGAACGCGTCATGAACAATTTATTTTTTTAAGAATAGTTTCAAAACAGCTGAGTTGACACAAAAATGTAATGAATATGTAGTTCTTTATGGTTAAACTTTACTTTTAAATGAAAAAGTGTATTATTTATTTTGTTTCTTAAATCTTAATCCAACATCTATAAAATGTTTAGAAACAAAAAAAATGTAAAACGGTCATACTAATTCAAATAGAAATATAGTAAATGTCAAGCAGCTGACAATGAAAATGAATCTTTTTTGAAGTTCATTTTATGCTATCTTTCGCAAATGAATGTTATTCGTTCGAATCTCAAAATTAAGAAAGTTCATTCGAAGGAATAGAATAATTCTAACGAATAGATTATTCATGAGAATGTCAAAATAAGCATGATTATCTCTATTCAGCGGAATCAATGGTGGTGCATTACATAATTGACAATCACAAAATAAAAGTTGAAATTCACAACTTTTTATTTAAGGTCCATTATTTCTATCCACAAATTTTTATTTTCCCCCAAGATAATTCAAATATCTATGCCTGGATTGAATTAAAAATGTGTACTTTTATTGGCTAAATATCTTCTCAGAAATCCGATTAAGTTACCATTATGCATGTTTCTTGCTCTTAGCTGTCCATAAGTTATAAATGTCAAAAAAAAAAAAAAATGCATATCACTTGCGCAACCGAAAATATTTATGTGGAACGCTACCAGGTAGAATTTTCATTGCTATTTAAATACTTGAACAGATAGAATCCATGCTTTAAGACCATTAAAAGAAGAATTTGTCACCTTTGGTGGCCAAATGTTGACAATTAAAACAGCATCAATGGTATTTTTCTGTTTGTTTTTCCCAATCGGGAAGACAAAAATGGAATATTAAAATTAAAAACCAATCGTTATTTACTATTTTTATGTTTTTAGTTTTTACTTTTTTTTACGTTGTTGTTACAATATTAATTTACAATAACTTTTTGATTTCATCATAGAGAACAAGCACGAATGCACCTCCAGTACCACGGAGGACATTCGAGAAAGCGCCCTTGAAGAAAGCACCGGGACCTTCTTGTTTGGCAATTGTTCCCCAGCAGTGAACAGTGCTCTTGTAAATAATATCAGCTCCCTTGCGACCAGACTGCATCATCATACGACGACGAACAGTATCGAATGGATACGAAACAATACCAGCAACAGTTGTAACAACCTTAAAAACACAAAGTAAAATAATTAATAGTTTATAAACAAGAAAAGAATAAATTATAAATAAAAATAGTATTAAAAAACTTACTTGAGCAATAGCCCAGCTGATGTAGATTGGTGTGTTCTTAGGATCAGGAAGCATGCCACGGGCAGTATCGTAGAAGCCGAAGTATGCGGCACGGTAGATGATGATACCTTGGACAGATACACCGAAACCACGGTACAGACCAGCGATACCATCAGATTTTGTGATCTTTACGAGACAGTTGCCAAGACCTGTGAACTCACGTTGACCTCCCTTGCCAGTATCAGCTGCCAAGCTATAATTTAAAAAAAAGTTGTAATCATCAAAATAAGCGTTTTTTTTATTTCGTTTTTTTAAGCTTTACCGAGTACGGGCGAAATCTAATGGGTATACGAAGCACAATGAAGTTGCTCCAGCGGCACCACCGGAAGCCAAGTTTCCCATGAAGTAACGCCAGAACTGAGTGTTCTTGTCAACACCTCCCAAGAAAACCTATTTTTTTACATAGTTCAAAGTTAAATAGTAATCTTTAAACAAAATAATATTATAAAAACTTACTTGCTTGTACTTATCCTTGAAGGCAAAGTTTAAAGCTTGGGTTGGGAAATAACGGATGACGTTAGCCATGTTACCACGCCAGAATGAAGAAAAACCTTGTTCTTTTGGAATGCGGACAAAGCAGTCAACCATGCCCTTGTATTGTTTGTCAGGTGAGATTTGTTTTGAGATGTGTTGAACTTGCAACAGCAATTTGACACGTTCAATTGGGGCAACGGCAGTTTTGGAGATTGCTGCGGAAATACCACCAGCGGCAAAATCCTTAGCGAAACTCACGGGATCGAAATCTTTACCCATTTTGCTGAAATAAAAACATGTATACATATTAATTATACATTATGATAAATTAAACTATGTACACATATAAGGTATCTAAATACATTATGTAGTTGGTTTGCTCTTGTTACATAATATTGAATTTTTAAAACTATGTATTATAAAAATGAACTTTTAAGATTTAGGTATTAACAGCAGTCTTTTTTTTACCTTTACTATCCTTTAAATTTTGAGCACAGAGCGAGCGTTTAGGAAAGTTGTGAGAGGATTTAAAAGTAGATAACGATGCACGTTGGTTTTGAATGTCTGAATATCATAATGGGAGGGAAATATAGTCTGGTAAAACATTCCATATTCATGTAGGCGTAGCTTAGGAATTTTGTAAATTCAGAAACATATCGTTACAAAAGTAATGGCATCACTTTTTGCTTCAAATGTCTATTACTACAATCCTTCATCTACTGATTCGAAAAATTTTAACAGGAAACAGAAAGTATAATTCGTTTTTGCTAAAACATTTAAGCAGCTGCGTTTCGCATATTTTTACGTTCATGAATTGTTAAAAAAAAAAAAGGTTTAGTTCTACGGAGATGTTATCTACATACGTGTGTATTTACATTTGGTTAAAAACTCTGGAAATTAAAGTGTTATTAGTTGTTGTTTTTCCTATATGTATTATATTTATGTATGCCAAGAGACAGGCTATAGAAGAATTATAAAAAGGGCCAAATTTTTAATGAAATGGTTTTGCCGTTTAACTAATCCTGCAGAAGAAAACAAAACTCAATTGTCATTTTATCAGATCATTGTAGCTGTGCGATTAATACACAAAATCTGCAAAAAAAAACATTACTTATATGTAGTACGAGTAATGTGCACAAATTACGAAAGACTAACACGCTGCGACATGGTGATAGAAAATGACCATGTCGACTTTGTGCGTGATCTCTCAATCAAAATAAATTTGAAAATGAAAGCACCAAATATGTATGTCTAGTATTGAAAGAATATATTGTTTAATTTGTTCCTGTATATAGTACATAGAATAAAAGAATTTGATTGGTACATTTCATTCAATATTTTTTGTTTACTTTCGTCCTGATCACTGGATTTTGAAAATAAATTTCTTTGTTCTTTTGGTAATAAGTTCATGCATAGCAACTCTTTAACAAAAATATGTTATATAACAGACTAAATGAATGAAAAATGTTATCTCTGAAAACTGTTAGATAATATATAATCCAGTAATCAACCACATGATATTCAACTACAAATCAATTGTTCACTGGTGATGTAAAATTACATTTTTGGCAAAAATCACAAGATAACTTATCAAACAAATTCAATTAGCATTTATATAACAGCTTAGTTATAGCACCTGCCAACGTCCACCAATAATTTGTTGGTGACATAACTTCAAGCTTGTCGCCACAGACTGGTTATTTTCATTAACCACGTGGAAAATAAACATACAATTCTCGATTATATTTTACTGATATTACATCCTTATCTCAATCAAGTTTCTTTATTAAAAGTTCGTTATTGAAAAGTGTCACATTTGTACAAAACAGATGTACTTAGGTATGTATTTACTAGTTTAATTTTTTCGTCACACGCACACACAGTGGCTATTGCATAACCATAAGAAAATTTTTGAAAATCTTCGTAAGGGATGGGCTGTTATCAAATTTAATTTCCTCTGAATCAAATGCAAAATATTTTATTTCCATTTAATAGAAACTTTTTTTTTCAATATTACAACAATTTAAAAGTAGAAAAAAATTATCAGGTTTCAAATAGTCATATATTTTATTACTACTTGAAGTATGTAGGTATACCTATTTAATTAGTTTATCACAGAGCAGCAAGAAATTATTCACAACACTTCGACTTCGGTCCGGCAACTGATTCACTTTTTGAAAATTTCTCAATTGCTAACCACGACACTATAGACACACAGTGAAATATTGAGAGAAACGTTCTTGAATCTATTTGCAGAATCTTCAAGTTTAAATTTTTCACTCTCTTTGACTTTGTCTCTATTTTTTACATGCGCATTTGTTTGAGAAAGTATGCCAATGGCAAATGCGTGATTTTTTGGCAAAAACGCAAAAAAGCTTTATGTTCTCTTTTTTTATTTCAATTGTACATACCTACATATAGATATTATTCTATTCTTGAAAATGTATTCTTCAATACATTGTCTCAGTTTTTTTCTATTTAGATTGTATAATTAATTAAAAAGTTTAGTACCTTATAAGGGAAATGGTGGGTGTAATTTTAATGATTGTAGATTTCTAGGTAAAATGGATAGTTAGCTTTAGAGAGAATAAACTTTCCCATGTGAACAAAACTGGAAATTGCAATTAGGAATGTAAAAAATAGCTTTCAGTGCAGTTTTCTCTTTAAAGCTTGAATGTGCGTAACAAAATTGAGCTTAAATGATTGTTGGAAAAGCTTTGAAGAGGTTTTGGTTGTTTTTGATTCGTCCTCTTTCCCTACTGGCGTTGTGGTGGTGAGCAGCGATATAGACTTTGTATTCAATATAGACTGAAAACCAGGAAGTAAACTTCTTATTGGAAAAATAATTTTTATATTTTGAGCTTGAAGAAAGAATATATGAAAAATAAGACTATTGATTTTTGTTAAATGAAATGCACGATAGAGATTAATAAATAACAGCAAAAATTTCGTTTCCCATAAATTTAATTGCCATTTCCATTGGTAAATGATAAATTAATTTATTATTGATTTTTATCTGCCAAATTTTTGTATTCCATTAGGCAAAAAACAATCTAATGTCGATTTTCTTTACACACTAGGGATTTCGATTCCTTGTCAATTTTTTTCTTTTGGTGTGCGTATTTCGTATACATGTAAATCCCTCTCCAAATACGGATTCGAAAAATTTGACCTGTCAAAAAAAAAATTGATTTTTTTGGTGTGAAGGAACATAAAATCTGTCGAGGGATCGAAATCTTCACACATAAATTGATTTCTCATGTGTAAAGGAAATCGACATAAATTCTACGGCAGATTTGCCCCTCCCTGTATTAATGCCAAAACAATTTTCAACTGTCAGCTTAGAAAAGTGGTTAAATTTGTTTCAATTGTAAAAATTATGTTTGAAACGCGAAGAAAATTATTTTTACAAAAAATGGAAGGATTTAAAATGATTCTGTAAATTCATGAAACTTATACCCATTTCTCAACTGAAAATAAACAGTAAATAAAGTATGAAGTTTTATTTTTTTTCAAATAATGACAGACAGAAATTACACGAATGCATTGACAAAAAAATTAATTTGCAATCGCATCTGAATTTACAATGGAAACCCCCATTACTTCTTTTTTTTAAGGGAGTTCATAACTATTCGTACATATTTACATACATAATTATACATATATGTATGTATGTATATATATTTCATACATTACGTTATAAAAGATAAAATTCTTAGCCGAAAAAAATTAAGTCTGATAAGTTAATTATTGGCTGTAGTAAACCTTTTTCGAGAAAAATTAAAAAAGTAAAAGTAGAATTCAACGTACATAGTAGACTTTAATCCAGTCACACTAACAAATATTGGATGGAAAACCGTCTTTACAGACGGTTCCAAAACGGAAGCTGGAGAGGTCAGACATCATCTCAGACAACCCACACATAAATAGATCATTACACTACCAAGTGTTTTCCAAGCGGAAGTGCTTGCAGTTTGCGAGGCCGCAAAATATCTTTTGCACATGTAAACCGTCACTTGAACCGAGCAAAATCGTACCCTGGGTACTCACGCCACTGGAGCAGGAAAAGCATAGAATTCACCAGTTTCTTCAAAATCGCAAATGACAGATTGTCAATTGACACCTGCTGGGTTTTAAAGATCTTTGGCCAGATATATCAAGGAAAAAAACAGAGTATCTACTGAAACTTAGTAGACCTCAATTCTTTCTTGGTTGGAATCCTTACAGGTCACAACTCAATGGGAATCCACATGAGCAGAATGGGCATCAGCACATCTGACTTATGTAAAAGGTGTCAGGAGATGGAGAGTGGTTATCTCACTTCCTTTGTGAATGCCCAAGCCTAGCCAGAACTAAAAAACATGACTTCGTAGAATACTTTTTCGACGAACTAGGCGAAGTCTCGTTTTTGCCACTAAAAAGCATCCTTATCTTCATTCAGAAATCAGGATGGCTCAGGGAGGCACCCTATACCTAACACTTGCACTAAATTCTTTCTCTTACCCTTCCCCTTCCTACATTAACCACACCCTGGGGAGCACAATGGATCCATTGCCGAATCATCACCCCACCTAACCTAATCTTAGTAAATACATTTGTTTTATTTTTTTTTAATTAGAAGATATTTTATTCATGTCTTTTGTCTTTTCTTGTTCGGAAATCATAATTAAAAATTGAAATTAACATTTTATTTCTTAAAATACCTATTTCCTAGCGGTCAATTTGTTTAGTTTGCAGTTATTTATTTTGTCTTAAACTAAAGTTATTCAGCCTTATTCCGATAGTCGTTTTAATAAAACCCCTTGAAAACGAGAAGGCTCCAGAGACCACATTTTTGGTTTAAATAATACGAAAAGGGTAGCATTCTCTATGTTCTTCACTTTTCGATAGTCGTTTCAGTAAAATTCCAATTTTCGTTTCTAGAGTCTTGTCGTTTTACTGGCGTTTTAGTAAAACGACTATCGGAATAAGGGTGATTAAAATTCGTATCATTAACCGATCTATAGGATATGAACGTAATGTAACGCAACCCAAACAAATTCACAAATTAAATGAATTTAATTTTTGACATCTTGCAACAAAAAAAAAAAACAGATTAATTTAACTAATAAAAGACGAGAAGTTGGTTAATTTATGAGATTCAGGCTAAAGCTTTTGATAAATAATATGAATAAATATAAAAGAAAGAGGCAAAATATTTAAAAACATTCCCTGTTTGGAAATCATGTCTTTATTGAAACTTGTGTGAAGCTACCCAAAAACGATTATTTGACAATTGTACAAATTTTATAAAATTATATACCCAAGAACTATTTACTCTGCCTTATCACGTAATCGAATCTGAAAAAAACTATCGCCAACTCCGTTCGTAATATGACTTTGTATGAGATTTTGATTTTGCACTACTATGGATCCTGTGATATTGTGCGTGTTTAATATACATGCATGTAAATTCCTCTATAAATATGGATTTGAAGATTTTGATCCCCTGTCAAAGAAAAATCGATCAAACAGAAATTGATTTCTTATATGTAAAGGAAATCGACAATAAATTTGGTGGCGCAACAGCTCGAAGAGAACCAGAACCTAGTGACTTACAACTCCCAACAATTCCTTTGTGCGTGATACCTGGAATGGAGGGGACTTACAAATTTCTGCCGATTCCGATAAGGAGCAGCAGTTATCATGACGAGAGATAGAGGATTTTTCAATTGCTCACAAGATGCAACACAACCCTGAAAAACTTTTTGGCAGCGGCTGAGAATCGAATCCAAGGCCGAGGAGTACTACAACAAAGTTATATTGGTCAAACAGTTTTGTCTTGCTTGTTTTTGTCTAAATCGGATCAAGACCACCTCGTAAGACTTATGTATGTAAAAATGGCAGAACCTTTATCAATTCTTAGTCAATTGAAATCGTTAAACCCTTGATATCAAAATCGATTTTGCTAAACCCTTAACAAAGGGGTCTACAAAAAAAGTTTACATAAGGGGTATTCACGATCTGGTGTAACTAGTCTTGTATTATAGTAAAAGTGTAATATTTTCTAAAACTTCGACAGCAAAATCAGTATATTTTGTTGTTGAAGTATAAGAAAATGTTACTTTTACAATAATACAAGACGTTACACAGGATCGTAAATACCCCTATTAATAAGGTAAATAATTCCTAGTTCCTAGATTTCTTAAAATATTTGTTTGTTGATCAAACAAAAAAATGCACCTTACATAAGAGAAATAGGCCAACTTTACTGTGATACTGCATTTGCAAATTTTAGGTACCTAGACGCAAAAAAAAGATACACAATTACACAGGAACGTAAAAAAAAAACTAAGAACTTTGACCTTTTAGTTTGGCAAAAGGGCGAATAAGGCGTAAGCATTAACAAAGTTGCCCTCAAAATAAGCTAAGGCCGCATGCTTCTCACTCTCAAGGTTTTCTATTTTCAATTTCAACTTGCGTCGCACTAAGCATAAGCAAAATGTGATCATTCAATAGAAAGTTATTCCTCGTTTTTATTGTAAGTGGTGGTTGCCAAAAGAGAGCGAAAATGTGTACATGTATTTCTTTTACGTAGGCAAACTTAAATTCTCTTTTTCTCTCCATCCGCTTTCAAACCAAGTAAAAAACCTAAACCAAAAGTACTAGGTAAGGTAGGTGGTGATCAAATTCTTTAGCCAATGAATGATTTTACGTACCATTATGTACACAGATTTAAAAATTTATTTAACTTGTACCCTCTTGCATAACTTACGGATAAAGGTGAGACTTTTAGAAAGGGCTAGATCTTTTGAAATTTATCAATAATAATTATGTACAGACACAATAGAAACCCATCCCATTATAAGATTTCATGCCGGGCTGACGTAGTTAAAATGGCCGAACATTGGATATTCCAGATGTTATACTGGTTTTTGAACGTCACGTGAGGGCAACTATATCAAGTGAAAAATTTTAATTTCCTACTTATATTTGTATATACATATATGTAAATGAACCATTATTCTTTCGGCAAGTTGTCGTCATATATTTTCAAGGAAATTGTCCACGCCGCAATAATTTGTATGGTTCTTGTTACTAAGAAAGCAAAACTGAAGATTTTAGTTTCTTCATTAACAATTAAGACGACTTGATAAACAAATACATCATTAATGAACTTCGAATGCTTCTACATAATTGAATCCCGATTACTATTTCTTAATTACATTATAGAAATGTAAAAAAAAAATTCTGGACAAAGTTACATAACCAACCACTTCGTTATTCGTTCAATAGAAACTGACAGAAGAGAACGGTTTTTAAAATGTACACTTGGTCTACTTTTACTAGCCGAATAACACAAAATAAAGTAAATAAATTATTTTTAGAAAATGTTATATATATATATATACCTGTGTATTTAATTAATTTCAAACAATTAAAACTTCAAGGAAAATTGCAACTTTTCTCTGGACGTTTGACAACTCGCGTGCTCAATTAACGACCGCGGTTCGTAAAGTGATGGAGGAAGCAAAGCAAAATGGAGGAAAATATGAGCATAAATTTTTTAAACGGAACTGCCAACTGTTCGATACAAAAATTATGACTGTGTTCAGGCATTTTTTTGAAGAATATTTTATGGTACCAATGGTCTCTGATGACAGACGGTGGTCCTCTTGATATTTTGACGTGATATTAGAGGAAAACAAATTAGCCCCTAACACACGCCACATCGATCAACCTAATCGACAAAGTACTTCGCTTTTGTATGGGCATTTACACGCCAATACGCCGATGTAGAAGTATATGCCAAAATCAGCTGTTAAATGGTAGGGTTGTGAAATTTTAAAAGAAAAGTGAAAATTATCGAAAAATATTTGAATTTTAATGCTCCAGAACCACTTTTTTGCTTTATTGAATTGTTGCTTAAGGAGATTAAATTTTATTCTTACTTTATCAGACGATTTGTAAATTTTAACAACTAAAATCGAATAACATCATAAAAAACTGTGTCGACGAACTAGTTCGGTCCTTTTTACACGCCATGTCGGCATACTACTTCGATTCCCAGAGTTCGCACTGCTATGTCGACACATATTCATTTCACACGACCCAAAAACCTTATCGACAATATGCTTCGATGAAGTAGTTCGTGGCGTGTGATAGGGGTAATTGAATATGATTTTTTTTAAATCATCATATAATAAAACGGCAAACATGTTTTTTGTGGTACACTTTTCTCCAAAAGTATTTAACCGATTTCGATAAATTTTATATGGTTGGAAAGCCACAGTTACGGAGATGTGCAGAATATACTTGAGACACGCATTTACACACTGTGGGTCATTTTTGTTTTTGCACTGTCGAACACTTTGCATATTACATAAAATAAAATTTAATTTAATAAATTTGCTTGAAAACACTGCCAATAATATAAATAATAAATAAATTGGCACTCGAATTTCGAGAGCTGGGTCGGCTAGTATATTATTAAATTGAAAAAATAAAACCCAAATTCCTCAAAAGTAACTTCTAGGTGGTGTTTTCGCTCAACATCGTGATTAAAGAAGTACTTTTAAATGAAACGATTATTTATCAAGAGTTATTAAATAAATTATTTGACGTTCTGCCATTTGTGCTATTTCATATATTAGGTGCGTTTTATTAGGTGTGTTTTATTATTCACAAATCTATCTGGATCCGGATCTGGATTAAGTTTTAACATGTATTACAAAAACAATTTGGGATCCTGTTTTCTATCGGGATCTATTTCAAAGATCCAAAAATTAGTTTTTACACTGGCGAGTAGATGGCTTTTTATGGTAAGGTAGTGTAAGCTATAGTTAGTGTGTTTTTTTTACATGCTTAATAGGCGCCGATAAATAAAACGCATCGGGGCTTAAAAATACTTGGCAGCACTGTGCTGTGGAATGACATTTTAAAACAAAACAAATCTCATCTCTTTCTCATATCTTCTATCAACTTGTTTTCTGTTTTGTTGTTGTTCATTTTCAATGCCCGCGAATCTGGAAAGTGAAAATTTTTTCAAGTATTTAAACGTTTCTGATTTCTGTTAGAATTAAGAATAAAAAAACAAAAAATGCGGCGTTCTAGGGCTCCATCAATGATACCTTCCCACTCAAGGGGAAATGAAGTCCGCGTAATTACTTCATTACCAGGAATATCCGACAATCCTTCACAACACAATGAAATTTCTTCATAAACATCTAGAAAGGGTAAAGAAAACTTCATTGGTCCACCGCAAAATACTAATGATCCGAACAACAAAATTCTTTACAATGTCGTCTGGCGGAAGGTCACAACAAAGAAACACAAAACCTGGGAAGGCGATGGATCCCTCGAGGTAAGACGAAAGAGTTCTCATTGTATGTCCCAGTAGTCTCACGTCAAACTGGAACAACGAAATCAACAAATGGTTGAAGAACGAACGCATGTATGCTTTTATTGTCGATGTGACACACAAACTCGACCAATTCTCCCATCAGAGTCATATTCCCTTTGTTATTGTCTCCTATGAAATGTTTCTTGGTCATTCTGATGATTTCAAGATGCTAGACTTCGATCTGGTCATCTGTGATGAAGGTCATCGGCTAAAGAACAGTGCCACGAAAGTTTCTATCGCCCTGCAAGCCATGAATATTCAACGGAAGATCATTCTAACCGGAACACCAATTCAGAAGGCTACTATACGAAGCTTATAAAAGCATTTGAAAATGTTCGAAGTAATAAGCTAGAAAATTTGAACTATAAAAATAAGGTCATGTTTGACGGTGCTAACGGTGTGGGAGCCCGAAAAATGTTACAATTCTTAAACGGATGAAAATTTCTCTCAATGTCGAAGTTTTTGATAGCGGTAATGGACCACGAATGTGGTGCTGAACACGTTAAAGTGAAATAATGCTGCCCGATAGGAATGCCAATCGTAGAGCCTAATGTAAGATGTGTGAGCGTGGATGATGATGCTGATCGTATAATATATTTCTTTACCGATGAAGATGGTCAGTTTAACCTTCTAGATGGTGATAGAATCGCGACACTTGTTGCTGACATTTACATTTACATCACAAAGCCCTTGATTACGATATAGGTGTTTATTTTGAAGCCAATGGACATGGTTCTATCGTTTTCAGTGAAAAGGCTAAGACAACGATAAAGAAGATTGCTACTGAAAACAATGACAACGAAAATGCAAAAATATTACTCAACGTTATTGACATAATTAACGAAACTGTAGGTGATGCTATTTCGGATATGTTGTTGGTTGAGACAATCCTTCATGCTAAGGGATGGGATGTTAAAGACTGGCTTCGTACTTAAATTGACCTTCCCAACTTACAACTCAAGACCGCACCGTCATCACAACAACAGATGCCGAGAGAGTTTGTGTTACTCCTGTTGGTCTCCAAGATGAAATTGACAAAGTTGTTGCTAACTATAAACGAGACGTGCATTTGTTCGACCCTCAGGAACGGAAGATATTATCCGAGTGTATGCAGAGGCGTCTACAAAAGAGGTTTGTCTAATGGACACATATTATACTTTTATTTTATTTTATTTTATTTTATAAATGATAAATCGTTCTCTTTATTTTAAGGATGTTGATAATCTGACATATCAAGTCAGTGAGCTTGTATATAAAATGGCTGGTGGTATAGGCCCTGGACCTTTGGGACCTGCTGTTAAAATCAACTCACACATCTAATTGTCCGCCAAGTTTGCTATTGATTTTGATGTCCTCGAATATAAGTAATTATAATGTTTTAAAACACATAGTGAATTTATTTTATACCATATTTATAACAAATTATGTAGTCTCTAGATAGATATAAAGCACGTTTACTTATTTGCTACATTCCACTGCCGTTTTGAAAAATATTTGAAGTGTAGCCATTGCTGTTAAAATAATAAAATATATCAGAATATAGTAAATCGAAGTCAAACAAACTCTATTTTATTTGTTTATTACGTGCCTTATCCCATCTCCTAATAAATAGCAATCTAATAAAAATTACTTTTTTAAAACAAGTTTTTTTATAATTTGATGGCATTTTTTTAGGAAACATTTTTTAAAGGAACGTTAATTATGATTTCAGCAAATCTGATTTTGAAATTAGTGTTTTTTAGGGTCTTTTAATTTCAGGAAGAAATCATTTTCAAATTCAATAAATTAGTTGGTTATTTCAAATCTATCCAAGTCATATAGAAAAACAGCAGTAAAAAAAATAATAAATTTTACAAAAGGGAAAGCTAAGAAACAATCTCTACTATAAGTGATAGTCCAGTTTTTGAACCTCAAATTAACAATTACAGTTGAAACTCGATTATACGGGATTCGATTAACCTATGAACCTGTTTTAGCTTACTCCACCGCTATTCCTCGTGCATTTTTATTATAAATAAGCTTTTCAGGATTAGAGTCGTTGTAAAGTCGAAGTAACTTTACTCCGTCGCTAAAACGAGTTAGTAAATAAGGCTGTATATGACCAGAAATTATTAAACAGCTTATTTAGAAATATAAGTAAAAAAGAGGCACATATTAGTTATTCAAAATTAGGAAATTTACTACAGAATTGTATCGACATCAATAAACCGAATTGATATGTATCTTCTAAGTAAACATCACCTAATACGATTTCGTATAATTTATTTTGTATTTTATTTTTCAGATCATACTTATACTTACATGGTTTAATCAAGGTCGAGCCGGATGATGAATAACAATTAACAACAATCAATTGCCCAAGAGTCAGTTTACAGAAGCTAAAGTCGTTTTGCGGCATAGTAACTCAAAGGATTGGTTTGCTGTGAATGACCGACAGTTTCCATTTCAAACAAAAGCTTAATCAGATTGCTTCAAGTACTGGTACCGGTTCTTAAGTACCTCTTACGACTTTTATTGAAGAGGTATAGAAGATATAGAAGATATACAAACTTTATTATGAATACCCGTCTTACTAGGTCTTAGAGCTCGCCGATTTAAACCTCAAACATCCTCGGAATGAGAGTTCTGATGATGAAGAGTGCAACGAGGAAAAACATGTTGGTTTTGCAGACGATGAAATGGAAGAACATAACTTTAACCAATTTATTGTTCAACGTAAAATCTCACAGCAAAAAAAAACAATAAAACAGATACAAATTGAGCCGTAATTAATGTTTGCTTCAGTAAAATGTTTAACAATTTTCTATAATTTTCATTGGAGAACTGATGGGGTCAGTGCTTGTCTTGGTCACTGGGTACACAGTCACATGTTTCTTGAAATTCAGAACATTAGGTGGTTTTTTTTTAACAGATTTAGGAATGTAACCCTCGATAACATCTTTGCTAAGCGTTGGGGATTCATCGTTGGAATTGATTAAATCTGCATCTTTCTTGTGGCCAATCACTTGCACTGACAGCTTTCTGAGGTTATTAAGTTCGTTCTCCAAAAGGAAGTCAATCAGATCCTGTTTGGTTAATGTTTTAAGAATTTCTACCTCACGCTTTCTTCTTTCGAAGATATTCCTCGCACGAAATCTCGCCTCAATTTCGATTAACTTTTTCAGCGTGTAAAGCGTCTACGACCTGTTTGATTTTAATCAGCGATTCACGAACGTGTTCGTACTCTTCTTGGTCTAGATCGCTTAGAATAGTCATCATTTGCAGGCGGAATGCTTCAATACGTTCTTCCACGTATTGAGCAGTAAATTTTGATTCTTGACATTGCACAGTAATTTAATAGCCAGCAATGCCACTATTTATTCTTACCGAAGCTGAGACGTCATATACCAGTTGTTCCTTGGTGCGGAGAGTATCGAAAACAGGTTCATCGACAAACATCAACAGAAGATCGAGGATTCCTTCTATACGTAACGAACAAGGACCAATTCGGTAGAAGTTATGTTAGTGGCATTGCATTGGATCAAAGAAGTCTGCAAAAAAGTTATAATTAGGCTTTTAGTACAAAAAGAAAGATATCGTCACCCCAGTATTGGAGTGACACATTTGCATTTTTGTCATTTTTGAGTTAGGAATGCTTTATAAAAGGCAAAAAGGAGATCTTTCTTTTGGTGTAATTAAATCTATCCTATCTCTATTACTGCCAAAGATATCAGTGTTACAAATGAGCTATATGCACTTTTGGAAATAAATGGTCAGTATTGGTCTGCCACATAAGCCTTTGTATGAGAAGGTCATATTTTTGTATGAACTTTCTTAAATATTTTAAATGACCTATACATACAATTGAACTAAGATTATGCTTCATTCGCAAACACAAATTCAGTGCTTAAATGATCTATACATACAATTCTTACTCAAAAGTGCTTCATATGCATAATAATTTTTCAGTGTTTAAATGATACATACGAACCAAACTCCAAATTAAATTTGTAACCATTAAAAATGATTTCAGTGCATAAGTGATACTTACTATACAGCCGGTTTAAGAAATGCCTTATACCTTACCCAAAGCTGAAGTTTCCAGCTTTTATTATAAAAGGAAGTTTGCAGTATACAATTTAACCGGCCACTGCAATCTAAACAAAGTCACATACTGCTGCATTTGGACCGAAGCGCAGAGTGGTCGGTCTGGAAACGACATCGCAAGCACACTTTATAAAATATTACAAAGCGTCGTAGACGATATTCTAGACGTTAACCAAAATTATTTTGTGGTCTGACAGTTGCGTGGCACAAAACAAAAACCGAGTCAACAGTACTATGCTCTTGAATTTTTTGCACAGGAACCTTCAAATTTTAAATATAATCCAAAAGAACGGCCCAGACGCTTCTATTTTTGTTTTAAAACCGTTCTCATCCCAATGGAAAAAAAGATTTAAAGTCAATAGCCGTGTTTTTTTGGAAAAGTTATCCGTAGTACAGTAGGATTTTATATGAAAAACAAGTACAACATCCGCAGTAGGATCATTGCAGATACTCCAATAAACGTCAAATCTCTATCCGCAGCAGGATTTCACTTCTCGTTTTATCGGCAGTGATCCTACTGCGGATGTTGTATTTGTTATTCATATAAAATCCTACTGTACTACGGATAAGTTTTCCAAAAAACACGGCTAATGCTTAAGTACATGTGTGCGGTTGATGTGGCATATTATAATGCCATTTTTGGAAAGAATCAAGCCTTAAAAGATGCTATTGCAAGTACACCTGAGACTGAAAAACTCAAAGAAGTCACTCCAAGGAGAACAACCCGTAAAATAATACCTACTCATATTTTGTTTTATTTTTTTTTTTTCCTTTCTTATCATCTGAAGGCACTAAATTAATTTATTTATAATATTCCAAAAAGCTGAAATATTGGATTTTTAGATCTCAGTTATTTACGAACGTAATTATTTTACGGCATTATTTTTCTTTGAAACGATAACTAACCCTTTTTTTTACATAAAAAATAAGTTTAACAAAAAAAAACAATAAGAAAAATAAAATAACAGTAGTTTTAAAAAAAGCTTTTATTTTAACTTTTGTATGAAAATATGCCACATACGCATGAAAAAATTACATTCTCGTTCCGTATTTAAATGCCACATAGATTGGTCAAAAAGTGCCTCATACGATACAAAATACACATTTTTTGAAAAAAATTCATGCCACATATGCAATTTCGTTTTTTTCAACTTGAGATTACAAAAAAACTAATTGACCAATTGAATCAAGAATTAATGCGTAAAGTAGAACTCAATAGCAACTTAATTAATAAATTTGTCCAATGGTTATTTTACGAAAGGTTTAAGTTTTATTCGCATTCAAACTTAAAACGTCGTTTTCTCGAAACTAGGTTTTTGTCGTTTAGATCACTCCAATACTGAGGTGACGATATATCAAATATGGCAATTAAACCATTATTATAAGGCTTTCAGAATAAAAATAGCCTTTTTTTAATTTGGATATTTTTGAGCGCTCTCAATTATACTGCAATACTTATTTTTTTTTCGGAAAAACGTTTATATTTTGCTGCCATTCATACGTTTGGTAACAATATTTGGAAGAATGTATAAATCTTTAAGCTTGGGATTAGGATTACCCTTGTTTTGGGACATTACAAGAGTGTGTCTTGCTTTACAAGATCTTTTTTTTCGCGCTCTTCAGCTCCGCGTGTCTTAAAGCGTTTTTGGACCTCTTTGATGAGACGGAACACATTATTAAGGTTCGATTAGGGAGCTGAGATTTCACCTGGTTCTTTTGTGTTGGCACTGCGATAGGTTCTACAATTAAAAAAAAAATTCAATAAATTTTATATTTAATTAATTTTTTCAGAAAACTTACACTTCTTTGTCAACGTCAACTGAATAAAAAAACAATTTTCTTCTTGTTTTCTTTTATCTGACGTTTGTATACAATTCATCGCTTTGGTAGCACAGTTTTAAGCCTCGATAAAAATTAAGCGCCGAAAATTATCGGGGCATCGCTGATGCCCATATAGGCTTAGTTGTTGTTGCATTTAACATGTGAATTGTTTGCCCCAGGCATCGTTTTTTTTATCTTCGCTTATTGAAAAGGTAAAAAAAACACACCTAGTGTAAAGAAAAAGGACAAGACATAATTTAAAATTTCCAAACCCAAAGATAAAAAGAGACGGGCTTATACCACTGCTGTCAGTAAGATCCGTATCGTTTTATTTTCAAGGGAAGATCCCGATCCGGATCCAGATAGATTTGTGAATAATAAAACGCACCTATTATTCACAAATCTATCTGGATCCGGATCTGCATTAAGTTTTAAGGCTAGCCGCGCACTAGCAATTTTTAGTTGCGAAACTGCTTGGTTCGAGCAACTAAAAAGTTTGTGTTTTGACACAAACTAAACGATTGCCTAAAATAAGTTCGCCATTTTATTGAACATATAATTATCTGCAAATTCACGGACATTCAACCAAACAGTTCATTTGTTTTCTATAAGTAACCAAACAGTTTCGCAACTAAAAATCGCTAGTGCGCGGCTAGCCTAACATGTATTACAAAAACAATTTGGGATCCTGTTTTCTATCGGGATCTATTTCAAAGATCCAAAAATTTTATGGTAAGGTAGTGTAAGCTATAGTGTGAAGAAAAAAGATAACACATAATTTAAAATTTACAAACCCAAGGATAAAAAGAGACGGGCTTATAACACTTATGTCACTAAGATCCATATCGTTTTATTTTCAAGGGATAATCCAGATCCGGATCCAGATAGATTTGTGAATAATAAAACGCACCTATTGTGTGATTATCTTATCTTTTTCATCTTGCGCACATTTAATCCAGCGGTCTTGCAAGCATTAAAATGGCGATGACGCACAGGCGATTAAATACCATGAGCTGCTCTTAAATGCAAATTTAAACTGTTTCCTTTGGTTGGCTTTTAGTTGCATAGGGGATAATAGGTGCGTTTTATTCACCCCTATTACAGAATTCGGCGAATGAGCTAAAGTGACAATTTCAATTCATTTCCAAACTTTTGCTATTACTGAATCCGACGAATGAAAGTTGAACGAATGTCGGTAACAATCCCTGCACCACTGACATTTTGTTCAACTTATATGGTATTACAGATTTCGCAATCCATTCGCACTCCATACAATTTCTATCATTTTACATTCGCACCAATTTCGAGACGAATCTGAAGTGAATTTTTGATTAAACGAAAATGAACAATGGAGAGTACAAAAATTTAAGTCAAAAGCTTATCATACCGAATGCTAAAGTGTTTGTTTAACAAATTTTAATAGAAAACGCACAAATAGCAACGCAACCAGAGAGCAAGAAATCTAAAAAAAAAAAAAAAAAGAGCACACGGTTGGTTTTGAACCGTCCCCCATCTTCGTACTAACCACTCTCAACGATGCTTGATTTCGTTGATCGAAAATGATACTATTATCACAGCCTGGCCAGTTGAATAAATGTTTGTTGTTCACAGTGTCGATACTAAAGTTCATAAATGATAAGGTAATTTTAGAAATCGACAATGTAGTTCATCCGACGAATTTCATAATTGAGTTTTACAGCGGATGCGAATCCAGTCAACTCACCGGGAGTAAAATTCTGCGAATTCTGTAATCGACATGATTATTCACAAATCTATCTGGATCCGGATCTGGATCTTCTTATGAAAATAAAACGATACGGATCTTAGTGACAGCAGTGTTATAAGCCCGTCTCTTTTTATCCTTGGATTTGTAAATTTTAAATTATTTCTTGTCTCTTTTCTTTACACTGTAGTTTACACTACCTTACCATAAAAAGCCATCTATTCGCCACTGTAATAACTAATTTTTGGATCTTTGAAATAGATCCCGATAGAAAACAGGATCCCAAATTGTTTTTGTAATACATGTTAAAACTTAATCCAGATCCGGATCCAGATAGATTTGTGGATAATAAAACGCACCTAATATATCTACAATTTCTTTTCCTCTTTATTTAGCATGAAATTCCAATAAAAAAAAAAAAATATGATAACAATTTGTTCATCATAGCCGTTTTGTTGAAGGAACCTACTAACGGAATGCTTTTGACAGTGATTCGACAAAAGTGACTTATTGTAACAAATCTACCTATGTGTATTTTGCACTGATCTCTATGACCCCCTCTTTAGATTGCGACAATTGAGTCCTTACTGTCGAGAGTCATCGTATATACCTTATTAACTTTGAGGAACCTTAAAACAGATTGATACAACAACACTTCAATGTTTTGCACATTGAAACAATAAAAAATGAATCCGCTGTTTATGTTCTATTCACAAACTGTCATGATACCGTGATACTCAATCTTCCCAATCTAAACAGGGTTATCAGTGTTATTTTCTTAACAACATTCCAAAGCGTGAACAACATTTTGTCTCGTGTGCTGTTTTGTGTCGTCGACTATTTACACTAATCAAGGTTGCTGTATTGCAAACGCTCCTCGTTGATTATAGATTTCTCTCGTTTTTAGAGCACTATATCTTTTCCACACACAGCGACAGAAGTTCATCAAATATGCAAAATGCAACCAGAAAGATATTAATCTGATTTTCCAGAAGGGATATTTATTTTTTGTTGATAAACTCCACATAAGAGTTGATAATTATTTAAGATTACTTTTGTAGAAAACGGCTCTTACGACATTGGCTTGTCTTTTTAAAGACAAAAAAATTTTGACCAACTCCTGTGTCAGTTCAATGACAACTATTTCGATTTGATTTGGCCTTTTCTGAATTGACGTTCATTGTAAATGGACAAAATTTCACAGCTATCAGTAGTCACTCATCCTTAATTAAGTTTGCGCAAAAGAAGTTTATTTTGTCTTGTTGCTCAATAGAAAGGTTAATAATTTTTAATTAACCTAGCATTACAACGCAAAAACATACAAAGTCATGATATTGGGTCAACATTTTTTGCGAATTAGAACGATGTTAAAAATATTTAAGGAAAATTTTATTGGAATTTAGCATCATGATAGATTTAACATTATATTTCAGTTAAAATGGTCGAACATCTGTTTCATGTTTTTAGAATCGTGCTAACGAATGAATGAATGAATGAATGTTTTATTGAGTCTTTAGGTATCATTTACAAAGTCGTTTCATCTTATTCTAACTTTAACATAGGTACAAAATTGGCTGTAGCGTATGGCCTTCTTTAACAATTACTTTATTTAAGGTTAAGCCTCGTGGCATGTCAATTTTTATATAATAATATAGTTTTGTTCTGCTCGTGCTCAAGAGCGTTATACATTTGCGTGAAACGGAAGTTTCGTTGACTATATACATATTTACAGATTTAATATACTAATACTAACTTAAAAACTAAAAAAAGCACTTTGCGCAATAGGTATATCTTTTCTATTTTTGTATAAAATGTTAATATTTCTTGTCGTTTTTGAGAATGAGAGCGAGAATGCTCTTTATGTTTGAATATACAATTAGTTCACAGAGGAGTGAACGTGAGAAAGATAGTCAGTTATGAGCGATGGCTCTATACTGCTACATATATACATTTTGAATGAATGAGTAAAATATACGATTACACAAATATCACATGACAGAGATAATAAGTTGAGAACGATGGCTCTTTACTTATACATATATAATATAAATATACAATTATTAGGAGTGGTTTTAACACTGAAATTAATTCCGTTGCTTGTTGCATTTGGTGGTAATTTTGTAAGCCCCAGTTGTTGGCTATCGCCGTGAGATCCTCAGTTCCAGACCCAAGGTTGAGATTTAGTTGTTGTTCGGCGGACTGTTGCCCGCAGAATTGCAGTTGCGGATTTTTTTTTTTTTTTTTTAATGTGCAGGTTCGCTTCCTGTTGGGAATTAGCCACATGTCGGCGTCATCGATTGTTGTTCGGCGGACTATTGCCCGCAGAACTGCAGTTGCGTATTTTTATTAATGTGCAGGTTCGCTTCCTGCTGGGAGTGAGCCATGTATCGGCATCGTCGATTTTTGTGTAGTGTATTACACTGTTGCTTAATCCACTTGTTAGGTTTAATGCCTCATTTTGAGGTTCTACTTTTTGTTATCTCGCTGGGGAGAACTAATGGGCACTTTGTGTTAAAAAAGTGATCCAGATTTTTCGTTGTAATCACAGCACCATCCGGCGTTGAGTTTAATTTAGGATGTTTAGGAAGTTCGCTTTTAGTAAAGCGAATAAAATTTAGTCAAAAAATACATTAAAAACGGAAAAAAAATTAATTTAAACCGTAACACGTTTTTACAAGAATTATGTTAATTTTATTTTTTGGAGAGTGCAGACGCAGAAACACGTCTGCACTCTCGGACACTCCAATCCAACCCCCCAGAATCGTGCTAACTTGATATAACTATTTGAAACTTCCATATGTCAAAAAGGTGTGTTTAGAAGTAATATTTGAAATCAAGACAAAATTAAAATGTTTTCAAAAATAAATTTAATGTTAAAAGACTTGTTTTTTATTAACTAGGTAGTGAAGTCCTAGTTAGCTTTTCAAAAATTAATTTTGGTCACTGACTTACATTTCTTTCCGCTATTCGGTGCACGTGAATGTCCATCGAATTTTTATCGATTATTTTTATTTTTTCATTTAAAACGTGTTACCCATATTTACTTTTTACAATATTCAATTAATACCCGTTTTATTTGTGTTTGGAAAAATCGTTATGCTTCATGAGATAACAGAATACAAAAAAAATAGTACAGTAGACTCGCGCTAACAAAAACACCGCCTTACGTGAACACCGGCTAACGTGAACATAATTTTTTTTACATTGAATACTCTGTAGCGTGAACACTGTGAGAAGGCCCTATAACGTGAACAAATTTAAAATGCATTTAACGTACAAAACGTTGTTTTCTTTTCTGCATTTGTCGGTTAGTCGATACGGGGAATCCCCGTAAATGATTGCTCGTTAGTCCTGTTAGGTTAGTTTTTCTTTTGCTGATATCCATGAATGGACTGAAGATCTTCCGAACGCAACCGAAACGAACGAGGTTTTGACCAGTGATGAAAAAGAAAGCGAGAACAGTATTTTAGAAAGAGCACATAACAGAATAGAGGCTAGTGAAGCAATCAAAATTTACCAATAAATCTTTGGAATGGACGGAAAATGAAAACATAAGTCTAACAGATATCAGCGTACTTAAACGTCTCCGACAAAAATCGTTGTTTAAAAATTTATAAAAAAGAAAATCCAAAGAAAGATAACTCCTTTTTTTATTGATTTCAACGTCATTTTTTTTGTTAACACAGCATAATGGATTAGATATTTACAAACCGAAACACAAAAAAAAAATATGAATTTGAGTTAAAACATACATATGTACATAATTATGTCTAATTTATTTGAAAAATTTTAAAAATTGCACCTTCGTAAACATGAACAACTCCGCAAACGTGAACATGCTCGGTTTTTAATAGTTCACGTTACCGCGAGTCTACTGTAATATGACTATTAGACGCAGACGGCAAAAACCATATAAAAGATGTTAAAACAAAATGTAACACATTTGGTTGTCTAATATTTGGTGTCTAGTATTGTTAGGGTTAGATATTTGGAAACGAGTAAGTATAAGTACGTATCACTTAAATTGAGGACAAGAAACATTTTTAATTCAAAATTAGATTAATGGTATTAATAAAATAATGTTAATCACAAATAAATAAATTTTATAATATAATCATTACAAGTACTACTAGCAGGTATAGTCACAACATTACGCACTCTTGTCAAATGGCAAAATAACACTCATGCATGTTTGCAATGTCACATCAAACCCAAACAATAAATACATTTCATCATTATCTAGACTTTTGGTAGATTAACAAACTGGTAATTCGAAAGGCAAGTAGATAGTGTATTGAAACAAGATAACAACTTGCACAAAAGCAGCTAGTGTGATTTAACCAAATTTTTTTCCTTCAATTTACGTCAATGGAAGTTCTTGTATTTGGATCGGCAATTGTGGATTTCATTTGGTTTAAAATTTAATCTGTTTTTATTTATTTGTTTTAAATATTTCTATTTATACTACCTAGCTATGTTCATCGGTTACCAAAAGCTGGAGAGACATTGCATGGAACCTCATTTGCGACAGGATTTGGAGGAAAAGGAGCCAATCAGTGTGTGGCTGCAGCGAAATTGGGTGCCAAAACTGCTATGATTGGTAAGGTTGGAGGTGATGCCTGGGGAAAAACATACATTGAACATTTGCAAAAAGAGAACGTTAACATTGATCACGTCCAAATATGTTCAGATGAGGTAATATCGACTACCGAATTTGCTATTTATTAAATTTATCTTTGTAATACGATTTGTCTCCGATTAAAACTTTTCAGACAACAGGTGTAGCCCAAATATGTGTTGCGGAGGGAGGAGAAAATAACATCGTTATTGTGGCTGGTGCTAATGAACTTCTGTCACAAAATGATGTGAAAAAGGCATCAGATTTCTTCAAAGAATCCAAAGTACCTAAATGAACTTTGAACTTTCTTTTCAGATCATATGATTATGTCCTTTTTATAGGTACTGATTTGCCAACTGGAGGCGTCTATTGAAGCAACTATTGTCGCTCTTAAGGAGTTTTCAGGTGTTTCGATTCTAAATGGCGCTCCAGCATTGGAGAACACACCTCCCGAGTTGCTAGAGTATTCGAAGATTTTTTGCGTAAATGAAACTGAAGCTGCTTTGATGACGGGTTTTCCAATCAATAGTCTCGGGTAAGTGCGTGCGCCAAAGATGTTTATTCTTCAATCAAAATTTGTACATACTTTTTTTTTTTAGAGATTCTCGAGCTGCCCTTCTTAGAATAATTGAAATGGGTGCTAGCACTGTCATAATTACTCTTGGAAAGCATGGCGCTGTTTATATGAGAAAGAGCAATACTCAGGAAATAATTCATGTTCCAGTCCAAAAAGTTGAGAAAGTCATAGACACAACTGGAGCTGGCGACTCATTTATTGGCGCATTAGCTTTCTATTTAGCACGGTATCCTGATCTTCCTCTTCACCAACAAATTGGTGGCGCATGTGCTGTTGCTTCTTATTCTGTGCAGTTCCCAGGAACACAATCAAGTTTTCCCGATGCCCAACAAGTTCACACAGACCTAACCAACGTGCAGTTTGCATGGAAAATACTTTAATGGTGTACTATTGCAATTATTATTCTCCTTTTGAATATGTCACAATGCAGATTAATTATACGTATATGTTGTACATAGATTAATTTTTGTTTTCACATAAAAAAGCTAATGGATAAACCATAAAAAATAGTCTACTAAAAAGTTTTGTTTATTTTAAATAATACGAAGTCTATTGAAATTATTTTTTCCCTGATTTTTTAATGCCACCACCGACAAGAGGTCCCTTTTGTGAGGCCTTTTGCTTAGCCGCTTCCAACGCCTTCTGGGTCTCCTTCTGCTTTTGCTTAAAAGCCATGTCATTTTCATCTTCGTCTTTTTCGGCCTTCTTGGGAGCCTTTAATGGTTTCTTTTTACCACCCTCTCGTCCAGACATTTTTAACCGTTCTTTAAATCTAGAATTAAGGAAAATATAAACATTTTAATAATGTTTTTTTTTACAAAATTTTTAACCACTAACCAATTTTAGCAAAGAAGTGAAATGAAATATGAGAAAATCGCCAAATTTGACAGATAATTGTAGTGGAAATGAAAAAGGCACATGTACAATTAATGACATTTGGAAAAAATATGTAATAGAAGAAATCTGTGTTCAGTGATTGTGTACGATTGGAAAATGTTCGCTGTATCAGAATTCACATTTTCATAAATGTATGAAAACATGGCCTGATTGCCTCGATTTTTCATAAAACAAGTTTTAAAACCACCCACATAAAAAGAACATTCTGGCACTGTTATTGATAAAAGCTAATTTCGGAGAATTTTTCTGTACACGTAGGTAATAAAAGGAGTCAGTTTTCAAAACATTAGTTTTCATAATTCTTAGATCTTAGTTCAGTTTGATAACAGATTTCCTTTTCGAAGTTGCATAACAGACTTTTTTAAAAGTTCGAACTAGAGATGCCGCGAATAGTGACTCGAAAATACCGAATATTCGGCCACACTCGTCGGCCGAATACCGAATATTCGGTAGCCGAACATTCGGCCAACGAAACGATTTGTTGTGTATCTATCTCCTACGTGACTTTTGACGAGGAACAACAGTCACCCATATTCTGAAACTCGTATTTATGACTCGTATTCGACTACAGTCGTAGGAACAGTCGAATGCGATGTTTTTCGTTTCCTAATATTAGTACAAGTGAAGTCGGATGTTCGACTCCTGGAATAACAACTGTAGTCGAATTCGAGTCATAAATACGAATTTCAGAATATGGGTGAGTTTCTGGAAATGTTTTGAGGAAGTTGCTATAGACAAAATGATAAAGATGTTGAAAAAACTGCCATTGAAAACAAAATAGATTTTTTTTAAGAACTTTTCGCCAAGATCGGTTGGCAGACCCTTACAAGTGGTGGTCAGCAAATAAAAAACTGTTTCCCGATTTGACAACATTTTTGCTGAAATCTACCACTCGTTTCCTGGACCTAGTTTATTAGTGAGGGGTTATTTGCAGAAGCTGTAATTGATTTCGAATACAGACGTTACATAAAACGTATGCTACCAACGAATGTTGAAAAATCTGTTTTTATTCACCACAACTTACCATTAGTAGAATTTAAATACTAAAATAAAAAACTTTAATAAAAATACAACATTTTTTGTAAGATAATAAATCTTTTTTTATTCCCATTTAATATTCGGTATTCGGCCGAATGTTGTGAATTATTCGGCCGAATACCAAATATCAAAAAAATAGGCCGAATGCCGAATAGTGGCCGAATATTCGCGGCATCTCTACGAACCTGAATACCAATCATAAAATATCTTTTGAAGAGGAAATATTTGATGATTCATAACAGAAAATTAATAAAAGAATAACATGTTGCAGAATATGCCTAATTGTTATTTAGGCCTATTCTGCCACCTCTGCTAATCTGCTATAAATTGATTGATTGAATTTAATTCAATTAACTGCAGCATCCAGCTGGTGAGCCCATTGTCGTATTTGAGCGAAACGTACTTTGGAGTTGAGATCATTTGATCATTTCAGCAATTTCATTATTTATAATTATAATTATTCTTATAGGCTTGTAAAAAATAATTTAAGCATAGTTAGTACTAAATTAAGCTTAATTTTGTAAAAAACCAATATTAATCTTTTTTTTTTTAAATGTGAACTTTAAAAATTATTTTTTAAAAGAGGTACAGCAAATTTATATTTGCGCAGTACAGTACATGCATACCAAATTTTTTTATGAAGAACAGTTCTTATGTGTATATGAATAGATTTTTAAAATTTTCATATACCTAGTAGATTTTATGTTTGATTGAAAATAAAAGCTGTTTTTCTATATTGCCTTTTTTCGATTGGAAATTTTGCAAAATGTAATATTAGGGCCCTATTATGACTTGTGGGTCGAACGTTCGACTTAAGTTGAACGATTTGGCGAACTACCTTTGCAATGTTATTATAGGTGTGTTTTTTTTGCAAGTCCATATAGAATTGTAAAAAAAAAACGACATCGGGACTAAGCGCTTTACATGCAAATGCAACAACTACTTAAATCTATACAGAGTTAGCTAAGACCAGATAATTATCGAGAGTTAATCTAAGACCCGATAAAAATGGTGATGCCAAAATAGTATTATCTATATGTTATCGATAATTTGCTCAGAGACGTCAAAAGTGAAGTTTTTGGATTGGTTGATGCTAGTCGTCAATAAGCTGACAAATGTCATGGCGTACACAGTGCTTCCAGCTATGTGGAAAAAAAGCTCCTAAATCCCGATGTCGTTTTTTTTTTACAATTCTATATGGACTTGCAAAAAAAACACACCTTATGTTACGTAATGTAATTGATTCTTATTACTAAAGGTGATATTACACTAGGATATATGAATATATTGCAAGTTTAAAGTTTAGCCAAATAAATATGACACAAGTGTGATATACATATATTTACAGTCCCATGGTCATATTATATGCATATATTTTTGACTTTTAACCAACGTCTGAAGATGGCTTAAAGCATAATGAGACAGGACCAGTATAAAGAATGTTGACCCACCCAGGTCAGAATTCCGAAAGGTGAACCTTTTGTTTTAATGCATCCCTGTCATAGAGCCTGGTCTGTAAAATGTATTTACAAGAAGCTAATGGTGCTTATTTTGACATTCTCTTTCGTTCGAAAGTGAGTCGAATTCGTCGAAACTTAATTTTGAGACTCGGCGATTAGAATGTTAATCGAACAAATCGAAAGTTCACCCAATCCATAGAAAGTTCATTCATTTGCGAAAGCTAATTCAATTTTGAGATTCGAAAGAATAGAATTAAATGTCATTTTTGTGTCGTTTGAATTTTTCTGTCGAGTATAAGCAACAAAACGTGTATGTTTTTAATTATTTCATGGAAAATAAATTACTTTTATTAATTTTTCTGTTGTTTTATGTTTAAAGGTCGCATTCCAACTGCACAAACCGCGAACAAAAGGAAAAGTTAATCAAAATAGTGGAAGAAAATCCGGAGGTAGCAAAGGGTTTTTTTTACCACCCGCGTTGATACGGAAAGCATCCACTATCCTCCTCTGCACTTCTTCAACACCATCTTCACTTATAAACAACACAAATGCCATATTTTTATTCATTATTTTATGGCTTTATCAAAGAAATTTAAATTTTTAAACAATAAACAAAACAATTACAACTAAACAAAGATTTCACTTTTTGGTTTTGACATTTCACAAACACTTCTCTTTCGTTTTCGATATGTTAGTGTGACCAAGCGTATACAAAAAAAAATAAAAATTTAGAACGCGTCATGATCAACTTATTTTTTCAAGAATAGTTTCAAAACAGCTGAGTTGACACAAGAAATGTAATGAATATGTAGTTCTTTATGGTTAAACTTAAATTTATAATGAAAAAGTGTATTATTTATTTTGTTTCTTGATTCTTTATCCAACATCTATAAAATGTTTAGAAACAAAAAAAAATGTAAAACGGTCATACTAATTCAAATAGAAATATAGTTAATGTCAAACGGCTGACAATGAAAATGAATCTTTTTTGAAGTTCATTTTATGCTATCTTTCGCAAATGAATGTTATTCGTTCGAATCTCAAAATTAAGAAAATTCATTCGAAGGAATAGAATCATTCTAACGAATAGACTATTCATGAGAATGTCAAAATAAGCATGAATATCTCCTCGTGAGCTTGGCCGGGTAACATCACTGACAAGAACCCTATTGAAAATGTGTGGTAATTGATGAAGAGGGAAGTTACTCAAGAGTTGATCACAACCAACAAGCGGATCTAGGAAAAAATGATTCATTTGTGGAATCATAGTCCGCAAATGAAGCAGTTCAATCTTTTATTGGCAGAATTCCACTTAGAATTGAAATTCTCATAGCGGCAGTAGGTGCCTTAACTACATAAATATTTGAATTCTGTTATTTTCATCTTTGTCCAAATATGGTCTAATTTTTAAGTTATTAGGTATACAAAAAGAACAGATTTACTGTAATCAAATATTCAAAACAGTAATTGCTTTTGATTAAAATATACAGTGTGTCTAATAATATGACCAGGGACTGTAAATGACTAATATCTGTGGTGTTTGGGATAAACATAATCACCATTATTCCGGTAGTCGTTTTAATAAAACGCCCTTAAAACGAGATGGCTCCAGAGACTACATTTGGGGTTAAAATAATACGAAAAGGGCAGCGTTCTCTATGTTCTTCACTTTTCTAAGCATTATAACGATAGTCGTTTCAATAAAATTACAATTTTCGTTTCTAGAGCCTTGTCGTTTTACTGGCGTTTCAGTAAAACGACTATCGGAATAAGGGTGAATGCTTTCGTCCAACGGTATAACATTTTGGTTCAAGTGTCCGTATGATGCGCAAAACTTCAAACAAACCAGTCGTCGTCGTTCTATGAAATTTTTGTGTTTTGAGATATTTGCATTTAAACTTGGAAATTAATATAAAAAAATCCAAAAATTATCAGAATAGCACGATCTCAGGCTTCAACTGTAGGATGGGTTTGGCGTAGCCATTGTGCAAACAAATTTTTTGCAAATGGTTTATCCGAAATGAATTAAATAAGAATTGAAACACATATTTTTTTAAAATGGACTTAGGGAGTTTTCATAGAACGACGACGCAGTATTCAGAAAACTCTCGGGGCATTCAGCCTTATCACTATTCATAGTACGAACCCCTAAAAAAGGTATCATCGCTCCCGTCGTACTAAAAAAAACTTGCTACGAAATTCGGAGTTCGTGAATAATGGTATCACTAGCCCCGAATGAAAAGGAAGTTGGACAGTTTTTTCTACGAACAGATATTTTGATCAGAGCTCAACTTAAAACGAAATACAAATATAATTAAGCGAGCGAAGATAAAGGACATGCAAATAAAATAAATAAAAATCGGGGCCTATGATGTAAATTTATTCGTATTCGTAGCGTAACAAAATTTTCGGGGATTTGTTACGAGGGACTCTGTGATAGGGGTGATTGTTGCTGATGACGGCTAAATTGGTTTTTCCAATCTGCGATCCCAATCCGCTATGGATATATTATACTTATCGAATGCGAATGCATTAGCAAACATCACTTTGAGAATTTTCTTCATTTTGTACAAGTTTGCAATCAAGAACCAATGGAACTTAAAGTGATGCCGGTTTGATGCATTTACAATGTTTTGGTTATCATTTCTGCTGAATTTAAATTTTACACATTGTATTAGAATCTTTTTTGTCTGGCGCATCGGTATCCCAAAAAAGCACCGATGTACAAAAATTGACAAAAAAACTATAAACTGCCACCAGTTAAAAAGTGACAATTGAAATTTGTTGTCGACATGGTGGATAAGGTGGTTATTATAGCAAGTAATCGATGATCAGTTGAACCTTGGTCAAGCACTTTATCCACCGTTATTAACATTCGTTTTGAAGGTGTTGTTCCTATACAAATTATATTTTGTTTTAGATAATAAACATGATTTTTTACTAAAAAAACACTTTAAAATAAAATTCTTTATTAATAATGAAGATGGTATGTTATAAATGATAACAATATAAATATATTTATATTTTTTTTTCTTCTAACGTACCTATCTATATAACCGAATGTTTTGCCAAAAATGATGGTTTCATTATTTATTGATTTCTTTTTAGAAAAAAAAAATACATTTTATTCCACGTACATGGATACGATTTTTTTACAAGTTTTTTTTTTTTTGTATATTATATAAAATTACTTACACTTGATTGCAAACTTAACCGAATAATTTACATTCATAATTCAATTTGCGTTAAGTTTTGAAATTAAGACAACACATTTAAGTTGTTACCGTTCAGTTAGAACTTCCAATAAGTTCATTCGTTTAAACTGTGCTAGCTGTTTCAACAAACTCGTGCATCAAATCAAGTTCATCGACTAATTCCAATAGAACTTCGATATCTTCTAAAGAGCTGATATTACTAGGTGCTCCAATTAGACGAACGTTTTTTCCATCGATATTGGTGAAAAATGTTTTCATTTTGAAAATAACGGCGCGATCATATGGCATACGGGTTTGTGACTTCTGCTGTGTCATTCGACGGAACATCACGCATGACGGTTGATATTTTTCGCGATCCTCTTCTTTGATTGATTGGTCAGATAATTCTCCTGTGTAGAGTGTTAAATTAGACTTGCTTATCAACGGAGCAGAGAGCTTGTATAGTGTTACTTTCGAACTCCAAGACGACGATGGAAGTTTGATGGTCTTCACTGCATTACTTAAAGTAATGAGGGGAATATCAAGTAAATTTTTGACTATAAGTTCTTGGGGCTCAGGAATATTAATGACGTACCACGTCTCAAAACATGTTATTTTCTTGATAAGCTTATTGCCTTGTCGCTGGACGCAAACTTTTTCAGCGGGTAGCTTACGCGCTTGTGTAGGTTTGGTAGGAACAACTTTGTTGGCTCCGACGTTTTCCTTCACCATGACAGATTTTTCAGCTGCATCCTCGTTTGGCTCTCGCTCCAAATCGTTATCTAGTTTGCTCAGAATCGGTTGCACTGGGAATGTTTTCCTCGCAACGACTGAATTGAGAATACGGGGTGCCGGTTTATCAATATTAGGTGATAGCTTTTCTACAGGAGGTGAAGATTTTTCCGTCGGAAAAGATTTACTTACTTCTCTCCGTTCTAATGGGGGCAGCGACATACGTTGTTGTGATTTCGATTGAGTTAAAGTATTGTTTTGCTGAACTGGTTTTTTAGTTGGTGGAAATTGAACTTTGGGAAGAGGCTTCAATATTTTAACGGGATCTATTTTTTCGGCGAGGATTGTGGTGTGCCCGGTTTTTCTTCGATTGGTACGACTAGACGAATTTGAGGTCGTTGTGTCTTGCACCTCATCATCTGAACGTTTTTGAACAAGACAATCACCCTTTTTGTTGATTATATCATTTATATTCACAATTGTAAAAGTTGGCATTGTTTCAAAGTCATCTTGAGTATTTGCCTGATCAATTATTTCCGGAGAACTTTCTATTGATGAGGGGATTTTTCTTTGAAGCAAAGGCGATACACTTTTAACATTAGATTTCTCCTTCGTCGTCGACGGAGGGGAAATAACTTTGTTGGTTAAGGGGCCTGGCACTGGTCTTCTTAGAGCCAAAATACTTGTTGCTTGATTCGATTGTACCTTTGTTTGTGCCGTTACAACCGTTTGTTTTGGTATGGGGCTCCGAAGAGGAGAAGAAGGTCTGGCAACATTTGCATCGTACAAAGCAATATTTAGTCGTTTGTTGCGCGCTATAATTGACTCTGGTGGTTCTTTTCGAGATATATCTAATTCTTCAAGCTTTCGTTTTCTGTTTGCAGTTAACTGTGGTTGAACTGTGGTCGGTCTCTGTGATACCTGGACAACTTTTTTCACTGCCGGAGGTGGTGGAGGGGCTGGTCGCACTGGGGTTACTTTAGGCTGAGGCCGACTTCGCTTTGCCAGAGGTGTATTGCTTCTCGAAGCAAATGGGGCGGCTTTTTGAACGCGTTTGCGTTTTAGTAGATAATCGCCATTTTCTGAAAAATCTGAGCTGTCGTTAACTTCAAAGCCTTCGCTTATATCGTCATTTGTTCCATTTTCACTAGTATCACCAATACCACCATAATAGAAATCTTCCCCAGAATCAGATTCATCAAGAGCAGCTTCATTTATAACGAGCACTTCTTTATCCCGCCTGTGTATCAGTTTTGGTGTGATGATATCATCATTTGCATATTTCGGATTCGGTTTTGGCACACGACGTGTCCTTGTTGAAGCCATGGCCGAAATCGGTTCTTCGATTTTTTTTGCACTTGCCTTTGGCGTACGCAATTCTTCGATCTTTTTTGAAATTGGATTTGGTGTTCGCAATTCTTCAACTTTTTTCGAATTGTGCTTTGAAGGTAAAGGTTCCTCTCCTTTTTTTGTGCCAACCTTTGTCGAAGCCGTTTCCTCGTCCTTTTTCAAAGTTGGTTTTGTCGCAAGCGAATCCTCTACTTTTCTGGAACTTGGCTTTGGGGTAAGATATTCCTCTGTCTTACTTGAAGTTGGTTTTGACGAAAGCGATTCCTCTATTTTTTTTGTACTTGGCTTTGGAGTCAAAAAATCCTCGACCTTTCTTAAAGTTGATTTTGTGTTAAGCGATTCCTCGACCTTTTTTGAACTCGGCTTTGGCGAAAAATATTCATCGATCTTTTTTGAAGATGGCTTCGGCGGAACCGGATCTTCAATTTTTTTAAAAATTGATCTAGGCGAATTCGAAAGCCGTACGTTTGTAGACCCCTTCGACCTCAAATTAATTGGCGTTGGATCCCTTGGTACATACTCTTTGTTTAGTTGTTCCTTGGGTTTACGGTCTTTAAGAGTACTTTCTTTTGAGGTATCTTGCTTGTTTGTATTTTTTTTGGTTGCAGAGTTTTGTGGTGTGAACTCGTCCTCATCGGGTTCTTCTTTCACTTTAAAAATTTTCCGTATACGCACAATACAGGGTTTGATTAACCTTAGTTTGGAAGTGCTCTTATTCAGAATTCGTCCGGATCGCATAGAAATACGTCGTTCCTGTAATAACACATTTTAAGTTAGTAATTTTCGATTTTGTTTGGAAAATAGGTATAGGTTTATTAATGTTTTGGTTATTTTGACAATAGATGCTACATACTGAACAAGTGCGATATGAGAACAAACTCCCGCGCTTTAAGCATATCTACTGCTTCCTTATGAAAATACTGAGTAAACTTGTTTTAAGCAGTTAATAAAACTATAAGGATTAGCTTAATTTATTTTATTCGCAAGAGAAAGTATCTTATTTTTAATATAAAACTATTCAATGAATAAAATCAACTCTGTATTATGACATTTTCCCAACACAACCCACTAATACATCTACAACGCTATCAGTCAAACTCTACCAAGTCAAATTAGAAAGAGAAATGGCTATCGCTGCGAGTTGCTTCTTTGGAGAGTTTTCGCTGAACGCTTTCAGTGGTTGAACTTAACTTATGCATTCTTTTCTTTTAGGTTCAGGAAAATGTCGATTTTTTACAAAAATAAATTAGAAAATTAATTCATATGGATGCAATTTTATTTTTACTACAGCATGATGCATACAAATAGATATTGACAGTTGTGAAGTGTGATGCATCTATTTTTAGATATTCCATCTATGCAAGAGACCTTGTTGTGTTCGTAATTTCGATTAAATTTGCCTGATTCAAGTTACTCATTGTGGTATCCTCCAGACACTTGGCAATTAAGTTTCAGCAACTTTCCTATGTAAAACTTCAAGTTGTTTGGTGGGCGCTCTCTCTAATAAAGCCAAAGTTGGTTTTGGGTATTGCATTCGTTTTTGTTGTTTTTAATGCAGTCTTTAAATTAATGTTTGCAAAACAGATCCACACGAGATATTGTGGCTTCCTGAACTACTTCAAAATGTATTGTGTGGTACATGAACATCAAGTAAAACTGGCATTTAACTTAAATATTTACATCGTGTAAATAGTGTTCTGCCATCTTTTAGAAAATATGACAAAAAAAAGGAGAAAAATGTAACGGTTTATCTCAAGTCATAAGTATTTTCGCTATAAAAAGCTGACAAATGCAACTGACGTTAAAAATTGACCATACATTTTGTCGGCAGCATTTTACAATTTATGACAAAACAAAAGATGAATTGTTTTGCACGATTGACAAATCGGCATTTGTTTTTGTCATTTTGCAACCATTTTTTGAGGTACAATACCGATTATAGCATTCATTTTTTATTGACATTATGTAATCGTGTTTAGGACAAGAAAGAGTACAAATGGCATGCAATATGTTGATTTTTTAGTGTTGCCAATTCAACATACTTTTGTGTGAAATTGCTGGTTGCCTAACTAGTATAATAATAATAATAGCGCAACAATTTAAACAGTCTATATAATATAAATAATAATCTGAGAGAAAAGTTTAAGTGTGACCTAGCGGAAGGCAAGGCGCGCTCTGATAACTGTGATCGAAATCAAATAGTTTAATCACCTTCACCAGTTGATAGAGCCGCACGAACATGCAACAGTTCAGTCCACTTACACTTTTCTCTCTTCAATTTTGAATTTTTCTTGAAAATTGTATGATACAATTCGCTAAATTTAAAACATTTTACTCTTTAACTCCTCTCATGCTAGACCTATTTTTTAATAAATTGCTTCTGAATACACCTAAACAATGATAATTCGTACAACTATAACTATAATAAGGGTATTCATGTAAGCGCGGAAAATCCTCGTAAACCAGATAATTTTATCGCCGCAGAAACGAGCTGTCAAAATTTGTATGGGAAAAAGTTTCTGCAAATCTCATAAAATTATCTTACAAATTTGCTGCGGAAAGTGCAGAAATAAACCTCTTAAACTAAAGAAGTATGAATTCTGACTTTTAATTTGACATTTCACAAAATATTTCACAAGTATTTCTTAGGGGGTGTTCATGAAAACATGCTGCGGAAAGTTATATCTTTTTACAAAGCGGAAAATTATCTCGTTACATGAATACTTCAATCAAATTTTTAGAGAAAGTATGATGATAAATTCATACATATTCATATTTTAACTTCAATCAAATTTTTAGAGAAAGTATGATGATAAATTCATACTAAAATAGTTTTAAATATTTATGTATGCCTGTTAGAACGAGAGTATTTTAGATACAACCCTGAATTGCACGGCACTAGTTAGAAGGAAATGAAAAAATGAAAAAAACGAAGTAATGCGTTTGGCAGATTATACCTTTGTATGTACATATACATACATTATGTATTAACCAACAGAGAACATGAGCAAATTATATTTCATATAAATACATATCTTCGTTGATTAAAAAGTCTGACTGAATTTATTCAAATTCCCCTAGAAAAATAAAATTCATAGTATATTACTGCTGTGAAATTTATAAGCGTCGCTAAACATCGACAAATAATAATTGCGTCTTAGAAGGGTACTAACTGATCTAACTCGTGAGCCCACTCCACTTAAAATTGAAGTAATTTTCTTATTTCATATAAATATCTTCGTTGTTTTCGCATAAGCTATTATAATTTTGCTTTATTACAAAAAAAAACTTATGCAAATTGAAATTAAGTCAATGACAGCTAATGGACCAGTTTGTTTTTAATTGGACAGTTTTAATCAATGTTTATCTTTATACGAGCTCCTAGCCATCGAATATGTGATTAACAAGAGGGGGAATAATTAGTGTAAGTAATTTCTTTTGATTTAACATTGGGTACGTTCGACTCAAATTATAGCTAACGTTGTATAGGGTTTTTAGTTTTTAAATTCAAATTTCATTTTAAAAACTGACTTTTTCTCGCCGAATGGAATGCGATTGCAATTTTTATTATTTTTTAGAAGAGGGATATGAGCTCGATAAATTTACCAATTCATTTAAAATTATTTGTTTTTAATAGCGAAAATGTCTTCTAATAATTATTGTATTGGTGCAAGTTAGTACTAAGAAAAAAAAAAACTATTGTAGGTATGTATTCTTTGGCAGATTTAAATGGAAAAACAGTTGTTGTAAATTTTACAAATGGAAGACGCTGCCTCTAGGTGTCTTGCAAAAGTCAAATCACTGCATTTACTTATAATAGATATATTTATGGATGAATACTTTTAATAGCCTTTTACAGAGTAAAAAATATTTGCTAGGCGCTTCAAATATAAAAAAATTGCATGCCAAACATACATAAGATAATGCATTTCTTTAAAGTGCATTTGCTCGCGATGGGTTCTGCGACAAACGACCTGGATAACATTGTGCCAGGTGACGAAAAGTAAGCCCTTCGGAGCATGAAATATAAAGTGATTGATGCCTTTACCCGAATGCAAAAAGTTCATTGATATTCGTGTAGTATTTTGAAAAAGAAATAAATCAGTTTCTATGTTTTTTTTTTTTCTTTCCGAGAACTTATGTAGCAACCTACGTCTGACATTACGCAACTTTGTTCTTTGTTGCGTACATTTTGAATACCCTTGCATAATATGATTATTGAGAGGAATCTTTATTTTTAGCGACTTTCAAAATACATAGTTATATATATACATAAATATGTACATATGTATATGCATATCAAGCTTTTAATGATATTATTGAGATACGTACAAGACTTACTTGACAAAACATTTGGGCAACATTATTGCTATTATTATTGCATATGGCAAAGAACTTAGTTTCCCTAGAGATATTATATTTTTTTTTTCTGTTTTGGAAAATATACCATAGATTTTTTTTATATATTGCACGCACGAAAGTTGGAGAGGAGATATCGATGCACATTGGTTTTGAATGTCTGAATATGGAAATGGAAAGTAATTTAGTCGGTTTATTTGCTTAGAACACTATGAGTGAGTTACTGGAACGCCTGTCCAAATAAGGGAATTATACACAAGACGAACATAGGCTTTATAGATTACAGGCAGATCAGAAGGGGTGAAAAATTGCTTACATCTTCGAAGGAAACTTAAACACTTAGCAGGGTGTTTGCCGACGTCGAATAAGTGGTCATTCCACACAAGGTGGTACGTGATGCACATATCGAGAGCTTCAGCTGTTCTGTTTCCTCATTGCAAGTGCCGCTCATGGATAGCAGGATTGCGGGTGGGTTCCGCTTTAACGACAGGAGACAGCATTAGGTTTTTGAATCATTAAAGTCTAGGCGGTTTTTTTGTTGTCACTTTCACAATGCTATCAAGATCAGAATTTAATGACCTTACCATACGCTGCCGTTTCTAATCCACATCCTTGCTCTTTAGGACGTGCATCTGGAAACGGATATGAGAAGCTGAGAGTATTATCGCCAGCAAAACAATTTAATGTATTAGAAATTTTTTGTTAATAAAAATGTAAATAAGCTTTGATTCTAAAAGCATTATATCAACAATTTATACATGAGTTTAGTAAGAGAAAGAAGAAGAAAGAAATTTTGTTAAATGAAGTATGTGTATGCATATGTACATAGGTATTATAGCGTGTCCCAAAATCACGTTGAGTCAATCAAGTCGAGAAAGAAAAAGTAGAAGAGTACAAATGTGCTAAGATTTCTTTAAAAATTTCATCATTTTCGGTTGGAATAGTAATTTTGGGACGATATACCTAAAATAGGTTCTTATATTAGTGATTTTATTTATCATGCAAAACCTGAAAACATTTGACTAAAAAAAAAATAAAAGTAAAAACTCATCAATTCAGTTTTTTTTAGCCAGTCATTTTACTGTAACACCAACTGTCGTTTCTAGAGTCGTTTCGTTTTAGTGAGGCTTTTACTTAAACGACTAATGTATAAGTGTGATCTTCCTGACTAGAATTGTTTTAGAACTTTTAAGATTTTCGAGGCTGTTAGGTATAATTTGTAAATATTTTTCGGATTAGCCGCCTAGTTAAAATATGAAGAGTGCACTTCAGTTCACCCCGAACTTTTTGCATCAAATAACATTGAGCGTGGTCACCGGGAAACTACTAAAGTCCACTCTTTATATTTTAACTACGCGGCTAAGCCGAAAAATATTTATAAATTAGAATAGTTTTGTTCTGAAAAAAAAAACCCAAAATCGTCTCAATTCACAAAATCAAAATTTCGATAAAAGACGCCTACATTTTTTTAAATTAAAATCCAGAAAATTTAGCCAGACCGCTTTCAATAAGTTTTTGTTCCCTGACTTTCAAATCTGGTGAGAACTATGATATGATAAATGGATTCTTAAACATTAAAAATTGTGATCTTTCTAATTCCAGAAGCTGTGTTATCTTTAGTTATGAGCCTGAATTTAAACCCAAGTAATTACCTTCTTGTGGCTTTCACTTCTCTGTGGCTCTTTAATCTCTTTACTTTGGATGTCTCGAATACTCATTTTCATTTTCACATCTTTTTCTTTCAATCTTTCTTCGTAGTTGTTGACAATCTACGGCATATTATATTATGTTAGTGTGTCTTACAAAACATAGACAATAAGAATATAAAACTCACTTTTTTTTGTTGATCCTTCAATTGGAGGCTCTCATCTTTGTAGTTTTTGATTATTGCATCTTTACATTTTAATTCATTTTTTAGCTTCTCCAATTCGCTTAGCTTTTCAATGCTGCTTATACGTTTCAATTTGGTTGTTTGAGATGGCGATATGATCTTTTTCTCAATACGATTGCGTTGTTGGTTACCCATTTTGACTGTCGGAATCCAGTCAACTTCGGTGTTGTCTTTTAATCTCGCCGGAGAGCCTATGAATATTAGATTTGGATATTAGTAGAATTTCGTTAATTTTACTTTTGATTATAAATTACAAACCTGTAACGAAGTGCTCCGAACAAATTCCAATGGATTTTAAGACTTCTTCGGGCAAATTGGTTCTGTTTAAGGCAATTAGCCAAGCGTTTCTTCGTTGTCGTGAAAGCTCCACTAGACTTTTGGGTTTGTCTAGAAGAGCGGGAAATCTGAACATACGAATATTGCTTCCCACTTCGAGTTTGTTAGAACATCCTCTTACACAACATTTAGCCATTTTTGCTTAATAATTTGTTCTATATTCTTGATTAAATTTTGTCACCAATATTACGCGCTAAATTATTTTATTTGTCTACCAGTCTAATCCAACGCAACTGAGTTTTTTTTTTTGACAGATTTTGGCGTAAGCCATTCTTGGAGAGTTGCTGCATTCAGTGCTTAATCTAAAAATATTTTTCTCTGAATGTTAAAAATATAGCATTCGAATAGACGCCATCTGGTTTACACAAGCCATCATGATACAGTTGTATTATAATGTACGTGAGGATTTCACTCCTTTCTGATTACAATGGAATATGAAAATTTGTCTTAGAAAATTTACACACAACTCTTTTTTAACAAAATGGTTTCTTATAGGATTTATCACTTCGAAAAGTTCAATTTTATATTTTTATTATTTTTTTTTTTTTGAGTACTTTTTTTTGTTTCATATTAATGATATACTGAGGCCGATACCAGCGAATACAAGCAAAAAGTTACAATACAGTAAATTACTCGTTGGACTTGCTGAATTCAGTAGAAAAGAAAGTAGCTTGATAGCTAAACTTATCATTTTGAATTATTTGAATGATGTCCATATTCATAAATACAAATGTTTATTTCGGTGGCGTTTGCGTATAAGAGAAATGGGTAGTATTTAAATAAAATGTCAAATTTCAAACCTATTAGCAACTTGCTCGTGGAGTGATGAACCGCCTGCGTCATAGCTAATACACAAGTACTTCATTGTTTGACATCGGGGTTGAAGTTGAGCACTGTTTTGAAGAACTTTGAACTTTTTCTGATTGTGGATTGGATTGTGGTAATGATGTGATTACGTGTAAAAAACGCTATTAAGTCGAGACGGAGAAAAAAGGTATGAAAAAGATTACAAAATTTACAATAAAGATATAAAACTAAGATTACACGAAAATAATTGCAGCTTTAAGGCTCGTATTCACCGAGCGCTCCTAAACGGCTCTTAAGTTTACGAGGCTCTTAACTTGAAATTTCTGTGGGGTATTCACCAACCACTCGCAAGTGTTTTTCGAAGTTCGAAAATGAGAGCCACTCTCTCTTGTTCAGGCATACCCAAACTCTGTGAAATGTTGGTCTTGACAGCAAATGGATACTCTTCTACTTGGCATTGCTCACATGGATTCGAGTCAAATGCGTGCGTGGCACACGCACAAGCGAACAAACTTTCGAAGAGAGCGCTCGTAAGTTAGGAGTGCGGCGTAAGAAATCTAAGCAACTTGCTCGTTAACTGCAGTGGAAGTTCTAAAGCCAGAGAGAAACAAGTTACGAAGTAGTAGTTTCAATGATTTTTATTAGTTATTGGTACTTTATTTAAGTAATGGCTAAAACAGAAGTGAACTTTCCGCTTCGAACGGATACCTCGCTAGGGCCGAATATTGTAGATTTTTGGGTTTGGTATTGTGGCTGCAATGAAGCTGCGCAGCCAATAGAGACATCGTAATGCGATGGGCTGCATGTAGTCCTAGAACTAAAGCGAATCAGCTCACATATGTAAGTACCTGTGTAATTCAATTTCGCTGCATATCGGTTTCAGCGCTATGATGTTGGTATTTACCCAAATTGGCTGTATCGTATATGGCCAGCATTATGGTTTGTTAAAAATAATATTTTGAAAATGGTCACCTCATAAAAGTACTTAACTACGATTTTTATTTGGACATAAACTGACAGCTCTGTAGTGTCATTTGTCATAAGAAACATCTGTCTCATCGTGATTTTATTACGTGATAGCTTTTGCGAAAATTAAAGTAATTTTAATTTTGTGTACCGGAGGATTCAAATAAAGATGTTTTTAAGACCACGTTTTGCAAATACTCTTCGCTGCTATTGTCAAAAACCTAGCGCAACATCGACAAGCATCAATGCCAACGTCGAAGGCCTAAGCAGCCGTTGCGTAAAACCTGCGACCGAACCAGTGGGACCAGGTGCATCCACAACTGGGGAATACAAAGTTCCAGAATACTTCTGCTTTAGCCGAGTAAGTTATTTCGAAGCTGAGGTAGAAATGGCCAAATACAGATGTCCCCAGCCTTCGGCAAACAGAAAATAAAAATGGAATTATTTCATGTGAATGAATATTTTATTTATGAAATACAAAGATTAAGAGAAACGATGCAATATTTATTGTTTATTTATAAAATTTGTTTATACTATCATTTCCAGCTCCCGAGCGTAAAATATTGCCTGCTCGGCTAATTCAACGGATGGTAATGCTTCCTTAGGTTTTGCAGTTTTGTCCACAAAATTGTAAATCTCTCCGTCGAGGACCCAGTTGTTTTTAGCTCCAAATGCCTTGACTTCGGCAGCTGTTTTGAGATTTAAACGTTTGGCTGCTTCATTGACAGATATTTTTTCGTAGGATTTCTCAATGCATGCACCGATTTCATTGCGTACTGTTTCCAACAACATATCCATAAAATAGTTGTAGATATCAGAAGGAGCACTATTCTAAAAATAAAAGGAGAAAAAATAAGTGGTTAGGAAATAATTAATTCGAGGATTAGCGTAGAGTAACTACGTAATAAGAAAACGAGATTATCATCCCTGTTCTGATTTTCGTTCCGAATTGAATTCGTTACCGAAATTGATTTTCGTGCGGATTTGAAAACGACGATCTTAATTTCATACGATTTTGCCTTGCAGTGGTACCATCATTCAGACAGGTTTTCTTTTACACATGTGTCTTCCTCTTCATAAAAGACAAAAAAAAATAGTTTTTAAAGATATATTTTTAAAGATACAGTGCCGCACTTAGTTATTGGCACACCAAGCTTTTTACCCTTATTAGCAGCTTTTAAGCCTTACAAACATTCTGTTTAGTTCAGTTTTGTCTCCCCTTTGATAGACACATTTATTAACCATCAAATGCAAGCCATTTTGTTCAATAAAATTTTGCCAAATTTAAAGAAAAAAAATTATTAGCAAAAAACTGTCTTATTTTAACGCACAAAATTATTGGCACATCTAGCTAATTATGCATTCAATTTCTTAAATTTCCTGCCTTCTGGCAGTTCTGCCAGGAAAAATGAATAATTTTAATTACAGTTATTCAAAACTAATATTGTTTGTGAGTGTAACCGACAAAAAAAAAAAGTTAGAATTATTGTTAAAAATTAAAAAAAATGAGTTCAAAACAAAAAGAATCCGAACGAAAAATAATTCTTTAAATGCATAATCAAGGTCAATTATATGCAGAGATTGGAAAAATATAAATAGAAAAAAATAAAAATAAAAATTATGGACAATAGCCGATACAATATTTGCAGTGTTGGTCGTGCATCGTTTTAAAGGACAATCAATCTTTGAAAGTGCTAAGTATAAAGGTCGTCCCCGGATTTTGAGTCCTCGTGAATGCAACCAGATTTTACCAAAAGTTAAAGTAAACCCCAAAATCACAACACATATTGCTGCAGAAGTAAATCAAGACTTTGGAAAGAAAGTTCTCCCACGACGACGGTAAGAAGAGTACTTCACGAGGCCGAATGCAATGCTAGACGTAAGCAAATGATTTCTTTAATCAACCAGAAGAAGCGTTTCGAATATGCAATTGGATAGGAGCAAGATAAATAGTTTTTGGGATGAAGTACTCTTTTTTAATGAGAATAAGCTTAATATTTTTCAATCTGATGGCCGCATAACCGTGTGGAGAAAGCCTAATACAGCATTAAGAAAAATAAACCTGGCACCTGAAGTAAAACATTGTGGCTGCGGAGTGATCGTGTGGGGATGCATGTCTGCTGGTTTTCATCAACGGCATTATGGACAAACGGATTTTAAGGGATATTTGAAAGAAAATCTGTGAAAAAGTGCCGAAAAATCGAACTTATCAAATTTATTAATATACCGACCCAAAAAATACTGCTCATGACGTCCGTATATGGTTAGCATATAACACTCCGCATGTCCTTCCATACCCACTGCAATATCCGATCCTCAATCCAATCTAGCATTTGTGGGAAGAATTTGATAGACGGGTGAAAAAGAGGGAAATCTCTAATAAAAATGAACTAAGACAGGCGATGTTGGAAGAATGGCAAAACATTGGATAGGAAACGACCAAAACTTTGGTACATTCCATGCCTAAAACATTTAGAGGTCGTTATAAAACAAAATGGCTTGCCTAAAAAATATTAATTTTTGTTGTACCATTCTTTGTTCTCGACTTGAGTTAAAGTGTGCCAATAATTTTGTGCGATAAAATAAGACGGTTTTTTTGTTAAAATTTTGTTTCTTTAATTAAATCTGGTAAAATATTATTGAACAAAATGGCTTGCATTTGATAGTAAGTAAATGCACCTACCAAAGGGAAACAAAATTGAACGAAACAGAATGTTTGTAAGGCTTGAAAACACGCATTAAGTGTAAAAAGTTTGCTGTGCCAATAATTAAGTGCGGCACTGTACATACATTTTTAGATTTACGAATTCAAATTCTCCAGACAAAATCGAAACGAAATGAAAACGAAAGTATTACTTTCGCAAACGAAAATCAGAACAGTGGTGTATATTTTTTTTAATTACATGACTTGTTCGAATATGGATAGGTTCGTAAATTTATTTTATTTCGTGTCCGTTTGTGTAAATTTTAGTATGAAGCTGTTCCGTGTCAAAATGTTTATAGTTCTTCACAAAACAAGGTAAAACTGAAGAACCTTACCCATTTTGACCCGAACGAAGACTTAACCTTGAAGACAACAAAGAGTAGATACCAAATGTATTAAAAAACTTCAACATTGTAAACCCATGATTTTGTGGGTAGATACCCAATTCTACGGAAGGCGAGAACAGGGTGATGATTTTAAATTCACCGAAATATTAATTTAAATAAATACCAAATGGAAGAGAAATAATTGAGTATTTTAATGTCCATTCTTCCCAAGAAACTTTCGAACGATTAAGAACAAAAAGAAAAATATTAATTCATAATCTAAAAAAAAAACTTTTTTACAGTCACCAAGTCATATTTTTTGTGGTGCCTCATGCCAGAGAATGAGTGTACAAAATAAAATTGATAGAGTAAATTAGTTGGTTTGATAAATCTTTCGGTATTCCATGTTATTCCAGGAGTACTGATGTGCGGATATCAAAAAAAAAATGCAATACAAATTTCACAATGTTAATTTTTTGATAACTGGAAGAGACTTGTTAGGTTTTCGGGATGCTACTCGTATATTAGAAAAAAGACTATTGATCTATTTTTCCAAAACAATTTATGTGACCAGATCTATGAAAAGGTGGCTTATGACTCAAAAACAAAATTTCGATAAATCAGCTGTTAAAGATAAATAATGCATTTCATCAGTTTCTCGGTAGTTGTTCTTCTTCCTTCCCATTGCCCAGCTCTCGTTGTTCAAGGGCACCAAGTGAGATGCAGTGTTGCTTTTGCTCCAAATATTATGCTAGTTAATTCAATTCCATGTATTATCTTGATTCTGGATTTAAATTTAAGTGGATTAAATTCTGTTTTTTTTTTCATTTGTGCTCTTCTTTCTCTACATTTTTAGTACACTTCTAAGCAAGTTAGAACTTTCTGGTTTTCACTATTTGAATGAGCGTCTTAAAAACTATCCTAACCGAAAAAAAAAGTGAAAAATAATTTTGTGAGTCATAAGCCACCTTTTCATAGACCGGGTCACATATTGTTTTAGACGGGAAAGTTATCAAAACCAAAGGTGTAGGAAACTAAACTGTCTTTTTTTTTATACACAATATTTTTTTTTTATTTTAAAAATAAAATAAATAAAAGTGTATTTTTTATTTTTAGTGTATGTCAACTATAGATAGTCCTTATTGCGAGTGTCGGTCAAAGTTCGATTCGATAAAAGCCTATGGTATCAAAACCTTTGATGCTTTTGAATCCGTATTCAAAGCTATCTGGATAGATTTCAGCTGATAACATTTGATACAGTAAAAACTTAAGAAATTTTAAGTTTTCGATGATTGATTTTCGACAAAAGTCGTTTATCGATTAACAAACGACACTCAGAAACATGTCAATATTTTATTCTTTCTAATAGACTTGTTTAAAGATGTTAAAGATTTCGAAATCATTAAATGAGAAATTAAGTTTTATCTTTAAACAAATAATAAATACTAATTCTGTGAAGTATTTGCTTTAAAATAAAAGAAATATGTATTGCGCGTTTTTGCGACTCCTATACATGGATATAATTTCGCTTTTGAGAATGACCTTCCCAATATCGCATAGGCAAGTTCGGTCATAAACTTTTGGCACTGAATATAACGGTGTTTGAATGATAGGAAATTAAGAACTGAAAAGATTCATGATTTGCAGCGTTCAACTACTTTGAATTTATCAAATCTATACAGTTGAAATGTGAATTTTTATTATAATTAAAATCTTCATATTTGGCTAAATTTCTAAGGCTATAACTTTAAAGTGTGGTATCATACCACCTTTAAAAAATTATATCAAATGCTGGATATTCCAGGCTCTACTTTTTATAATGAAAATAATTTTTAATACATTATAAGTAATCAAAAATCAAGGACAAAACTAAAGCACATTTTTAATTCATAAATAAAAAACACAAATTTGATAATCATCATATAATAAAACGGCAAACATGTTTTTTGTGGTACACTTTTCTCCAAAAGTATTTAACCGATTTCGATAAATTTTATATAGTTGGAAAGCCACAGTTACGGAGATGTGCAGAATATACTTGAGACACGCATTTACACACTGTGGGTCATTTTTGTTTTTGTACTGTCGAACACTTTGCATATTACATAAAATAAAATTTAATTTAATAAATTTGCTTGAAAACACTGCCAATAATATAAATAATAAATAAATTGGCACTCGAATTTCGAGAGCTGGGTCGGCTAGTATTTAGAAAACTGCTTTCCATTTTTCCACTGTCCAGTTAAGAAGTACTTTGATGATTGGATTATCATCGCGACTGGTGGTTTTTCTGGGTCTAATGCAAAACATGAACCATTTGGACATTTTCGTGGATACAAAATCTAGCTATTACAGGAGAAATCACATTATGATTTATATCGAATTTATGGGCAATAAATGTTACTGATTTCAAAATTGGAAACTATTTTTTCTTTAGTTCATTAGAATACTTATTGCGACGCACTTTACCACTTTTTTTTACAAACTACTTCTTCCTTAAATATGGTCCATGTCCATTAGTTTTGTCTAATTTACTTTAAGAAGCTATAAGAAGGAATAAGGGTGAATATATTGTCAATTAGATAGACGGCAAGTCAAGCACCAATGATTCCTGTAAAATTGTAAATTTTAATTCTGGCGAAAGGGGCATTCTTTGACAATTCCGTGGCGTTACTTTTTTATCCATTATTTTGAACATTTTGTATGTAAATAGAATTTTTACTTGAATGTCTTTTAGAATAAAACCCAACATTTTGGGACTAGTCTATTAGATTTTCTTGGGACTAACAAAAAAAATTACAAACAAAAGGTACGTCCCCTTGAAATTTCAGTAGAATTTGGTATAGAGCCTGGTGTATAAACATAAAGCAAGCAGGATTTTTAGGAATGAAATAAAATACATTTTTACATGATTTCTTTAAGAATAAATCTCTAACAATAGGTGTCTGTTTTAACAGGAAATGGACGCCAATTATAATAACAGAAAAAATATTCATCCATATTCTGAAAAAGTCGTATGCGATGTTTTGCGTTTCCCAATATTAGTACAAGTGAAGTCGGATATTCGACTCTTGGAATAACAACATACGGCTGTAGTCGAATACGAGTCATAAATACGAGTTTCAGAATATGGGTGATTGACTCTTTCTCTAGCGCAAATGTAAATATCAGAACTCAAGGCAGACTTTTGGTTTTTATTTTTTGAAATTTGGCAAAACAGATAATTTGTCACATAAAGAAATTCACAGATAGGTGAAATTTTGTTTCGCTAGGTCTATTGAAAAAATATACAAACATCACATTTGTTTGTATAAAGGAACATCCTGAGACTGAAATCCGAGAAAATTTATGAATACGCTTGTCTAACAATATTTTAAAGGTTCTCTTAAGTGGAAAAACTTTCCAAAACAGTCAGTAACATGTTATGATAGAGTTGAATGTATTTATTTTTCAGACATTGTCAGAATATGATGTAGGTACCTAAATGTTAAAAAAAAAATCAAATTTATTGAATTTCTTACTTTTGCCTGGAATATTTTGTTGTAGCGACCTTCCATAATATACTGTTCAAGAGCTAAAATTGGTCGAATAAACTTATTCGTTTGGATTATTTCAGCCGACAAGAGCTCCAGCTCGGTATGAAATTCCGAAACTCGGTTAACTGACAAAAGGAATAGTAAATTAAGTCCCAATAGCTTGAACATGTTAACTGATTCGCCAATTTCTTGCCTGTGAAAGAAAAAAAATTTACATATTCATTAGGTCCTTTGTGCCAGCTGGCTATTAAACAAAGGAAGTACATACTTGTAATCATAGTAATAGCACTTTAATTGCGAAATATATCTTTCAAATGCCGGTATATCTTTGTTCTTCACACTGTATTCAACAGCAATTTCGAGAACATCCCGAGCGAGTATCATTTCTTCTTTGGGAGTTTTAACGTTTCCTGTCGGCAAGTAGGACAATTTCGTCAAAGCAATCTGAGGCGAAATAGTTCACATACAAATTGGTTAGGAATATTTACTCATAAGTTATAATCTTTTGATATACCTTTAAATTGTCCAGCAATGTACCACATTTTTGTAGATTAATAGGTTTTTTAATCCATTCTGCTTTTAATTCTTTGAATAAAGATTCAACGCTCTGTAGGTTAGCGGCCATGACGAATGCTTTTTTGTGAATTGTGAATTTTTGTTTTGGGGTTTTGACGTAAAAATGACGTTTTATTTTGAGGTGCGTTCATCGCCGGTTCTAAACTTAAGATTCATTACGTTACATAACGTAGTGTTAAAGTACGATTCAAATTGTTAGCCTTAATTCGACTCGATCCCATTCTATAAGTGGTTAGGTTTGAGGTTTTGGTTTGATAGATGCTGCGTTTGACTTTTTACTTGTGTGTATACAATTATGCGTTGGTTTTGATAGTACTTGCTTAACCTATTTCATTTGTGGTTGTGTTAAAAAAATATATTGACTTTATTACTTCTTTCATGATATAACAGCCGTATCCAAAAGAATAAAGGCTCGGTCAAACAGAACGCGTTTTCAACGCCGCGTTAAGATTTTTTAACGCGACGGTAAGATTATTTTGACGCGACATTGCAACCGCCGCGCCAGAGGACGTCAAACAGATAGCTTTCAAGCAATGAACAAACGAAACAATAATTCCTTAACAAAAATAATTTCAAGCAGCTCAGATTCGGAGGGGGAATTATTACTTCTATTTGCTATTTTACGAAATTCTCGTAAAAGGAAAAGAATTTGGGTACATGCCAATTAACAAAAAAAGAAGAGTCGCACATCTCGAAGGCCAACAAACAGAAGACCTATCAATGTGGCATTTATGATGAGAGCCAAATTTGTCTCATATTTCAATAATAATAATTAAATATGTAGATATGTAAAACAATGTTCTTATACGATTTATCACCCATATCGTATAGACATTGGTAATTTCTCACCAATTCAATTAATTTTTCCATCTTGAAAAAATTTAAAATTCCTTTGACTGCCGCAGCGTTAGAAATAATCTGTAATTTCACACAACGTCGCGTTTCACCGCCGCGTTGCAACGCCATGGTGAATTCAACGCGGCGTCAAAAACGCGTTCAGTGTGACATGGGGCATGTATTGCAATGTAATACAACGCTGCGTTTGAACGCGGCGGTGAAACGCGGCGTAAAAACGCGTTCTGTTTGACCGAGCCTTAAGATGTTCTTAGGCCAGGCGCGCACATTCAATTTTTAGTTTCGCAACTGTTTGGTTGCTAAAATGAAACATATGGGCTTATATGGGACACCGCGCACTTAGAGCAACTCGATTCTCGAAACTAAAAAGTTTGTATTTGGACACAAATTAAACGATTGCCTTCGCAGCAGTTGAGCTATTTATGAGTAAAGAGTTGCCAGTGCGCGGTTCTCTTTTAACTGGTGATTAAACTATTTGATTTCGATCACAGTTGCCAGTGCGCGACTAGCCTTAAACTGTATTTCCGAGGTATACTTAAATATTTAATTTACCTTTGAATTATGAAACTCCAATTCGTATATATAATTGATTTTGCATTGGTCCTAATTAAACGAGGGTTGTGCCACTTAACGTAAATAATCTACAAATCTATTTAAAAAAAATGCTACTTCATTTTATACATACATGACAGCTGTCAACGAAAACTCGTTTTACTAATTTGAAACCTGAACATTTTTAAGATGAAATCTAAGATTTTGGTTTAGTGGGAATAAAGTATTATGGAGATATGCTTGGTGCGTTAGAATAAAAAATGTCTTATAATCGATTCTTTCATATTAGAGATTTTCTTTTATACCGTGATGAATAAGCTGTGTAAATTTTACGAAAAGAGTTTACTCAAAGTAAAAGACCACAAGAGAGATTGAAAATGAACATTAATTAGCCATCTGTAATTGATGTTTCACAAATGCAACAAACCACAAACTTCAGAATCAAAAAATTATTGTAAGTATTGTTGACATTTCTGCATTAATATTATTTCTGGCATGTGAATATTCCTAGTTTCATAACTGCTCGGCAATGATCTACTTCAACTTCATCACTGATTGCAAAGCTTTAATTTTTTCCTGAAAAAGTTCAATATGATTGATGAAGTCATGATTTTTTATCTCATCGTTATCAATAAAAAACGGAACCAACATTATGTACATTTATGTAATTATTAATCTATAAATTATTGGCTCTTAAAGCTTATATGAGAAGCTTTTATGTACACATGTATGTATATGTGCATAGGTAACCTAGAGATAAGATAAGAACGAAGTGAAAACCATTTCTTGGTTGCAAGGGCACTTTTTCAGCCAGTAAGCTCTAAGGCTTGGATACGATGGGATTAGCCCATCCATGTATATTATGTAGTTTGGTTTTGTATTGGTTACGTTTAAGCCCTAAGCTTCGGGCAATATAAAATGTGCAACATCAAGTTAAACAATTTTGTTAACGCACGCGTCGCTTTCCGGCAACAAACTAGTAGTTGGTTTTTAGATTGGTTTTCGAGTTAAGTTCGTACATTTTTTAATAATTTGTTTAACATGTTTCTAAAATTTTGTAGAATCTTTTGTGTAGTTTTTCTGATTGGAGATTTTCAATCAAGTGAGTTTGATTTATTTTTTTTTAAGTTTAAATTTATATTGGACTTAAAGCAACTGGCCATGGTTTTTTAAATACTAAAGAAAACTTAATGCAAGTCTATAATATTTTTTTTATTACTTCTTGGTGTTTCTGTTTTGCTTTAAAAATCCATAATACAAGAACTTGAGTTAATGAAATTACTTTCTAACTTATTATACTCGTAACCACATTGAACTACCTTAAAACCGAATTCAAGAAAGGTACCTAAGCACCTTAGTACCTCATGTCTTGATTAGTCGTTGGTGCGTTGAATTGTCACGCAGCCGCCGATGGCCTAGTCCATGTCACCATAGCACATATAGACCATCTCCATCTTGTGTTATCTAAATTGCCTCTTGTTTTACCAGTTTGGACTGCGCGAAAACATTAGATTGCCTCCATTCATGCAGACAAAAAGGAAAACATAAATAATTAAATTTTGTTATTAGGTTGTAGTTCTGCAGTATAACCTGTTAACCAAATATACCTATTTTTGATTTTCATATAATGTAGACAAAACTTTCACACTACTTCCAGCTACGTATAACAGTTTGTCTTTAATAACGAATATTAAAATTTCTAGTACAAAAGAAAAACGCTTCTAAAATTAAATTCACTTAAACGTCAGACGAGAACGTCAATATGTGAAGGGTTTTCCATTAAGTGATTTTAATCCTTAAATTTAAATAAAACAAATTATTAAAAATAAAATTTACAAGGCCCATTTTTTCCATAATCCTGATTCCCGGATTTGCACAACTCTGGCGCAATTAATAAGCCTCCGCGTGAGCTAACCATGTTCGAAAATCGCTCGCGTAAAATGTCCATTGTGGCACAAGCTGTGTGACATGTAGCGCCCTCTTGTTGAAACAACATGTTAGTCTTTATCATCCAATTTGGATAAAAAAATTGGTTATCATCGACCGATAGCGCTCGCCGTTGACGGTGATGACCTGACCAACGTGACTATGAACCGATGGTGCCACCATTTGTGTTTTGACACAAACTAAACGATTGCCTAAAATTAGTTCGCTATTTTGTGTAACATATAATTATATGCATCTGCGCGGACATAAAATCATTAAGTAAACCAAAATGATTCATAAAATATTTTAAAGGGGATTTTTTTTCGAGATCCCTTAGCACTATTCTCAGCCGATTATCTCTCTAACCATAGACTAGCACCGTTTCTTCAAAGCAATGTCAATAGATGTCCTTAGTTTCTATGAGTAAACATTTCTGTTGGCACTAGTAGAACAAGAGATGGCGTTAAATATGTTGTTTATTTTTGACACTAGTGTCGGCACGAGGGCTAGTTTCGATTGTATCCGTTGGACCATTTTGGTTGCAAATTTTGTATGAGAATTATACACAACTAGCAGTCCATATATAATAAGGGTATTCATGTAACAAGATAATTTTCCGCTTTGTAGAAAGATATAACTTTCCGCAGCATGTTTTCATGAACACCCCCTAAGAAATACTTGAGTAAATGTGGGAAATATTTTGTGAAATGTCAAATTAAAAGTCAGAATCCATACTTCTTTAGTTTACAAGGTTTATTTCTGCACTTTCCGCAGCAAATTTGTGAGATAATTTTATGCGATTTGCAGAAACTTTTTCCCATACAAATTTTGACAGCTCGTTTCTGCGGAGATAAAATTATCTGGTTTACGAGGTTTACGAGTGTTTTCCGCGCTTACATGAATACCCCTAATAAGTCAATGAGCAGTCCATATATAATACGTCAATGGGTTTACATGTATACGAAATACGTACAAATCTACACCAAAATCCCTAGTGTGTAAAGGAAATCGACATAAAATAAAAACGGGGCTTAGTGACAAGTCGTTTAAGGTACATATCTCAATTAAGACACTTCGTGCGAAATTTCAGAAACTCATTTAAATAGAAAATAAATGTCTTATTTAGAGTAGGTATATTGAGCATTTTTGAATGTTGAAATTTGTGTTGTTTCAATGTGTTTTGAGGCACCTCAAAGCTTATATTGCTAACAATATCGCCAGTCCAGACTCATTTTTTTTAAATCTAAACAGTTGCAATAGTCATGGTGGTATGCTCAGCTCATGCTCAATGGGTGAGCTAAATCGTCCGATGGGCCAATAACACTGTCGTTCCTCCGCCTATATGAATCACAATACTATCCCTCCTCGGACGAATTCTTATTATATTGCAACAAAAGTTATTTCTTCCACCGTAAATTAAAATATTAGCTATCTCTCTTCTACCAAGCTTCGTAATTTCATTCCTGGATGGATATGGACGGATTTTTAGCAAATGTTCCTAAATTGGTTAAAAAAATATAAATCGAAAGAAAACCTACCAACAGATTTGGTCAAATATCTAAGAATTATTTATCTAAGATTCATCTAAAGATATTTGTATGCTCAAAAAATGCATATACCTATTACAAATTATTTCTTATCATTATCAAAGCCTTATCACTTTCAATATAATTTGGTAGCAACTGCAAGAATATTATATGATCAGGCAGTTAATGCATGATGATTACAAAAATAGCTAATAAAAGTTTTAAAAATACAATTCGAACGGTAATAATTATTGCATTGGGAAATAATTTATAGCTTCTAACGTTGCGCAAATGGTTTGTTAAAAAAAGTCTATTTGATTTGGAATAAAATTAATAAACCCTGATAATTAACTTATTGTTAGTTTATTGATGAGTTTTACAGCTTTTTTAAATTATATGGATTGGTTTTAATGACCTAGATTGGGACGGAAATTTAACTTAAGCGAGGGTATAGTATTGATTAATAAATTAATTATAAAATTTGTATTCCCAATTAGTAAGAAAACTAGACAATAAATAAGGAATTGTGTCGAAAATATTTGAGATTCACTCACGCATGTAAACAGATACTTCTGTCAAATTCAAAATATCTTTGTTCAATAACCGGCTCCACAATTTTTTATTTTCTCCAATGTTCTGATTGCTGTTTAGTGAGTCTGTCTGGAACATTTTAGAGCAGATTTTCTGAATTTCTGTTTAATAACCTCTAGACCTCTTTGCCGGGGAGCCTTTTTTAATTCGTTCATCGAATTGAGAAAAAAAAACATTTTTATACAATCTGGGGACATGACACATGATCTTACAGAAGTTTATAAATCTGCATTTACTTACTTTTGTCGACATTAGACTTATAACACGTTAAACAGCATTTGACCTGAATTAAAAAGCTATTTTAAAAAGAATCTAAGGATCTCTTTTTTTACTCCAAAATCGAATAACAAACGTTCGATCTTTGATCAGATTTCATGAGATAATCATAAATCACCGGTTTCTCGTCTTATGGAAATAGCTATTTTAGCAGCGTTTAATTTAACACTTATCCTTTAACAGTCTGGACCATTTGCTATAACTTTGAGCTTAATGTAGGGGTAATTTCCCGATTTCTTTTAGAATAAAAAATAAATATGTGTAGATGTGTATGTGATATAAATATTTACATAAATATCACTAGTTTACAAATTTTCGGTTTTTGGCGAGTACCTCAACAAAAAAGTATTTTCTAGACTAATTTTGGCTCCCTGAACACGAAAATTGCAATCATTTATTTTTCCAAAGAAGCGTTTTCGAGATATGACCAAAAAACGTGTTTTTCTACTCCTTTTCCATGTATGTATAAGCCTAATTCTCAAAAACGGTCAAACTAATCAACATATACTTTATAGTTTTGAACAGATATTTTGTTTGTCTTTCCAACAGTATACGACTTGTGTAAATCGGCCCAACAATCATCAGGAAAAAGCCGTTCAAAGTTTCAAAAAACACAATTTTTCGCCGTTTTTTGAAAATCGCTTGTTTTAAGTCATTCCGTAAGGATAGAAAAAAAAAATATTTAAAATTCTTTTAAGACCTCAGGTGGAAGATATTGTTTTTACAAAGCTAAAACGCATAATATCAATGAAATCGGATAACAAATGTGGAAGTTATAAAATATTACGTGAAGGCAGATCATTTCAGGTTTTTTTCTTTTTTTCATAATTTTTATTGAAAATATGAAGTATTGTTTACACTTTTTCTTTTATGTGGCGTTAAATCTTCGCGGAGCTGCATCCAGCAGTAGTCACTCATCATCCCTTGGTCCCAAAAGCCCTCATACCTCTTTTCGATGATAGCGAGGTCCTGGTGGAATCTTTCACCTTGTTCATCGCTTTCAGCTCCTAAATTCGATTGAAAAGTTTCCAAATGGCTGTGCAGGAAGTGCATTTTCAAAGACATGCGAGCACCTGAAAGGAATACATATATTTAAATTTTAGTTGTCAATAGAATTCATTGTTTTTGAAACACTAATCTGCTAAATACTGACCAATATCATGAAATGTAATCATCATTTTTTCGATCAATTGGCGATAGTTTGGACTTCTGTGGTTTCCCAAAAATCCATGAACTACGTCTTGAAAAGCATTCCATGCTCTTTTCTCGTTTTTTTTTTAGACAATTCAAAAATCCGGTGTCACTAAACAATTTTTTTATCTGTGGACCAACGAATATACCCGCCTTAATTTTTTCGGTCGACAGCTTGGGAAACTTTGTTTTCAAATATGTTAATCCTTTATTTTCGGGATCTTTTGCCAAGGCTTTTACAAAATTTTTCATAATGCCGAGTTTTATGTGCAATGAATGGTGGAATTATTACATTTTGTTTTTCAACAAGTGCTTTTTCAGCAACGTTACTCTTTCCTACTAAATGATTTTCACGAAGTGGCCAATTTCGTTGGATAAAATGCTTTTCATCTGCTCTGCTATCCCAAAAACACAGAAAACAGCAGTATTTTGTGTAGCCACCCTGCAGGCCAGTAAGTAAAGCCACGACTTTTGAATCACAGCAGATTTTCCAGTTATAGGAATTGTATTTCACAAGTTGAAGAAGTTTTTCCATGGTCTTGTAGTCCTCTTTTACATTTGTGGAGTGACCAATCGGGATTGATGGTTTCGTGTTCCCTTTATGAAGTAAAACAGCCTTCACGCTATACTTGCTACTGTCGATAAAAAGTCGCCAATCCTTAGCTTCGTGGTGTTCTCAAAATTCAGCAAATAATCCTGTCACATCATTGCAATAACAAAAGTCACCCGTTTTTGAATAATACCTTTCAAATTTCTTATTCCGATTTCTGTAAGGCTAGGACCGCACTTGCGATTTCAATCGCACGATTTTTTAGTCGCAAAAATAGAACACATGAATTTAAATGAGAATGAACGCACTTGCTACCAACAAATCATGACGATTTAAAAGTCGCAATTTGTTTCATTTTTCTTGCGATGCGATTGTCGTAAACTTAAATGAAACACATGTACTCAAATGGATATGCCCACACTTGCGATTTAAATTACTACGACTTAAAAATCGTAGTCGCGAAGAGAAATTGGCATGCACGCACTTGCGATTTTTAATCCACGATTTTTTAGTCGCAAAAAGTAAGACACATGGCCTTAAATGTGAATGCACGCACATGCGACTTTAAAATCGTAGCGATTGTAAAAATGAAACAAGTTCTATTTTTTCAAGCGATTTTTCTGTCGCTACTTATTTGTAGCAAATGCGTGTACTCACATAAGAAGTAGTGTGTTTCATTTTTTGCGATTAAATAATCGCGCGCAAAAAAATCGCAAGTGCGTGTATGACAATAATTTGTAGCAACTACGATTTTTTAATCGCCTCGACGAAAAATCGCAAGTGCGGTCCTAGCCTAATAAGTGACTTTTGTTTCTGCTTCCAAGCAGAGCAGTTAAATTCCTGCAATCTCGAAGCGAGCAACTCAGACTTCTCTTAAGATAAGTTGAGATCACGGCATAAATCATTGAGTTGGAATTGATTAAATAGCTTTTGTTTTGGACTTTCAATTTCCAAACTGCTGATGATACTGGAATTCAAATCTGATACTTCTCCGGCTGTTATTTTGGTTCCTGGTGGTTCATGTTTTGGATACCGAGAAGAATGTGGCGCCATCTTTGTTACTGATTGTACTTCGGGATAAAAAGCTTTCCGAAATTTGCCTCCTTGTATTTTAGTTAAGCAGAAGTAACAGTCTTTGACATGATCAATTGAAGGGTTGTAAGTCTAAAGGGTCTAAGTGCCAAAAAATCAAAAATCAATATTTTTATCAAAATACAATCTAAGGGCCAAGCCTTATAATATCAAAATGGATTCAAGTGCCTATTTCTTTTAAAACTGTACACACACACAAATAAAGTTGTGGTATAGCATAAGTGCCAAAGGGCTTTTGCTTATGTTTTTCTCGTTTATCTCTAAATTATAAAAATGGCACTTAGACCCTTTAGACTTACAACCCTTCAATTGGGTTTCTCCATTAAACTGGCTTTCCAAACGATAAATACTTCCTGTTTCCGTTTCCAAATGCAATTAACCTCACAAAGCACGTAGCACAGGTTGACAATATAGCATAACTTTACTATAAGGCACTACAGTAAATGCTCTGAGTTTGTATATTTTTTCCAACAATTCTTAAACAGGTAGATAAAACTAAAAAACATATTTTTTTTGAAAAAAACTGAAATGGTCTGCCTTCACGTAATGTTTCATAACTTCCACATTTGTTGTCCGATTTCATTGATATTATGCGTTTTAGCTTTGTAAAAACAATATCTTCCACCTGAGATCTTAAAACTATTTTAAATATTTTTTTCTATCCTTACGGAATGACTTAAAACAAACGATTTTCAAAAAACGGCGAAAAATTGTGTTTTTTTAAAACTTTGAACGGCTTTTTCTTGATGATTGTTGGGCCGATTTACACAAGTCGTATACTGTTGGAAAGACAAACAAAATATCTGTTCAAAACTATAAAGTATATGTTGATTGGTTTGACCGTTTTTGAGAGTTAGGCTTATACATGGAAAAGGAGCAGAAAAACACGTTTTTTGGTCATATCTCGAAAACGCTTCTTTGGAAAAATAAATGATTGCCATTTTCGTGTTCAGGGAGCCAAAATTAGTCTAGAAAATATTTTTTTGTTGAGGTACTTTTTTTGTGTAAACTAGTGATTCTTCGTATTTTCAGGTCTATCCCAGTTTGATATCAAAAGGATAAATCTATCGAATCCGAACAAAAACAATGGATCTATCGCCTTATTGGATGAAACATTGTACCAGGCGTCAATACGTCTAATCGATCAAGACATTACCTTCGGTGAAGGGCACATTTGTAGTGGTTCATTGATATCAACACGTGTCGTTATAACAGCTGCTCGTTGCCTTTTTAAGTAAGTCAAACAAAGTTTGTGATAAAACCTATTTGATATCACAAAAAAAAAATCATGACCCGATAACGTGTCAGTAGAAAATAAACTTTTCCATTCATTTCACATGGGTATAAAATGATTTTTTTTAACAGTTCAAACTTCAAGACACCCCGTCATCCTGCAGAGCTAATCGTAGTTATGGGAACGATCAATCGATATGAGCAGACCATAGATACTGTGATTTCTCAAATTACGCATATTCGGTACCCGACGAGTTTTGATTTAAAAACCATGCGCGATGATATTGGATTGTTGTTTTTGAGTCGTGAGATACCTGAGAGACATTTGACTATTCGGCCAATTGAACTCAATTGGAAAACTACTGATAACGTTCTTCGAGGATCAGTGACTGGCTGGGAACTATTTCGAAATGTAAGTTCGTTCAATAATCGAGAATTAAGTATTTTAAACTTACATAATTTTCTTAGGGCGATATATCACATCAACTTCTAGTCGCTAATACATCAATCGTGGAACGTATCAACTGTAAAAATGATTTTGAGCAAGTACCTATTACAAAGAGTATGATTTGTGCCGAATATAAGAGAATTAATAAGGAAGTCTGTCAATCTGATATAGGCGCTCCATTAGTAAACGCTGGAAAACAAATAGGACTAGCATCCTGGGCAATATCGAGTTGCTCAGAGAAAAATGAACAATTTACAGTGTATACAGATGTTGTGTATCATAAAGAATGGATTCGAACAGAATTAACAAATGGGAGCAATATGGACAGTTCTGTGCTGGGTTTTCTTGGCTTTTTGACATTGACTTGGTTTGCATTTAAAGAAGAGCAAAAAATAAGTTTTAGATTTAACTACTGATTTAAAAGCTTGATGAAATGAAATGAATCTGATTAGTTATTATTTTAATTTAGTTAGTTTTTAAGAAAAATGCAAAATATTTATATTTTGATAAATAAATATTTTATTTAGTATTTTTCAAAAAAAAAAAAACAAGTTTTGGATTTATATTTGTAATCAAACAGTCTAGCCACAAAAACATTACCCTTAATGGCCGAACTTCATCTTCCGTTATTTAGTAGTTAGCTGCGTATTAATTAAATCATCCTAAAATTTTGGAACGCCAATTTTAAATTTTTGTTATTGTACGGATAAAAATTAAATTAAAAAAATAAATATTAACCCATATTTGAGATATCGAATTTTCAAAAAAAATGTTTTTTTTTTAATTAAAAAAAAATGTTTTTTTTTTTAAGTTTTGAAATGCAATGTTTTCAATCTTTTTAGAAGTTTCTCTGTACAAAATTTCATTAAAATCCGTTATACCGATAATGATTCGAAAAAATGGTTCTGTGGTAGGTACAGGCAGTAATAAGTTAACTTAAAATTTTGTTTGAATTTTGAATTGTGAATGAATATTGAGGGTTAGTTATTAGTGTTTCGTCATAAGTATTTTAGAATTTGCATGTCAGACAGTTTTCTAGGTCGAGAATACTCAACTGTCTTCTTAGGTTACAGTGACCGGTGAGGAGTCACTATTGGAAGATTGTTCCTAATTAAGCTGATACAGTTCATGAAACGATCTTGGTTAAGAAGTAGTTTGGCATGCCTCAGTTTTAGAAGTTCTTTCCAGTTTTCGGATTGTTTTGCCTCCTCCTCTATTTTGATTTTGTTTTTAATACTGTTTTTTTCCTATTTCGCATTAGGCCTTGGCCCCATTAAAGGAGTCCTTGCGTCTTATTTTGCTAGGGAGACTGAGAGTCAACTTGAGAGTTTGCCTCAAGTTGATCAATAGTGAAAAAATGGCTCTAAGAGTATCTCTTGTCATGAAAAGTGCTGCGCATTGGCCGCTGCAGAAAATTGTGGAAACCCTCCATTCCTGCCAACACGCACACAGCTATGGTTGATAGTTGTAAGTCACTAGATCCTGTTTTTTTCGAGCTGTTGCGCCCCCAAATTTATTTATTTTTAATTGCTTTCGAGATTTTGCTGCTAGTGGATTGTCCCATTGATTGAATGTGTATCCCTTAATGGCATTGGCTTTGAGTGTGCAGTTTTCTGATTGGCCTACCCACTCTTTTTTGCAACTTAAATCCGTGTTATAATTTTTACTAAATTGTATTTCGTAATCATTCCATCATCCCTAAGAATGTCGATAGGGTTGTTATTGTAAAAAAATGTAAGGAAAATTATTATTTATCTGAACTCGAAAAAAAACAAAGGTAATATTAAAGGTGAATGGAATGTTGTAAACAAAATTTTAAATCGTGGTTCAAAATCTGAAAAACCATTAATAATTGAAGATGATAATACAAGAATTACAGATAGTACTGAAATAGCTAATCGCTTCAATAATTTTATCATTTCTATAGCTGAAAATGTTTCGACAGAGGTTTTTAACAATAGAAATGTTGATTTTCTTACTGAAGGTTTAGTTAATGATACTAATTTTTCAGAAAGTCTTTTTTATGCTCCTATATGTCCCGGTGAACTGCTTTTCATCATAAAAAAATCTAGTTCTGTTACCAATGATAATTGTTCCAGTATAATCTTTAAACAAATTGCTTATAACATTGTGGATGTTCTTGCACATACTTTTAATAAAAGTGTGTACGGTGGTGTTTTTCCAAATTTGCTTAAAATTGCTGAGGTAATTCCTCTTCACAAAAAGTCTAACACTTGCATTATGAATAATTATAGACCAATTTCTTTGTTACCTGTTTGTTCAAAAATTTTTGAAAAGGCGATGAAAAGAAGAATTTTGGAATTTTTAAATAAAAATAATTTCTTTAGTGATGCCCAATTCGGATTTCGAGCTCATAGATCAACTGAAGATGCGTTGCTAAAATTTTGTAGTGAAATTTATGAAAATTTGAATAATAATTTATTTAAAGCTGGACTCTTCATTGATTTAACTAAGGCTTTTGACTTACGAGTAGTAGACCATAGTATTCTTTTGAAAAAATTACATAATGCAGGAATGCGTGGATTCATCTATAATTGGTTAGATTCCTATCTATCTAATAGAAAGCAACTAGTTAGAATAGATGGTAGCTTGAGCAATTTATCTGGTATAAGTATAGGCGTTCCGCAAGGTTCTGTTTTGGGTCACTTGCTTTTCCTGATTTTCATCAATTCTATTTTCAGCCAGAATTTCAAAGGAAGAATTACGGCATTTGCTGATGATAAGGCCTGCTCTTATGGTTGTAGATCCCTGCTTAACTTAATTTCTGACATTAACTATGATTTGGACATATTAAGACGCTGGTTTGCAGCTAATAAAATGGTATTGAGCAATAAAACTTATCAGGGTCACCTATTTTAGTTGATTGCGATATCTTTTATCATTCTCCTGATTGCAAAAAATTCAGTGTAAACAATTCTAATAGTTTTTTTTACTTGCGACTTATAAGTACTATAAGGCAAGTTATGCATTCGTAAAAAAAATCGAACTCGAGATTTTGATCAAAGTTGACATTACGATGATAGCGAAGACCAAAAAAGTGGGTCTCGCAATTCTGTCTGTCTGTCTGTCTGTCTGTCTGTCTGTCTGTCTGTCTGTCTGTCTGTCTGTCTGTCGGTTCGACTACAGCCTAAACGGCTCGGCCGATTTTCTTAAAACTTGGTAGATATGGGTTTTAATTTTTTACCCCCGGACGTTTTTTTCTATTTTTTTTTAAGACCAAAAATAACGGTACCTGCCATACGATTTTTTTTCGAAATTTTATAAATATTTTTTTTCTCAAAAACTGTCCCACAGAATTTTTTAAAAAAATTTCCAAAAATTTCATTTGTCAAAAACTAGCTAATGGTTGAAAAAAATTTTACAAAAAATTGTTATTTTCGGTAGCCCCCCTGGGTCCATTTTTTTTGTTTTTGATTTTCTCGAAAACGGTACAGCCGATTTTAATAATTTTTTTTATGCCAAAGCTCCTCCAAAGTTTGAATATTATTACATATTCAAATTTTCAAGTTTTAATTTTTTGGATTTTTAAAAAAAAATTCAAAATTTTTTTTTGGAATCTCAATATTTCGAAAACCCCATGCTCGATTTTTTTCAAACTTGGCAAATAAAAGTTTCTTAATATAATCTACAAGATTTGAGAAAAAAAATTTTGTTTTATTTAAAACTAACGGTACCTTCCATACAAATTTTAAAAAATGGTTTTCGAAAATCGCATTTTTCTCGAAAACGGTTCCGAGAATTTTGCTAAAATTTTTTTGCTTTTGATTAATCTTTACAATTTATAATTTAATAAAAAAAAATTTTAAATCTAGATATTACTGACTGTACCTACCATAGAACGATTTTTTCGAATTTTGAATTTCTCATTATCGACTTAACGGATTTTAATGAAATTTTTTATAAAAAAGCTCCTAAAAATTTTAAAAAACTTTGCATTTAAAAACTTAAGAAAAAATATTTTTTCAATTTTTAGAAAAAAAAGTATTTTTTTTTTTTTGAAAAATTCGATATCTCAAGAACGGCTTAGTATTTTTTTTGGAAATTAGACTTTTATTCGTACAATAATAAAAACTTAAGGTTGGCGTACCAAAATTTTTTCTTAAAAATGTTTTAAAAATTTTGTACATAAAAGCTTATTTTTTTAAGGAACAACTACAAAGACTTATACTTTTTGTTCCTGCATAAATTCATATTTGCATATCATTCTGTTTTTATCTCTTACTACTTAAAGAATTAAAAAAAAATCATTTTATCCTTATGAACAGTTTTCTCTAATAACATTCGTTTTTAAAATTCCTAGTCTATTACATAGGAGCAAGTTCGTGCGACCCAGTCGTGCATTTTATTTCTAATGAGTCCTGTTCACCTCACTGCTTTCAGATTGAGTTTGTAACGACCTTTAAATACCTTGGAGTCTTACTTGATAGTAAAATGAATTGGTCTGATCATACTCACTCTCTAAAAAATTACTTGTTATGTTGTTCTAGACAGTTTTATACTCTTGGTTTGTATTGCTCACAAAAAATACTAGTTATGATTTACAATGGTATTGTTTATTCTAAAATTCAGTATGGAATAACTTGTTTGGGGGGTTCCTATCAAAACAAGATTTATCGTCTTCTTATTCTTCAAAAACATGTTGTACGAATCATTTGTAAAAAAAAAATCGTTTTCATAATAGTTTCATTTTGTTTCAGGATTTAAAAGTTGTTCCTCTACGACATCTGTACTACTTTAAAGTTTTAAAGTTATTTTTTATGAGAACTGGATATCTTTCAACGAGAAATAATCCACGACATAATTTACGAGTGAATTCGTTGAATTTAGTTAACGTCCTTTCTTATAATAGAACACATTTTCGAAGATTTTTTACAATAGTTGCTCCCTCAGTTTTTAACAAATTGCCTTTCTCCGTTAGAAGTCTTAGAATTTTGTCTTCTTTTCTACAAAATGTTAAATCATGGCTTTTTGGATACGATCATGTTCAAATTGAAAATTTATTGTCCTTAATTACTTAATATAATAAAATAACAAACAAAAAAAAAAAAACTAAAAAAAATAAAACCTTCCCTTCTTTTTTTCCCCCTTCTATTCACCTTGCACACAACTATGTTGATTTATTTTATTTTGATGGGCATTCGCCACTATAGCTCTAGCTTTAAGCTTCGCTAAAGAGTGTCTCTTAGTTTGTTTTTACGGGTACATGATGGCTTTAAATACACACCCATCCTTATCATTATAGATCGTAAGAATCAATCGAAAGAAACAAAATTTTATAACAATTCTAGGTGCCGTTTTCGAGATAAATACGATTTTCGAAAACCATTTTTTAACATTTTTGTATGGTGGGTTCATTTATTTTTAGATAAAATACATTTTTTTCTCACATCTTGTATTTTGTATTAAAAAACTTTTAATTATCAAGTTTTAAGAAAATCGAGTATGGGGTTTTCGAAATATTGTGTTTTGCATTGCGTATTCAAATTTTCAAACATTTTTTTTTGATTCAAAAAACAGCCTATTATTAAGGCTTTATTATGATACTACTTAACAATTTGCTATTTTTGAAGTAGTTTACTAACTCATTCTTAATTTTAATTATTTTCTAACTAGTATCGTACTAAAGCAGTTTTCCTAATAAATTGCTTCTGAACACACCTAAAGTAGTGGAAGTTCATGTAAAAAACTAACTAAACAGATCTATTTTGATGTTTGGAAATGTTAAAGAGTCATATAAAGTTAGCTCGATACTAAAAAAATAAAATAGGTTTTCGATAACTTTAACTTTAATAAAAGGGTATAGAAAGTATGATGCTATATTCGATTACAAATTGCAAAATAGTTGCTTTAACCTAGTTTCCTACTTAAATAGCTTTAACATCGTACTAATTCGACTAAATTTTTGCGCCAATATTTCGAAAACGCTCGAATTTCTTAATACTTATTACTGTTTCATTTTCCTGCTGATTCCACAACTAAAACGACGAGTATTGTAAAGAATCCCAGCTTCGCTACATATTCCCCTATTGACCAGTGTCCAGTGGCATATTGCTACTACTCTGACTATGTTTTGCCTAGGTCTGTATATTGGGTCATTTGTTCTGGACTAAAGGTGGGCCACATCTTTTTAGATATATATTGCAGTTATTTAAGCTGGAGCAGCTTCGTTTAGATTCTTTCCCATACTTCTACCACTTTTGTTCACAGATTGAAAAAATGACTAAAATTGAGAGAGCTTTTCTCTTACTTACCTTTCGGGTATTTCAGCGAAAGGGAGTACAGGTGAGTTCTATAGTTATTACAAGTTCGCTGCAAATTTTTTTTTCCTCTCGCAAGTTAATCTCAAAAACTCCAAGAGTATCTCTTGTTTTGAAAAGTGCATCTTATCTTAGTGCCATTCAGGACTCAGCTGAAAATTTTAGGTCGCCTTAATTTCTGCTAACATGTATTTGTATTTTTAGTTCCACTATATCATGTTAATTAAATCAAAAGCTCTTTCAAGACTAAATAAATAAACAAAAGCTGCAATTATGTGTTAGTTTACACATATATGGTATATGTATGTATCAATATAATAATATCCATGATACGAATATATGCATAAAACCTTACCTCAGGAATAAAGAAATACTCAACGGAGTCCTTTTCGTTAACACCAAATTGCTCACAACCATTTTATCAGTAGAATTTAAGTGCTGCAAGTGGCTTCATTGTCGACACATGACGTCAAGTGTCTTTTCAACCTTCAGCTGAATATCAGACGCAGTATGCACTTAGTTTTGATGGTGTGGTGTGTTGAAAGATGGAAAAGTCTTCAAACCACATCAATGTCAAGATTAAATTTTGTTATGAGGCTTTTCAAAGAGCCAATTAACTTAAAAATATTTTAGCTCACATTGAAGGAGGAAAACAGCTTTTCATATAGAAAATAGGTACCTGATGATAGAATTAATTGATGAATTCCTTTTTTTTAATTATTTGTTTTGAAATATAACTCTTTTAAGAAACATGAAGTTTAGACCGTATCATCGTTTTAAATATAAATTATTTAATGTTTACAAAACTGAATTTAAATGGTTTAACAAATGTGGGTATCAAAATGTCTATAGCTCTAATATTTTGTAATTAACTATAAGCCAATTTTTACTTGCGACATATACATATGTATGTACATAGGAACTATATGGCAAGTATTCTTAAAAAAATCGAGATTTTGATCAGACTTAACATTACGATTATAGAGAAGACGAAAAAAGTAGGTCTCGCAATTCTGTCTGTCCGTCTATCTACAGTCCAAACGGCTCGTCCGATTTTCTTTAAACTTGGTAGATAGCATTTTAAGTTTTTCCCCCACACTTTTTTCTTTTTTTAAGACCAAAAATAACGGTATCTGTCATACGATTTTTTTTTCGAAATTTTATAAAATATTTTTTTTTCTCAAAAACAGGTTTCACAGATTTAAAAAAAAATTCATTTAGTTAAAGCTTGAAAAAAAGTTACCTAGAACAACTTATTTTGATCATTTTTTTTTATAAAAAGGCTCCTCAAAAGTTTGGATAGGATTGTATATTCAAATTTTCCAAAAACTATTTTTTGGATTTTTAAAAAATTGCTAATTTTTTTTAAAACCAATGCACAATTTTCTTTTCTTAAAAATTGGCAGTTAAAAGTTTTTCAATACAATCTACAAGATGTAAGAAAAAAGGTTCTATTTTAACGAAAAATAACGGTACCCACCAATAGAAATGTTAAAAAATATCTCAAAAACGGGTCAATTTTTTTTTTTTAAATTTAAATTTTATTTAAAAACTTTTTATCTAGTAACATTTTTATTTTTTAATTTTAAGTGTTTTTCATAAGAGCAAGCTCGTGTTCCAACGACAATTGGCGAGGGTGGAATTCGGCGGTCTCTGGCGGCCATGTTGTCTTGGTAATATGTGTCAAATCTGTTGCGTTTATTATTCAGTTACCGCCAAATTACACGATTGAATAGCACTTCCAAATGATAAAACTATATTATCAAAATTAGTGTTCGTTGGTGCAAACGTTGCGCGTGTTGCAAGAATGCCAAATTGGCTGAGCACATCGCTGCGGTCCGTTTACTGGAGAACCCGAGGCAGTCGATTCCTCGCCGTGCATAAGAACTCGGTCTATCACAGACTTCAACTTGTCAAATTTTGAGTTGGGACTAAGGCCTACACCCATACAAAATCTAATTGACTCAGGAGCTCAAAGTCCATGACCCGAAACGACGCCGTTTGTTCTCAGATTGGGGTTTGGGGAGTTTGGAATATGATCCGGATGATGAACGGATTTGTTAACAAGCAAAATTGTCGTATATAGAAGGCACCAACCTACGAGAGATTCACCAGGTGACAATAAATCCTCAAAAAGTTTCCGACGTTGGCGGTCATCGTCAATGGCGAGCGCTACAGAACGATGAGAGCTAATTTCCCAAATTGACACATATAATTTTTTTTAAATGTACGAAAAAAGGAGCGTCTTTTACCCCCCAATATTTTTTCTTAATAAAGGATGTATGGCGCGTATGAACCACTTTTTGGTAAACTACTTACTTACTTTAGATTGGGCTTTCAGTCCAGGCTCCAGGGTGGGCTACAGCCTCAACCAACAAGCCCTCTCGGTATCTATGTAGCTAGCTGCCTGCAGTTATTACATCCAAGTTGGTTGAGGTTGTTATCCACTTGTGTGCCTAATGTGGGGTCTTCCTCTGCTCCGCTGATAATCAGGGGTAGATTCGAAGACTCGTCGAGCTAGTGAGCCGGTTTCCATACGCCCCACGTGTTTCAGCCATATCAGCTGCTGTATTTTCAGCTTTTTGATCAGGTTGACGTCGCTGTAAAGTCTGTAAAGCTCGTTTTTGACTTTTATCCTCCATACTTCATCGATACATACTAAACCGAAAATCACCCGAAGATATTTTCCTTTTAAAACACCCAAGCAGATTCTCATCCGCTTTTGACAAGGTCCATCAGGACCGGGATGACTAGGGTCTTATATAAGGTCTCCTTGGTTCTTTGAGAGAGGACTTTACTACTCAAATTACTAGCCCAAAGAAACAGCGATTGGCGGGAGTGATTCTTCGTTTTAACTCTGCATTGATGTCATTTTGCGTGGAAATAGTGGAACCCAGGTAAACAAAGCCCTTCACGACTTCGAAGTTGTACCTAAAAGAGGTTGCATGATAACGCGTTGCCTTACCTCAAACCTTTCTCGACATAAAAGTGTTCGGTGATGAAGCTGGACTGGTATTATAAGGGTTTAGTAAAGCGTGCACTGTGTCTTAAGAGTGAGGAGTTTTGAGCCCAGTAGCACTAAGGTGTTGTTCGTAGGCTTAATATTAACACTGAGGTACAACTCCTTAACTACCCCGAAGTTTTTGTTATCAATAGTGACGTTTTATCCAACTCGCTAGACAGATGTTTGTTTGTTGATAGCATATACGTGGTCTTATGTCTTCATTTACTTCATGACCAACAATTTTGATCTTCAACAGCCGTGAAGGACTCTATTACAGAACATTGGGAACGGCCGATGATGTCGATATCTTCCGCATACCCCAACAGTTGGACAGAATTGTTGAATATAGTGCCCTCCGGGTTAACGCGTGCTCTGCGCACCATTATGCTCTAGAACGACATTGAAGAAATCACATGAAAGCGTATCTCCTTGTCGAAACCCTATACATGTGGTGTTGCTTGCTCAGTACCAAATTAATCTGGTGGTCGTTGGAAAATAAATATCTAGCACCGTTTGAGGATACCTTTAGATGTGATATTTTGTGTATTGGTTGGTAGTATAAGTTGAAACAAAGTAACTTTGTTTTTTAATTGAATATATTGACTACTTTTTTATTGGATTGTGTAGCTGGAACATGGTTCTCAAATAAAAAAATAGTTTGGCAGAATTACTTTTATTCAAAATTTTAGGAGGAGCATTGGTTTCCTTCAATTTTTAATAAAAATCTTAGTCCTGTTTGAAACGTTTTTCTAACTCACTTCCTTTACTATAAGGTTTTTAGCTTAAAGATTTTGCAGAGTTAATTAATTTTTTTTTTAAATTCAATATCTCAAAGAGGGTGACGATTTTTTTTTTGAGATTGTCTTCTTAAATATACATATGTATGTACATATTCATGGTGGCAATCAAGTGGTTTATTATTAAATCACAGGTTATTTTGCAACAGACAGCTGTTTCCCGCTCAAAATCTTGACAGAAAGTCAGTATTATACCTCCGTGGAATGAAATGAGAAGCTTTTCGCTTGAACAACGTTGGAAAATATTGAAAACTTATTTCCAAAGTGAGCGCTGTGTAGCCCCAAACAGTGCGGTTTTTGAAAAGAAGTTTTGGCCGAAATGAAGCACCCAACACGTGTGCTGTACGCAAAAAATACGTGAGGTTGGTATGTTAGTGGACAAGGTTCATGGTCCCCGTCATCGTACAGTGTGCACAGACGAAAATGTAGCTGCTGTAGCCGAGAGTGTGAGACTCAATTCACGAACATCAACTCGCCATCGATTTCAACAGCTCAACCTTTCACGCACTAACCTGAGGAAAATTCTGCACCAAAATCTCGGATTATTCGCTTTCAAGGTCCAATTGAGTCAGCAATTGAAGGCGCACGACCAGCCCTTTTGAACGACGCGACGCACAGAGGAGTATTCGACCTAAAATCCGGTCAAAAATATTTTTTTTGTTTTTCTTATTGGAATTGGCCTAAAATATTATTTTATAACTTATGATGCATTCAAAAGTTACACTGAAAAAAATTTTCGGGTTAGATAAAAATAAAATTTTTTAATTAAGTATTTTTTTTTTTCAATTTTATTTAATTCATTTTAATTATTTATACATGAAATTTTTTCGTTTGTTGCTTTCTTTAAAGATCATTTGAATGTAATTTGGTTATATATCTAAATTAAACATAATTTTTTAAACAACAAAGGGCAAATTTACTAAAAATACCTCAAGACTAAGAAACCCCATTAAAAAAAAATGTGACAAGATGGGTGACTTTTTTTTATGTACATGAGATGACAAAAATGTACAGTTAAATATAAAAGAAAAATTTTTGCCCGATCGTACCCGAAACTATAACAAAAACACTTTTTTTTCCACCGAAAATTACATAAATTTTCATGTTTTTCTATGCATTCTTGTCATCTCAATTTTTAATACTTTATCAATAAAATATATGAAAATTTCTGTATTAAAATAAAGTACATACCTTGACCTTAGACATCCATTAGAAATTTTTCACAATTATCACAAATCACAATAAAAAAAACAGACTTCAGTGTTAATGATTAGAAAACAAAATAAGCTTATTTGGCGTGAGCTTATAAAATTGACTAGATTTAGACTAAGATCTTGAGGATTAGGGGGTCAACAGTTATTATTTGAAACCGGTTTTAGTTAGCATGGGTATTGAGGAATGCAAAAAGCAAAAATTAACGGGTCGAATGCGATTTTTTTTTTTTTTACTTATGACCGGATTTTGGGGTCGAATACTCCTCTGTGCGACGTGGTATTCCATAATTAATGGGATTGTTTGCTCTTTAAAGCCATAAACATGGACAAAATTTAATTTCGTTCGTTTTATTGCATTTACACTCATCGCCATTTGAATAGGACACCCTGTACAATTTTTGGCTTTTGCTCATAACTCGAAAGGGGAATGAAAGAATAATGGTATTTTGCCAGTTATCTTTGTCAACTCTCTTCTTCTTTCGCTGTGACAAATTGCAGGTTCTGGAAAAAAGCCGTTATATATTTTTTTCTTCTTTATGTTAACATTCATTTAAATTAAAGCAATATTTTTGCGCCATTTGAATAGAACATTCATTTAGTTTGATCGTTATCTTTGGCACCCGGAATCATCTCTTTCGTTGATCGATTTTTTTGTGTTAATTTTGAATATTTAAGTGAAAAAAAAAATAAAATGGGTCGAGGAAAAGTGTTAACCGAGGCGGAAAAAGGGCAAATCAAAGCTTATAAGGACGCTGGCTTATCGATTGCGAAAATAGCTAAAAAAATCGAGAGAAGCCGACACGTTATATCCAAATTTTTAAGTAATGAGTTCGAATATGGGAAAAACATGAAAGGCCGCACACATAGTGTGCTTACTAATGCGGAAAGGCGACTTATATTGAGAAAAGCTTCAAATTCTCACGACTCTTTGGCAATAATCAGGGAAAAATGTGGTATCAATGCAAGTCTAACAACAATGCGTCGTGTTATTTCAAAAGCTAAGCATATAAAAAGACTGAAAATCAAGAAGAAGCCACCCCTTAACCCGGTTCGAAAAGAGCAACGCCTCAGCTTTTGTCGCGCACATGTGACCTGGACTTCTGAGTGGCATCGAGTGGTCTTCTCGGACGAAAAAAAATTTAATTTGGAAGGCCCCGATGGCTTTAGCTACTATTTCCATGATCTCCGCAAAGAAACTCATTATTTGGACCGGCTACATAGCAGAGTTGGAGGTGTAATGGTGTGGGGAGCTATTTCCTATTATGGTACCTGCAAGCTACATTTTGTGTCAACTACAATGAATGCATTGTCTTACAATGGTATATTGAAAGAGGCATTTCCATACTTTCAAACACTTTTTGGACCTCTGCCGTGGATTTATCAACATGATAATGCGCCAATACACACAGCCCGGGTAGTTAGAACGTACATACAGAGCCAAAATGTGGAGGTATTAAGCTGGCCGCCCTACTCACCGGATTTGAATATAATAGAAAATGTTTGGGGATGGCTGACACATCAAGTATATGGATCAGGAAAACAATATTTGAGTGTACCCGAACTAACCCAAGCCATCGAATTAGCTTGGAGCTCGATTTCGCTAAATTATTTGGAAAATTTGTATGCATCCCTTCCAAACCGGATGTGTGAAGTTTTGGAGCAGAAAGGTGGCTCAACACACTATTAAAACATTGTTTTGTTAACTAAAATTCTCCAATTACCTTAAATTTAAGTTATAATTGTAATAAAAAGATCATAATACTGTAAAATAATTTTTTTTATTAAAGTGTCCTATTCAAGTGGCGCAAAATTAGAACCTCGCTTTTTGTCGGTTTTTTGTTAATAATTTTTCATTAATACTTAAAGCCGCAGTATTAAATCTTCCTTCTGGTGAAGTTACAACAATAAAATGAACTTTAAATTAAAAAAAAAACAAGTCTCTAGCTTTCTAGATTTGGGAGCAGTTGAATATAGAAAATAGACCTAAGGGGTGTCCTATTCAAGTGGCGAGGAGTGTATATGGTCAACTTTTATTATTAATGACTTAACTTGTTATACCAAAATATCTTTTCTCCAGTTTCATAACACTGTTGTCCTTAATACCTTCTTGTTATTGTGTCTGTTTAAATTGAACGCCTTATAGTTTTGCGACTTCTAAGAATGGCAGCACTGGGTTTTAATTTGCAAAAGCACTCAATTATCATCATCAATATGAAACTTCGACTCGGTGGTGGATTGTTGCCAGATGCATTCATTAATATTATTTTTCTCAACCCACCACACAAATATTTCAGAAGACTTCTCGCCTTTTAGTAGTTGTCCAATATTATTGTTCCTCTAGGTCTTAAATCAAGCACACGACAATCTCCTTTTTTGTGGCATTTTGCTTGTGTATACGTTAGTCCCTACGTGTGTCATAACCGTATGCTTGATTGTTTCATCCACAAGCAACATCTACGATCCACCCTGTCGCGCAGTGCGTTTGTTCCGCGTCCCCCCATCGGAAAAATCGTCGGCCTTTTCCTTTCAAATGTGCAACGTTCGAATTGAATCTTTTGAATTTTGAGTTTCATTTGTACGATACTCGTCGTGGGATACGGATGGTTCTATCGGATTCGGATACTCTCTTAATAGGTATTCTAGGCCGTGTACGCAAAATACAATAACGCGACGGACGGTATGGCAGCACGGTGTGCGTCTTAAAATAGACTTCGACACATAATATAAATTATATTATTTTCGGTTTTCTTGTATCTTTTTGATTGCAAAAAATAATAAATATTTTAACTTAACATTAAAATTGTTTTAATGAAAAATAAAAACTTAAATTTTAATTGAGTGATGTTACAGACGTCGGAACCGTAAAAACCGTAAAGTTTAAGTTGGAAATATTCAAAAGTACTCGTATCTGCATGCGATGGTGAAAAATAAAGTGAAGAAAGTTTAAAAATATCTCCAAAATGTGGGGAAACATAGCGAGTGAAAGAGTCTGAAAAAAGCATACAAAGTTGTGAAACAGTGTCAAATGAAGGAATATCAAAAAATAAATAGAAGATATAAGAAAAGGAATACATAAAATTTAAAAGATAAACCTACCTACAATAAATAATACAAAAACTAATGAAATGAAGCTTTGGAAGTCAAAAAAAGCAATCAGCTGTGTTCCTGGCAAATCAAGCAACAGCAGTAACAGTGGTAGTAGCTCCACCAAAAGTGAGGAGAAGTATGATTCAAATGGAATACCGTTAGTACCGATTGTTGGGGGTGAGTAGTTATGGCGGCATAATTTTGTTTTCTTTTGCTTTATAAAAATATAATTGTGTGTCTGCCTCATTGTATTTGCTCTTTGAATCATCAAAATGCTTTTTTTTAATTTTTTTTTTGGCAAACAAAAAGAAATAAAATTAAAATAAATAAAACACGGACAGCATTAATTGAAGCTGCATGTTAAGAACAAAGACGATGATGGTGTGCCATGATTAAAATTGCATACCACATCGTTAAGAAATGAAGGATTAATGCGTCGGGATCGGGAGATGGCGGTTTTGCAATTAACACTTCGATTAAAAACGCCGCCAAATAGATGTGATAATGGGGATTGCAACTGGGAGTCTGAGGCAGTATTGCAGAATTCAATGAATAGCCCTTTTTGATATATGTATGACTATATGTGTAGGTATATGGCTGAAATTATTTTCAATATCTACATGTCTATAATTATATCTGTAAACATTGTCTGGAGAAGGAAAAGTTAATCCTCCTTACACGCAAATTAAGTTCAAATTTATCGGGTGAAAACTGTCTTAATTTTACCTAATATAGCAGTAGTTAAGGGAAGCAATGCACTTTTTTGGTATTTTGTTTGATCTTTGGTGGTTTCTAGAACTAATAATTATAATGATTTTTCAATTCGTATGACAGAATCAACAAAAACCGTTATGACACCTTTAACTCACATATCAATTTTAAAGAATGATTTTTTGAAAATAATACAAACACTGGAAATATTCTAAAGGGAGGAGATTTTGGCCACCTGTGACAGCCATATTCTTTTGCTAACATCTGTCAAATCGGTTGTCAAATCAGTGTTCGTTAATGCAAATGTTACGCTCGTTGCGCCCATTTTACGGTAGATGTGGTGGCCCTTCGCAGTCAATACTTCAACATTAGGTGGCCAAATTTTAGACGACCGCTTCGGTAATCAATCAGCCAACATTCAGGTCAAAGGAGAACATCGCCGCGGTCCCTGGGCAGGCGAATTTTGCGTCGGGACTTAAGCCTAACCCCGTACAAGATCATACTTATCCAGGAGCTCAAAGTTCATGACTATGCAGAACGCCGTTTGTTAGCTGACTGTGAATCAGAGAGTTTGGAAAAGGACTCCAACTTTGGTCAACGTCAATGGCAGGCAATTCCTTATGGCAGAAATTGAACTATATGGACCTAGACGACATGTGGACCCACCAGGTCGGTGCGCTTCGTGCCACAAAGCGGATGCCGCGATTGACATTTTGCATGAACGATTTGAATTGTCAACCAACGTAATGTGATTTGACTCCACTAGACTTTTTATTGTGGGGCTCCTCCTCAAGCTCATAGCTTGTTTTATTCCATTTCACCATCTACCCGTCCTTTTTGTGAATTTAGAATGGGAATATTATTTCTATCAGATTTACCGAAACAATTTGTTTTGAAAAACTAAATAAACTAAATTAAAGTTCGACAAATGGAACCTCAGTCTGCATGAATAGGCGAACATCAATTCTGCACCTGTTACATTATAAAGTCAGTGGCTCCACTGGTGATCTGATGACAAGTCTAAGCGAAATGTGGAACATATCTTTAAATTATTTTGCAGAAAGTAAGATTATTGCGCTTGATATTTCTAATGCAATTGATCGAGTTTGGCACCAGGCTCTCTTATCGAAAATGCGTGCGTTTGGTATCAATGAAACTCTTATTCTTAAGATTAGAAATAACCTTCTGGATCGTTCAATACATGTTAAAATTGTGCCATTGTCAGTTATAATTTTGAGTGGTATTCCATATCTACTAAAATTTTTTCTGCATACGTATATTGTTGCTTTTGCTGACATGTTATCTAAAATATCAATTTCAAAAAAGTCTGAATAATGATCCACTGTTATTAGAAAATTCTTTTTTTGTCCGTTTATCATCATTTCAAAAACATCCATTGATACTATTTCGAAAGGCGTATTTGGAATATCTGGAATTTTAAGTGGTTCTTTTTGTTGATTTCGTGAATATTGGTTACATGTTTCACACGCTTGTATCATATTCTTGATATCTTCTGTTATTCCCATCCAATATATTGTTTCTCTAGCTAATTTTAGAGTAGCTTCTATGCCCAAATGTGGTTGATGTAATCGTTCCAAAAGTTGTTTTCTTATTTTTATTGGTATTATTACCCTATCTCCTTTTCCCAATTATTTGTAATTGGGGATCTTAAATCTTGAAGAGTCCGACGCGGTTCCTTTCGCAATTTTTGCTTCATCGTGTGCCAAACAGTTTCGATTGGTGAAAGATTAGGGCTGCTGGAAGTCCATTCCAATAAAGAATTGCTTCAGCAGTTAATCATATTTACCATTGTTGACCTAGCCGTATGACAAGAAGCACCATTCTGTTGGAAAATATACTCCGCATTGCTATATTGAAGACGTAGTATTGACGGAGGCAGCTCCTGTTCCAAAATGTTGCGGTACTTGACAGCATTAGCTATCCCAATTACAAAATGCAAATTACTCATACCACATCCCGACATGCACCTCCATACCATTAGAGATACTGGGAGCTTTACGGTTTGTTTAAGGCAGTCCTTGTGAGTTGTGAAAGGCTTCTTTAGCATTTTTTATCACTGGTCCTCGTTCATCACCAACACAAACTTCCAATCTGTACTGATCACTCCAATTAACGGACCGCCATTGACTAAAAGTCCAAATTTTTAAGTTGTTTGGCCCACTCAATGCGCCTTTTCTTTTGCTTAGGTGTCAGTAGTGATATATCTTTTGCCTGCGTTTTTAATGATTTAAGTTGTCGTAATTTATGCAAAACTTAAATATTTTAAAATAAACCTTATAAAATTTGTATCCAATTTTTTTCATCATCTGCTTACAACTGTCCACCGAAACACTTTTTTGAATTTGTTCTCTCCACTGAACCGTTATTGAAGCAGATAAATATCGTCGATTTTCTTTAAAAATTTGGCAATCGCGAGGTTTTGCTGTTAGTGGATGTCCCGTTCTGTTGCATATATCCACATTTTCAGAATTTTTAAACTTTGTTATTATGTTCTGCACTGACGAGGGCGGTAAATTAAAATTTTCAGGGATTTCGTAGCTAGAAAATCCTGTTTCAAACGCTTTAATCATTGATTCCCTGCCACTAAATTTAGGATATATGAAGAATTAATGTGTTATTAAATGAATAGACCAACTATTTTGAGTTTGGGTCGTAACATAAAATAGAAGTTTTTGTTGATTTTGATGTCCTTTTACTTTTAAATATATAGTTCCCATTGTTGGGATATGCGTTTCTTCTACTGTTTTTAATATATTTTCGGTATTTTTTATAATTGGATTCTGTTCTATTTCTAATAAGTTGTTGAGGCCGATTAAGTTACAAGTTGCACCAGTGTCCAATTGAGCTTTTACTTTCTTTGGTATGTTCTGTTTGTTGAATATTGTTATCTCTCTGAATAAATGCTTTGAATTTCTTTGTTCAACTGTGCTACAAACATATTCTGTTGTCGTTTCAGTTATTTCTCTTATTGCTCTGTCGCTGTTGTTATTTCTATTGATGTAATTGTTGTTATTTCTGTTGTAATTTCTATTATCATAGTTATTGTTATCTCTTCCTTCCCTGTTGTTGGTATTTGACATGCAAACTCTAGCATAATGTCCTTTTTTGTTACATTTGTTGCAGTTTATGTTTCTTGCTGGACATTGATCCAATGTTGTGTGGTATTCTAGTCCGCAAAATTTACATACCTTTTCTTTGTTGCGTTTGTTGTAATTTTGTTTGAAATTTATGTTGGTTGTTTTTTCTATTTCATGTATTTCTATTTGAGTTTTGTTGTCTAAGCCATTTAGTTGTTTTTGAGATTCTTCTTTGGATCTACATATTTCTATGGCTTTTTTCTAAAGTTATGTCTTTTTCGAGCCAAAACCTTTCTCTCATATTGCTGTCTTTGATTGAGCAAATTATTTTGTCTAGTAGTAAGTCATCTTTAAGTTCTCCGTATTGCGCATTTTTGATCATACTTCTTAAACGATTGAAATATTCGTCATACGATTCATCATCTTCTTGTTTTGCCATATTAAATATTGCACGTATATATCTTTTATTTATGGTTGGAGATAAATGTTTTTCAATTTCATTGAGAAGTGTAAATGCTGTTTGTACGTTTTGTTCTATTATTGGCATATTTGTGTATCGTTCATAAACTGCATTGCCAACAGCTGTAAGCAGAATAGCTTTTTTAACATTCTCGTCTTGTGAACTTAGTCCTGTTGCTTGCAGATATAAATCCCATTTAAGTCGAAATTTTTTTATGTTTTCTGCAATATCACCAGACTTTATTTCGATTGGTTCTGGTAATGGAATTTGTGGAATATATGATTGTTGTTGTTGAACTCCTCGTTGTTGAATTGCTTGTTTTAATCTTTCGATCTCTTCTTTAAGATTTTTAATTTCGGCCATTTTATTTTGTTTTATTTATTTTTTTTATGTTATTATTTTATGTTGTTATTTATGTATGCACATCTGACACCATGTTATGATATTAACAATTTATTTATTTTAGATAATGTGATTATAACAATCTATTGTTTTTGAATGAATTGAAAATTAAAATTTTTTTATACAAATTAATAATTGATTTCTTTGATCTAATTTCTACATTAAATATTTTATAAAGTATAATATAATAACAAGTACAATCTATAACAGTCTGTATGTCTGTACCTCGATCTAGAGCCTAAGCCACTGGACCTATTTTCTTCAAACTCGGTAGTTATGGGTCTTCGGTGATTCCCTAGAGGGGAAATCGAAATTTTTTTTTTAGCTCTAAAACTAACGGTACCCCCCATACACCCGTAATGCAAAATCTTATTTATCTCGAAAACGGCTCTAACGATTTTGATAAAACAAATTAGGTGTGATATTATGGACAAGGACTACGTTTTGGTAAAAAAAAAATTTGGGGCAAAATGTTATTAACGGTACCGTCATAGAACCGTTTTTTGATTTTCGACTTTCTTATTAACGGCTCTAACGATTTTAACCAAAAATTTTCAGCAGGAGTCCCTCTAAGTTTAAAATAATATTGTACTCGTATATACAAATATTCGAAAAATTATTTTTTGGTTTTTTTTGAAAAATTTTTTTTTTTGAAAAATCAATATCTTCAAAACCTATTTTTTGAAATTATTTTCAAAAAATCAATATTATTAAATATAAAAATTCGAATCCCACATTTTTTTCTTGAAATTTTAAAGAAATTTCTTATATAAAAAATTTATTTATTATAAACGATTTTTTAAAGTTTGTTTGCATAAATTCATACTTTTCTAGAAATCAGACGGCAATTTCATTTTAAATTCATGTTTTACATATATTTATAAAATGTATCTTAAATTCCAAAGTACTTTTACATAAGAGCAAGTTCGTGCGATGCAGTCGTGCATTTTATTGTATATTGGATATACAATGGCATACGAGTATGTGAACTCTTGAGGTATCTCTCCAGATCTAAAAATGTCACCATATTTCTTAATTTTTTTTTGCAGTCCTTGCCCCTAGACTTCATTTTTTTTTTTTTTTTTTTTAAGTTGTTAAAGGTAAATATTCGAGTACATATTTCAGTTATACAAGGTGGCTCAAAATTAGTCAGAAGTTATAATTTTGGCAAATGGCGTCGTACGTCAAATATATTTTACATTTGTGAACTAGACAGTGACTAGTATACAAGCAGACAAGCAAAGAGTGCTGTACTCCGAAAAAGCGTGGAATAATTACGTCTTTAATTAATTGGTTTTACCCATTTCTGGAATGCTCATCAGTTCACCTTTCGAGCCTAATTTTAGTCGTACCTTCAAATAGAGAGATCCGTCGCATAACACGATTTAAGACTAATTTAGCCGGCAAGGTTTTCCCTTGCCATTTCAATTTGCAAACATTCAAGACCAATGTTCATCGACGCCTCTTTCCCCCTAATTTCTCCATCGCTGCTGTGTTTAACATTTAAAGGGTGTGAATTCTAATAAAAAAACACCACAAACTTTTGTAATTAACTCTGATATAAATGTGGAAGTTAAAGGTACTAGCAGTACTATGGCAAATATTAGTAAGTTAACCAACATAAAATGTGTTGAATATACATATTTTGCCCTAAATATTTTTTTTAATTAAAATTACCTTTCATGTTTACACAAAACCAAAAGGAAATTAATTTAACCATTACAAAATATTATTTCTCAAACAAATCATCTAATGAATTAATGAAATTTCACAAGTTTGACAAAACAAAAAAAAATCCTTCAAACGTGTTGACACTCACTAAGTAAATAGGGTATATTGAGGAGTTGAGGAGCTTCTCAAAAACTAAGGTTGGAGACAAGAGAGCATCGTTCAAAATTTTGAAAATAAATCTGAGAAAAAGTTTATTTCTTTGATAATAATAATTTCTCCCCCCAAATACAAAATTTTCATCTTTATTATATGTTTTTTACCTATACACAACGACGACAGAGACAGATACTCACACTGAGAAAACTGTACTATGAGATATTTAAATAGAAACATGTTTAACTGCATGTTTAAATAAGAACAAATAGAATTCGTTTATAACTAAACTCGAATCTGTTTAGATTCGAAAATACTATTATTTTAAAGTAAAATATGTTTAAATCAAACTCATTCATGTTTAAGAAATTCATTAAGATCTGCACTTCATTTTTTATATGTATTCAAATTAGTTTTAGTTTGATTTTTGAAATGCAGGTTTAATTGTTTTACTAACTTAAAAATTGTAACATAAAATGAACATGAACGAGTTTGTTTGAAATATAAACGAAGTTAAAATATTTACATGAGTAAGAGATTAAACATAAATGTTAAATTTAATCACGAACGAGTTTGAATTGAATAAAAATGAAGTAGCTAAATACAACTTTTCTTCTTTTTGGCATCGAAAGTCATGGAGTGTGTTTATGTTCCGCGTGTGTTTGTGATCTTACTAAAGTGAGTAATTTCTAAAATAATAAAGAAATATTTGATTACCATTATAATGTTACATAACTGAAGTTCTGTTTCAAGCAAAAATATAAACCATAAGATTATTCGAGGAGTGGAAGTTAATACCATTGTTCCCTGCTCTCTATTGTAAGTGTAAAAAAAATATTTGTTTCAAAAACTGTTTATTTATATAGTTTTATTTAAAAAAATACTCATTAATAAGTATGTTTTATAATTAACTATCATTTGATTTCTATATTCTTGCCACAGGACGACGAAAGAAGTAAAAAAAAGAAGCAATTTCCAGAAGACGAATTATATGAACCAGAATTCGAAGATGTTCTCGAGATGTGACAAAGATGAGATCTTTGAGCGCTCCACAACAATTTAATGACTTTTTGGAAAAATGTAAATAAATATAATAAAAATATAAATACATACATAATGTAGGTACTTATTAATTTGTATTTGCGTTGAGTATTTTTTTTTTATTTCTGAATTTCTGAAAAATCTGAAGTAACAAAAAATTAATATGATTCTATTTGAAACAACATCAAATAAAGTTAATAAAAACAAAGATAAGCATGTTTAAATCAAATAGAAAACGTGGTAAATTTAAACCAAATCATGTTCAAATCAGGTCAAACATGGGTAAATACGTTTCTATTCAAATTAAATAGATATCGATTCCATGCCAAATCGTATGTGTTTGAGTTTGATTTAAATATGAATATGTTTGATATTTTTCTCAGTGCACATTTTCTGAGTGATTTATGACATTTTCATTAATGAGAGTTGTTGCATATGGAAATCCGAGTATTTTTGGAAAATAAGCAGGAAGAACACACGCCCATGCATACGAATTTCTTTGTATGAGATTTTTTGTTTCTTTATTAATGAAGCAATGTGTTTAAAAATTTTCTTTGATAATATAACTTTTAAACAAAATTGAAAAACAGCAAAAATAAAAGTCTCTGCTATGCCACTCTAAAGGGTGAAACAACTTTGATTTCTATCTGCCTGTATCAACTCATTTATGTATTCTGAATCCATTAAGAACCTGTGCGTGAATGTATTAACCTCAAAATTATTTTACTAAAAACTATTTTTAAAATATTTTTATACTTTTCACATATAAGTGCTTAGAGAAGTGTTTCCTAAAAATAATCATAATTGCTTAAATTGTTTGAAGAACCATAGCCAAGTTTAACCTAACTCCTTAATTTAAACTAAATACTTTGGGAAAACGAGCCTTAAAGTCTGTATGAATTTAAAGAATTGTTTTGTGCATAACTTAATTAACTTCCCCTAAATTTATAACCTTAGATTTTCGTTTTGATAATAATTGTTCATTTTTGTTGCATTTTTATTTCAACGTTGTTGTGTCTTTCTAAAGATTTTTTCTCGGTTGAATTTTATGACCCCGTTTTTAGCTTTTCTGACTTTCCTCTCAAGAAATGTCAATACAAATAAAAATGAATTATCCAAGTTAATAGCAACATCAATTACCTTGTAAGAAAATTGTTGGTCTCTGTGTCAATTGATGTTATAGTTGAAAATGAAAAATTCTCAAGAATTTAATCGGAGTTTTCCTCCTACGCCATTCTATACGGAGGCATTAAAAAAAATACAACAACAACAAAAAGCTGAGGGACACGGTACGATGAATAGGGGGCGAAATAAATTGCGGATCAATGTGCGTTCAATTGATGACAATTGACGTTGCTTTATGACAGAGGAAGTGATTACTGGGCCATCTAATGGATCAGACTAAGGTTATTCTATTGCGGTTTTCAGGCAAATAGAATTATTTTTTAAACGATTTTTTTTTTTCATATTTCATATTTAACTCGATATTAAGAGTCGATTTACCTCCTGTATATTCAAATTCGACTATTACGAACAGTTAGGTTAGGGAAGTTTAATCGATAGAATGACTTATGGACATGACCTAATAGGGATCATTCAAAAATGACAATAAACAAAATCGGAGTTAAATGATGTATGTAAGTTATTACATTATTACAGTTTACGGGTTTGAATTCAAATTCGTCAACACAAAATAGTTTAAAACAGAATTTTCTACCAAGTTTTAAAAAACATTCTTCTTAAGCAATATGTTCAGGCTAGTTTCCCCCCTATATTACTTCCGTATCTACCAATCTAGAATGTTCAGATTCTGCTGATTAATCTAGAGATAAAAATAGACGCAAATTTTTCGAAAAATATTAAAAAAATTTTTTTTTTGAATATTTTGCATATTTTGTATAAAATATCAAAAGGCGAAGCAAAAGTTCGAAGATCTTGAATTACACTCAAAATAAATATTCAACACCAATTTTTGTTCCTTTAAACTTAAATATCTGATAGAATATAAGCTGATGTCCTTTCAGTAATGGCAAACCATTTATATCTCCAAGCAGATGAGTAGGTACATTTTTTTGAAATATCGGTAAAAACACGTAGAGTTAAATAATTTTTGCATTTCAATAGAATCACAGCGGTGCGGAGTTACGTGTGGCAATAGACAAACATCTAGAGCCCAAACTCTGATTAAAATTATAGAACTAGGCGATTCCCCTTAGGCTTCGGCCACGCACTGAGCGACGAGTATGAGCGATGGGTGGCCATTTACTGAGCATCATCGTTGAGCGAAAAGTTGCGAAAATGTAATTGTCAAATGCAATTCGTCGTAGTCTTTTAGATGAAAGTCGGGTTCATACTTTTAGAGCTTTTGTAAGATTGAGAAAACGAAGATTTGATGTGCAAACCCATTAATCGTTAAAGGTCAAGTGATGTTGAATCTTTGCAGATATTTAGACCAATTTTGGCAACAATGTCATTAACAATAGAATACTTTGATTTGCTGTTGGAAAACGTCCGGCCAAGATTAACAAAACAAAGGAAACCAATTAGTGCAGAAAAGCGGCTGAATTTATTACTAAGGTTAGTTTTATATTTTTTTGTTCTTAATTTTAATTTTTTAGTTTTACCAAAATAACATTCTGAAAGTCACTTTTTTTCTCTAGTTATTCGAACTCTTTAAATTTTTCCCTAAAAATGGCAAAAGACTTTTGAAAAATTTCAAATTTTAAGCTTTCTGCGCTTATATTCTCCATGGACTTACTTCGTCGCTCAGCGATTGACTGAAAAATTAAAACAGATTTGATTGCGGAGTGACGTCGCTCTGTCGCTTAAAAAATCGCAAGTCGCTCAGGGTATATGTGGCCACCTATATACAATTTCATGTGATTTAATTTTTTTGCATCGCTCAGCGACTGGTCGCTCAATTGCTCAGTTGCTCGTCGCTCAGTGCTGGTCGTAGCCATAGAAGGAACGTTTAAACTTTATGAAATCAATCGCTCTCTACGTACCTGTTACAAAAGTTATACAGGCTTAGAATATATGTATTACGGAATCTCCACTCTTTATCTAAATATAGTGCTAATAGGTTTGATAGGAAGTTCGATTTTGAAATAATCGCAGATTGGAGGAAATGATTCAAATCTAAGCATTTTACCTTGTTGTCGATGCCGACGAACGATTCAAATGTTGAATGCAGTTGTTTGTCTAGATGCGATATGACATTAGCAAATATATCAAGACAGCATCTAGATTAGAGTCTGTAGGTGTGTCCACACCAAAGAAACATTTTAGGAAACATTGTTTAAAAAAAGGTTTCTGAAATGTTTTTTAAACAAATGGGAAACATTTCAGAAACTTTTTTTAAACAATGTTTCCTAAAATGTTTCTTTGGTGTGGACACACCAACAGACTCTAATCTAGATGCTGTCTTGAATGTTTCTGATTTGTTTTTTTGGTGTGGACGCTTTGAGAAACATTTCTGAAATGTTTCTTTGTTTCCCATTATTTCCAGATTGAGTTGTCTGTAATTTTTTTTTCTCGCCTGTATTGCACTTTAAGCGCATATTTTTTTTTCAGAAACATTTAAGAAATTTAAAAAGCTAATATATGCCATTATACTCGTATATCAAATTTCAAATGCCCTCCTCAGCTTCTTACGGTGGCACAGATCAAAGTGATTCAATTTTCAATGACTCTTCCGCATAGATCCGACTGAGCGATGCCCTGTGTTATGTTCAACTTAAGGGCATCGGTCGATTGTAGTTTATTTACATAGAACTGCAACGACAGGACACTCCACAAGAAATAAAATGCACGACTGGATCGCACGAACTTGCTCTTATGTAAAAGTACTTTGGAATTTAAGATACATTTTATAAATATAAAACATGGATTTAATGAGATAATAATGTTCAACTGCATAAAATTGCCGTCTGGTTTCGGAAAAGTATGAATTTATGCAAATAGACCTTAAAAATCGTTTTATTATTAAATAAATTTTTTATATAAGAAATTTCTCTAAAATTTGTCAAGAAAAAAATGTGGGATGCGGATTTTAATTATTTAATAATATTGGTTTTAGGAAATAATTTCAAAAAATAATCGTTCATAGGTTTTGAAGATATTGATTTAAAAATTTTTTTTTCTTAAAATCCAATAAATATTTTTTCGAATATTTTTAAATACAATATTATTTTAAACTTAAGGGGACTCCTGCTAAAAATTTTGAGATAAAATCCTTAGAGCCGTTAATGAGAAAGTCGAAAATTAAAAAAACGGGTCTATGGCAGGTACCCCTAATAACATTTTGCCCCAAAATTTTTTTTGACCAAAATGTAGTCCATGTCCATAATATCACACTTAATTTTTTTTATCAAAATCGTTAGAGCCGTTTTCGAGATAAATAAGATTTTGCATTACGGGTGTATGGGGGGTACCTTTAGTTTTGGAGCTAAAAAAAAAATTTCAATTTTTCCTCTAGGGAATCACCGAAGACCCTTAACTACCGAGATTGAAAGAAATAGGTCCAGTGGTTTAGGCTGTAGTGAGAGGTACAGACATACAGACACACTGAAACATGTTTTTTGTGTACTAAATTTTCCTTAAAATTTTTATAAAAAAAATTGATACGCAAATTGTTATAATTTAGTAAAATACATTTTTAAACGTAATTTAAAAATTTAATCGTGTATCGGTTTTCAAGATATTGAATTTTCAAAAAAAATTTTTTATTATTTTTTCAAAAATCCAAAAACAATTTTTTCGAAAAAATTTTTAGTTTATATTTTTTCAAATGCAAAGCAGCTCTTGCATAAAAATTTTGGTTAAAATCGTTAGAGCCGTTGGTGAGAAATTCGAAAATCAAAAAATCCGTTCTATGACAGGTACCCCTAATAACATTTCCCCCCAAATTTTTTTTTCACCAAAATATAGTCCATGTCCATAATACCACACTTAATTTTTTTTATCAAAATCGTTAGAGCCGTTTTCGAGATAAATAAGATTTTGCATTACGGGTGTATGGGGGGTACCCTTAGTTTTGGAGCTAAAAAAAAAATTTTAATTTTTCCTCTAGGGAATCACCGAAGACTCTTAACTACCGAGATTGAAAGAAATAGGTCCAGTGTTTTAGGCTGTAGTGAGAGGTACAGACATACAGACACACCGAAACATGTTTTTTGTGTACTAAATTTTACTTAAAATTTTTATAAAAAAAATTGATATGCAAATTATTAGTATTTAATAAAATACATTTTAAAACGTAATTTAAAAATTTAATCGTGTATCGGTTTTCAAGATATTGAATTTTCAAAAAAAAAATTGTATTATTTTTTTAAAAATCCAAAAACTATTTTTTCGAAAAAATTTTTAGTTTATATTTTTTTAAATGCAAAGCAGCTCCTGCATAAAAATTTTTGTTAAAATCGTTAGAGCCGTTGGTGAGAAATTAGAAAATCAAAAAAACCGTTCTATGACAGGTACCCCTAATAACATTTCCCCCCAAATTTTTTTTTCACCAAAATATAGTCCATGTCCATAATATCACACTTAATTTTTTTTATCAAAATCGTTAGAGCCGTTTTCGAGATAAATAAAATTTTGCATTACGGGTGTATGGGGGGTACCCTTAGTTTTGGAGCTAAAAAAAAAATTTCAATTTTTCCTCTAGGGAATCACCGAAGACCCTTAACTACCGAGTTTTAAGAAAATACCTCCGGTAGTTTAGGCTGTAGTTCGAGGTACAGACATACAGACATACAGACATACAGACATACAGACAGACAGACGGAATTGTCGGACCCACTTTTTTCGTCTTCGCTATCATCGTAATGTCAACTTTGATCAAAATCTCGAGTTCGATTTTTTTTCCAAATGCAGAACTTGCCCTATAGTACCTATATCGCAAATAAAAATATAGCAGGGTCGAATCGCGTGACCAATTGACGCCATCTCTTCGAGAGATAACCCTCAAATCGTTCATGCAGAATGTCAATCGTGGTCCATGTTATTCAATTCGGGCCTTAGAAATTGGTTATCATCGTTCTGTTGACCACTTCACTAACGTAGTAGCCTTTCTAAAACAGCTTAATACAGGCAATCATCCAAAAAGACGCCTTGTCGTTAAAAATGATTTTCCGTCCAAAATTGGGGTCCTCTTGCCAACGCTCCAACGCCGAGTCAACGAAAAAGGGAATTGTTAATGGTCCTTAACTTTTAGTTCTTAGGTCAGTTTGATCTTTTGCGGGTGTAAGTCCAAGTCCCCACGCAAAATTTGCCAAGATGAAGTCTGCGATAGGCCGAATTCTTGTGCACGCTAAGAAATTGATTGTTTTGGATTCTGCTGTACACTTTCATGGGCCCAGGCGATGTTTTCGGCCGATCTTGCGTTCCATTGCCGATTGATTACCGAACCAGTCGTCTCATATTTGGCCACCATGTACAATAACATGTAAGGGCAAATTCTTATAATGTTTCCCTTCCAAGATCAAGATCTCTCCAAAAAGTGGCATGGATCTTAACATTGTTTTGGAGAAAGTTCAATTTTCTTATCGAAAATTTGGTATCGATAAACCTTTCCTAAAAATATTTCCTTCGATGGATTAGAAATTACCTTTCGAACCGCCAAATACAGATTGTATTGGATAATTTAAAATGTGATACCCATAATTTAATTGATGGTGTCCCCAAAATCTCCCAAAGCTTGAATGCAATTCTTGTATCTGGGAACGGTAATGCCCATCAGTTTACTCATACTGTTCATAGTTCAGAGATTTTTTCTTTAGCCGCACTACACGAATGTAGAATGCCTTACCTGGCTTAATAATTCCTTTCCATATCGATAATCAGACTTTCAAAAGGAAAGTGTGATATTAAAGTAACTTTTTGAGAACATGGGTAATTGTATTTCATTAAATTCTTGACAAATCTTGTGTAATTTTGGCAAATAAAACATTTTTGTATGAAAACCACAAGCTTTAGAAGGAATTTTTGAAAATTTTTCAATTAAGAATCGAACAAAAATTTCTCAGTCGTTAAGGTTTCTTGTTTGGAAAATTTAGAAAAGCATATCTTTGGCAATTCTTTTTTGACCAGGTTTTATTGGAAATTTCATTGGCGATTACTTTTAAATAAATAAATAAATTTGGTGGTGCAACAGCTCGGAGTTAACAAACCAATTTGGTTTGTGTGTTTGAAAATGTCTCTGATTCAAATATGTACCGTATTGGCTCAATGTTGCTAGAGTATCGCTTTTATTTTAGTTTTATTTTTTGTAGAAGTTCAACTAGTGCATCCCCCTCTCTGCATACTACAATCCAATTAATTGTGACCGTAAATTGTTTGCTAATACTAATTTCTTAACTTACTCAGAATTACTAGAATCAGACCGTATTCTGCATTAGCGAATTCATCTATAAGAAAAACTTGTAGTTGGTCATAAATATAAATAAAAATTATAAAAAAAAAAACTCCGAGAATTTCTGTTTTGTCAAGAGGAGGCCTCTTCTCTAAGCACTCAAATTCCTCTCCACTTAAAACCCTGTGCAAGTGCAAATGATTTCATATATTATCGTGAAGTAACGAAACTTTCCAAATGCCTTATTTATACCCTATATGATCGTAGCTAGCAGCTGGTTTATCCATGAGCTCACAAAATTTAATTAAAAATTGGTAATTGTGCATTGCATTCTGACTCCCGCACACACAATTAGCCGATGCAAGTGACGAGATGTGATGTTCTGGATCTTCTCAGTTTGAGTGGCATGGTTTCTGATTGTGGTGCCACTGAGTGGTCTTTATTTGGATTGGGATTGAGTTCAAAATTTACCCACCAACCCGCCACCACTAAATTACCATTAAAACAGCAGGAGCAATAACCAGTGCCATGAAGAAAGAACGTGAATTGAATCATTTGTTGGGAAATTAACGAGTTTAGAAAATGCTTATACAATACTAGAAGTGTGCTTCGATGGGGGTGTGTTGCATCTTACATGAAGACAAAATACATGTTGGGTGGTAATCAGATTGACTTAAGTTTTGGGTTAGGAATAAGAAAAAAGGTTATCTTATGGCAACCCATCAAAAAAATGGTTTTTATTTAAAAAAAAAAGAAGAATATTGGAATGAGGGCAAGTGGCTTTAGTACAGAAGAAATTATATAGATTAATCTATCAATTCATCATTATTTGTTTGAAAATAATATTTGATGGAATGCTGACAGTTTTGGCTGGGATTTATTTTCATCAAATTATCGAATTGATGAAGAAAGGAACTTGCACATATGTATGTTTGATTCTAATTGATGGAATTCAAGTAGACATCACGCAAATCTTTTAAGTTGATGGCTCTCAGAAGGCTCCAACAAGACGGCTGCGTAATAGTTGATCAAGTTAAAGTGGAACAGAAAATGGTTTAAGAAAATGATATAAGGGAAATTTATTATTTTCTAAAAATTAATATTTTCACAATCCCATTGAGTGTGAAATTTAAATTGGTTTAGTTTTATTTCAATAATTTATCAATCGCTAAACAAAATAATTGATTTTTAAATAAATACATATAGAGACATAAGTATCTTTTTAAATATCGTTTTCTACATATTCCAATATTTTTATTTTTCCAATTCACCACAGGCATGGCGTTTAAGATTTTGAATGCAATTAATACGAATCAACCTTAATAATAAATGTCTCCAATTCCTTTTTAAACTAAACCAAAAAAAAAATTATATACACAAAACAAACAGATCCCATTTGTTCAAATGTCACTTTTACACCATCACTCAACACTCATCAGTCACAATATTACAATTATTATACTGCTGCCAGACACAAAAAATGCACGCAAAAATGAAAGTTCAATGCTCATCGTGAATTTCATTAAATTAACACGTGTCCGTCGCTGGGTGATGGCGAATACGACGACGACGACAACGAAGATGCCACTCCAAAATTCAAACGAAACAAAAAATGTCCGCAAAATAAAAGAAATTTTAAATGAGGAATAATTCTTTTTTCATCTCTAGGATAATGTATTTAAGACGCTGCTGTCGAAATTGGTACTAAACAATAACTTTCTGCTCCTTAGAAGTTTAAAGTAAGAGTCTCATTGGGCCTTACGAACAATCAAATCAAGAGACGACTTTAATATTTGAGCGAAATGAAGCATTATTTAATGGACTCTACTCTATATAACTGACCATGTATGCTGCATTTTATTTTTTAGGTTCCGTATAATAAATGGTTCATAATTTAGAGTTCACATAAATATTAAGTTCATAACATGTATGGTTAACTTTATAGAGCTCTTTAAATAATGGTCCATTTCGCTCAAATATTAAAGTCGTCTCTTAATTTGATTGTTGGTACGGCACATTGTTTAAAGTAAGAGACCTATTGTTCTATGTATTTGTTTATTTATAATTTTATTCAGAACAAAAGCGAATCAAAAGAATCCGTAATCTCAAATTCTGTTTTCTAAGCAGAAATAAAAATATTCGTTCTTTTTGATTCTCACTTCTGTTAGGGATTCTTTTATAATTTATTTCGATGTGATTGATTGTTGCAATGTGAAGCACTACACTCTAATTTTAGTTAATACCAATCTACGAGTATAAGGTCTAGATAGACTTGCTACTTTAGGAAAGCTTAAAATGTATATTAGGCAATTGTCTGTAAGTAAAAAGAAGCTATTACACAATTACTTGAGGCGAGTGAAAAGTTACAATTCTATGAGCCGAAATACAACTACCCGTTTGATTCGGGGATAAAATAAAATCTTTAGGACTTCTTTCGGAGTTCGTATTACATAAATTGTGTAAGGTTAGGATGATCTTAAATATCCAATATCTTGGACACTTAATGATTTCATGAGTATAAAAATGAATGGAGTAAAAAAGTAGAATGATCAAAGAACGTTTAGAAATAATTAAAATTTATAACCAAAATCCAGCTTTCAGAGCGTTCACACAAATTTTTGTTGGTAATTCAAATTTTTGGCTAAACGGGTTTGTCAACAAAGAAAATATATGCTATTAACAAATTGGTCAGGTGAAAACCTGCTGGTGGTGTCATTGGGCCGTTTTTGAAAATGACCATCTCGTTACAGTCAATGGAGATCGCTACAGAGATATGTTCCAAAGTAATTTCTTTGGTTACTTCAATGATAGGTGTGTAATGGTGACAAAAGTATAACAATCGACGTATTGAAAACTCAATTATATGAGGTTTTTTTTCGAGAAATGCTCCTGTCGATTTGACATCTAGATCGTGTGATTCAACACTTTTATAGAACTTAGTCAAATAATTCATCATTAGAGAAGCTCAGAGCCAATATGTAACAACAGATAGAGGGCGTTTCCGTCCGTGTATGACCAAGTTAAACGAATAGACCGCTGCAAATGTGCTCATGGTGGTCATATGAACGAAGTCAAATTCTATACATATGTAAATGATTTGGTTGTACTCCAAACTAATAGTAACATTTTGGAGGTATCTCAAATGGTTTTCGATTTACATATTTAAAAAAAAAGTTATCAAGTCCTTATTGCAAATCCCGATATAAAGGCTAATTGAAATCAAATTCGCCTGTTACACAACGTCATCCCAGTAATCAAGACTTAAAACGCAAAATTGCATAACTTAATTTATGCATTTCCCACTTTTTATTTTCGGTCTGATTTTTTGACTCTTAAGTCGTACATACCAAGCTCTCTAGCATCCGCGATGGCTTGGTGTAGGTGTTCCCTGTCATCTCGATTCACTCGTCTCGTATGAATGGTGAACCATTTGACGTCTTTTGTAGGTTATAAAGTTAATGATTGGATATTCCTAATTTACGGAGCCAAATATTTATCGAAGAACTGTTTCAACAGAAATTTACAAAAATTCACAAAATTTTGCATTACCAAATGTCAATGACACATACAAACTATGTGTCGATTGAAATTTCTTGGGCTATTAATCACACAATTGAAATTTTGTACTCTTTAAGAGTTCTTTCTTCTGTGGAAAACTACGATTTTTTTTTAGTCCGGGAACTGTTAATCATATGGATGGACAGAAATTTCGAGTACGGGAACGGAACTTTTCTTTCGAAAAAAGCCTCTTCGTTTCACCTTATAGGTATGACTGATAGAGTTTAAGTATTTCGTAGAGCATGTTTAACACATTAGATATACATTAGGTTTTCACTAGCGTTAATGACGATCAGTAGTGACGTTTCGTTTTAGATGCTGGATAGATGTTTGATATTTTTCGTTAAAAGCATGAAGTAAGACTTGGAAAGAACTGCATATATGATGCACTATAGCTCCCACTAGAGCATGCAAGACGTTCACATTTGTAAATAACTACTAAAAGCCTATCTAATTATGCTAATTATTTTTTGTTATCAATCACACCCAAAAATTGTTGTGGGCTATCGGTCTATTAATATTGATTGGATTTTTTAGAGTTTCCAAATTTAAAGTACTTAGAACAAGCTGAAAGTCATAATCGACATTTTTAAAAATTTATAATTACATCATTTCAAAAAGTTTATTAACAATAATTTGCATATAATATTTTAATTTTTTGCTTAACGGGAACTTATTGCCTCTAAATTCTTCCAATTGTGCTAGCCTTGAAAAGTTTGAAAAACGACAGCACTGATTTTTAGTCCTCAATGTTGCAGATAAATCTGCCGCGTGTCATCTATCCAAATACGAATGTAAATGAGTGCACAGTGTGATTGCTATTTTTGGACTTAAGATTCCAGAGTTTTGGATTTTTCGCTTTAATTTTTTTTTTGAGAAGAAGTAAATAATTTTTAGAGAAATATTTTCCTATCTTTGTTCTCGTAGGGAAAGACGTACAGAGGCGTGACAGAGAAGTGACGTTGTTGTTAATTCTATGTTGAGACTTATATGAGTAAGAAAGACTTGAGGATAATTCTCAGTGGAGCTGATAGTACATATTTCAGTTTTTTAGTGTCAAATTTTATTAAGATTCCAGTCACATACCTAATATTTAAAATAAATCATAATGTTTTATTGTCAATCTATAATAGGCTTGATTATTTGTTGTTTACTTAATAAAAATGGATTCGACATTTATTTTGGGAAGATTTAAAAAATAAAGTTAAAAATTAAAAGTCAACTTGGAATGTGCCTTTTTGGTGCATCTTTTGAATTATGGAATTTGTGTAGGATGAAACGGCTGCTTCGTCGTTGACAGTGAAGATAATGGCGTCCACATTCTTAGCGTCTTCCGCTCGAAGATTTGGAGTTCATTTATTGCTGACTTTGAGATCGTGAGCCAGACTGGGAAGCAATAGCTGATAAATGGGTACAGGAGTTGTTTTTAAACGAGTGCATTCGTCTGTTGGCTAAGTCCTGATCTTCTCCTCATCAAGGGGCTTAGTCGCTAGAACGCCCAATTGGATTTTCTGAGTGCACTTTTTGAGTGCGGGTTGAACCCTAGCTACTCGTTGAAGTTGATCTACATGTATTTGACATTCATTGTGGCTGCAATGATGGATCAATCAGGAAATTTCATTTCTTGGTTTCTGCAAGTGATTGCTGAGTGACATCTGTCATCACGGAGTCTCCACAAGCCTACAAGCTTCGATTTTGCTGTGCTGATTTCGATGCCCCATTTCTTGTTAAAATCGAAAAGTCTGTTGATGTGAGCCTCTACTACCCGGACAGCGACTAGTGGTGACATTAAGTCATGACATTAAGTCATCAGCAAACAGCAGGTTTTCACAGCCGCTTGGGATGGGTTGTTGACCTTGTGTCAACCTGTTCTTCCTAGTTGATTAGCAGTTATTGCACAAAGAAGTTCCTGAAAATGACGGAGTTAGATGTAGCAAATGTAGTTTGTGTATAAGATCGTCAAACCAGACGCTATCGAATGCTTTATCGACATCCTAAAAGCATCCGACGCCGCCGACGGTTACAGAATGACTGCTGAGGGCTCTAGTGGTGTCAAGCTGGAACTTCAGAAGTGGGTGTAGTGTTGAGTGCTTCTCCCTAAAGCCAAACTGCATGTCAGGCATTAGGTTCTTCTCTCTGCAAAATTTCTTAAGTTTCCTTAATATCAAGCTCTTTCAAGAGCATACTTACGAGTAGGTTGCCGAGGAGTGATATTGGCCTGTTTTTAGAGATCATGTCCCTGATACCTTTCTCGGGAACGCCACGATCTTCGCTATTTTCCATTTTTGAGGGAAATGGTTGTTGACACAGTTGTTCTAGATGATGGTTAGAAGGATCAGAACTATCTCTGGCATCCTTTTTTTTTTTATTATTTCAGCTATTTTTTCTAGGGTGCTCAAGTTTGTACTGTCGAAACTGGGTCACTCGTTGCATTAGTGTCCCTGAATATCGATCTGCCCGTGTTACGTTCTACGGTTTTGTTATGGTTTCAAAAAAGACTGGTTTAGGATAAAGTTTTTTTTTTTTTGAATTCCTCAACATTGCCCTGTGTCGTTGTGAAATAAATCCCGATAGCATGCTTGAACATCACAGTTTGGATGAACAATTATTTTACACATAATTTTCTTCAGCGATTAGGCTTATTTTCCTCAGTGGATTCGTCGAAAATGGAGAAGTAACACTTCTACTATTTTTCTTGTGACTTGTAAAAGTTATTTTCACATTTAAAAGACTTCTTCCAAAATGAGGGAGGTGTTTCTGTCACTGTTAATTCTCACTGTTATATTCAATTGTACCAATTTTTTAGGCAAATTTCCTAGATGAGTTTTTTCGCTTTTCGCTGATATGCTGATATAGATCGTGTGGTTTGTCATTGTTGGATTTCTTTATTTTTGTGGGGTAATGTAAAAGATCGTGCTTATGACCATAATGCTTACACCCTGAATGGTTTGAATACGAATATTCGTCAAGTAATGGTTGAGCGACTTTGTTTTTGTTAGAATCTAGTCCTGCATAATGGTAGGATAAAAATAAAATATTGGAATAACATTTTGATAGAAATCCAAATAATAAATGCATTTTATTAAAATTTACATTCAGAACCACGCAATGAATTTCAAAAGGTTGCGTTCTTAGCCCTAATGTTCTCCCTCTTTTAATTGTTGATTTACGACAGAATAATATTCAACAAAAAGTTGAAAATCAGTGGTAATAATACCCATAATGCTCTGTACTCATGTTCAACAGTTTAAATTGTCAAATCTTGTTGACATTTACAAAACCTTAATGGTTTCATTTCTACTATAATTATTTACCAAAACTGACATTTGCGATGTGACAGATGATATGATTTGAACTCGAGTGAATCACCCCTTTTTTTCGTAAAATTAAGTCATGTTGATGTTGTTGCCAAAACACATAAATCCAAAAACACAGCCAGATGGTATATAAGATTGTATTTACATTCCTACATATTAGTATGTACGTATGTATATATATTTCTGACATAGTCACATCAATGTTCTAAAGTTGAGTCTGACATCTAACACCTTTTATCGATTCAACACCCTTTTCTCTTCACTATAGCTATATGACAAAATTCATTTTAATTGTTCTCACATAAAAGTAATAAATCCATTTTCACTTGTCAGTGGAAAATCCATTATCAAGACGTAAAAGGAGGAAAATCCCAATAACATTGCAAGGAAAATAAAAAAAAAAACACCCAAGCAAATGGCAGCGGTAGCGGCAGCATCAGCAATGAAATAAGGGACTCCTTTACTCAAGTGGAGTTCCGGTTCTTACGAACCGCCAGCGATTTTATCCACATCCATCGAAAGTCATCGTTGTTGTAGTCGTAATCGTCCGTCATCAATGAGACCCACTATGCTGTTGTTGTGTATGGCTTTTGGCTTTGGCGCAATACACGTTTGTAAATGTCATATAACTGATGATTTATAAGGCATTCGCTTACTTAACCCTTAGAAGACGGTACCCTCACTTTGTTATAATCTACCTACCAGATATTTAAATAAGTATTGCCAGATGTAGTTCGTGAAATATGTTTAAAAATATATTAGAATTGCATTTTCGACGCAAATGACGTTTTTGAAAATGACATTTATTATTGTGAATATAATAATAATCTATCAGTATATCTTTTTCAATTAAAAACAAATTCAGTCGCAGAGTTCATAGAATAATAGTATGCTTGAGAATGCTTAAAGTATAGCGGGTGATTCATTTATTTAGACTTTTTTCAGTGTTGTTTGACAAATCATCATGAATAGACTCACACCGCATCAACACCTACAAATTATTCCGTTATTTTACAAAAATCAACGTTCTGAGAGAAATATTCTTCATGTACTACGAACAACATTATACTCACATAATGTTTCTTTAGAGTTGAGCACATTTCTGGATCAATGGAAACGTGAATAACACATATCTCAAGAAACAAGGGCTTTATTGAGAAATTATTTTGGCGAGCAATTAATTTCGCGTCTCGGACTTGTCAACTGGCGGTCTGGATCGTGTGATATCTTTAATATTTTTTATCCTTGATATTTTTCTTTGGGGTAATGTGCGGCGGCGGCCGGCGGCGCGGCATTGCGAAATTATGTTTAAAGAGTAAATGTCAGAGATTGTTCTTTCGGATCATAATAAAGATTCAACCATCCAATTCCATTTTATGTTTTTTATTTAAAATTAAAAAAAATAGTTTTGAATGAAAATGAATCGCCAGTTGCAAAGAACTATTCTCCTTCTTAAATCTTTTCCTGAAAACAAACACATTTTAAAAGACTTTCCACTTTAAGTGAAGAGTCACTTATACAAAGTTGAGTTTGAAAAGTGCCTCTAAGAAGTTTATTAACGGTTACGAAAATCTATTACAAGCACTTCAGCGTCAGTTTAAAATGGCTGTTAGATGTAAAACTACTTCGTTACCGAGATGGGAGTTCCACAAGGCTGCGTTCTTAGCCATATTCTCTTTCCCTTTTTATATCGTTGATGCTTTCGCTCTCTAATTCTATCTTAGCGTTTGAACAAGCTGGGATAGATGGGACGATAGTTAGAAGGGGAAGAAGATTCGCGTTTATAAAGACAGGCTGTTTTGCATCCACTCGGTAAGAGAACAGTAGAGTTGGACATACTTACTCAATAGTTTTGTCAGCTTTGAAGAACATCTCTTCAGAAAAATAGGGCGAATACTTTTCGGGCCAGCAGATTTGTGTGTATCGAGATCGTTCTGTACTCTTGAAACTGTACCAGTGCGAAAGAAGATTTGTCCCATAAAATCTCTTACGCTCCCAATTACAGGAGAAGTCATGACACTTTCTGGGAATGTTAAATTAACGCTTATAGTGTATTTGTCAAGGTCAGAGGTAAAAGACATGTCTAGAGTGTTGACGGATTGACCTACAACGTCAGGAATTCGAGAAGGCTCGTGAACGAGTTGAGTTAAGTTGTTTAACTAAGAAAAAATCTCGACATATCTTCGGGTGTTGTTTGCCCACGAAAAATCGTGTACCTGTATTAAAATCACTTGTAACAACGATTTCACTGTGCGGAAAATTTGAAACAATTTTTCGGATAGATTCGTATAGCGCATTTTGTTGACAGTAAATATACAGGATGGGCCACCTAGTGGTTTATTTTTAAATCATACGTTATTTTGACACTGCGACAGCTGTTTTCCGCTCGAAATCTTCACAGAAAGTCAGTATTATACCTCCGCAGAACGAAATGAATCGCGTAACAATGTTGTGAAATATTGAAAACTTATTTCCAAAGCAAGTGCTGTGTAGCCAAAACAGTGCGTTTTTTGGAAAGCAGTTTTGGCGGAAATGATGCTAGTGGACAACACTTATGTGGCTGCTGTAGACGAGAGTGTGAAACTAAACTCACGAACATCATCTCGCCATCTATCAACAATTTACGTACTAACCTGACGAGAATTCTGCAAAAACATTTCGGATTATTCGCTTACAAGTTGCAATTGACTCAGCAATTAGAGGCGCACGACCAGCCTCTTGAACGAAGTTACATTTGGGAATGCTTGATCTTCCTAATAAAGTTGGATTTTTAAAAAGAAACTTGTATTTGGCCTACCCTTTACATGTTTTTACATAACACGTCGAAGGACAGTCGCATATTTACGCACAGACCGCTTGTAGGGATTGCAGCCCCAACTCCCCACATACCTTCAGGTTATTTGGTGTGGCCGAAGGGCTGTAGTTATTCATCTTGTTACACGCGCAATTTATCTGAACATAGTGACCCATAAACTAATTGATTTCCGGTCCAAGTCAAGACTCAACGGAGTTTCAAATGAAGCAATTACGGAAGGTGTGTTAGGTTGCGATCACAGAGTGGTCGTTAGAAAATTAGACCTGAACGGCAAACGCACGCTCCTTCTTTTCCAACGCATGATGTTGACTAAGATTTACCTGTAAGGACAAAAAACTACTACTACTACCTACTACTCTCGCCGATGCTAGAGTGCGCATTTCAAAAAAGGAAGTTTCCTAACTCACCCTGCATCAAATGATATTTGCAAATTTTTCTTATTATGATTTTATGGGTTCAATAAAACAGACTTGAATTTATTAAAGAGTAAATTCATATAAAGTTTATTAATTAAGTTTAACAATATTCGCAAAGTAAGTTTTAATTTTAAAATATATGTAATGTATTTAGGTTGAGGTTGAGGACGACTGGCCACGTTGTCGGCTGGTTAAAAAGAGGGCTGACCTTTATATCGTGTGGCCGTAAATTGACTTGACATAAAGTTGTCATTCTAGAAACTGTCAAGTTGACTACTTCGTAGAATTGTCAAACTCAACAGTTCCCTCACACTTATTTAGATCAAAAACTGATTCGTCTATTTCTCAGACGATATGAGCGTCTGGATTTGGATTCGGTAGGAACTTGTTGCTGAGGCTCTTCTGCCAAGGTGGAACTATATCTACGTTCCGAATCTTGATACTGCAAATCGCTTCTATCCCTTATTGGACTGATAGGTTTTTCAGATGATGAGACCTCAATAACAGGCGTAGACATTGGACTCTCAAATTCAATTGCATCTCCACATGACAGAGATGAGGATGATGATGACGATGGTGGTAACGAATGTCTCGAAAAAGATGATGGCAATTGTGATGATGGTGACGGCGGTGGTGGCGTCTCCGGTGTCCGGGGTGATGGCGGCGGCGGTGGCAAAGATGGCAGTTCTGATGCTGGTGGCGAAGTTGATAGTGATGGTAACGACAGTGTTGGTGATGTAACTGGAGGTAATGATGATGGAACTTTGTCTGAAGATAATGAAGGAATAGGATTAGCAAAATTATATTTGTTACTTGCCTCGACATTTTGTTCATTATCCTTGATATTCGAAACTGATCTGGAACGCATCTGGTTTTGATGACGACGCCAAGTACCATAATCTGTCAGTACTTGATACATTTTTCTTCCTATGGTTTTCATAACGACTCCGTTTACCCACTTTGTTCTCTTTAAATATTGACGAACAAAAACTGTTTGTCCTGTGGAGAATTTCGACAGGTAACTACCTTTCTCCTTTCCGTTTGGATCTGGACAAAGGGCTGATAATATCGTACGGTGACAACGACCGTGGAGCTTTTCAGCAGGTGACTTCCCATCTGCATCTGGAGTTGAACGATAGGTGTTTAAAAAAATTTGCAAGGCATCTTCACTGCGTGCTGTGGTACATAAAATCTTGGTCAAAGATGTTTTGAACGTCCGCACCATACGTTCTGCTGCACCGTTTGATTCAGGGTTAAAAGGCGCAGAAGTAAGATGCGTGATGGCGTTGCTTTGACAAAAATCTTTGAACTCTGCCGAAGAAAATTGAGTGCCATTGTCTGACACTATGGTTTTAGGTAAACCTTCAAGCGCAAAAACAGAACGAAGAGCACTAATTGTCGCTTTTGATGTTGTTGACTGCATGCGAACAACAAACGGGAACTTCGAGAATGAGTCGACAATGATTAGCCACATAAATTTCTCGAAAGGACCGGCATAGTCAATGTGGATTCGCTCCCATGAATGCTCGGTTGTTGGCCAGCTGGTATAGTGCTTTGGAGGTTGTGACGCATTGAGCTGGCAGGCGTTGCACTTACTTACAGTTTGGTGAATCATCTCATCTATGCCTGGCCACCAACAGTAACGACGGGACAGCTGCTTCATCCTAGTTTCTGCCCAATGCCCTTCATGGAGCAATGTTAGTACCTTTGGCTGTAAACTTTGAGGAACTACCACTCGAGGATGTTCAGTCTGTAATAAAACAACATTAGCACACACACACAAGCTTAACCTTCGACGAAAATAGGGCATTAAATTAGCTTCACAACTCGGCAACTGTTTTGGCCATCCATGCTGAATATAAAATACTACCTTATTTAAAATGCAGTCTTTTTTAGAGTGTTCAGCTACAACGGACGACGTTATGGGAAACTCTTCGATACAAGACCTGTAGCTATCTAAAACATGACATGATTCATCCATCTTGTCAAACTCTTCATCAGGTCCAACTGGTAATCTGGAAAGACAATCAGCGTTGGCGTGCTGTGCTGTTGGTCGATAGCGAATGGAGTAAGTGTAGCTCATCAAAATGATTGCCCAACGTTGTAGTCGAGCTATGGTCATTTGGGGAAGTTGCTTACTGGGATTGAAAATTGTAACTAAGGGCTGGTGGTCAGTGATTAACTCAAACTGACGCCCGAACAAGTACTGGTGAAACTTTTTTATCCCGTATATGATTGACAAAGCTTCTTTTTCGATCTGACTGTAGCGTTTCTGGGATTCAGTTAATGTCTTAGAAGCAAAAGCTATCGGCTTCTCAGATCCGTCCGGATATACGTGAGATATCACCGCGCCGATACCATGTGACGATGCGTCTGTCGCTAAAGAGACTGGCAACTCATTCTGAAAATGTACTAGTCTTGATACACTCATAAGCTTTTCCTTAAATATTTGGAAAACTTTTCGCTGTTCAGCTCCCCACACAAATTTAACATTCTTTGACCGGAGTTTGTTTAATGGGGCTGCAATTTGAGCAAAATTTTCTATAAACTGATTGTAGTAGTTTATTTTTCCTACAAATGCTTCTAATTCTTTTAGATTGCTGGGCTCAGGCAAGTCTTTGATGGCAAGTAGTCGTGACTCAGATGGACGAATGCCAGTTGCGTCTATTATATGACCCAGGTACTCTATTTGACTTTTGGCAAATTCACATTTTTCTAGACGACATCGTAGGCCGTGACTCTCGAGACGTTCGAGGAAAATTTTTAGGTTCTCTAAATGCTCCTCCTTACTTCTTCCAGAAATTATGACATCATCGACATAAGCAGCACCAAACAATCCGGCTGTCAGTTGGTCGATATAGTTTTGAAAAATTCCCGTAGAGCTAGCTGTACCGAAAGGCACACGAAGATATTGAAAAAGACCAAACTCAGTGGAAATGACACAGATTTTCTGAGATTCTTCGTCTAACGGGATCTGTAGATAAGCGTCAGACAAGTCTATTTTCGTGAAATAACAACCACCTTCAAGACTATGAAAAATGTCCAAGACCCGTGGCAGTGGATGACGGTTAATTATTAATTGTGGATTTATAGTTTGTTTGAAATCGCCACAAATTCGAATTGAACCATTCGCTTTTTTAACTGGGACGATGGGGGCAGCCCATTGACTTGTCTCAATTCGTCGGAGAATACCCAATCTAACAAGTCTTTCTATTTCGGCTTTAACAACTCCTTTTTGTGCAAAAGGAACGGGTCGATATTTACAAAATTTGGGCTGTGCATCTGGCTTCAACACAAGATGACCAACGTAACTATTACTACAGCCCAGCTCGGAATTGAACACTGATTTATAACGCTCACAAAGTATTTTGGCTTCTAAAAAAAGTTGTTGCTGCGCTTTATCACAATTTTCATCTGAAACCTGTAGTGCTAATTCTTTACTTTGTTGTTTTATGCTTAGATCAAACGCATTAAACCAGTCTAACCCCATAATGTTGGAACCGTATTCACTATCGACTACTAACAGAGACAATTTATGCATAATACCCTTCCAAGAAACTTCTGCACACATCATACCCTTTATTGGAATTTTTACATCTCCATATGCTCTCAGTACTCGGTCGGTTGGTTTACAGTTTGGTTCTCCTAAATCTCGATAACCTTGCAAACCTATTAGCGAGCAGGTTGCTCCCGTGTCTAACTGAAAATCTAGCGGGATTTTATTTACCTCAAGTGACACAAATAATTTCTTTTTTCGGTCTTGGGATTTACCAATTGTTTCTTTTAGAGTGCAGATCTCCTCATGCTGCATCTGATTAATAAAATGTGCGGTTTCCTTATAATTTTTATTTGAAGTGCTTTGATTGTTATGTGATCGCGTTTGATAAGAACGGTGCTTGGAGTTTGTGCGATTGCTTTGACGGTTTTGAGAAAAATCCCGTTTTCTGCGACGTCGAGCACGTGTACCAGTTCTCACATTATCATTCGGTTTTTTACTCGAAAGACATACGCTCTGGATATGCCCTCGTCTATGGCATTTATCACATACAAAATCTATGTATTTACAACTTTTGCGGTCATGTTGCACATTGCAATCTGGGCATGACTTTCTATTTAAGTAATTTGTGTTTTGTGACTTACTTGATTGAACAAAGTTGACTTCGACGACATTGGTCTTTTTCTCTCCATCCTTCAGAATCGATGAGGCTTTTTGGGATAGCTCAAACGCTGTGATGATACTCTCCATCTTCTTCAAGGTAGGATCGCTGTCCTGAGTGGCTTGTAATCGTATTTGATCATGCGGTGTATAAAATACAATCATGTCGCGGATCATATATTCAGCATAAGAGTGATTACAACCCTCTTTTCGGCAAGTGAATGCACAGTCCTTTGCAAGGCCTTTCAGATCCGCAATCCAGTCGCTGTAGCTTTGTCCTTGAGACATTTGATGACGAAGAAATTTACATCTCGAAGCAAGGATATGTAAATCAGATTTGAAATGCTGTGTGAGCTGAGAGGTTAGCTTGCTAAATGTGTGTGTACTTACGTCTGTTGTCTCAAAAAGTTTCTTCAACAGGTCCAGGAGATGATCGCCGCATGATGACAAAAAAAATGACTTCTTCACATTATCCTCTGTGATAGAGTTTGCCTCATAGTGTTGCTGGAGTTGAAAAAGATAATTTTCCCAGTTGGCTTTCGCTGGATCGAAAGCGTCAAATTTGGGAACTGCGGTCTTCGGGGTAGTCAATGCACCCGGAACCCTGCTCATGAGCTCTTTCATCATGTCCAGGTTGCTCCGCATAAGTGACTCAAACCATTGTTGCTGCTGTTTTAGCTGCTGATCTGTCATCCTCGTCGCCAATTATTATGATTTTATGGGTTCAATAAAACAGACTTGAATTTATTAAAGAGTAAATTCATATAAAGTTTATTAATTAAGTTTAACAATATTCGCAAAGTAAGTTTTAATTTTAAAATATATGTAATGTATTTAGGTTGAGGTTGAGGACGACTGGCCACGTTGTCGGCTGGTTAAAAAGAGGGCTGACCTTTATATCGTGTGGCCGGAAATTGACTTGACATAAAGTTGTCATTCTAGAAACTGTCAAGTTGACTACTTCGTAGAATTGTCAAACTCAACATTTCTAAATCTGAAAACTTTGATTTCTGTTATCGCTATTTAATTTAATTTAATTTATTTCTCTTATAAAATTGCAGTATCTGGCAACAGTGAGAATTACAATGAAATCCAACACAGAAATTCCTCAAGACTATGATTAAGTGAACTCCATGGATTTCACTTGACTGAATACTAAATGCATATCTATAGTACACAATAAAAAACGAATGTCGCCAACTATTAAAGGATTCCAAATGAGTCATTAATTGAAGAGCGTTCAACATACCCTTACCACATGTTGTGATTGTGATGTGTTTTTTATAGACATAAACATTGACATATACATAGAGAGAAGTGGAGGCAAAGAAAATACTCATTGAGTAAGGTCACACAAATTCCAAGTTGATCCACATGCCAAAGAAATTGGAATTTCATAATATCTGATTCGGTTGGCTGAAAAACGTGACATACTTCGAAGGAACAAACCGACAACCATTTCCCATAGAATTAATTTCTTTCTTTTTTTCAGTTTCACGACTCCTGATGGTCTGACGGAATGATTCAGTGGCAGAGTAATAAAGGAAAATCGTCAATTGATATTTTATCCAGAAAATTGTGAGCACTGCACGAAATAATATTACCCAATAATTCAATCATTAATCCGGGGCAGAATTAATTATTTGACAGTTGAAGGGAGAAAGTGCTCCCTAATTCAAATTGAATTGATAGTTTTAGTGAAGATCATTGAACTTTCTTCGGGGTTTTATCACACACAAGTCCTGAAATAAATCGGAGGGAGAGCGTATGTAAGTAGCTGCTATCAAAATGATGGCTCACCTCGATGCCTTGTTCGTCGAACTGAAGGGTGATTTTCTGCACCTAGATAAATATATTTCAAGAAGGCGTGGGAGAGATCATGGTTACACTTCGGGATTTCATTTACAATTAACATTCGATCGCTTTGGGTTTTAGGCTTAAGGCAAAGATAATAATAATCTATGAAAGACGAAGTATTTTTTTTACTTAATGATGAGACTTTTTACATGCTCCATAGGGTTAGTGATCTTCCTGCAGTTTTCGGTTGTCCTACTCCAAAATGGTTCAGCAATTCTCGAATGAATTTGCTAGCCTCAATATTAACATCAATGTCACTTTTATGTGGTATCCTCCCTATTATTGTGGCATTAATGGAAATGAACGGATGAGCTGGCCAGGCAAGGATCAGCCCTACATAACTCATATGTGGAAAGAGTCAACATTCCACTCGAAGTTATAAGGAGCAAAATTTTTTCAAATTTTTCTTAGCGAATCAAACCGTTAGATGGTATTATATCTAGAAAGATTTAGCCCACATATAAAAAATCCCGAACACTTGATCTGATATGCAGACCCAGGCAGGACATAGGCAGGGTCATAGCTACTACCTGTAGGTAGCGGATACTGGCCAATAGGAGAGCATGCACCGAAGCTAGACATTTCTCACAACTCTTGCTGTCATAACTGAGGGAAGCAGCGGGAAAAGGAAACAGTTCTCCATTTCCTCTGCATATGCCCTGCTCTGGCCCCGAATTAAGACCACAATCATTAGGAAGGGCATTTTTTGACGACATTGACGAACTTTCAGAATTGTAGATCAAAGAATTGATCTCTTTTCTCAATACGACGAAATGGCTCTAACACGAAATTTGGTTACTTCTGTGCCGTGAGCTTCGTTTGGTTTCTTAGATCCGGCGGACTGAGGGCTTTTTAAAGAAGTTTACGGTGCAGGGTGCCGAAGGATCACTCAATTGGATTGGGTACTGTTCCAGCACTAGTAAACAACCTGCTTACCTTCGCACAGTATAGATGGTGTCGGATGAGTGTGGTGCTCCGGTTGGGTGAGTGATCCAAATTCCGGATGATTGCGCAAAAGCAAACACACAATAAGAGACATCAACACCTACTAGATCTTTTCATATTTTTGAACCCAATCCAAACTGTGATTGCTCCGTGAGAATGTCCACAATTTCCCATATCATTTCCATCCATAGGTTCATACAAGTTATGGTTTCAAAATGGCGCAATTCAACGCTAATTGTGCCACAGAGATCGACTACCAGTGGTCAACATTTCTACCTACTTAACCCCATTTGAAGAAATAGTGAGGCTTGAAATTTGGGGGATCGTGAGGGACATGACAATGTCACTACTTTTCGACATAATTTCTCGTAAAATTCGCATTGTAGCATGAGCTATGTGTGATGTGGCACCGTCTTGTTGGAACCACATGTTTTGTAGTCCTAATTGATCAAATCCGGGCACAAAAACATCTTCCAACACGTCGACCCGATAGCAGTCACAAGTAACTTATACAGGATTGCCTATGTCATCCTCAAAGAAATATGGTCCAATGACGCCACTGGCCCAAATGGCATCGCGCACCATATAGTTACTCTACGAGGGCGTTGTGGTGTTTGGTGTATCAATCGAGGGTTTTCAGTGTCCCAATACCGGTTATTTTGTTTTAAAACAAAGCCAGTCAAGTCGAAATGTTCTTCGTTGCCTAAAATGATTTTTTTTGCGATCGTCTAAAGCAAGCTGTAAAACCTGAGCACTCCAATACCACCGACGATGTAAATAGTTTTTTCCCTGAAACGGTAATATATTTTTATGGAACACTCTCTCCGACTGTCAAATGCCAACTGACAAATTTTATTCACACAAAAATGTGCAACCAAATAAAATCGACCTGGAACATAAAACGCACCCTGTATTATGAACTGAGGTTGCTTTGCTGATATTCTGAAGTGATTGGAAAATCGTTGGACTTGTTCGTCCAATTAGTGTGGGTCATTTATCCGCTTGGGATTAAGACCATTATACCTGTTCATGAGTACCCTTGCACCCACCTTATTACGATTTTTTTCATTATTTAATTTTTAATGAACAAAATACACATGTAAATAATTTAGTTGCTGTTGTGTTTGGCTGCTACTTTTTTTATGCTGGCAAAACAAATTTTGAAAACTTAAAAAAAAAAAAAAAAAATAAAGCTTAGCGGCGCGGCGGCACAAATTGGCAAAATCCCACGCTACGCCACTGCCCTTAATATTTCTTGGTCTTTGAGTACTTCGATTTAGAAAACTCAAACGCTTTGATAAATACAGAACGAACAGTTGCGCAGTTTCCAATTGCCAATTCCTAACTCAAAATTACCCAAATCATAAACACAAATGTCTTGTGAATATATACATATTTATTTATTCTCCATCAAATGCGGGTTATTCTAAGGCATCAATATTTTTTTTCACACGTTTTCTGTTGACCAAACAAATCAATAAAAAAACGATTTTCAATTTCATTTCATACAATTTCTTCGCCACAAAGCAATTTTCCCGCCCCACATGTTAAGTGCATTCAGATTTACGATGCAATTTTCAAAATTGATGCCCGTTTTCGAAAGAAGTGTGTTAAGAAAATATCTCTATCGACTCTCACTTTTATGATTTTGTTTCAAGATCGTTATAATGTAAGATGACGGAACCATCAAAGTTCATCAAATATTTCAGTTCGCTGGATTGGTTGAAGGAAATATTTGCTATAATATATTTATTTTTCTTTGAAGTAAATTAACTCAATTATCGGATCAGATAAATTGATTAATTGCATCAGGGTTCTAATTTGTAGTCGGTGCTGTATTGTTTCTGTATACATATATTCGAGAATACACTTGTTCGAAAACGGGCGTTTTCAGCCTAAGAAAAGCTTATCAATAGTAGTTTTATGGGTCATATTTGCCGAAATAAAAGATGAATACTTTAAGTGGATCGATGTTGAGTGCGGTTTTCGACCCTCAAGATAAATTTACAACCAATTGCGTCATTCTTTAACATGGCCAATTTCAAACAACAAAATACATTTGGCAACATTTCTGTGTTATGGAAAGTCGCCGTTGTTTTTATTGTTTGTTTTTTTTTCCTCGGAAAAAATATTGTGATTCCAGTCAAAATGTAAAAATGTTGGTATGTGTTTATATTTGAACGCACATTAGGAATTTATTGAATAAATATTTTGATATTCATTGAAATATACCACATTAAGCAGCTGAAAGCAATCTGTTGAATTAGTTGGAGCATGCTTGTGTGTTAGAGAACTTTTGAAAATTCTAAAACATGTGTCGGAAATTAGAGACTGATTTGAAGACTCTTAAACATGATTAATCTGCCAATCTTTTGGTTTTCTACTTGATTGCTTCGATCAATAATTTATGATATGACCATCAATAAAAGAGCGACAAGTGCTTTGAAAAATGAGGTTTTCTTAAATGAAAAAAAAAGACCGAATAAATTACACGAAATATTATTATTATGTATATATATGAATATATGTACAGTACAGACATACAAACGTTGGAACAATGATGGGCATATTACAATTTGACAGGTGTCATCCCTTTCGCAAACATTTTAACTTTTTGGGAACTTTATTCTTTTAAATTAAAATTGATAAATGTTTGTATAGGATGTAGCTTGAGAAGGTTTAACGTCCGGTCATATACTCCTCAAAACTTTAACAAGGCCTTGTTCTGCTTTTTTTCTTACAAATAAACTTTTTTAGTGAGTGCATTACATATATCAAACCCCACAGCACATCTTCAGAAAGAAAATTCTCTTGCTTTCCACAGTATTCTAAAGTTACAAAACTTCATTGTTTTGTTCGGAATCTTATAACTTTGAACTGTGTACCAACCGGGAACAATAATTGTCTAAGAAAAAGAAAAATTGTGTCTTCCTAAACCCAGCTTTTATTCGAGAGAAGAGCTATGTTTATACACATATGACATTGTCTTACAAACAGATATTATGATTTCATGTGAAATCGAGTGAACATGCGACTTTCGCTGAGTGCGATTCGACTGAGTGTCTCCCCCATTTAGGTCTTTATATTTTGTTATTTTTTTTTGTTCTTTTCTTTAAAATCTATCATCTTAATTATAATTTGATGGCACGCTCCATTGAACAATGTCAATTGTATGTCTTCGTAAAATATTGCTGAAGTAAGTGGAAGTTTAATTTGACAGTGTGTACTACAATGTACAGGGTGCTTCTTCTTATAATTTATTTATTTAATTATTATTCATAATTTGCTTTGAAATTTTGCTTTTCTGGTTACTCTTTCATACAAAATTTTAGTTAAATATTGTTCGCCAATTTGTCTTAAATATTTTAAGTTTAAGAAATTAAGATGGGACATAATTGTATGATAAATACAACTAAAGTCAATTCACGTTTATTATATTTAAGAGGTTTTGATTTGTCCTCATGGTGTGACGTCATCATTATTATTCTGCAACTGACAGATTAAGATTAAACTGTCAAAAATAGTAATAATAATATAGTTGCAAGTTTTAAACAGCCTAGTGTTAGGGTATTAGTATGGTATGATACTACTTAACAATTGGCTATCTTTAAAGTAGTTTACTATCTCTATCCTAATTTTGAAAACTTTGTATTTACGAGTAGATAGTATAGTGCTAGTCATTTTTTTTAAATAAATTGTTTCTGAACAAACCTAAAACAAAGTCAGTTCGTGCAAAAAACAAAGTGTACAGACCATTTTTTGACGTTTGTAAATATCAAAGAGTCAAATGAAGTTAGTGGTAATTTGATGATATATCTCACCCACCAGTGGCACAAATCTTAAAATCGTTTTGGAGAAAGTAAGATTATTGCACTTGATATTTCAAAAGCATTTGATAGAGTTTGGCATCAAGTTCTCTTATCGAAAATGCGTGCATTTGGTATTGATGAGTATTTTCTTCGTTGGATTAGAAATATCCTTTCGGACCGCTCAATACATGTTGTGTTGGATGATTTTAGGTCTGAAATAAAAAACATTAATGCTGCTGTGCCACAGGGTTGCGTTTTGTCTCCAACTCTTTTTCTCATATTCATCAATGATCTTTTGTCTGAACCTTCTAGCATTGTCAAATGAAGAACAAAAAGCCGCTTAGAATTCAATGCTTCAAAAACTCAATGCTGACATCATAAGTCACTTTGTGTGTAATTGCCACATATTTGACGTCGCCAAAAACGTTCGAGTACAGTTACCATATCTGGGCAGGTGCTCCAATAACACGTTTGAGTTTCCTGGATAGAATACAAAAAAAAGCTTTAAAAATGAGAACTTTAAAAATGAGATAACAGAAATATTTGAATATCTCGAGTACCCCTGCATTGTTTCTTGCCTTTTATTATTTATTATATTTCGGGTATTTTTTCTAGTGAAGTAGCCAGTTGCATTCCCCCCTTGAGCAATTCAATTCTAACAGTCACGCTTCAGGGAATGTCCAAAATTTACCCTTGAGCCCAACTTCGGACGTACTGCTAAATTCAGAGATTCCACATATGTATTTCCCTCGCATTGTGATATTTAGATTTCAGACAATTAAAAGTAATGTGCATCGGTATCTCCTTTTAAACCTTCTCCAAATTTCCTGTCTGTCAAGTATAAACCCTTATCAACAAATTGATATATCCAGTCGTTTCCTTAGTTTTGCCTTTCTTGGTCTTGTCTTGATTCTACCTACGTATCGAGACCAACTGCTATTGAACAAAAAATTAGGACGGCTAAGCAGAGGGTTATTGCATTTATTTTTAATTTAAAATATTAATTTCATAGTACGGAAGCCCTTTTTAAACTCATCGCTATTTTCCATTACGTATCAGTTCGCCCGAGTGGAACATCAAATAAATTTGACAGATTCTATATACGATCTAGTAGTTTCTTATGCTGTCATCGTCACATAAAGTTTGATTTATTCAATATTTTTTAAAATTAAGGAAGAGTTTTTTTGGGTCCACTGTAGCCCCGCAGAAGTAATGGGTGCCTTACATGGAGATGGTTTCACGTCTTTCGTCTCAAATCTGAAAAGCGTCCATTTGAATCATAGATTTTAGTTTTGCAAATGTCTCGTTCGGCTCTTCAGCTGGCTAACCTACTGAACCGAAGGCGCTCTGCTCCGCCTTATGCGGACGCACATCTCGACTATAAAGGAGCCGCCTATCCACAGTTCTACGGCCGACGCACGACGACGTGGTAGATTAGCGGAATCACCATTTTATCCTTGACTTGTCTAAGTAGATGAATGTATCACACGGGATAGAAAGAATTAGACGTACAGTCTCGTGATTATCGTCGGTAGGGTAGTAAACCCCAAAAATTAGACTCTTGGTCGAGGATATCGCACTTCCAATGTGACCGGGAATCATATCAATTTTGTTTATGTTGGGTCCGTTGCTTAGAACCTAGTTGGAATAATAATGTTTGTATTCTTACTCTAGTGCAAAATCTAAGCCACTTCCTCTCAAACATCCGAATCTTTTATATTTGAGATGGGTAAATGTTGAACCACACAATCATCGGCCAAATGAGGATACTCTAAGGCCGGTATTCACCGAGCGCTCATAACTTAAGAAGCTCATAAACGTATTCACCAAGCAATATTAGTGAAGATCTACGAGCGCTCTTAAAAGTTAGGAGTGGTCCCGACCACTCCTAACTTACGAGCGCTCTCTTCGAAAATTTGTTCGCTTGTGCGTGTGCCACGCACGCATTTGACTCGAATCCATGTGAGCAATGCCAAGTAGAAGAGTATCCATTTGCTGTCAAGACCAACATTACACAACATTTCACAGTTTGGGTATGCCTGAACAAGAGAGAGTGGCTCTCATTTTCGAACTTCGAAAAACACTTGCGAGTGGTTGGTGAATACCGCACAGAAATTTCAAGTTAAGAGCCTCGTAAAGTTAAGAGCCGTTTAGGAGCGCTCGGTGAATACGAACCTAAGAGTATCTTTTGTCCTGAAAAGTGCTGGTCATTAGCCATTCGGAATCGGCAGAAAATTGTAAGTCTCCTACGGTCCTGATAACACCGGAATGGTTGAGAGTTGTAACTCCATAGGTTTTTTTTAATAAAATCGTAGGAACTGTTTTCGAAAAAAAAATAAACATTAAATAACAGATAAAAAAGATATTATTTCAGGTACAGGTTCCGACATTTTTGGTTCTTAAAGCAGGATCTATTTTCCTATTTTTCATTTATACTCGGATCTTCAAAATTAGTTTTTTTATGTAGCCATATTTTTTGCGACAGACGCCCCCGAAAATAATTCGACCTACCCTGTTGAGAAAGTTTGCCAAACATTCAGAACCTTTAATAATCAAAATTTAGTCAAGCAAAACCAATAACGTATTTCAACGATATAGAAGCCTTGATATATGTATGTAGCCTTTACTTTCCATTTTTTTCCTTCGTATACTCGTACAAGCGAGTATCCGCAACATGTTGCTTCCGCAATTTTTAAAATTTATGATTATATGTTGAAATCAAAGTTAGAGTGGTTAGTTTGAAAAAAAAGAGAAGAAAACTAAAAATATCTACAAAGGGATAAAGTTGTAGTTCTCTCATCCTCGGGTCAGAAAAAAGTCTATATTTCTATAAACTCTAGATCAAAGTAGAGAGGGAGCACTTTAAATGCGTAATGCGTACATCTCGTGCGTCGAATTGCGAAAAACTAAGATACGTTTCCCAAATTAGATACACTCTGACGAACTATACGTAGGTATTACAAAATACACATTTTGAAGTCATTGAATATTTTTACCTCGCAAAAGAGACATTAAAAATTATTTCATTTCGCGGGTGGGGTACATTAAATTGCATTGGCTGTGGTTTCCACCTTTAATTTGATTATAAACTAGCTCCCAGAGTGTCGTAAATCTCTCAACGATGCTCATGTCATCATAGCACGATGGTATGTATCTACGGATACTATACGCTTTAAAGATACTTTGATGATAAATTTGTCATAGTGGAAAGCATTAAAGCTGAAAATAATTGACTTAAATAATTATACATCAAACGGCCGGAGCTAATGTGTAAGCGAATGTGATGAAAGAGTTTGAAGAGGAACCATCAAAATGCATCCTGTAAAATCTTATTTAGGTATAACAATTATTCTGCCAGCATAAAGGCAATTTATTTGGTGCGATTAAAAGTGTGTTCGTGTCACGCTATGGCAATAACGAGGGATTTTAGGAGAGAACTGATGTGCACGAACCTGGATAATTTTGTAAAATTCTTAAAGTGAAATTAGATTGTTTGTTGCCATTTTAGGGATCATTTAGAATGAGTTATTTGGTGGAATTAATTTTGCCATATGGCAGAGTATGAGTCAGAAAATTAAACTTGTAACCAAAAATGTATTTTCGAGCCATGTTCATTTATAATAATACGAAAAGATGTGTATTTAGTCAGCCTGACGCGACGCGACGCACGCTCTGTTTTAATCCAACTTGCTCAGTAGTATATATGTATATATGTACCTGTAGAGTTATATTGTTATATTTAGACGAAAATAATGAACTTCAAAGTCAAATTTGGATTATAATTGACAATAGCGGTCTGCAAAATGCAATTTAAACTCCAGTTCCAGCATAAGTTCTTCACAGCAATACTCCTAGGTTTTGAGGATCTGTGTGGTAGTTAAATTTAAATGACTGAACAAGTTATAATTCCCCAGACTTATTTATTTGTTATTTTTATTTATTTATTTATTTGTAAACTTGCATTTTAAGATACATTATCTTATAAGCTAATACAAGTTTTATAATGAATTTTTATTCTAAGCTAATCTTAAATTCACAAAAATGTAATAGAAAACTTTACAAATTACTTATTCAAATCCATTTAATTTTCTAAATTGTATAAAAAAATAATTAATTAATTTTGAGATAAATGTACACATAACTCATTCTTAAAAATATTAAGGTTACTAATTCTTTTTAAATTTCGAGGTAGTCCGTTCCATAACCGAGTCGCAAAAATAAAGAACTGACGTTCAGAGGTTAAGCAAGTAAATCGATATTGTAAAAGTTGCTGTGATCTAGATGATGACGACATATGTAATCTTCTATATGTAGAGATAACAAGGTTAATGAGATTGCATTATCCGAAATAGAAAAAATAATGTCCTGTATCGAACGAGATTATCGAATGTGAAATTATATATACGAGTAGCTTTTGAAAATGACGATATTCTGTCATATCTTTTTAAACCGAAATATATCTAGCAATGTTATTATATGCAATGTTTAACATTCTACTACCGATAGAGTCACAGTTTCCATATATTTCTCATCCATAAATTAATATAGGAATAATTAATGTTTTGGAGAGCATAATTCTAGTTTTTAATGGAGTATACAATTGGGTTGCCCACAACGAACTGAGCACTCCATAAACCTTACCGACAGTTATGTTGATATGTGTGTCCCAAGTTAGCTTCCGATTAAATACTACTCCTAGATTTTTCACTGTTTCAATAGCAAGACCATCAAGGAAGATTTGTGAAAAATATGATGAGTCTACCGGTTTTTTAGAAATAATGATGCATTTAAATTTGCTTCGATTTAAAAACAAGCCATTGTTCTTACTGAATGATGAAATTATTTTTAGATCTTCATTTAAAACTGAGAAGGAATCTTCAATCAATCCGAGAGGGCAACTTTTATATAATTGAACATCATCAGCATAGATTTGTATTGTACTTTGAGAAATGACTTGTGGAAGTTCATATGGAGAACAGAAGAGGACCAAGAATCGATCCCTGGCGAACACATCTATAAGTTGAAGTTTGGTAATCTACCATTCACCATTACCGCTTGCTTTCTACCAGTTAGATAGGAATGGATCAACATAACCGCAGAACTTGAAAAGTTGTACAATTGTGATAGCTTTTTACAGAGATTCAAATAATGATCAACGGTATCAAATGATTTTGAAAAATCTAGTGTATTAGAAAAGTTAAATTACCTTCATCTAATGCTCCTCTTATATCTTCTATAACATTTATAAGTGCTGTAGAACAGCTGTGTTTTTGTCTAAATCCAGATTTCTTTGTCAGTTTGATCAAAATCTCAGTCACAGTCATGTCATCAGTCTGACTTTGTTCTATCTGCCTTGATTTTGTTTATCTTCATGATATATCTATTAAATCTATCGTATAAACCATTCTTTTAATAACGAAACCTAGATATTCTTAAATTTCAACAATTTTGTTAAACATTTTTATTTATCGCGAGTGATTTAACTTTAAAAAATATCCATTATTTGTGAAATAAAAAATAGTCTAATTAAAATTGATTAATTTCCTATTTATCGAGTTTTTTTTTAAACGTCAGTCATTCACCGTACTCGCTCACTCCCGGTGAGTGCAATTTTTCTTATATATGTTCTGCCCTCACAAAGCAAAAACCTAGATACTATTCAAACCAAAAAATCCCAATTTTTTGTATGCCCACATCTCGCGCTACATCTTCACGTAAGCCATTTGATATATTTGGATACACCAGAAGTTTTCAATTAAAGCAACTTGTCGATGCCCACCTGTTCCTTGAAGCATACCTACAAGTGCCTGCCTTGTCTCTCCTGGTGAGTGCAATTTTTCTTGTATATGTTCTGCCTCAAGAAGCAAAAACTTCGATACTATACAAATCAAAACATCTCAATTTCTTTTATGTCTACGTTTTGCGACATCTTGACCATACCTATAATTGATTGCCTCTTCGTCAACACTCTCTACACTTGTGTACTTCACATCCCTATTACGCCCCGTCTCTCCTGTCGTGGATATTTTGGATAAGCTGTCAACCTTATCATATCGAGACTGCTGAACCGAAATTCACATTGAACTTGAGGATAACAACTATATCTGCTTGTCTCAGCCTTCAATATCTTGATTCAAAAAACAAGCTTTTTGTCTCATCTTTCCCGGTGAGTTCAATTTTTAGTACATGTTCTGCCATTAGTCTTGTTGATACTACTCAAACATATGTACATTTTATTCTTCCATCACGAAAAAAAAAAAATTAAATAAACAACATCTGCTATTGAGATCATAATATCAAAGCCGTCAAAACACTACGTTATCATGCATCATCTAGCTGATACACAAACCATTATATTGTAAAACAACTGCATTATCCAACTAATCATTTTTCACACTTTTAAAAAAATACTAGTGGACAGATTCGTGATAAAACTAGCGAAAAAAAAAATAACAACGAAGATTATTTTTTAATTTAAATACTATTTTCATTATTAAAAAATAAAAATAAAATGGATAAATCATCCCCCTGTGGAAATTTAAACTGCACTATCACCATAAAAACCAACAATTGGGTGCCTTGTAGGGGAATTTGCGGTAAAATATTCCACCCTGTTTGCACCGGCCTTAGTAGAACTGTTAAAGCTTATCTGCCAGAATACTCCGAACATTTTAGTTTTTACTGCGACGAGTGTCGAAGCATAACGCTTTCCCACATTATGCTTGCTCTTAAATGTAACAATGAAAGGGTCGACCAATTATTTATCGGAGTCAATTGCTGAACTGAAGAAAGAAATTCGTCATGGTTTTAGTTTAACTAACCAACTTTTGGCAGAAAATAATGAATCAACTACTAAAAGCATTGAAAAATACCATTTAATATCAAAAAAACAACTTAATAATATTGAATGTATATCTAAACAATCATCTACTAAATGCTCCGAGTGTTTTGATAACTTTAACTCATTTTCCAACCACATCGATTCTCAACTCACCAATATAACCAAGTCGATCTCATCCTTAAATCATCCACCGGAACAAACCTCAAGTTTAGTCTCAATTAACTCCATCCAAGACAGTGTGACTTGTTTAGAAAAAACTATAATGGCACCAACCAAGGCACTCAAATTCATTGATATTGACTTTTGTGCTACATATGGTAAGCTGATTAAAGATTCAGTAGCTCTTGCTGATATCTTGGTAAAAGAATCTGTAGCCACTCGAATGGCCATCTCTGAAGTATCTGAAGAAGTGAAGCGTGTATGTAGTAAAAACGACTATTCTGTACCAGAACCGATTTTCAACAACAACAACAAATCCCTCCTATTTGAGCTTGATGATCTGCAATCCCCTACTGTATCTCTTAACGAAAGTTCATCAGCTGCACATCTACTTGATACTTCTTCAACTATAACTGTATCTACTTTTCCTACACCGTTACCAGCCATATCACATCAATCTCAGGTCGTCTTCACCGAACCTCCGCTGTCAACATCGAAATCGCACACCGCACCTCTACCAACTACTAGCATTTATAAAACGACATCAACCTTCATCGTTAAGGATGCACCTCAACATGCAAACGAGTCCTGGATTAGAAATTTTTTTAGAACTAACTACAATTTTTATATCATCGTTTGTATTCGGCTTAGTCCTGAATTTTCAAAATAATTATACCTCATATTTATGAATGGTTATTTTCATCCTCCTCTATAAATTTAAAAAATAGTACGATGAAGATTCAAAAACCATTTTCTATTAATAGTTTAAGTTCTAATTTTAAGTATAATACTAGATGTAATCATGTATCCTCTAATATGTCTTTTCCTATACCTAACTTAACAAATCATCGACCTTCTTCTTCTTCTGAACTACCCTATAGTTCTACTATCAAATACCCAAACTTTCATCGCTCCCACATTACAAATCCACCTGTGCCCTCATTAAATAAACACTCAGCCTGTACACCATTCAACACTCCAACCCCCCTACCTAATGCAAGAGCCGCTCCCAGAATATACCCAAATATTCCCCCATTTTCTTCTTCCTCCTTAATAACATCTTCTTATATAGATCCACTTATACCACCCTTAGCGAAATCGGTCAAACAATTTCCGGAATCCTGCGAGAATATCCTTTTTGTTATGTCTCGTTTGCGTGATCCAAAAACCTATGCCAATGTCAGACTTTACCTCGCATATTTACATGATAAACCACAACATACTTGCATCGATGGAATAACTAGAGTTAATCTTGAACTTTTGATTTTAAAAGAAGGCATTCCTATTGATTTATTAACCCTGAAAAAAATGTTCATTCAATATCATGAATGTTTTGATATTTCACCCCTTCAAGTAATTAATGACCTCTCAGCTTACGGCGCTTATTTGAGCTCCAAACTAAGACCACACGTTTCCCAAAATCAGTTTTTTCGTAACTAAAAATATCCCTTACAAACAAACCTCCCATGTATCAAATAGTCATGAATGTCTGTCTATTTATTATCAGAATGTACGAGGTCTTCGCACCAAAACCACCGAAGTTTATCTTAACTCACAAAAACTTCCATATAATTTGTTTGCCCTTACTGAAACAAATCTTTCCCAAGACATTGAGAGTAATGAGCTTTTCACCTCGGAATTTACTGTTTTTCGGAAGGGTATCTTAGTTCCTGATAGTTCCAATTTAGGTGCTAATAACCCTGTAGGTCGTGGTGTACTTTTAGCACTCCATTCCGATTTGGATGCATCGTTAATTGTTATTCCCAATATTTTAAATTTGGAACTTATATGTGTCAAGATAAACCTGAACAATCTTTGCATTTACATATTGTGTTGCTACATTCCTCCGTCTCAGCCCATAAGTGCATATGAGCTTTTTTCTGATGCAGTTGATTTTATTGCTGATCTAACTAATCCTGAAGACGACATCATTATTGTTGGGGACTTTAATCTTCCACGATTGATATGGACTAATTCTGAAGACGAGATCCATTTTATCTCGAATAATGCAATCTCCGAAAAAGAAATTCTATTCACTGACCATCTTCAAGCCTCCGGCCTTGCTCAGATGAGCAATGTTAAAAATAACTTAGGAAGACAGCTTGATTTAATTTTTTCCTCAGACGCCGATAACACTGTAGCCGCGAATAGCAGTCATCTTCTTACCAAACTTGATTGTTATCATCCTCCAATCTCAATTATCTTCGCATACGTTAGCAACAATATTAATCCTGACGTATTAACACAGCGTAAATTCAACTTTCGTAAAGCTAATTTTGAAAAACTAAACGATCTTATTGGTAGGGTAAATTTCGATTTTATATCTGATTATAATACACATATCGACATAACTATCGGTACTTTTTATGCACATATTTTTGACTGTTGTTCCCAATCGATCCCAATATTTTCTCAAAAAAACATAACTTCTTCTCCTCCATGGTATAACAAAGAACTTCGCTCTCTTCGCAATAAACGTAACAAACTTTGGCAAACATTTCTAAGGTCCAAATCAGAGTCTGATTTTTCTAACTACACTTTAGCTTATAATAACTTCTCCGTTTTGTGTGAATACTTATACACAAGATATCTTTCTCAAATGCAGACTGACCTTATCTCTAACCCAAAGTTGAGTTTATTAATAGTAAAATAGTAAAAAGTTTATTAATAGTAAAAAAAAATTTGGTTACCCCTCTGTATTAAAATTATCCGATTCTTCGTCAATGGATCCAAAAACTATATCCAATCTTTTTGCAGAATTTTTCGGGGCGGCGTTTTCGTGTGACAATTCTGAGGCTGACGTTAGCTATTTTAGTTATATGAACGGCTGCACCCAGACTTCCCTAACTTCCATTAATATTGACATATCATCGGTGATAAATAAAATGAATCTGCTCAAAGATGATTTCTCTTTTGGTCCTGACGGTCTCCCTTCTGTTTTGTTGAAAAAATGTACTGCCAACTTAGCCCAGCCACTTACTGCACTCTTCCAAAAGTCCATTTCAACAGGAATTTTTCCCCAGCTTTGGAAAGATGCTTTTAATATACCTGTGCATAAGAAAGGACCTAAAAATGATATAGTTAACTATAGACCAATTGCAAAACTTTCTTGCATACCGAAACTCTTTGAGAGTATTATATATGACAATATGTTCTTTTTTTGTAAGCCGATTTTTTCAACTAAACAACATGGTTTCCTAAAGGGCAGGTCCACTACCACTAATCTGGTAGATTTTGTATCTACTACCCTGTGTGCTTTAGAAGTAGGAAAAGAAGTCGATGCGATAGCTACTGATTTTAGCAAAGCTTTCGACAAAATATCCCATAATATAATATTATTTAAGCTAAAACAACTCGGCTTTCCGGCTTTAATGATTTCATGGATTCAATCATATTTATCGAAACGGCAATACAACGTTATATTCAGGTCGTGTATATCTACCTCCATCCGTGCAACGTCTGGAGTTCCGCAAGGTAGCCACCTAGGACCACTTATTTTCGTTCTAAACACTAATGACGTTGAAAAAATATTTTCGAACTCTGATCTGTTAATCTACGCAGATGACATGAGAATATGCCGAAAGATCTCTTGTGCCGATGATTCCAAATCTCTGCAAATCGACTTGGACAAATTCTACATATGGTGCCAAAAAAACCTCCTGGAACTCAACGTTAATAAATGTCAAGCCATAACATATACCCGTAAGCGTCCTCCATTAGCTCAAAGACAATATTTTATAAATTACGAACCCATTCCCATTGTTACTTCGATCCGTGATTTAGGTTTATTATGCGACTCCCAACTGAACTTTCGCTCTCACATTGATAACATTATAAACAAAGCTAACTCTTCACTTGGATTTATTAAACGCTGGTCCAAAGAATTCTCCGATCCCTATGTTGCAAAGTCCCTCTACATGACTTTTGTCCGACCACTTTTGGAATATGCATCTCAGGTCTGGTCGCCTTATTATCAAGTTCACATTAATCGCATTGAAGCCGTCCAACGAAGATTTTTACGTTTTGCCTTGCGTGGACTTGGCTGGGACGATCCTTTTAACCTTCCTCCATATGAAGAACGTCTAAAGCTTCTAAGTTTACAATCTTTATATGCGCGCCGTAACACTTCTGATATTATCTTCGTTCATCAGTTATTAACATGTAACATTGACTGTCCCTGTTTACTACAACAGATCGGTTTTAATACTAACCAACATCGTTTTCGATCTACGACTCTTTTTCGACTCCAATACCATAGTACTGACTACGGACTAAACGAACCCCTGACAAGAATGTTGAGTAGGGTAAATAATTCTAACATATTTGACTTAAACCTTAGTAAATCCTCACTTAAACATGCCCTATTACGCTACCCCTCCTGATACTTATCCAAATTATCCTATTATTAATCAATTTATTAATTTTTAGACTTAAGTACTTAATGTTAGACTTAAGATATTTTTATTGTGATATAGTATAAGTGGCTTGTATTAAGCTTAATTAAATTAAATTAAGTTGATAAAAGATTTTTGTTTCGAAGATAAATGGACCTAAAATTGTTCGAATTTTTTGGTATAGGTAAAATCTTAGCCATTTTCCACTGATTAGGATAATACCCTGTTGTTAAAATTGTGTTAAATATGTGCGTGAAGTGTGCAAAAATATTGGCAAAATAACTTTCAAAAATTTCGGAGATATGTCATCTATTCCAGTAGCATTCGATTTTATCGACAAGAAGCATTCAACGACATCCATACTCTCTATTCTTGAAAATTCAAATGAATCTATGGAATTATTTTGAGTGAAAGGCAAATTTCCAAATTGGAAAGAAGAAGAAACAGGAAGTGAAGAGAAGGGTAGAGCAATAAATTTTTGGTTTAAAATATTACCGTCAATGTCATCCGAAACTACTAGACTCTTTTTGCTACCTATTCCTAACTCTCTTATGTTTTACCAAAGTTTTCGACCGTTCAGAGATAAATTGAGATTGCCAAAAAGAAATTTTATTGTCTTCGAAATAGTAGCTTCGTTCTAGAAAGAAAGAAAGGTAACGAAAAATTTTAAATTGTATTCAGAAGTGTTTTCGATAATATTGAACAACAGTATTACCCACTTATTAACTCAATTTTATAAAACAAAAAAGTTTATAATAGAAGAAATTGGGCTGGATTTTCAGCCTCTTGGGAGGAACTGACGAATTTTCCAAGAGTATTTCTTGTCATAAAAAGTGCTGCCCATTAGCAGTTCGGGACCGGCAGACTATTGTAGGTCCCCTCCATTTACACATAAGAATGGTTGACAGTCTTAAGTCACGAGGATCAGGCTCTCTATTTTTTGTCAAGCAAGACATGACTTTAAATTAATACTCTTACAAAAAAATTTCTTTTGAGTCTACTAAGTTTTCTTGAGTGTTGCTGACTATCCGGGTACCTTTCATCGGCACCATGCACACAAATTGGCCATGTCTCGACCATGTTTGCTTAAAATTCTCAAAGCTGATTTGCATTTGTACAAGTATACAATTGAATCGGTCATTTCAAAAACCTCTTAAGTTACATTTTTTTTCCAAAATGCTTTTTTTGCTGAAAATGGTTCCTTGAAGGGAGATGCGTATTCTGGGTAAGAACCACTTAAGTCTGTACATTCCTTCGTCTTCAAATAATACCGTGTGAAAGACGTTCATTGCATAAACAACATTAGTCAGTGTGCGGGTGCGAATTGACCCTGTTTGCGCTGGTTCACAAATTCCTTCGACGGAGTCGCAAGGAAAAAAAATAATATCGAAACGTTGTTTCCAATTGAATGTTTGACACAAGAATGAATTTATTTCACATAAAAATAATAATCAACATAGTAACAAAAAAACTATAAAAAGCGTAGCCACCCTTAATCAAAATAATATTTGAACAGCAAGTGATTTTGAATCAAAGTGTTTTTGAATATAAATAAAAATAACAAGTACATATGTAATATATTTGAACTTTGAGTGTGACGTAAACATTTCCGGCCGCCTTGCAATAACGCATGTTGCAAAATTAAAAAATTAAAAGAAGGTAGCATTTTGAAAGTTAATGGAATTATGTTAAGAAATATTTAAGCAATTAATATTTAATTAAACAAGTGGTTATATCCAAGATTTTAAGATAAATTATATAAACAAAAAAACAAATTACCGTAATACGAACATATTATAATATAAAATTAGTGCAAGGAATAGAAAAATCGTTTACTATTACCATTACCTTAACATTAAAAAGAAAATTTATACAAATATCTAAAAAAACAATAGAATTTCTGTGAGTTTGGAATATGAATAGGCTCCTCAATCGAAGGGCAGAATACAAATTTTAACAATTGGACGAGTGATAATACCGTGCTGTGTTCGAATATCAGCAACGCGAACTCGTTCATCAATACCACGATATACCTTTATAATGCGACCTAAGCGCCATTCATTTGGAGGTAGATTTTCATTTTTCACTACCACCAAATCACCTTCCTTGACATCCTCTTTGGGTTGTTTCCACTTATGACGCTTCTGAAGCTCCATTAGATATTCATTTTTCCATCTAAGGCAGAATTGTTGATATAGTATAGTGAGTTTTTTCCATCTGTTTATAGAGCTGAGAGAAGAGTCAGTCAAGTCTGGTTGGGGTGGAGCTAAGAGAGGTCCACCTCGGAGAAAGTGTCCTGGAGTAAGAGGTAGAATATCTTCTGAGTTGTCTGAAATTGACGAAATTGGCCTAGAATTGAGGCAGGCTTCAATCTTAGCTAAAAGAGTAGTAAACTCCTCAAATGTGTACTTATGATCCGCTGCAATCTTTCTGAAATGCTTTTTAAAGCTTTTTATTCCAGCTTCCCAAAGACCACCCATGTGCGGTGCACCGGGAGGTATGAACTTCCATTCCAAATTATAGTCTTTATATTTGTCGGCAGTGATAGAAGGAAGTGAATTTATAAAAGACTGAAAATCATCTGCAATTATCTTACTAGCGCCAACAAGATTAGTTCCATTGTCGGAGAAAATTGTTTTTGGCATTCCTCGACGAGCAATGAAACGACTTAAGGCTCCTAGGAAAGATTCACTTGACAGATCACTGGTAGCTTCCAAATGAATTGCTTTTGTAGAAAAACAAACAAATAGGCACACATATCCTTTTGATAAGCGGCAGTAACGACCTGTAAAGGACTTGAGGGTAAAAGGACCAGCAAAATCCACACCAGTGTTTATAAAAGGCAATGAAATTTCTGTTCTTTCTGGCGGAAGAGCTGCCATAATTTGCTGGCGCATCACTTTCTTATTGATTCTACAAGTTTTGCATTTTCGAATAACCTTTTTGACTAGGTTTTTCAGTCTCGGAACCCAATATTCACACCGTGTCAAACGCAAAAGCAACTGATTTTCACCATGCAATGATGTTTCGTGATTGAAGTCAATGATTAGTTCTGTGATATGTGCCTGATATGGCAGAATTATTGGATACCTTTCATTATAAGAAAGAGATGAATTAGCCAATCTACCGTTAACCCGTAGGAGTTTGTTGGAATCAATCATAGGATTGAGATTGGCCAAAGGACTTTTTAATGATAATTGTTCTCCTTTTAAGAGTAGGGAATATTCAGTTGGGTAATACATAGATTGCGATAATCGTATGATGAGATTTTTTGCCTCAAGAATTTCTTCATGAGTTAAATCTTCCGAATTACTATGTAACTCATGTTTACGGGTTGGATGAGTCCTGTGGAAAAAACGAAGCATGTAAGCTATTGAATGTGTTGCCTCAGTCAAAGACGAGCACTGTCTTATTATATTTTCTATGTTGTTAATGTTCAAATTCGTATGGTTTGACTTAACTGGTTTTCTTTCCAAATCATTTTCTTTTGGATATGCAAATATTGATCTTGGCCAAAACTGTTCTGACTGGCTAAGCCATGATGGACCATTCCACCAGAGACTACTTTCCTTCAACTGATTTGGAGTCAATCCTCGAGTAGCCAGGTCGGCTGGGTTATCAGAAGAACGAACATGCATCCATTTAGCATGAGATGTATTTTCTTGTATAAGAGATACTCTATTACCAACAAATGTAGCCCAGGTATAGGATGGTTTTTCAAGCCAACAGAGAACAATAGAGCTATCTGTCCAAAGAAAGAGTTCGTAGTTTTCGCAATTGAGTTGTGGAAGAACATTTTTCACAAGATTTGAAAGAAGTAAAGCACCGCATAATTCCAGTCTTGGAAGTGAAATTTGTTTCACAGGTGCCACTTTACTTTTAGCACACAGAAGCTGAGTTACCCATTGGTTATCATCATTTTGATTTTGAATACGCAAATACAAGGCGGCAGAGTAAGCACTCTCGGACGCATCACAAAATCCGTGGATTTGAATTGAGTTTGGATTAGGAGTATACTTAATCCATCTAGGAATTTTAATAGACTCAATTTGATAAAAGTTATCAAAAAAATCCTTCCAGCGATGACACGTTAGGGGCATAAGACTTCGGTCCCAAGACGTCCCATCCTTCCAGATTTGCTGCATTATAATTTTTGCTGTAATGATTACCGGAGATAACCATCCAACTGGGTCAAATAATCGAGCTATTACTGAAAGTACAGCTCTTTTTGTTGTTTTAAATTCGAATTTTTCTACAGAAAACTGAAACGAATCTGTCTTAGCATTCCACTGCACACCTAAAGTTTTCGTTATACTTTTGTCTTCGAATTTTAAAAGATCTTCATTATAAAGATGAGACAGTGGAAAACCAGAAATCAGGTCAGTACAGTTTGCTGTCCATTTTCGGAGTGAAAATCCAGCTGAACTTAATGCTTTTATAAGCTCATTTTGAATGCGTAAGGCTGTTTCAAGGTCATGTGCTCCAGATAATACGTCGTCAACGTAAAAATCCTTTTGTAAGACTTTAGAAGCAAGTGGAAAGGTATATTTGACGTCTTCAGCTAGCCTTTTCAGTGTTCTAAGAGCAAGATATGGAGCACAATTGACCCCAAACGTTACCGTATTTAGTTCATAGTCATCAATTTCACCTTGGTACGATTTCCGGAATAAGATCCTTTGATATGTAGTATGTTCAGGATCTACTTTGATTTGGCGGTACATCTTTTCGATATCTGCATTGAAAACGTATTTAAAAAATCGCCATCGAAGAATAAGCGTCATTAAATCTGATTGTAATACAGGACCAGGGTGCAAAATATCGTTAAGACTCGTTCCATTACTCGTAGAGTTAGAGGCATTGAATACTACTCGTATCTTTGTGCTAACGCTTTCAGGTTTAATTACGGCATGATGTGGCATATAATATGAAGAGATATCATTATTTTTGTATTCTTCATTGGGTGGAACCCTGTGCATGTGACGAAGATCAACATACTCTTGAAGCACATCGTTGTATTGCGAATGAAAGTCTGGTTTCTTGGATAAGCGTATTTCATTGCGTTTAAACTGATTAAGAGCGATGTCTCTAGATCGTCCAAGTATTGGAGTTGGTTGTTTAAATGGAAGTTTAACAACGTAACGACCATCGATATCTCTGCTAGTAGTAGTAGAATAGTAATCTTCGCAGTATTGCTCAGAAATGGTAAGCTTTTTGGATTCAGGTACTTCCTCAATTTTCCAAAATTCTGAAATTTGTTGGTTGAGGGAAACCTTATTGCAATGTGATAAAAAAGTCGAATAACTCTTAACATCATTTTTTGTTTGAAGGGGTCCCGAAAGGATCCAACCAAAAACAGTGTTTTGTCCTAGCAAAGAACCGAAAATGTTTTTTTTGACTCCCTCTATGACAATCGAAGGATATAGGTCTGCACCAATAACCAAATCGATTTTAGAACTTTCATAAAAGAAAGGATCTGCAAGATCAAAATCTATTGGATGGATGTCTGTTGGATATATCTCACATGAGGGGAGATTTCCTGTTAGTTGTTTCAATACAAAAGCTGTTGCTGTTATAGTCCTTTGGTTATATTTGGAACCTAACATAAATGAACACAACTTAGAGGACCTTGCTGTTACGACATCACTCATACCAGATATTGAAGCTTGGATAGGTTTTATTGGAAGATTCAAACTTTTCTGTATTTTTTCACTTATAAAAGTTACTTCTGATGCGGGATCAATTAATGCTCTTAGAGTAAATTGTTCACCTTTATGTTGTAACTCTACAAGAGCAGTTGCCAATAATATTTTGTTGTTATGTCGTGAAACATAAGATTGGATCTTAACTGAATTAGGAGTGGACTGTATGGATGGGTTTGAAGTGTTTTGGTGACTTATAGAGGGTTGAAATTCTTGTACTAAATTAGGGTTACCGAAGGTATTGGAACCTGATGCTTTATTTAGATGTAATAGTGTATGATGTCGTTGTGAACACTGTGTACAAGAGTATTTGCTTCGGCAATTGATAGATAAATGCGTTGGAGATAAACAGTTTTCACAGATTTTTAAAGATTTGACCTTTGCATATCTCTCATTAATTGACATTTTCATAAATTTTGGACAAAATCGGATATGATGATTACTTTGGCAAAGCTTACATTGTAAATTATTATTAGTTTGAACATGAAAAGTTTTACGTTGTAAGGTCTTGGCAGTTTTAAGGACATTATTAGTAGGAAGTTTTCCAGAGTATTTAATATCCAAAACGGTTTCCAGTACACGATAGCGGTTTGTTAAGAATGAATCCATTTCTTTCCATGTAGGAATATCGCATGGTTTATTAACAGATTGTTCCCATAAAGAAAGTGTATTTTCTGGTAGCCGACTTGAACACAAATAAACTAAAATTGGATCCCAGGACTCTGTTGACACTTTATGATTTTCTAGGTTCGATATAGCATCATTTATAAGTCTTTGAATATCCTTTATTTGTTTACTGGATTCGCAAGTTACTGTTGGCAAATTAAATAAGGTTTTAAGTTGGTTGTTTACCAAAATACGCTTGTTTTCGTATTGATCTGCGAGAGCAGCCCAAGCTAGTCCGAAATTGTCAGATGTTAGGGGAAATTTTGAAACTATATTTAGGGCTTCGCCACTTGTTTTCGCACGTAGATGAAAAAGCTTTTGTACAGAACATAGTTTCGGGTGATTAATGTAGACGGCCGTGAACATATCCCTAAAGGATGGCCACGTCAAATAATCACCAGCGAATGTTTGTGTGTCACATGCAGGAACCTTGATGCAGGGAGCAGAAGATGAATTAAAAGTCATAGGCGAAGTATTTACATTATTACTATTGATAATCTTAAGTTTTTTGTGATTTTCGATTATATCTGCTAAGCAGTGAATATAGGTTGTAGATGAAGATCGATATTTAGCTTTTACTAAAGAAAGATTGTCATCATCGTCTGCGACATCCTGTAATGAGTTAGGCTGAAGACATAACGCATAACATCGTTTAACTTCTGACCAAAGATTGTTAAGTTCTATATTATAAGCTTCTAAGGAACTTTCTGTTTGATCACTAAGAATTATTTCTTGATAGTTTGTTTTAAATACCACAAGGTCATCATTAGCAATAATGAAATCATTTAATGCCGTCATGTTAAATAAAATTATGATTATGTTTCAAAAAAGAATAATGAACTAAATAAAACACCAGAAGATGGCAAGAAAAGTGTTCTGGTGGGTGGAATGACACTAAACTGCACCTGATATTAAACACAGAAAGGCATGTAATACCTCAACTTTTTGTAAATAATTATACTAACAAATTGAATCACTATTCAAAATCACAAACAACCCTATTTTTTGATTTAATATAATGCAGTTATTATACGTAAGCAAAATCTCACTTGCACTTATTTTTGATAACTATAATATGTACGTACCTGATTATATTAACAGAAATTAATGAAATATGTATGTATTATATAATATGCTTCTTGATTTCTTCTGTTGTTGAAGGACTTGAAAGTTTGAAAATTCCGGTTCTTTTATTTCTTCGTCAATTTTTATGACTTCTACGAACTTGCAGATAAATTGATTGATGATGTGAAATCTTGATGTTTGAGTGCAAATTGAAGAAAATGCACATGAATATTAAGTTCTCCAAGGTTTGCGGTTTGCAGTTGCTTGAATATAATATGTTATGTTCAGTTTGAACAGAATTTAATTCTTCCTGCGTTGTAGGTTCTCGGAGAGATATAATACACGTGGAATTAATTCTTGAAAAAGGATTGAAAATGCTGGAGAGTCCAGGAATAAGAGATATAAACGTAGTTTGTTCTTCTTATATGGCTCGTTGGACCAAAAATGTGCGGGTGTGAATTGACCCTGTTTGCGCTGGTTCACAAATTCCTTCGACGGAGTCGCAAGGAAAAAAAATAATATCGAAACGTTGTTTCCAATTGAATGTTTGACACAAGAATGAATTTATTTCACATAAAAATAATAATCAACATAGTAACAAAAAAACTATAAAAAGCGTAGCCACCCTTAATCAAAATAATATTTGAACAGCAAGTGATTTTGAATCAAAGTGTTTTTGAATATAAATAAAAATAACAAGTACATATGTAATATATTTGAACTTTGAGTGTGACGTAAACAGTCAGTGACTTAAGAGGTTTTTGCATGCACTACTGAAACGGCGGGAGTAGTTTTATGACTGAGTTTGATATTTTAAATTTGCTTTTCTATGATTGGTTCAACAATATTCAAATCTTCAATTTGATAACAACTGTCATTAATGTCCTATTTGCATCTTTCACACAACTGTTTTCTGCGAAAAGTAATTTTAGTTTTAAAAATGTCTTCAAGCGAAACAGAGTGATGGTGCGCCGAAAAAGAAGAGAACGCGTAATCCCTTAAAGTATATTTTAATGAAATGTTATAACAAATTATAAAATTGAAAGACAAGCATAAACTAATTATCTAAGAGATTTGAATAAAATGCACGACTGGATCGCACGAACTTGCTCTTAAGTAAAAGTACTTTGGAATTTAAGATACATTTTATAAATATAAAACATGGACTTAATGAGATAATAATGTTCAAATGCATAAAATTGCCATCTGGTTTCCGGAAAAGTATGAATTTATGCAAATAAACTTAAAAAAATCGTTTTATTATTAAATAAATTTTTTATATAAGAAATTTCTCTAAAATTTTTCAAGAAAAAAATGTGGGATGCGAATTTTAAGTATTAAATAATATTGATTTTAGGAAATAATTTCTAAAAATAATCGTCCATAGGTTTTGAAGATAGTTTTTCGAATATCTTTATATACAATATTATTTTAAACTTGAGGGGACTCCTGCTGAAAATTTTGGGTTAATGAGAAAGTCGAAAATAAAAAAAAAACGGGTCTATGGCAGGTACTCCTAATAACATTTTTCCCCAAAATTTTGTTTGACCAAAATGTAGCCTATGTTCATAATATCACACCTAATTTTTTTTTTATCAAAATCGTTAGAGCCGTTTTCGAGATAAATAAGATTTTGCATTATGGGTGTATGGGGGGTGCCGTTAGTTTTGGAGCTAAAAAAAAAATTTCAATTTCTCCTCTAGGGAATCACCGAAGATCCTTAACTACCGAGATTGAAAGAAATAGGTCCAGTGGTTTAGGCTGTAGTGAGAAGTACATACATACAGACACACTGAAACATGTTTTTTGTGTACTAAATTTTCCTTAAAATTTTTGTAAAAAAAAAATGGATATGCAAATTGTTAGTATTTAATAAAATACATTTTAAAATGTAATTTAAAAATTTAATCGTGTATCGGTTTTCAAGATATTGAATTTTCAAAAATAAAAATTTTATTATTTTTTTAAAAATCCAAAAACTATTTTTTCGAAAAAAATTTTAGTTTATATTTTTTCAAATGCAAAGCATCTCCTGTATAAAAATTTTGGTTAAAATCGTTAGAGCCGTTTGGTGAGAAATTCGAAAATCAAAAAATCCGTTATATGACAGGTACCCCTAATAACATTTCCCCCAAAATTTTTTTTCACCAAAATATAGTCCATGTCCATAATATCACACTTAATTTTTTGTTAATCAAAATCGTTAGAGCCGTTTTCGAGATAAATAAGATTTTACATTACGGGTGTGTGGGGGGTACCGTTAGTTTTAGAGCTAAACAAAAAATTTCAATTTCTCCAGTAGGGAATCACCGAAGAACCTTAACTACCGGGTTTGAAGAAAATACCTCCGGTAGTTTAGGCTGTAGTTCGAGGTACAGACATACAGACAGACAGACGGAATTGTCGGACCCACTTTTTTCGTCTTCGCTATCATCGTAATGTCAACTTTGATCAAAATCTCGAGTTCAATTTTTTTTCCAAATGCAGAATTTGCCCTATAGTACCTATATCGCAAGTAAAAAACCGAGGAACTGTCGATATCAATTTGCAGAAGAGTAGAATTATATGTCAAAGTACTCGTAAGATCATTGAGTTTGATAGTTCTAAGGATTTTGCCATCAAGCTATTATATCGAAAATACGTGAGTTTGGTATCAATGAGGCCCTTATTCGTTGGATTAGAAATTTTCTACTGGATCGTTCAATAATTTTTTTTTTGGAAGATTTCGAATCGAATCTTCACAAAATAAATGCTGGGGTCCCAAGGGCTCCGTTTAGTCTCGGACTCTCTTTCTCATTTTTATGAATGATCTCTAAAACTGAATGATCTTTTGCACTTCATTGTCTAGCTCAGCTTTTCATACTTATCCGTCTCGTCTGCCAAATTCACGTCCATCTCATTCGAAATTTAGAAAATATAGTCATAGAACTAAAAACTGAAGATGTTTTGGAATTCATGAAATGGTGGCCAAATTTGTACAAAAAAACATGTTTGTCATCACTGAATCTTAAAGAAAAAAAGTCCCACAAAAACAGAAAAAAGCACCTTCGACATACCTACATGAGCTTTAAGAATGCTTCACATAGAAATATATTGATGGATTGATTAAACTATCATTCTTATTATTAAAGAAAGTTACAACTTCTGTTTCACTTCTATCAGCCAAGGCTTATGTTTTAAAAGTGCCTATCAATAAGAAAATGTTGAAGATAATCAATCTATGTACTTTAAAGATATTAAAACCTGACAAAACGTTATTCGTAAGTGTAATTTTCAATAATAAGCAATTATACAAAATATGATTACTACCATTGTTTTGGTTAGATTTAGATTTTTAAAATATTAAAAAAAAAAACTTGGTACGTCAACTTTAGGTTTTTATTATTGTACGAATGAAAATTAAATTTCTAAAAAAAAATATTGACCCATTTTTGAGATATCGAATTTTCCAAAAAAAAAATTAATCTTTTTTTTTTAAATTCAAAAAATATTTTTTTTTTTAAGTTTTGAAACGCAATGTTTCTAAGAGTTTTTAGAAGCATCTCTATTAAAAATTTAATTAAAATCCGTTATGTCAATATTGAGAAATTCAAAATTTTAAAAAATCGTTCTATGGTAGGTACAGTCAGTAATGTCTTATTTTTAAAATTTTTTGTATTAAATTGTAGATCTTAAAAATTAATCGAAAGACTAAAAATTTAAGCAAAATTCTCGGAACCGTTTTCGAGAAAAATACGATTTTCGAAAACCATTTTTTTAACATTTGTATGGAGGGTGCCGTTATTTTTAGGTAAAATAATATTGATTGATTGGAAATTTTTTTTAAAAATCCAAAAAAATTTTTTTTTTAAATTTGAATACACAATAATACTGAAACTGCTGGGGAGCCTTAACATAAAAAAATGATCAAAATCGGTTGAACCGTTTTTGAGAAAATTAAAAACAAAAAAAAAATGATTCCAAGGGGGGTACCAAAAATAATAATTTCTTGGAATTTTTTTTTCATTCATTACCTAGGTTTAACTAAATGAAATTATATGAATTTTTTTTGAAAAAAATCTGTGGGACAGTTTTTGAGAAAAAAAATATTTATAAAATTTCGAAAAAAAATCGTATGGCAGGTACCGATATTTTTGGTCTTAAAAAATCAAATCAAAAAACATCCGGGGGCGGGGGAATAAAACCCATTATATAAAACCCCTTATAGTACCTATAAGTCGCAAGTAAAAATTATAATTTATTATTTATTTGTTTAGTTTTTTGTTCATAGTTTTATATTATGCATTTGTTAAAAAAAATCGAACTTGAAATGTTGATCAAAGTTGACATTACGGATAGCGAAGACGAAAAAGTGGGTCTCGCTCGGCCGATTTAAATTTTCGCCACATTTTTTTTTAAGATACAAAATAAGGGTGCCTGGTGCCTTATGATTTATTTCGAAATTTTATAAAATATTTTTTTTTCTCAAAAACTGTTCTACAGATTAAAAAAAAAGTTTATTTTATTAAAGATAGGTAATGCTTGAAATACATTTCCGAAAAATGGTTTCTTGATTTTGATAATTTTTTAAATGCTAAAGCTCCCCAAATGTTTGAATAATATTGTGTATTCAAATTTTCAAAACAATTTTTTTGGATTATTAACAAAAAATCAAAATTATGTTTTTCAAAACTCAGTATTTTGAAAACCCCATTGTGATATTTTTTTTTTAGGCAAACACTAATTAGGATTATATCTCTAGCTTAAAAGGACCATAGGGCACGGACAGGCGATAGGCTTAGCTTTGATTGAATGCCGGTCAAAAACGGTCGGTGGGTTTTAATTTCTAGCCTCGGCATCAAGGTATGCAATGTTGTTCATATTGCAAGATGAATCCTCGTTCCTCGATGTATGTTATATCGTTATGTTTTAATACAATCGACAAGATGTGAGAAAAAAATTTGTTTCCCAAAAATAACGGTACCCAGCATACAAATGTTAAAAAGTGGTTTTCGAAAATAGTATTTTTCTCGGAAACGGCGCGCCTAGAATTTTAATGATTTTTTTTTCTTTTGATTAATTTTTACGATCGATATTTCAATAAAAAAAATTGAAATTAAGATATTATTGACTGTACCTACCATAGAACTATTTTTTGAAATTTTAAATTTCTCATTATTGGCATAACAAATTTTAATAGAAATTTTTTTATAGAAAGGCTTCTTAAATATTTGAAAAACGATATACTTTTGTTGAAAATTCAATGTCTCAAAAACGTGTCAATATTAATAATAAAAATAAATGTAAAATAAATACTTTACTTGAAATTCATGGCTCTATACTTGTCCTTCTGAACCGTTAAACAATTTCTTAAAATAAAAAAAAAAACGAAAAATTTTATTTAGTAAATATTTTCTTTTTTTCAGTGGAAAGAGCCATGTCTCCTGCCCAATCGGAGGATAGCGGATTAGCTCCAGAACGTGGATCAACATATGCAACAATCTCTCTGCCACGCGAGAATGCTGCTCAAAATATGGGAATTACGTTTGCAGGTAAGAACCTACTTTCAAATCACTTTTCAAAATTATAAAAATAAATCCATCCATATATCATAACATAATAATAACTTCTCAAAAATTCTTTCATTTGGGGAGCTACCCAAAGGGACAACCCTGAAAAAGGGAGAGTGCGTTCGAATCACTTTGCAGTGATTCGAATTAATAATCCAATTATAAGGAAGTCTTCAATCTTTATGACAAATTGAAGTGTTGACTGAGCTTATGTATGTAAGAGACTTAACAGATTTGGGATTTTTCACTTGAAAATAGAATTTAAAAATAATGTGGTAATTAATAACGCACGCGTTTTGTTTTTCTTCAAAGAATCGGAACAATTTAATCATTTTTGTAAATGAGCAACGCATGACAGACACATGCCGATGCCGCGCCGCCCCACCTAACCAACTGTCATGACGATGCGGGTATCTATTATCGTCGTCCATATTTATCACGACTCGTAATAGAGAACTCAGAAACTTATGTCTTGTTTGGTTTCGGAGAAGAATTCCATATTTCGAAGAAAATTTATAGAAGTGAATAAGTGCAGCTGGGAGTGCGTGGAAAGTTTTTGCATTTTAGAAGCGGAAATGTTTTTTTTTCAATTTCAAAGAAATTTTAAAATAAGACATTTTTAAAACTTGACATTCGAAGCGGTCAAGTTTGGTTTGAGAGGCAGATAAGTGTTGCAAATGGAAACATTTAAAAAAAATCTGTCACCTTAAAGATCTGTTAACTCATTTCATAAGCACTTAAAAGTAGAGTTGTCTCAAAAATAATTAAGTAAAGGGGTGTTCAATAAAGGAGCGTAGATGATGAAATGGAATGAAACAAGTAATGTGTGAGATATTAGCAAGGTCCTATTTGTATCTGCCATTATGTATGGAATATGGCATCGTTCAAATTTCTGCTTCAACTTCCTACAGTGGCACGGATCCGAATGGTCTAATATTCGATGATTATTCCACATAAATCCGTCTGAATCGCTCAAATTCAAATTACTCATTCCTACTGATTGTTCTTGAGTTTTTTTTGAAAACCATTGTTTTTAACTTATTGGGATTTACAGTCAAGTTCCATCCGTTGTAGTGTGTCAGGTGAATTGGCCACCAGAACAACGTCATCCACAAGCAAAAAGGCATCAAATTTTGTTTGCAATGCTTCAGAAGCCTTATCACCAAGTATTCTCGTACATCTTCTCTATTAATTAACTGAACTTTGTTGATAACCCTTTGTTATATAGTTTATACAGTAATGTTTTACTATCCACAGGATTGTAAGGAAAGCTGTCTCAAAAATTTACGAAGAACTTGTAAAGTTTATAACCTCTTGTATATGAAGATTCAACTATAAATACTCCTTAGAACGAAGATGTGGTCTATACCCCGATCTGAAGCCAGCTTAATAGTTTTTAAGTTGATGTGTGCTATTTATCCACCTTATAAGCCGTTTTTGTCATATCACGGTACAAATTTTATATGTAGCATGTATGTATGTTAAGGAAAGAGATTCCTCTATACTTATTTGGATCTGTTTTCTAACCTTTTTTTATAAATAAGAGAGATGATTGCTTCTTCAAATTGCTGCGATTCCTCTCCTTAATCCATAACTTTATTGTACAATATTGTTATTTGTCTTCTAAATTCTGTGGATCCATGTTTGTAGAACTGGATGGGGATTCTATCGGGACCAGGAGCTTTTCCATCCTTGAGTTCATTTAAAGCTGCAGTTACTTCCCGTTCTTTTATTTCACCATCCATGATTTGGTTCTCGACAAAAGGCGCAGCGAATTGTTAAGTACTTCTTATTATTAAGGGTTTAAGGAGTTTATTGAAATAGTGAGTTAATACCAATGGGCTAAATTCATTGTTGATTATGAATTGAGTTGTATTATATCGCTTCAGATTGAAATTTTGTACAGGCTCTAGGTCAATAAAACGATGTTTTTAGATGGTGTGCAACGTTTCGAGCGTGGTTACACTCTTCATCAGGCCTTTATTTAGAATTAAATAACATAATTATGTTCATGTATTACAAAACAATACAAATGTCAACACTTACAAAATAATCAAAATTAGGCTTTACAAAACAATATACACTTTCTTGAAAACTTCAAACACATAATATTAAATATTTGTTAAAAATGAAATGAAAACAGTCCCACTGTCACTTCTCGATGTTTCTCTTCTGTCAACTGTTACACAATCTTCTTAATCAGCTGGCTATATATAGTACTCAGGTTCTCGCAATCAGATTGTCTATTAACTGTGTTATCAGTTCTATTAATGTGTAACATTTCCAGCAGCATTCTCTTATTTGGGTTTCTCTCAATTTCCAAGATCTTTACATCTTCCAGATCTGGTTTGTGGTTGTGTTCAATACAATGGAGAGCAAGAGCAGTTTTTTGTGAACCACCGTTGTTGATATCAGACCTATGGCCTGAGAGACGATTACGGAGTTTTTGTTTGGATGTACCAATGTATAATGATGAACATTTTCCATTATCATTGCCATTGCATTTTATTTGGTATACAACATCTGACTTGTCTTGTGTATCGATTTTCCCTTTGGTGTTGGTGAACAATAACGATTTAAGAGTTTTTGTAGATTTGAACGCTATTCTTGTTCTCTCTTTGTCACGAATTGGAGCTGCTTTGATGCGCGAAGAAAGAGACGATACATAAAATATCACCTATACTGGCGGACTTAGTCATGGAAACCTTATTGAACGACGCTATTGGAAAATTGACAAACAAACCAAAACTCGTGACAAAATATGTTGATGACCTATTCGCCATTGTCAAAAAGGAACATGTCACTTCAACACTCGAAGCTTTGAACGCCTTCCATCACCGTATCCAATTCACTGTTGAAGTCGAAACGAATGGAGAACTTCCTTACCTGGATGTGAAAGCGATCCGACAAGAACACCAAATAATCTTCGATTGGTACAAGAAACCCACATCATCTGGTCGGCTCATAAATTATTATTCTAACCGACCCAAACAGGTCATAATGAACACAGCCAAAAACTTCATTAATAAAGTGCTTAAATATAGCCATCCAAATTTCTATAACAAAAATATGAATATTATTAGAGACACCCTGTATCTCAACTCGTTCCCCCCAACCGTCATCAACCACTTAATATGCACAACTCAGAACAACAACAATGCCAACCCTGAAAATGATGTATCAACACAACAACAACCACAACCTCTGATCTACCGAAGCGCCTTTTATGTATCGTCTCTTTCTTCGCGCATCAAAGCAGCTCCAATTCGTGACAAAGAGAGAACAAGAATAGCGTTCAAATCTACAAAAACTCTTAAATCGTTATTGTTCACCAACACCAAAGGGAAAATCGATACACAAGACAAGTCAGATGTTGTATAGTCTGCTATTACACGATGAATCTAGATGCATGCGCCTTCTTCGAATTCTGCTTTGATATTTCGTCCACTGATTCAAGCGCTATTACACGTTGAAACCAGATTCATGAATCCAATTTGACAGTTCTCTTTATTTTTCATTTCGGTGTTGGTGAGCGTATGTGCTCTTCAAAATAAAGAAGCAATCAGAAAGAAGTATTTCTATGCATTGCATTGAAGTTTACTCCTCGGATAACGAAATCATATGAAGCAGAATAGAAGAAAAACGGACAAGAGAAAAGAGAAACGTCAAATTGTTGCACCGAAAATTTTACCCACGCGACACAGGGCAGTTTTTTTTCCGTCTCATCTTTCGATTTTTTTTTCTCTTTTGCACTTACGTTATTCGAAAAGTCGCACGCGTCTGGATGCATCGTGTAATAGCAGACATACCAAATAAAATGCAATGGTAATGATAATGGAAAATGTTCATCATTATACATTGGTACATCCAAACAAAAACTCCGTAATCGTCTCTCAGGCCATAGGTCTGATATCAACAACGGTGGTTCACAAAAAACTGCTCTTGCTCTCCATTGTATTGAACACAACCACAAACCAGATCTGGAAGATGTAAAGATCTTGGAAATTGAGAGAAACCCAAATAAGAGAATGCTGCTGGAAATGTTACACATTAATAGAACTGATAACACAGTTAATAGACAATCTGATTGCGAGAACCTGAGTACTATATATAGCCAGCTGATTAAGAAGATTGTGTAACAGTTGACAGAAGAGAAACATCGAGAAGTGACAGTGGGACTGTTTTCATTTCATTTTTAACAAATATCTAATATTATGTGTTTGAAGTTTTCAAGAAAGTGTATATTGTTTTGTAAAGCCTAATTTTGATTATTTTGTAAGTGTTGACATTTGTATTGTTTTGTAATACATGAACATAATTATGTTATTTAATTCTAAATAAAGGCCTGATGAAGAGTGTAACCACGCTCGAAACGTTGCACACCATCTAAAAACATCGTTTTATTGACCTAGAGCCTGTACAAAATTTCAATCTATATTAAACTCAAAAGGTCGTTTAACCATTCCAATATTATATCGCTTCAGTTCTTGGTAAATTTTGTACCAGTTTGTCAACGATATTTTAAGTACGACAGTTACGGCCACCACCGTTACGAAAAATCATAATTTTGGACTTGTATAGGTTAACCTGGAGTCTTTACTTGTTGCTGTACTCAAAAAATCTTTTGATAATCAACTAGAGAATTTTCTAGCACCACAATATCATCAGAGAACACTTATACTTTCATTAAAAATCCACAGAAGTACGAGCTCCACCTTGCAATATCTCTTCTAAGTCGTCAATGAATATATATCAAATAATAGGGGACTCAAATTGCATCCTTGTCTCAGTCCCATTTCTACGTAGAATTGTTCGGATACTTTGCTTCAAAAAGCGACTGAAGAAGTTGTTGAATAATAGAGATGCTCCAAAACCTTCAAAATCTTGGACGGTACTCCTTTATTGCACAACTTCTATATTGGTCGATTGTCGAATAATTCTTTCGGAATCCCGCTTGTGACTCGCTCATTAACCTAAAAATGTTCACAGATCAATTCAACAACGATATTCCTCTGTAGTTTGCAGCAACTCTCTTATCACCTTTTTTGAAAATTGGGCAAATAATGGCTTCTTTCAAATAACATGGTAGATAAGCTAACTCGTAGGCATGGTTTAAAGCATTTTTTAAAGGTTTCTAAGAAAATAGGGGTATATGTTTTATAAAACCCTTGTGGGTATGACGTTTGACCCCAGAGACTTGTTGTTTTGTTATTTCAATACAATTTGAATCTCTGCAAAGGAAAAAGGGTGCATCCAACTGTTCGTTCACATAAAAAGGTTTGTCAAATTGGAACCTCGAGTCTAACTTAGGACGTGTTGTTAAATATAGATGTTCTTTCTCTAACCACATTACCAGATTGTTTAATACTTTGCCCCCCTTTTCGTTTCCTCTTCATTATGATGTTCAAGGATTCAAGACCAATGTGCTTGATTATGTGAAATCATCAAAAACAAACTTTCTTAAAAAAGCATTTACCTGACCAAAAATTACTGATTTATAATTGCTTATGACGAAATGCATATTATATGTACATAAACTTACTGTTTCGTGTCAAGTCGTCACGTTTTATTTAATCATTATTGACCCATTTAAGATTTTACCTGATGCTGTCAACATTTTAACACATTTTTTTTTAATATCTTAATTACAACAAACACAATGTGGGTGTTAAACTTATTTTTCTTCATAAAATCTTAAATTTTTCGTCACCATTGACAAACAACTGTCAACTCGAAAGGATTTTCCTTTCATTTCAACCCACGCAGAATTACTTAAGGAATATAAGAAAAATATTAATTTAAATATTAAACTTAAAATAATTCATAGATACATAGTACAGTCTAGACAAAATTCACATGGCCAAGAAATAAATACATATATATTTTGGACCGAACGTCAAACGACAAACCCTCCCGCTATTAACATGTATCTTTTTTGTTCAGATAATTTATTGTCTTGATATATGTAGATACGGTGACCATGTGCTTAAAAATAATAAACATAATTCAAAACCTCATTTCATTTTGTAAATATTGAAGATATGTATGGACAACATACAAATGAGTAGGGGAACCTGGGGATTCTAGCAATAACCCATTTAAAATATTTTCAAATAAGATGTAAAAAAAAAATATTTTGAGTGTCGGGAATCACGGCTAAAAACATCAACAATCGTCCGAGTGCCGATTTTTGTACATGTGTACATAATAATGCAATCGTAATGTCAACATTGTTTTTTAAATATTTTTGTTAATTATAATAACAATTTATTTCAATGAAAATCATAAATGAATGGTAACTTTTTTTGCTCTATTAGTTTGGGACTTTGGATATATTCAAATCAAGCCACTATTTCCAAACAATTTGATCCTTTCACTTATACTTTAACAAAGTCTTAAAATATGTAGATGTAAAAGTCTATATACTTAGATGTACTGAACGCTTTCCCCCATATGTATTTTTGGATCATGTCCTGTAACTATCGCATCGATATAAATATGGACGACTAAGGCGCCAGTTAAACTCATGTATAAGTAGCTATCATTTCAAGCTATTATTGCCTTTTAAATCGTTAATTTCAAAACAGTGTTTACATTGGACTAACCCCTCCGACTTATTTTTACGTCTCTGTAATAGAGTTTCAAAGTAAAGGAACACAACAAACCTAATTATTTCAAAAGTTAAATATTGTAAGAATAAGAACGCACCACTGGACTCCGCTACGTAACGTAAAGTTTGTTAGACTTATCTTAAAATAGGGATGTTGTTTAATGTAACATTAAATTTGTCCACCAATATTCAAACAGAGATGTTATCTGATACGAAATACGAGTAGACTGCTTTTGCACGAAAACGATTTTAAATCTCTTTTTCTCTTTTGGCTTCCTTTCGATTGCATGATTGCTTTTAAACACAGCGATTTTTACTAGAAGTTAACTTTGTTCAAGCGAAAACAAGTTATCTCTTCGCACTCCTTACTCTAATCAGTTAAGCGAATTTTAATGAGTGAACGCCAAATAGAAAATAAAACATACTCGAGAAATAAAGGGAACCACAAATAAGAAAGAAGGTTAACTCCGCAATTTTCTCAAGATCACCAAATACGTCTCTTGCCAACATTCTTAAAAATCTCAAAGTAATATCGCATCGTTTAAAGGCAGTCATACTACAACTATTTGCTCGGAGAATCAATAGGGCGTTCACATTCTCAAAAAAAAAAACAGGGTCGTTCACATTTGTCAAACATCACTTCTCATTAGAATTTGTAGAATTCGACCAACTTAGAGCATAGGTGACATTTTGATGAAGAAATGTACTTGAATTTTATATTCAAAGACTCCAGAAAAGTTATATTCACCTGAATTACCGCTATTGCTTGCAAAGCTCATTTTGAAACTTTTTTTTTTTATGATGTGCAGAGCTCGAGAAGTTCGTGGAATATAAATTTGCTTTAGGCTTAACAAACATGAGTTCACATTCTCAAATATGCTTCTCATGCAGCAAAAATATCAAAACATTTTGAAATCCATCCAGCATGCTTGACAGTTGACAAGCCGCTGGATGGAGCGTTCACATTATCAAAATCAATCCAATTATGCCGTGCTTGTCAAAACATGTTTGAGAATGTGAACGCCCTAGTGCACCATTAGTGTACGAAAATATATTACTTCGGTTTGACTTTTGAATCGTGATTAGACGATTATTTTATTCATTTGTTTCGTCTTTCGTTATTTTGACAGTTTGCGTGAGAGGTGTTGAAACAAAGCTTTATTTCGCAACAATTCTTCACCTCAGGACAAATATCAACAAATTTTTTTTTAAATCGATTGGCATCGAATTCATGATCCAGTTCATGGCTAGACAGATGGAGAACGATCTATATATATTTTCGTTTAATGTAAAATATTTAATTCGAAATTTGGCATTATGTTGTATGACAGATTAAATTTTGACGTATTGAGAATATTTCGTTGCAAATGTCATGCATTTTCCGAAGCAGAAAATAAGAAAACAACATTTTTTCGGTTTCCTTACATGTCAACTCTGAAAATGCATTTTTCGGGAGAATAAATAAAATGACATCGTCCATCACTAAAGTGAAGTGGATTTGTTTAATACATTGAATGAACCTGCAATGAAATCTTACAACAGTTGTTATGTCTCTTTTCTTTTTGACATATTGGGTGAAAGGTAAAGAAATGTTGGGTGAATGAAGATAATTAGTTTTAACTAGAAAAAAATCGACATTTAAGTACTCAAAATTTCCAATGGGAACACCATGTAGTAAGTATGCAATATTCCCAATGTAAACAGGGTCTTAAATGCTATCTTCTGTAAGGGAAGTTGCTACATGGAACGTATAAACTTAACGGGCTACATCGAACGTATACGTTAGACCCACGTTTTTGGTTTACCCTGCCGTCGGCATAGGTGTTTACACATCAAAAATTCGGTAGGTATAAAAAGTGAATAAGTATGTTCTAGAAAAGCGTTCTACAAGGTGGCACAAAATTTGTTACCCGATGTTCTTTGGCTGTATTTACCACGAACAAATTTGCAAGAATCCCAACGAGTAGTTTTTGAAAATTTGGAGACTTGTTATTTTATGGACTACTTTTAACCTCAAAAATAAAATAAAAACAATTAAAAATGGATTTTATCTAAAGATGTTTTGAATGTATTGCTATTAACTTTAATTAATTTCAATACAAATATACCATAGCTAAAAACTTTTTGTAACTATTACATTTTTAGTTCTGACCACCCTTTCCATACAAATAAAACCAATGTGTTACGTTTTCACGACCATCGCGTAGATAAAAAACACATTTATGCGAATAAGAAAAAAACACAAGAATGGTCACACTAAATCGAAACAGCATTGATTCATATTTTGTGTGTAATTTATTCAAAGCGTATTCCTGTAAGTTTATCTTCTTGTTTTTCTTTTGAATTTTATTGGCATTTAGCCATTGAAAATCTTTTTTTATTTTGTTTCCTTTTCAAAATAAAATATCATATTTCCCTAGGGGGTGGATCAGAAACAGGCAGATGATTGGCAAAACAAAAAAAAAGATGAATGAATGAATAAACAGAAGAATCAAGAAATGATGTTTGGCTTTTGAAAGTCCATCTAAATAGTAGCAAAGTGGGTATGTTGTGTCTCAATAAACTAATTAATTTTCACAATTTTAATTTTATTTTGAGCAATATCTTGGTTTATTTAATTCGTAATTTTCGAGAAATTAACCTATTTAAAAATTCCTACACGGAATATTGATTGAAATAGATTAACCTTTTGGCCTGAACTGTTAAAGGCTATAGGCTTTTATTAGTTTTGATGTTTATTTGGGTTAACTACGATTATAAAAAAATATTCAATTATGGATTGATTAAGTCACGTACTATCTATCGTTTGAATTGTAGTTATAAAAGGTGCCTAAAAGTCAAATATTCTCTGCCTTTTTGTTTTATTTTACAAGTCCAGGATTCAAATTTCGTTGTCATATTTTGGGTGTTGGGATACAACATAGAATAAGACACTGTTGCACCCAATCTAGGAATGTCAAATTCAATGACATCTGTTGCGCAATGCGTGCCGGATGAATGTGAAAAACAAAGGGCAGCAAAAGGATAACAAGTGTTCCAAGATGTTTAAAAATATTCCTGGGAAATGCTGATGTTTTCAAGTCCTTAATAACACCTAATATGAAAATATAGTACTCAAAACAAACAGGAAAGCTAAAAAAAGCTATGAGGAGAATCATCTGTCCAGCAATCAAAAACAAATGCGCAGATGGTATGACACATCTGAAGAAGAAATATATGTTTACATTGCTGTATTATTGTATGCTGGTGCTGAAAAATCCTACATGATGGAAGCAAAGGCTTTCTTCCTCCAGAACAATCTGTGCTTGCCGTTATATCTTTGGAAAGATTCGAACAAATACGACGTTTTATTCGTTTTGAAGCTGGAAGAACTCTAATGTTCCGTCTTCAAACTGACAAACTGGTGACAATGAAAAATATGAAAGATAGATTGTGTGACTGACTAGCGCATATACATACATATAGTTCTTTTTGTTTATCAATTTACTAGGAATGTTTAAGACTTCCTCCAGGAAAATCTTGTTGTGTCCTATGAATCAAAAGAGAAAAGATCTGCTCAAAGGGAAGATGGCCTTTCATAATGTACATGCTAAATAAGCCTGGAAAATATGACATACAATTTTTCTGGATTATAAATGATGTGAACATCAATTATCTTCAGGGAAAAATCTATGTTGGTTAGCAGTCATGAAATAGTCGTTCTAAAGGTATATCACATTAATAAATAAGTTATGCGATTGGCGGAGAAGTATTGCAATATTGCAACCGATAAAAACAATTTGGCGGTGCTAGAGAAATTTAAATGTTTCTGTTATACTTCTATCACCTATCATTTTTGAAGCTCTTTTTACTTGCGATATAGGTACTATAGGGCAAGTTCTGCATTTGGAAAAAAAATCGAACTCGAGATTTTGATCAAAATTGACATTACGATGATAGCGAAGACGAAAAAAGTGGGTCCGACAATTCCGTCTGTCTGTCTGTATGTCTGTATGTCTGTATGTCTGTACCTCGAACTGCAGCCTAAACTACCGGAGGTATTTTCTTCAAACTCGGTAGTTAAGGGTCTTCGGTGATTCCCTAGAGGAGAAATTGAAATTTTTTTTTTAAGCTCCAAAACTAAGGGTACCCCCCATACACCCGTAATGCAAAATCTTATTTATCTCGAAAACGGCTCCAACGATTTTGATAAAAAAAATTAAGTGTGATATTATGGACTATATTTTGGTGAAAAAAAAAATTTGGGGGGAAATGTTATTAGGGGTACCTGTCATAGAACGGTTTTTTTGATTTTCGAATTTCTCACCAACGGCTCAAACGATTTTAACCAAAATTTTTATGCAGGAGCTGCTTTACATTTGAAAAAATATAAATTAAAAATTTTTTCGAAAAAATAGTTTTTGGATTTTTAAAAAAATAATACAATTTTTTTTTTTGAAAATTCAATATCTTGAAAACCGATACACGATTAAATTTTTAAATTACGTTTTAAAATGTATTTTATTAAATACTAATAATTTGCATATCAATTTTTTTATAAAAAATTTAAGGAAAATTTAGTACACAAAAAACATGTTTCAGTGTGTCTGTACCTCTCACTACAGCCTAAACCACTGGACCTATTTCTTTCAATCTCGGTAGTTAAGGGTCTTCGGTGATTCCCTAGAGGAGAAATTGAAATTTTTTTTTAGCTCCAAAACTAACGGTACCCCCCATACACCCGTAATGCAAAATCTTATTTATCTCGAAAACGGCTCTAACGATTTCGATAAAAAAAATTAAGTGTGATATTATGGACATGGACTACATTTTGGTCAAAAAAAATTTTGGGGCAAAATGTTATTAGGGGTACCTGCCATAGACCCGTTTTTTTAATTTTCGACTTTCTCATTAACGGCTCTAAGGATTTTAACCCAAAATTTTTAGCAGGAGTCCCCTTAAGTTTAAAATAATATTGTATATAAAAATATTCGAAAAAATATTTATTGGGCTTAAAAAAAAAAAAAAAATTTTAAATCAATATCTTCAAAACCTATGAACGATTATTTTTTGAAATTATTTCCTAAAACCAATATTATTAAATACTTAAAATCCGCATCCCACATTTTTTTTTAGAAACATTTTAGAGAAATTTCTTATATAAAAAATTTATTTAATAATAAAACGATTTTTTAAGGTTTATTTGCATAAATTCATACTTTTCCGGAAACCAGACGGCAATTTTATGCATTTGAACATTATTATCTCATTAAATCCATGTTTTATATTTATACGAGTATGTATCTTAAATTCCAAAGTACTTTTACATAAGAGCAAGTTCGTGCGATCCAGTCGTGCATTTTATTTTCCATCCACTCGAATTGGGACCAGTAGAGTAGGAGAGGTGGAAAAGCTTACGCAATTGTTTCGCCAGCATTGAAGAACACCTCTTTAGAACGATAGGGGTGCGTGTAGGGTACTATCTTTGCCAGCGGATTTTCGAATATTGAAATCTATCAGTACTCTTGCAACTGTACGAGTGCGAAAGAAGATTTGTCCCATAAAATCTTTTATGCTCCCAATTACAGGAGGAACCTTGACACTTTCTGAGAACGTCGAATTAATAGCAAACTATGCTGCAAGCAAATTCGCTTTTTCTTGTGAGCTGACATAAGAAGTGTCATTGAAGACGAGCGTAGGAACCGAAGGCAAAGTAGTATTTCGTACATTGCTTACAAATGAAAGAAAAAATTTACTACCTTTGGGACATGGTTGTATTTATTACCTTAATTGTTGGTCATGGAAATATTTGGTCTTTCCAGCTTGTTTGAACTTATTCCGGTTTTCCTCGAAAACTTACTTTTCTGGCCCTAATTCTTTTTCGGTTTAATAGATTTTTCCCTATTCGGGATAAGATTTCTTTTTCCAAAAAGAATTAAATTGAAAATCATATCTGCACTGGAGTCCGATAGTGACCAGTTAAGGCTCTTGAAAAAACTGTTGATACCGCCCCAATTTGCTTTCTCGTGTTCCCAAACGGTTCTCTGAGAAATTCATTCTCTAATTTGGTTTTGTTAACACGAATTTGCAGATATAACACAATGATGTGCTGCCTAAAGTTGAAAATAATTTATAGTGTATTTGTTAGGTTCAGAGGTAAGAAACAAGACTAGAGTATTGGAGGATTGATCTGCAACTTCAGAAATCCAAAAAGGCTCGTGAACGAGCTGAGTCCCTCGGGTGTTGTCGGACCAGAATAGCGCAGCCACGAAGAATTGTGTACATTAAAATCGCTCGTTACAACGAATTTACTGTGTGAAAATGAGAAACAATTCTTTGGATAGAGATAGAGTTGTCCAGCGCATCGAATTCCTTACAGGCAGAGGCATTAAGCTTTAACCAGGCAGGCTTAATTGCCTGTGATCAGACTTTTAACCCACCTGGGTTACACTAAGTGCCAAAACTGTTTTTCGTAGTATGGACATATATATCACTGACATTTTTCCTAAGCCCCCGAATGTTTCAACAATCCACTCTTAATACACTCAATATTACAAAAAAAAAAAAAAAAAAAACAAAAAACAAACATAAAAACATCAAATGTGGTGTTCTGTTTAATTAAAGTTTAATTTTTGTGTTTGTCAAAAGTAGTAAATCAAACCTATAGCAAAATATCTGCGTATGTTGACAGTTAACTCAGATTAAATTTCGAATTTTGGTAATAATACTGAGATATGTATGGCTCTTATATGTAGACAATTTCATAGATCAAATTTATTTGAAATTCTTATCTCATTAATAACTTAAAATACAAAAGAATACAAATATGTTTTCACGACCTACTTTCAAATAAAACTAAATACAAACTTAAAAGCTATAACACCCTATCATCTTCCCTTCTATTGAAAACAAAAGAAGAGAAGTAAATCATATTTTTGTGCTTTGTGTGATAATTTTAGAAATTTAATTAAAATCTTAGCGGATGACATCTTTTATCCGCCGGTAAATATTTTTTAATCCCTATAAACAACTCATTAAATAAATCCATAGATTTTTTTTGTAACTTAACTTCAAAAATAATTTTGCTTTAGGATTGAAAACGACAAATTTAACACATTTATCTCGCCTCCACAAAATCATAGTCTAACGGAAACGACAGATTTCCCAATAGTGTCTTCCTACATAGTTTCAGCAGCATAATCATTGTCAAGAGGTATACTCCAAAATAGAATCCATTAAACATAATTTTAGAAAATCCCCCTTTAATAAATCTATACCTATACTGGCTACTGCTCCGTTCAATATTAATCATACATTTCACTTCCTAGAAATTAAAATAAACACCAAATTACTTTTTGGAATACACACACATGTCTTACATTTATATTGATAATATTATATTTATATTGATAATATTTCACATTTAGCAACAACAACATGTTCATCAACTTCTGCCGTGTTGGCGGACCTTAATGTTTCGGGTTCTGGCTTTTGGTTTTCGGTTTTCGGTTTTCGCTGAACGCTTTCATTTTTCATACTTTGGATTTGACATTTTATGTCAATCGATTTGACATTTCTAATTATGTGTCAGTCGATTTGACATTTCTAATTGTTTTTGTTTTTGTTTTCCGGGCATTTTTTTGCAATTTTTATTTATTGTTTTAAACAATTTCTGTGTAGTATATTTAAATACCATAATTTTGGAATTCTGCACATCTATGCAAAAAACATGTTCGCCGTTTTATTATATGATTTGATTTAGAGAAGAGCTTAGACCACATCATGTTAAGCGCTATTTACTACTTTTGTAGTAAGCTTAAGTTCGGAGTCAAAAAAACTCCGAGATACTTAAATTCACGAACTATATTAATACACTCGTAATATAGACGCTAAGATTGTTCGGATAGTCTCCTTCCCTGTCGATACAATGATCTTCGTTTTCCGGACATCAATGTGAAGGTCCCATGTTTTACAGTAAACCTCTAGCTTATTGATTTGATTTTGGATAATGAATCGATCGTCAGCTATTATCACCAAGTCATGAGCGTTTCAATAACTATTTTTAAGATTTCGAGATTTTTTTTTTTTAGAAAAAGCCTTACACGAGTTTTTTGATAGAACTTTGTAAAGAATCATTTAAATTCAAATTAATTTATTGATAACAGTATTTGTTGACATTTTATTGAAGACCTTTAAAAAACAAAGTTCACTTTCATTATCCAATTTTTTTTCAACTCGACATGGTTAACTGAACGCAATAAAAAAAATAAATGTTAAAAAAGTGAGCCAAGTTCTCATTTGTACAAAAACCCTTTGTGTAACAAATCAGCTATGAAAGGTAGTCAGATCTTCAAGTACTCCAAGTTCTTAGTTTATGAAGATTAATTATCAAATTTTTCAAATAGAGTAATATCGAAATAACTCTAAATTAAAATAAATAAATTTGGTGGTGCAACAGCTCGGAGTGAACCAGGACCTAGTGACTTACAACTCTCAACCATTCCTGCGTGCGTGTTTACAGGAACGGAGGGGGCCTATAATTTTCTGCCGATTCCGAACGGCTCATGAGTAGCACTTTCCATGACAAGAGATACTCTTGGAGAATTTGTCAATTCCTCGCAAGAGAATTATATGGGAAAATTTTGTTATTATTATAACTGACTAACATTTGGAGTTTTTTTAAAAGAATTTTTGAGAAAGTGAATGAATGCCACGCCTCTGAATTAAAATATTGTGGTGCAACAGCTCGAAGAGAACCAGGACCTAGTGACTTACAACTCTAAGCCATTCCTGTGTGCGTGTTACCAGGAAAAGAGGGGACCTACAATTTTCCGCCGATTCCGAACGGCTAAGTAGTAGCACTTTTCATGACAAGAGATACTCTTTGAGGATTTTTCAATTCCTCGTAAGAGGCAGTACACCCCTGAAAAAAACTTATTTTCTGAGGTTGAGAATCGAACCCAAGACCCTCTGCATGACAGTCCAACGCACTAACCATTATGGCTAGGGGTACTACCACGCCCCTCAATATAAAACACAAAATTTCGATCTTCCTTTGTACGCACAACGTAACCAACCTCTGTACAAGGTTCTATTGTGTCGGGAAGTTCTCCATAATTTTGATTATCTGTCAGTGAGTCAGTTAGTCACCGTCTTAGCGATTTTTAAGGTATCTATATCTCAGAAACCACTAATGCTTAAGAAATTTGAAAATTTTGGAGAAGTGCCTGTGTTTGATGAGCTCAGTGAATTTGAAGTTTCTGACCTTATTGATACTAAAGTTTGAAGGGGTTCGAAAGTTCGCCTGAGTTTGTGCCTGTGAAAAGGGTGTAGTGTTACGAAGTCTTTAAAGAAGCTGCCATGCACAATACATATTTACCAGAAATTAAAGTGACTTTCTTACTTAACCCGGATGTCTTTTTGGCAATAAGTAAACATGTAGAATCCAGAAACCACAACTCGCCCTTAATGAATTAAAATCATCTGGTAAAAATATTCTTTAATATCGACGAAGTTATGTCTCAACAATGTTGCTGATTGAAGACGCTAAACATGTATGTAACAGATGTTCTGCACGATAAGATTCTTATTTTAGATTAGTTGATGTTGTTTTTTTTTTGCTAATTAATGTAAAAGATGTGTTCAGATATAAATGAGTGAGTAGCTAATTTGTTTTACAAAAACTATAAATAACGATCAAAATACTACTTGGGGATAAATTTAAAGTGCTAAGTGAACGTGTATCTATTAACGCAATAAGCTCAAGGCGCCCCTTAACGCCTACAGATATTGTGAGTGTAACAAGTAAAGTACGCCTCTTTCGTGTAAGAAATTAAGATGAGAATGCAGAAACATGTGTCAAAAAAATGACAGATAATCAATGTGTCAGAAAATATATAGATGAGAATATTTCAGATTTACAGAGCAGGAAAGAAAATACATTAAATGCTTGAAACAAGGTAGGTTAGATGGTCAAAATTATGCTTGATACAGGTTATTAAGATAACCTATTTTGTTCTTAAGAGTTTAGATTGGGACTGAACGACGGCCATTCCAATGAGTGGGGTGTTAGAACCATTTTTTAATGTAACCCGCCGGATGCTTCGGATGGTTGTACTGAAACTTCCATGTAACGGAAAGATGTTCTTCTACGCAAGGCAGTATCACATTTTTACAATACTGTACTTTGTGTTGGACCAACACCGTACCCTGACATTGCGCCCCATGTCATAATACTCTAGCCATTCCTGACTTTGGGACGAGTTAACTTGGGATCAAACTAGTTCGATCTCAGAATCAGATGAGATTCTGTTAATTTTCAATCACATTTTTCCATTGAGAGACCGTCTTATATGCTTATATTTATGGGCTAATGCCAAACGATTTTGCATGTTTGTATCAGTTACTAATGGCTTCTTCCTGGTTATGCATCCAAAGAAGCTTAACGCAACCTTCTTTTAACTGTATATAGAGACGGTTCACTATCCGTGCGCAAGAAAAAATGCAATGCAGAAATTAATGAAAACTCTATTTTTTTACAAACAAAAATTTGATGGTTGGAAAACGATTTGTTTCGAATTTTCGGCCCCTTATAAAAGACGAACACGGATGGATTAACACTCCTCCCCCTCTCGATAGCTCTGTTCCTATTGGTCGGAAAGAAAAAGTATGTACAGATGTACAGATGGTTTTAAATGTCTGAATATCCCAATGGGAGGGAAATATTAGGCCAGTAAAGGTATTCTACATTCGTGTAGTACGACTAAGGAAAGAATCTCCGAATTTAGCAGTACGTACGTACGTACGAAGTTGGTCTCAGAGGTAAATTGAGAAATTTAATGAAAGACAAGAAACATTTGCGACAGTTCTCGAGAGATTCAAATGTTTCTTTTATACTTCTATCATCTATCTTTTTTAAAGTTCGTTCTTGGAGTCTATCCAAGGGATTCAAGTGGGTTATTAGAGCGCCTTTCCAAATATGAAAATTATAGTCAAGCTTTGAACGAATTTACATAGGCCTTGTAGATTACAGCCAGCTTAGAAGGGGTGGAAAATCTGTTGCATCGACGAAGGAAACCTAAGCATTTAGCAGGTTTATTGGTGACCTCTAATATGTGTAATCTGTGATGCACATACCAAGAGCTTAAATCTGTTAACTTTCCTCAATGCAAGTGCCGCTCAAGGAAAGCGGCAAGGGGTGTAGGTTCCGCTTTTAACTACAGGAGACAGTATTGAGTTTTTGCAGCATTGAATTCTACATCTACACTGTTTTTTGTTCCACATTGGACAATGATCATAATTAAATGAGCTCGTACGCTGTTGTTCTAAATCCACATCCGAAGAACAAGGATGTGCATCTCAAAACGAATATGAGAAGCTGAGAGTGCTGTCGTTAGCAAAACAATTTAATGGATTAGAAGTTTCAGACAAAAGATCAATGATGAATATGAGAAATAGACTCGGAGACAAAACGAAGCCCTGCGGCACACCAGCATTTATTTTATAAGCTTCACACTTCAAGCCGTCCAACACAACATGTATTGAGCGGTTCGAAAGCAGTTTCTAAGCCAACGAAGAAGAGATTCGTCAAAACCAAATACGCGTTTTCGATAAGAGAGCTTAAAATATCAAGTGCAATAATCTTACTTTCTTTGAAACGATGTAAAGTTTTGTACCACTGTTTGTTGGAATGGTTTGGGTACGAAATCCCGCATCACAAAATCGCGATTCACAAAATCCCGAATCACGAAATCCTGGATCAAAAAATCCAGCCGTTTCAATACTAAATTGACAGCACAGTATTGATTTTCATTTCCATAGTAATGGTGACTCGAATCAATGAGAAGCAACGAGAACGAAGTTCCCTGCTATTGTACTGGAATATTCAATACGAAGAAGAGCGCTCTGATTTCGTTAATTTTTAACGAGCTCTGATTAGATTAAAGCTGAAGACAAGTCCAAAAAAAGTATAATTATGAAGTCTTGAAATTATCTTGAGTCAAAAAAATGTCCAAAAAAGTTAAAAAAAAATCATGTGATACATCACCCCCTACATCACGAATATGCAATTTTTAACTTGCTAAGATGCCTTGTTTAGCCAGAAATCACGTTTGAAAATGTCAACTTTGGGGGGTCTATGAAGCTCCGTTTAGTCGCAAATCTCGTTTAAAGATCAAAATTTGTTTTTCGTTTCATGCGATACGTGGATTGAAAGGTGGCACTCTTTAGAGCAAGAATATGTGTTTTTTAATTCTCTAAGATGCTTGGTTTAGCCAAAAATGACATTAAAAACAGTTGTCAACTTTGATAGGTCTACGGCACTTAGTTTGCCAGAAAATTGACCTTAGAGATATAAAAATTTGATTTATATGATGTCAATAATTGGTGTGCTTGCAGTTTATGTTATACAAACATACAGTAAGTCCGCGGGACTTAAGGATTTTAACTCCCTTTTTCGGAAACACACCCGCTCACGCGACACCCATCGCTCCGCTTAGGGCATGTTAAGTCGCCTGGCAGGCGGCAATGTTAACAGTTTTTTTTTGATTAAAAGTACCTTGGGTGGCAAATTTTTGTCAAAAAATATTTTTGAAAAAAAATGTCAAAAAAAAAAATTTTTTGAAAAAAAAAGTTTGTTGAAAAAATATTTTTGACAAAATGTCCAAAAATATTTTTGGCAAAAGTCCAAAAATATTTTGGTCATATGTCCAAATATAATTGGCCAAACCATTGAAAATATTCTTATCTCTCTAAAGATGGAGGAAATTTACCTCCTCGGAGTTCTAACAAGAACTGAATTTTCCCGAACCAACAGTTCCTTAAATACTTAAAAATAAATCAAAATAAAATATTTGATTAATAGTACTAAAATAGTGTTGAAAATCCCGCCAAATATTTCCAAAAATATCTGTCGGCGGGATTTCGTGATTCGGGATTTTATGCGGCGAGATTTCGTTACTCTCCCGGACTTATTTGTATACGAAAACCGTACTACCGGTCATTAAGAAACTTTCTTTCTTCAAGATATTTCTTAAGCGGATTATTTATCAGCGTTTCCATGGCCATGTCAAGAATGTACGTAAGTGCAAATGGAGGATAGTTTAATGGGGAAGAAGATTCGCCTTTTTGAGGAACTGGCTGGACAAATGCTGTTTCTCATCTATTGCTTGCGCAATGGTCTTTCTAGTTTGTTAGAACTCATTTCGGTTTTCCTTAGCAGGGTTTGGCCTGAAACATTTGGAATCCGAGTAGACTCGTTACCGAGCTGAGTGTGGTTGCTTAAGTCAGCAAAAATCACGGTATACCTTCCGAGAGACCATAACACGTTCTTTAAGTTTTTTAAAGTTGTTTATTTTGAATATTCTTTACAGTGATAAAAAAACTACTAGGTTCTAGTTTTGAAAAAAATCGTCTTAGTCGTTTCAAAATATAAAAATGTCAAAAATAATTTGGCGTTTTTGAAAAATCTAGAACAACATTTTTTTATAGAATAATAATAAGACTTTCTAAGTAGTTCTTAATACAAAATTCGATAAAAATCAATAAAACTATTTTTGAAAAAATCAAAAATAAAAAAAAATGCTCCTATTAAAGTTTCAATTTAATGCCTAGATAGATACATTTTGAAAAAATAAAAAGAAAAAAGTGTTATTTTTTATTTTAAGTATTTACTACATTTCTGATTTAATAAAAGCAGGTGTGTACATTTTTGAGTAAAATAAGATTTTCCTTGAATGTTTAACAATTTTTAGTATCACATGAGCAGTTATTTTTGGGCATTAAAAATGATATCCACATATGCATGCATACATGCTTATATCGCAAGTAAGAAAATAGAAAATTTATAATGGCCCTAAAAACACCCTTAAAAGATGGATTGATGTTGGATTTCACACCAATTCATGGTCATTACAATTACAAAGACGAAAAAAATGTTTCAGAAATAGAAATAATCGTAAATCATATGCATAGTTGACAGTTAATAAGAATTCATGAAAACCACAAGTCTCTTCGTTGATGTGGGTTGATCTATAACACCGCCATTCATAAAAAAAACATATAAAAATATATAAATAAACTATCATTTTTTTTCTACTTTATTCATAACATTGCGCTTCCATTTTTTTTTTCCAGAACGGAACGACTTATCGTATCCACCTGTCATTGGAACCCTAAGCCCACTGGGTCATGCGGCCGATTTCCTGGCGCCTGGCGATCGCATCCATCAAGTCGATGGCATCTCAACGATCGGTCTTAGCAATCAGCACATCGTGAGTATGCTGTGCCATGGCGATGGGCCGGCTGTTGTCGAGATTGAATACTCCCTGCCCGAATACAGTAAGTATTGCGTAAACACCCGAATCTCGTTGAAGGGTGGGCGATGGCAATGACTATGGCAATGGTGTTGAGTTCCTTCGTTCCCAACTTTTCTTGACGCTCGGCGATGATTTACATATATTTGTTTGTGCAGCATGAGCGCTGCATGATTGTTGTTTTGATTGCGAAGGAAATGAATTCCACTTGTGGAATTTAATTGTTTACACTCTTCTGGGAGAGTAAACAAAGTTGGTCGTTGATGAGAACCTTGTGGTACTTATCAGTTTTCATTCACAAAGAGCTTCCTGCTCCTCAACAACTTTCCTACAATTATTATATAGTGGTTTCTATTTTTCATTTAGTGTCCCAGAATAGCCTTTGTGTCACATCAAAGCTGGCGCAAATCACAGTGGAACGTGAAAGTGGCTGCCTTGGATTGACGTTAAGGGGTGGCAGTGATTACCCCTTGATTGTAACCCATGTTCGGCCTCATGGACCCGTTTTCAAAACAGGTCGAATCAAACCCGGTGATCGTTTGCTGCGTGTTGACAATGTAAGAGTTACTGGATTTTTAAAAATACATATACCGGTCAGGTTTGATTTTATAAAAGAATTTTATTTTGATTTTCAGATTTCCTTAATTGGGAAAACACTAGTTGAAGCCCAGTCGATTATTAAGTGTGGCGGTCATGTTTCGGGGTATACCAATCTTACTATCGAGTATGACGTGTCAGTGATGCAGAGTGTTGAGTTTTCGATGGGACCTTTGTTGATTGAAATTGAGAGGCCAATGAACGATAAACTGGGAGTTGTGCTGTGTAATTATTCGTCAGTGATGCTGAATGATCATTCGAAGATCGATGAGGTTAGTCAGGCGGCCGTTTATATTGCAAGCATACTGCCGGCGAGTATAGCGGATCGGTAAGTTTTAAAATTCGGTTCTGGTATTGCTACACCAGATATTCACAATCAAATCAATCTAAAGCCTTTGAGGACTTTGTTCTTGTTGCATGAATCTCCAGATCACATTAAGATCTAAAACTTAAAAGAGATGAAGGGAAATTTATTAATCATTTTGATCTACGAACAAAGTTAGACAGAGCTTAGAAACAGAATATACATATGTATATGTACATATATCCCTTTAATTTTAAATGTTGTGATTTAGACTCGAATATTATTAGTTTTTAAAATGATCCATTTTTATGTTCGTTGCAGGCGCCTTTGTCTTAAGACTCATGTGTCTAATTAATTTGGCTTGTTTTCTTTGTATTTAAGCTTCTGGTGATATAATTTGCCCAAATGTCATCATTCATTAGGCGGCTAGCACGACAGCCAGCTATAATATCATAACATCTCATGCTCTAGCAATAATTATTATATACGCCTCTAAAAATATTTTTACGATAAACTTAAGCATAGTGGTTTGATTTATTGCAGATGTGGTGCACTTTCCGTGGGCGATCAAATTCTCTCCATAGACGATACAACAATCGAGAACACCGCATACAGTCCGGACGAAGTGATGACACTGCTAGATACCACAACGGGCCGTGGTTTTACACAAATGCAAATACTACCAGCTCACGCATTAGCTAGAAGGGGTATGTTATTATGGTGACCATATTTATATTTATTATTTTTATTTTTATTTTTATTTTTATTTAAAACTTTAAACGAAGTTGTTTTATTAAAATTCAAAATTTAGATAAAATATTTTATTTTTAAATAGAATATTAAAATTTTAGTTTTATTACAATATTTTTCCTAAGCGCGTCACTGCGTCGTAAGAAGTGTCTTATTTTTTTCAAATTTAGAGTTCATGGTTTTTTATTTAAATTTTTTATTGATTTTAAATTAAAAAATATATAATATAACATTTAGGGTTAGGTCCGATTAGCTTGACTTGACTGTCAGCAGAAGAGCCGACACACTTAGACCATGATGGGTAGGTCCATTGTGATACCACATTGAATCTTGGAGACTTTCTCCCGAATCGTTAAACCAATTGGAACTACTTTTAAAGCCACCGAGATTGCCTATATCTATATTTGCCAGATCACTAAGATCATTGTAGTAGATATATTGCAGATACAGCTTACGTCCTTCGAATAAAGCAGGACATGTTCAAAGATCGATTCTTTCCCTCCTTCTTCAGCTTCTGGAGAAATCATTATTTAATGAAAGGAACGAAGACTGAAAGAATGGTATCTGCTTTTGAATTTATGTACATATGGTCACCTTAATTTTGTCAGTTTTTGAAGATGAGGGCGCCAAAAAGTCGGGTGTTTATGACATCCGCCAATAAAACATAAAAAAAAAACACAAGAACTTTGACCAAAAATCTTGTTTGTCAATTTAAAAAATCACATCGTGGATAGATCCGTCCACAAACCACAAAAATATCAACAACAAAAATTAATCCACGGTTGCACTGATTTAAAGTGCATAGCAGAAAATTTGCTTCGAAAATAGAACATCCCTGAAGGGCTCTGAATAAAAACTATGGATGCAGCTGTTTTAGTCGGCGATACGAAGAACTGCGGATGATCTATAATTCGGTGCGAGCGGATGTAAGTCTGGTGCTCATTCTTTTTTTTTTTTAATAAAAAATGATAGGACCGCACAGACTCATCATACTTTTGTCGTTGGCTTCGCGTCAAAAGGACAGGTCGTTGTGTGACATTTGAAGAAGTAGCATAACTGTCAAAAACTCTTAAAACAAGAAAAAATAACAAGTTATATTGTTTCTTTTAGTTTGACTTCTTTGCGTTTTCGTTTTGGTTTGACAACTATCTTCAGTCAATTCAAATGTCAAATTAAAAATAAAATGTTAAAATTTATTAGGTTAATTTATTTTATAAATAAAAATACCACACATCTTTTTTGAATCGATGGCATATGGCATAGTGGCGGCATTGCGCTCACATTTGTTTGAAGATTTATGATGACTCAATTGATTGTATATCAAATAGTGTCAGATTAAGTGATTCAAATGTCGAAATGTCATTGAGATAAAAGAACTTAGTTGGGCGTTCATACGAAATAAAAACCAAGATATTTATAATACATAGTGGACCATAAAAGGTAATTTATGTGCGTAGATGTCGTAACACCAAAAATTAAAAAAAAAAATATTAAACTAGACTCGAGTTGCCTTGAAAAAGTTTTCGAGGAACATTTAATTTATTCGCCCTCTAGATTTTTGTCAGTAAAATGAATTTCATTGTGATGAGAGTATTCCTAATCTTCATGCCTTCGGAGTATATTCCTAATAGAAACTTAATTCTTTCGAAGACGTAATTAAAGTGTTTAGCAGGTGCTTTAAAAAAAGGAAGGATTATTCAAAAGTCAACAACTTAAATTTTACTAAATTTTCGAAGGGATATATTCCCCGACGGTAACTCAGTTTGCAATTTTCATAAATGAGCAAATCAATCAGCTCAATACAAAATTGGACTACTAAATCTGCATATAATTTGTTGCCTTTGTGGAATTGAGAAGAACACTATTGACATGTAAATAGAAATGTAAACATTTTTTATTGATGTGTAAACAACCAAGACCCCGTTTACATTGTTTAAAATAAATACACTTCACGTTGGTGAGGGACGATTGAATTTTATTTTATGATCTTTTATACATTTTTACTTGCGATATATGTAGGTACTATAGGGCAAGTTCTGCATTTGGAAAAAAAATCGAACTCGAGATTTTGATCAAAGTTGACATTACGATGATAGCGAAGACGAAAAAAGTGGGTCCGACAATTCCGTCTGTCTGTCTGTATGTCTGTATGTCTGTATGTCTGTACCTCGAACTACAGCCTAAACTACCGGAGATATTTTCTTCAAACTCGGTAGTTAAGGGTCTTCGGTGATTCCCTAGAGGAGAAATTGAAATTTTTTTTTTAGCTCCAAAACTAAGGGTACCCCCCATACACCCGTAATGCAAAATCTTATTTATCTCGAAAACGGCTCTAACGATTTTGATAAAAAAAATTAGGTGTGATATTATGGACATGGACTATATTTTCGTGAAAAAAAAATTTGGGGGGAAATGTTATTAGGGGTACCTGTCATAGAACGGATTTTTTGATTTTCGAATTTCTCACCAACGGCTCTAACGATTTTAACCAAAATTTTTATGCAGGAGCTGCTTTGCATTTGAAAAAATATAAACTAAAAATTTTTTCGAAAAAATAGTTTTTGGATTTTTAAAAAAATAATATTTTTTTTTTTTTGAAAATTCAATATCTTGAAAGCCGATACACGATTAAATTTTTAAATTACGTTTAAAAATGTATTTTATTAAATAATAACAATTTGCACATCAATTTTTTTTATAAAAATTTTAAGGAAAATTTAGTACACAAAAAACATGTTTCAGTGTGTCTGTATGTCTGTACCTCTCACTACAGCCTAAACCCCTAGACCTATTTCTTTCAATCTCGGTCGTTAAGGATCTTCGGTGATTCCCTAGAGGAAAAATTGAAATTTTTTTTTTAGCTCCAAAACTAAGGGTATCCCCTATACACCCGTAGTGCAAAATCTTATTTATCTCGAAAACGGCTCTAACGATTTTGATAAAAAAAATTAAGTGTGATATTATGGACATGGACTACATTTTGCTCAAAAAAAATTTTGGGGCAAAATGTTTTTAGGGGTACCTGCCATAGACCCGTTTTTTTAATTTTCGACTTTCTCATTAACGGCTCTAAGGATTTTACCCCAAAATTTTTAGCAGGAGTCCCCTTAAGTTTAAAATAATATTGTATATAAAAATATTCGAAAAAATATTTATTGTTTTTTTTTGAAAAAAAAAAAAAAAAAAAAAATTTAAATCAATATCTTCAAAACCTATGAACGATTATTTTTTGAAATTATTTCCTAAACCCAATATTATTAAATAATTAAAATCCGCATCCCACATTTTTTTCGTGAAAAATTTTAGAGAAATTTCTTATATAAAAAATTTATTTAATAATAAAACGATTTCTTACCAGACGGCAATTTTATGCAGTTGAACTTTATTATCTCATTAAATCCACGTTTTATATTTATAAAATGTATCTTAAATTCCAAAGTACTTTTACATAAGAGCAAGTTCGTGCAATCCAGTCGTGCATTTTATTAGAATTGACATTTAAAAAATCCGAAAAAAATGTTATTTTATATTTTCTGGAAAATGCATTTTCAGAGCAATCGGTTGACATTTGCAACGAAATATTCTCGATACGTCAAAATTTAATTTGTCCCTTATCTGTAAAATCACATAATGCCAAATTTCGAATTAAATATTCTACACACATCGAAATATATGTAGATCGTTCTGTCAAACTATAAACCGGATGATGACTACGAATGCATATGGATAAATTTTTTTGTTTTTTTCTGCTTATATTTGCTTTGACAATGATGTTAATTGGTTTATAAAGCTCTGACAGAGGGAGTGAGATAAAGTACAGAAACAAAAAATTCGGAAGATTTAGTTTAGGGTCCATAGCGAAAAAAGTCATCAAGTCCTTCGTCTTTTTGACATATTTAGTTTCTAAATACACGACTTAGTCGCACGAACTTACTCTTATGTAATAGACTAGGAACTTCAAAAACGAATGTTATTAGAGAAAACTATTCATAAGCATAAGATTTATATTTTAAACTCTTTTAGTAGTAAGAGATAAAAAAGAATGCGCTGTGGTTTTTAAGGACAAAAATTATAAGTCGCTGTAGTGGTTTCTTAAAAATTAAACTTTTATATACAAAATTATAAAAACATTTTTAAGAAAAAATTTTGGTAGGCCAACTTAAAGTTTTTATTATTCTACGAACACAAATTAAATTTCAAAAAAAAAAAATATCGAGCTGTTTTCGAGATATCAAATTTTCCAAAAAAAATATTTTTTTTTTTAAATTAAAAAAATATTTTTTTCTAGAAAAAGAAAAAAATGTTTATCAAAATTTTTGGGGAGCTTTAGTATAAAAAATTACCATAAATGGTTGTTTTTGAGAAAATTAAAACCAAAAAATGCTTCCAATTTTTAACCAGTAATAGGTAAACATTTTTTGTATTTTTTTTTCAATCATTATTAAGCTTCTACTAAATGAAATTTTTAGATGTTTTTTTATAAAATCTGTGGAACAGAATTTATTTTCAAAATTTAAAAATAAAATTCGTATGGTAGGTACCGTTATTTTTGGTCTTAAAAAAAAGAAAAAAACGTGTGGGGGAAAAATTGAAAATGATAGGTACCTATAAAGTTTAAAGAAAATTTCCCTAGCCATGTATGCTGTAGTCGAACAGACGAACTTTTTCGAAATTTTATAATTTTTTTTTTCTCAAAAACTTTGTTGGAGCCATTTTTTTGTTTTTGATTTTCTCAAAAACGGTAGAACCAATTGTGATTATTTTTTTAAATGCTAAAGCTCCCCAAAGTTTGGATATTACTGTGTATTAAAATTTTCCAAAAAAATTGTTTTGATTAAAGAGAGAAAAATTCTAAATTTCGGAAACCCTATGCTCGACTTTTTTTTTTTAAACTTCATGAATTCGAACTAGACTAAAAAGCTTATGCTTCCACAATTTTAACTTTTTTTGATCATTCTTAACATAATGATAATATTCAAAAAAGGGATTTACGTCCTTGCTTCAAGGTGCATTGTAAATTTTTAGTGTCCCCTAGAGGCTAGAGACGACAAAAACGGTATTTTGTTTTGCCAAATTTTGAAAGGGCAGTTCCATAAAATAATATGTTTTTTTTTTCTGGCTTCAAAAACGTTAATGTCTCAATAGATTTGTATGCAGTTTTGAAGTCCAAATGATTTAAAGTCTGTACAAATTTTAAAAGTACCTTTGGAAAAATGGGTCGATATTTTGTTGTACCATATATTTGAGTAATAGAAATAATTAAAAAACTCTCAGATTGACTGTCTTTTTCCATAACACTACAATGCCTTAAATATTTCAATTTTCCATAAAGACTAGAAGTTCCCAAAGAATAAATTTGTTATGACCAGTGGAAAACTCTTTTCCATCACTTCAAAACGTAAATGATTTTTTGTATTGATGTTAAGTTGTTGCACTAAACGGAAATACCCGTATGTCGAATTATTTCCAATAAAGATATTTTTAGAAAGAGTAGATATAATCATATATTTATAAAATTATTTTTAAAAAAAACTTTCCCGTATTGTGTTTCTAAAAATACTCCATTTCTATTTTTTCATCCCTAGGTCATAACCTCGGAAGTCCAAAATATGGATTCAACACACTTGAGTCAAGAAAATCCCGCCAAAGACAGCGATTCGCCCGCAAGAGTTCACTGCCCCTTGAATCTAGCAATACAGGCACGATGCATTCCAGCATTGGCATCTGTCGTGCCGAGACATTTCAAGTGGTACTCGATTGCACTCATGGATCTGGAATTATACTTGGGGCACCGACCTCTTGTGGAAAGGCAGTGACCATAGCACAAATTGTTTCGGATTCTGTGGCCGATCGAAGTGGTTGCATTCAAAAGGGTGATCGCATAATTGCGGTTAACAAGATGTCTTCACTTGAGGTGAATACAATACGGCAACTGCTAGGGGATGTTGGTCCACGACCACCGGGCTATCAAGGTGCCAATTGGATAGAACTGGAAATTGAATTTGATATGTCTGATGCGGTGGTTCCATCTAGTGGGGTGTTCAATGTCAAGTTACCCAAGGCAGGCAAGGGAGGGATGGGTATTAGTGTGAATGGATCGAGTCACAATGGCTTTGTCATATCCGAGGTTAAACCAGGAAGTCTTGCCCATCGAACAGGATCGGTGCGAGCTGGTGATGTTCTTCTTGCCGTAGACAATCATCCATTACAGCATTTCAATGTTGATGCCATGCTTAAGGAAGGTGGCAAGAATGAGTATACGACTCTAACAATTAAGCGTAATCTTCTGCCGGACTTTTTGTTCGATGCTCAACAAAAAGTCAATCCGATTTATAGTAATTGTGGAGCGAGCAGTGACCATGAACTTTATGGCAGCTATGCTTCTAAGTATAGTGAAGCTGTTAAATATAACGATTGCATTTCCATGAAATCGGCTACACCACAACCCGAGTATTTTCGAGCAGAAGATTCATACAATCCGAGTGCGGTACAGATACGGCAACATCCCAGTTGGGCCTTGAAGAGTCCATCAACTCCGCCCTCGATTGGCCGAACATTCGGAGCTGAAAATACAGTCAGTCTGACGACAGAGATGCCCGATGATACGTACAATGATTTAAGCCCATACGATCTGGATTATCCAAATGAAAGATTTGCGAGGTGAGTTTAAATGTTATTGAGGTTTTAGAGAAGTAAGGTTTTAAGGAGGTTCTTGGTACGTTTTTATGACATTTAAAATGAAAATGAACTTAAGTGTGCTAGCACCAAGTTCATATTGCTGCTTAGCTTAGTCTAGGATTTTCGTTTCAATTTAAAAATTTTAGCCACTAGATTTTAAAACCAAAAATCAAAGCTCTATTTATGCAAACAGCCCCGACTGCATGGCTATTCCCCCACCCATGGAAAGTAAAATATATGGGACTTCTCATCACCAAACAATCTTCACAGTTCGCTTAGAGCCAAAAGGTGGTCTTCTCGGGATAACACTAGCCGGAAGTGAAGAAACTAGCAATCCAATATCAATCAGTGGAATGGTTGAAGGTAAGTTTTTGTTTTTATACTAAGCCTTCCGGCTAATATCGTTCTAATGTTCTTATAAGGTGGAATAGCCTATAAAACCGGTCAAATTCAAGTGGGCGATCAACTGCTTGCCATCAATGATGAATCTGTTCAAGGGATGCCACTTTCTTATGCCACAAAAATGCTTCAAAAGCTAAGTGACATTGTTGATCTTAAAATTCTGCGACCACTCGAGGCTTCTAATACATATGGTTTGGATACAGCTTCATCAAGCAATCCCCAACCACAAGTTATTTATGCCAAAGTTCAGCGTAGACCAAGAAGTCCATCGAGCAGTGAAGATGTTTCAAGTTCAAACAGTAAGGACAGTAAGCATCGAACTTTCCATGTGACCCTCTACAAAGACAAAGTTTACGATGACTATGGGTTCTCAGTGTCCGATGGCTTATACGAAAGGGGAGTGTTCATCAATAGGATACGTTCAGGGGGACCTGCTGATATGTGTTCTATGCTGAAGCCATTTGATCGAATAATGCAGGTAGCTCTAAGCTGATTTAGACTGCGTTAAATCTTTTTAAAAATGATATTTTATTTTTTTTTCATAGGTGAATGAAATGAAAACTCAGGACTTTGATTGTTGTCTTACAGTGCCGTTGATTGCAGCAGCAGGCGATAAAATAGATTTAGTAATACAACGATCAGAATGATGAATCTAATAATTGTTATATTTGTGCCTTACCATTAAGTTTCTGCACTAAAATTACATTACTACAATGACAGGTTAAATTTTTGTACAATCTTCAGTAAATCCACATTCTTCCATCTTCCTTTATCCTTTAAGCCATAGAAATTAATTTGTAATCATAATAAAATACCAAAGCCTAAATGGAAAAATATCTTTAAAGCCAAACACACAAGAAAAGATATATCGGAAATATTTATACATACATAGAAAGTAACTCATATGACAATAAACTGTTAAACCTTTAAATTAAGTTTATGACACACATTTTTATTATTTAAGTTAGACACGACTTGGAATCATAATTTGGTTTGTTTTAAAATTCAGTTTTAAAGATTACGTATAAGTTCCGAATTGGTAAAAGGTGGTCTTGTCGGCATAACACTGGCCAAAAAATCTAACAGTGAATTAACAGTTACTTAAATAATTGAATTCATAACATAATACAAATTTAGCTATACAGAATTTTTAGAACTGACATTTCAAATAACTCGTGTGTATGAATTTTAACGGTGTAGGTTTAATGCAAGTTAGAAATAAAGTTAAATGAAATATTTGTAGAAACCAATCGATTTTTACCACGATTTTTGACGTTTGACACCTCAGTGGGGAGTATTGTCAAGAAAAAAATTTTCGGGTGAAACAAAAAACCAACGAAGGAATTGAATTTAACAAATTTAATAAATTGAACGAATAAAAATAAGGGCAATCAAAAATCTAAGGAAAAAGAATTAAAAATAAAAGAAAAGTACGTATACGCCCGAGTGCATTGTCAAAATTCCGCAAAATTTCAGATTTGAACGGAAAAATTGTGTAAAGTGTAAGGTTGGACATTATTAATTTTTGACCAACATAAACATGGTCGTGCAAGAGGTGTATAAAAGTAACAAATTTTTGTTCTTCTCGGCATAATAACGTCATATGAGTATGAGTAAAAGTTAATTTTTTTCAGAAATTTGTCTAGCATTCTTTGTTGCAAATAATTAAATTTCATCCTCAATTAAAATTTCAATTTTTAGATGAATTGAAGTGAAGAGATATGTTTTCAAGTGTTTCATTGTCAAAAATCTTTTTTTTTCGGTGAACAACGGTGAAATTAGTAGCTTGTGAGTATAAACAAACAGATCCTTATAATACTACAAGAGCTTTTTTGTACACTTTTTAAGAAGTGTATTTGAAGTTATTAATGGCATTTTGCCGTCCATATTGCGAAGGCTTCATTAGACTTTATCTTATCAGTTTGAACTTATTTCAATAAATATTAAAGTTTCCTTTCGTACACTCCAATTTGCGAAAACATCCACCCGATTTCAATGAAATTTGGTGAATATATGTATTTGGACGATTCCAGCCTGTAAAGTAGTATTGTTTTGGTTAAAATAGTTATTATATAATTTTTTCTTAGCAATATTCTAATGAATATAAACTTTAAGAAAATTTACATTTTCCAAACATATTCGAAAAGATGGGCGCAGAAAACGAACACATCTAACTTCAAAATGATACACTTGCCAACTAATCTAACATTTTTGGAGATTAACTATTGTGGTTGGTTAACATTCTCGTATGTATGCATATACCACTTTTTTCTTGAAAGGAGAAATTTTCAAATAAATTGGCATATACTTTAAGGCAGTTTCATAGAACGGTGCTTTTTACTTCCGACTTATAGGTACTATAAGGCAAGTTATGCATTCGTAAAAAAATCGAACTCCAGATTTTGATCAAAGTTGACATTACAATGATAGCGAAGACTAAAAAAGTGGGTCTCGCAATTCTGTCTGTCTGTCGGTCTGTCTGTCGGCTTGGCCGATTTTCTTTAAACTTTGTAAATATCACTTTTATTTTTTTCCCCCCACACGTTTTTTACTTTTTTTTTTTAAGACCAAAAATAACGGTACCTGCCACACGAATTTTTTTCGAAATTTTGTAAATATTTTTTTGCTCAAAAACTGTTCGACAGATTTAAAAAAAAAGATACAAGAAAATTTCGTTTTGTTAAAGGTAGGTACTGGTTGAAAAAATTTTTCCGAAAAATGGTTATTGAGGGTAACCCCCAAGGAACCATTTTTTTGTTTTTGATTTTCTCGAAAACGGTAGTACCGATTTTGATAATTTTTTTTGCTAAAGCTCCTCAAAAACATAAATAGAATTTTGTATTCAAATTTTCAAAATTTTTTTTTTGGATTTTTAAAAAAAATTTCAAAATTTTTTTTTCAAAACTCATTATTTCGAAAACCTTATGCTAGATTTTTTTTAAACTTGTTAAATAAAAGTTTTTCAATATAGTCTACAAGATGTATAAAAAAGTAGTAAGTAGAATTTTGATAAAAAATTTTGTCTTTTAATTAATTTTAACGATCTTTAATTTAATAAAAAAATTTTTGAAATTAAGTTATTACAGCTTGTACCTACCATAGAACCATTTTTTTACATTTTGAATTACTCATTACCGACTTAACTGATTTTAATTAAGTTTTTTGCAGAGATGCTTCTAAAAAGTTTTAAAACTATTGCATTTCAAAACTTAAAAAAAAATATTTTTTGAATTTAAAAAAAAAATATAATTTTTTTTGGAAAATTCGATATGTAAAAAACGGTTCAATATTTTTTTTGGAAATTTAATTTTCATTCGTACAGTAATAAAAACTTTAAGTAAGCACACCAAATTTTTTTCTTAAAAATTTTGTACATAAAAGCTTTTTTTTAAGAAACCACTACAACGACTTGTAATTTTTGTTCTTGCATAAATTCATATTTGCATAGCATTCTGTTTTTGTCTCTTACTACTAAAAGAATTAAAAAAAATAATTTTATCCTTATGAACAGTTTTCTCTAATAACATTCGTATTTAAAATTCCTAGTCTATTACATAGGAGCAAGTTCGTGGACCAAGTCGTGCATTTTATTTGTATCGTTCTGAAAAATAATCACAATCTACTGAAATGATTTATCATCAATTGGGATAATGGTAAGTGCATTGGGCTGTCATTCAGAGGATCCTGGGTTCGATTTTCAGCCGCTGAAAAATAGTTTTCAGGGGTGTTCTACCTCTTGAGAGGAATTAACAGGGGTATATCTCTTGTTATGAAAAGTGCTGCTTATTCGCCGTTCAGAATTGACAGAAATTTGTAGGTCCCCTCGATTTCTCCAAACACGCACACATAAATAGTTGTGAGTTGTAATTCTCAAAGCCTCTAACTTAATTTGTATGCATTCTTTGATTACATAAGATAAAAGGCGGTCCGCACAAAAGGCTTCCTTTATAAAATAAAATCCACATAGTAGGTTTTTGGTAGGACAACGTCTGCCCCGGCTACTAGTATATTCATAATAATAAAACTTTTTTTGACCCTTTCCCAGTTTCATTAAAACTACTTTTATTTTCAGCCAAAATGAGATTTTTTATTAAAATGTTTTTATATAAATGCCCTTATTTTATTTGTTCCATGATCCAATTGAATTTTGAGTTTTTTAAGTTAGCTAAATTTTTATAAAGCCCTATTCCCTTACCTTGTTACAGACTTGACTTACCTTATACCATATACAAATCTAATCGAAATCTAATTGAATCGAATTAGTTCGATAAACTTATTTCCAATAACTCTCTTGGCATAAACTACATAGAATGTAATTATTGAAAAATAAGACGTAAGACTTAAGTGGTATGTACAAATTCCGTAATAAACATCTGCATTCAAAGCATAGTTATGTTTTTTTAAATTTGCATTAGACCTGCTCAATGAAAAATCTTTTCTTATTTAAGAATTTAAAAAAAAATAAAAAATAAATATACCTAACACTAGCATTATATTGTTTACTGTTTACTTATGTTGTAGATATAATTGTATAATAATTTAATAAAATATTATTTAAGATAAGATATTTGTTTATATTTAATGGGATTAGGATTCTTCGTTATATGAAAACTTTAGTCCTTAATCTAAGAAATAAACTATATCCTACAGAAACTAAATCTTACGGAATACATTTCTTTTAAGTCAATTATTCTGTATAAATTTAAATCGAAGAATTGTATTCCTCTTGTTAATACAATGAACCTTCACTTCTTAGTTATACTTAGATCGTAGATTGTATTTTTTCGAAATGGATAGTGATTTTTGTATTATGTAGTCCAATATTCTCAATGTGTACGCCAATTTTGTTAAATTCAGACCAGGTGTATTTGCACTATGTGAAACAGAGGCTGTTGAGAATACTGATTTTTCAAAATTTTGCATAACTGGTTACAACATGCTGACATTACTCTTTCGCCATAACGGACTTTTAGTCTATGTTAGATATGATGTTGCTTGTCAGTTTCGCTCAATACGGACATTGTTCTAATACGACTTTGACTACTGTTCTCAAGAATATCATTCATATGAAGCTTTTCAGCCCTATTGCAAGCATGCAATCATATAAAAACCCCCTTCAATATTTCATTATTGTTTTATTTAAAGGAGTGTAACTTAACAGAAGTTCAATTTTCGTTGAGTTTGATGCGCTATCTTATTTCATTTCCCGATTTGTTTTCCTGTACCCTCATACTAAATCGTTATTGCAGGCGATCAGTATTCAGTACAAACAATATCCGACGGAAGATATGTTGAGATCTTTCCTGAGATACAGCACTTTACTCAGCTTGATAGATATGATCAAAGTCGACATTACGATGATAGCGAAGACCTAACAAGTGGGTCTCGCAATTTTGTCTGTCTGTCTGTCTGTCTTTTCGACTACAGCCTAAACGGCTCGCCCGATTTTCTTTGAACTTGATAGATATGATTTTCAATTTTTTCCGCCCACACGTTTTTTTCTTATGGTTTAAGACCAAAAATAACGGTACCTGCCATATTAATTTTTTTTCGAAATTTTATAAATATTTTTTTTTCTCAAAAACTGTCCCACAGAATTAAAAAAAAATTAAAAAAATTTCATTTAAATTCCGCTAGATAATGGTTGAAAATTTTTTTACAAAAAAGGTTATTTTTGGTAGCCCCCTGGAACCGTTTTTTTGTTTTTGATTTTCGCGAAAACGGTACAAACGATTTAAATAATTTTTACTTACGACTTATAGGTACTATAAGGCAAGTTATGCATTCGGAAAAAAATCGAACTCGAGATTTTAATCAAAGTTGACATTACGATGATAGCGAAGACCAAAAAAGTGGATCTCGCAATTCTGTCTGTCTGTCGGTTCGACTACAGCCTAAACGGCTCGGCCGATTTTCTTCAAACTTGGTAGATGTGGGTTTTAATTCCCCCCCCCCCACACGTTTTTTTCTTTTTTTTAAGACCAAAAATAACGGTACCTGCCATACGATTTTTTTTCGAAATTTTATAAATATTTTTTTGTCTCGAAAACTGTCTCACAGAATTTAAAAAAAAAATTGAACAATTTCATTTAATTAAAACTAGGTAATGGTTGAAAAAAAATTTCCAAAAAATTATTATTTTTGGTAGCCCCCAATTTTTTTGTTTTTGATTTTCTCGAAAACGGTACAGTCGATTTAAATCATTTTTTTATGCTAAAGCTCCTTCAAAGTTTGAATATTATAACTTATTCAAATTTTCAATTTTTTATTTTTTGGATTTAAAAAAAAAATTCAAAATTTTTTTTTGAAAACTTAATATTTTGAAAACCCCAAGATCGATTTTTTTCAAACTTGACAATTAAAAGTTTTTTAACATAGTCTACAAGATTTAAGAAAAAAATTTTGTTTTATCTGAAACTAACGGTACCTTCCATAAAAAGTTTAAAAAACATTGAATTTCAAAACTTAAAAAAAAAATATTTTTTTTCAATTTTTAGAAAAAAAGTCTTTTTTTTTTGGAAAATTCGATATCTCAAAAACGACTTAATATTTTTTTTTGAAATTAGACTTTTATTCGTACAGTAATAAAAAATTAAGATTGGCGTACCAAATTTTTTTCTTAAAAATGTTTTAAGAATTTTGTACATAAAAGCTAACTTTTTTAAGGAACCACTACAAAGACTTATAATTTTTGTTTTTATCACTTACTGCTAAAAGAATTAAAAAAATTCATTTTATTCTTATGAACAGTTTTCTTTAACAACATCCGTTTTTAAAATTCCTAGTCTCTAACATAGGAGCAAGTTCGTGCGACCCTGTCGTGCATTTTATTTTTTAGGCTAAGCTCCTCTAAAATTAAAATATTATTACATATTAAAATTTTCAATTTAAAAAAAAAAATCAAAATTTTTTTTTTGGAAAATCAATATTTCGAAAACACCATGCTCGATTTTTTTCAAACTTGATAAATAAAAGTTTCTACATATAGTCTACAAGATTTGAAAAAAAAATTGTTTTATCTAAAAATAACGGTACCCACCATACAAATGTTAAAAAATGGTTTTCGAAAATCGTATTTTTCTCGAAAACAGTTCCGAGAATTTTGATAAAAAATTTTTTCTTGCATTTAATTTTTACGTACTATAATTTAATAATAAAAATTTGAAATTTATATATTATTGACTGTACCTACCATAGAACGATTTTTTCGAATTTTGATTTTTAATGAAATGAAGGTTCAAAAAAGTTTAAAAAACATAATATTGCAAAACTTTAAAAAAAATATTTTTTGAATTTTTGAAAAAAAAAAAGAAAATTTTTCGGAAAATTCAATATCTCAGAAATGGAGATTTATTTTTCATTCGTTTAGTAATAAAAACTTTGAGTTGGCATAGCAAAATTTTTTCTCAAAAATGTTTTAAAAATTTTCCATATAAAAGCTTATTTTTTTTTAAGAAACCACTAAAAAGACTTTTAATTTTTGTTCTTGCATAAACCAATGTTTGCTTGAATCACATGGCATCCTTTTTTTACCTCCAACTACTAAAGAATTTGTTTTAATCAATTGAAAAATTAATTTTATGCTTATGAACATTTAACATTCATATTTGAAATTCTTAGTCTTTTACATAAGCGCAAGTTCGTGCAACCCAGTCATGCACTTTATTTTTATTGAGTTATAAATCGTAAGAACTAAAACTAAAAACTAAAACTAAAAATACAATTTTCGAAAATAATTTTTTAACATTTGGTGGGTGGTGGGTATGGTGGGTGTAAAATTAAAATTTTTTTCCACACATATTTTAGATTGTATTAAAAAACTTTTTACCGTCGTCGGGTTGAAAAAAAAGCAAGCATATACATAGTTTTTGAAATATGTATTGAGTTTTGAAAAAAAAAAATGAATTTTGTGAATTTTTTTTTTAAATCTGTGGAAAAGTTTAAAAAAAATAAAAATATTTTATATAGTTTCGAAAGAAAAATGAAAATTCTTTTAAACATCTTTAAAGAAAATTGCAAATCGTCATTTAATATGTTCGGTTACATTCATGGTTAACATGTTGGTCCATTGCAAGAGCAGGAAAGTTACATACTCGAAGAAAAATTGTGTATTTTATTTTTTGGAAATAAATTTCTGTAATTTCTGTGTATTCTTTTTTCAGTATTATTTCGGAAGTTCGATCGGCAGCATTAATTCGGAGATTATTTCTTAAGCCACACTACACGAATTTGGAATTCTTTACCCGGCTCTATATTTCCTTCCCTTTACGATATTCAAATATTCAAAACCAATGTACATGGGTATCTCCTTTTAAATCCTCTCCAATTTTCCTAAACGCCCGTACCGTGCTTAACATCTTAAGTGCAGTCAAAATCCTTTTAGTGCGAGCATGTTATCAAAAAAAAACTTTAAAACTCGACTTGCCCTTAAAAAAGAAAACATGATTTTTTTTTTACAAATTAATAATAAAACTATGATAAAATTGTTTGTTCTTTAAGAAAACAATATATATTACCTGTGTAATAACAAAACATCAAATATGACTCAAGAGTAGCGGGACTCGAAGTTAATTTTCTATTTACATTATGGTAAAAAGTAGATTTATTTAATTTACTGCACTACTACTGGAACAGGTTTTTGACACATGAGTTTTAAAATGGATCGATTTTTTATAATTATAACATACTATGAGTTTTTCGCAAATTGATTATTGTTATTGTGAAAAGGGATGGTTAGTTTGACTTACTACCTTCCGAATTACCGATTGGATTATTGTTTTCTAATGAAGTAGTGCTTAAATGAATAGACTTGCTCGCAGCCACTTTCTTCTCTGAACATACTTTAATATTTTTACTAGGTTCGTTAAATAAAACTTATTACTCTTTCTAGTATTTCTTCTTTATTTTTACTTTCCAATTCAAAACCATAAATCTCAATTTATAATCAACTCAAATACTTTATTCAAATTAAAATCACACTTCTTTTACACTTTCCACAATCCAATAAGCAGAGTTTTGCACACTTCCGTAATCAAAAATCAACTGTCCCCCGCTCACCGTGAACACTTCCTTATATACCCAAATTAGTTGTTCTCGAAGGTTCTCATCTTGGAATGTTCTAGATGGTTGGAATAAGGGGAAATACATTTGACATGGGAAAAGAGCTTTTTGTTTCTTCCATAAATTAGATATGCAAATTTCCAACAGATGGCGCTGTAGTAGTATAAAGCTCTGTTCACAACAATACCTTCGAAGACCAGGGGTGACATTCTGTATCGCACACGCGAACAAACGTTTTCGCGCGTGCGAACAATTTACTTCATGTAACATAAAAAACGAAAGTTTTCGTTCGCACATGCGAAACAAAATAAACGAGAGCTTATTCTTTGACGTTTCTCTTCTTAAATATTTCAGTTTCGGTTTTGTTCTGAAAAAAAAAAGTTTTTAATAAACTAAAAAAGAAGATGATACGCGAATATATTGCATTTTTGAACGATAGTGAAGAAGAACATGAGGATTCGGAGTTATTGAACTTGCCGAGTACAAAAAGAAATCTAAGAGATTTTTCTGACCAATTTACTTTGTCAGATCAAAGATGTGGTTTAATTATTTGTTGCAAACTATTTTATAATATTAGTTTACAACAATATAGCTTTATTCAACTATTTCGGTTTAAAAGAAAAGCCTACAAATATGTGTTGGAGAATATACGCATAAAAACAGGGACGCGAGTCACATTACGAAAGCCGATATTACGAAAGCCTTTGACATGGTTAACCATTACATCCTTTTGGATAAGCTATGTAAAGCTGGGTTTCGTGGTTTTATCTGTAACTGGTTCGAGTCTTACCTTAAAAACCGCTCACAAGTTGTTAAAATCGATAAAATGATAAGTAGTAAAAAGATCAGTAATCTAGGTGTACCCCAAGGTTCTGTACTTGGTCCTATTCTTTTTCTGGTTTATATAAATTCCTTATTTTCTCTTCCTTTTGTTGGTAAGATTCGAGCATTTGCAGATGACCTTGGAATCGCTTACTGTGCATCTAATCCCTTAAATTTAACAGCAGATTTAAATTACGACGTTTTCCTGTTGAGATGCTGGTTCGCCGATCACCAACTTTTTGTGAGCAATAAAACAAAAGTCATGTATTTCAGCCTTTCGGGACTTAAATCTTCGGATTTAGATTTAATATATCATTCTTATGATTGTCAGAAACATCTATTATCAAATAACAACATATGTCTTGTAAACTCTACCCAATCATTCAATAGTAACACAGACTGTTGCGCTAATTGTTTTAAAATTGAAGCTGTAGAAAGCTTTCAATACCTTGGCATTGGTATTGATCATAATTTGAACTGGTCTAAACATCTTCAAAATTTAAGAAAATATCTTCTTTCAACTACCTGTTGTTTTTATCGACTTGGTAAATATTGTTCTCTAAATATGCTTAAAACTGTTTATTATGCCATATTCCAATCGAAATTACAATATGGCATTTCTTGTTGGGGTGGAGCTTACATTAGTAAACTTCAGCCGATTTTAGTAATTCAAAAATCAGCCATAAGAAAAGTTTTTAAAACCAATAGTTTAGCACACACGATGCACTTATTTAGATATACAAAAATTCTTCCTGTTCGTCAATTGTATTACTTTAAGGTTTTAAAAATATTTTTTTTGAGAGGTGGTTATCAGCAAAGCCCGATATCTGATTTTCGAAATCTTCGAAGCTACTCCAGGTTCATTGTCAGTATTCCCTACTTTCGCACTACATCCTTGAGAAACTTTTACTCCATCGTTTCATGTAAATTGTTTAATGCACTTCCTCTTGTAATTCGAATGGAAAGAAGTTTATGTGTATTTATTAAAAAGGTAAAACTGTGGCTTCTCGATTTTGAGCACGGTGAAATCGAAAATTTGTTACGCTATATAAATTAATATTTATTAATTATGAAATAATAAACAAAAAAAAAAAAATATACAATATACAATATATAAAATATAAAAATATACATATATATTCCTTCATAGTTTTCGTTACAAAATGTTATGTTTTTTCATACTTATTTTGTTATACTTTAAATTGTTAGTTCCATTTTTCATTTTTTTTTATATTATATACTTTGTACACCCCACACAATGTATTCTTTTAATAAAGTGGCATCATCTCAATTATTTATTAATATAAAAGATGCCACTAACTATTCTCTTTATTACTTATGTATTTAATAATGAATTGTTAAGTTACTTACTAAATAGAAAAAATAGATAATATTGAATTGAAATTGAAATTGAATTCCTCCAATTTTTGAAGCTTTGCTCTACTTTAGAGGTACTAGGTGAAGGAAGCTACCAAGAAAGGAAGCCCTCTTGCACAGAGGACTCTGTAAAAAGTATTTGGTGAGTGCTTAACACCTTTGGACGACTAAATTTATGCGGAATGGATCAAATGGTCATCGGATTCACAGTCATTAAAGACAAATTTACATACATTTTGGAGTAACTATGTTTCTTGTTAACACCACAGATATTGAAGTACAGTACGAACTCGGTTAATGCAACCCTCGATTCGGGCAATTTCTTGATTTTTGCAACACTAATATCGTAGCACGTCTGTTATAAGTGCTACTTTTCAAAAATTTTACATCGATTAGTTCAATTTCTTGTGTTTATTCATCTGCTCATTAAAATCAAAACATCAAACCAACAAAAACGATTTGTTTGCTTTCAATAATAATCCATCACAACTATCTATATAATTTTTTATCTAAGAAAATGTAGCCCATTAAGTGCAACAACCTCGGTTATTGCAACCGCCTTAATTTCTTTTAGTTGTGTTAATCGAGTTTGTACGGTATATGGTTATGATCTCCCACTTTTTCAATTTTAATAGTTATTGGTTGTGTTAATAAAATAAGTTTAATCCTGCCAACTGAGAGGGAAGAAATGTTGTATAATCGAAAAGAATCCATAAACAAACATTTATTTTGCATCACATTTTGCACAAAAATACAATCTATCAGAGTAATAGTGATGAGTCTTCCTGACATTTTATGTGTATACAAATTTACTTTAATCGATATTTAATGCTTTCTTATTATTTATGTGTTGTTTTCCTTAAAAATCAACAAAAATAATGTTAATTGATATCAAAATCCCAAGAAAATAAACTACGTACCTTCTTTTTCTTAATTTTAACTCATTTCATTTCTTAAATCGTGTACATGACATCGATTTTTTTGAGTTTTGTGTGTTGATTTAAAATTATGTTCCATCCTTCCAGTTATTTGATAGCTGTCAGCATCATAGAAGTATGCAATCAAATTTGTTTAGGTTTGAACCATAAACGAACACAGAACCAAAAACGAAATGCGATACAGATTGCCAATTATCGCTTTCGCACATTTTCTTTCGTTTTTGAAAAACGATCAATCGCTATCGTTTCGTTTATTACAGAATCTGCCCCCAGATAGAAACGAGTATTCAGAGTATTGAATAGAGTTGATCCAAGTACTAATATACGAGTAAAACACCCCTATTCTGATTGTCAATTTTGGTATCAAAGCTCGCGATTTTATAAATTTTTAACGAAAAAGAAGGTAAATTTAAACCATCAAAAAGATCCACATCGGTCGCAAACCTAATAAAGCTCGCAACAGCTCTGAGATTATATTTGCGCTTGGTTCATATCGGAAATGAACATTCTATTGGCAGTACGCAATCTAATGTGTCTTCAGTAATGATACCAGATACATACATTTAATATTCTTAAAACTTTCATTTTTCCCAAATGGAAAAGGTTCGTTAATAGTCGATTTTCTTTGAGAGAAGTAATATTTCCGACATAATAGGTTGCGTTGACGGGACACACAATAAAATAGCATCTCCCAAAAAAGCACTTCAACATACCTATGAGTATTATAACAGGAAGAATTTTACAATCTCAATGGTATCCTGGTAAGTTATGGAAAAATATGGTAGTTATTTATATAAAACAAAATGTATAGTTATGTGATGACTAAATGAAAATTCGCTTTTTTAATGCAATCCAGGTTCAACTCATGATTAAAATGTGTGGAAATGTCGAGCTTGAAATTGAAGTTGAAACAGCAATACCAAAATGGAGAAACATACATACATACATATACATACCTAATTACTTTTTTTTCTATTTCTATTTAATTTAAGGAAGCGGTGGATATGCTCTAAAGCCATATTTGATGAATCCATTTCGCAATCCAGATCCAGGGACAACACAAAGTTTATTCAACAAAAAACATGCAAAAGCAAGAAATATTGTTGAACGAACAATAGGCGTTCTAAAGAATAGGTTTAGGTGTTTGTTAAAAGCTACATAAGAGTTACATATACATCTTAAGCTTGTCCTTCTTTAATTCGAGAATTTCTTCCATTTTTCTTGCATTCGTTTTTGAGTAGTTTTCATTATTTTCCATACTCTTTCTGAATTTTACCATCAGACCTGTCAAATTCTCATAAAAAGTATTTTGAGAAAAGAAGTTTGTTCTTGTAACAAAGTCCTCCGTTCTTCTAGAAGTTTTTTAGATTTAGAACACTTTTTCTTTTTTTTGATGCACTCCGTTTTTGTGTAGTGCATGGAAATCCTTCACTGGTATTTGAAAGGACACTATTTTCCAAATCAACGGCTGCGGTTTTCTCGTTGGTATTTGAAGCAACAGTGTCGACCATACCAAATTTTTGTCCAGGTGGATCAGCGCAAGTACCCAATTGGAAGGTTCGAATTATAGTTTCCTCGATGTCAGTGAAATGGTGAAGTTGGTTCGGTCCACCTCCAGTTGCAGATATTTCATTCGTTTTTGTGGTTTTTCTTTTTGGTCTTGCATTTAAGATCAATCCAGACCTTTAATTGAATACAAAATTTTTTATTATAAAATTTAAATAAAATACAATGACGCAAAATTTTAAATAGCTTAGTATTAAGGAATTATTACTAACTATAATTTTAGTAGATTACTAACTCTTCCTTAATTTTAAACATTTTCTAACTTGTATCGTGCTAAGGCTATTTTTTAAATAAATTGCTTTTGAACACAGAACAGATCTATTTTTATGTTTGGAAATGTCAAAGAGTCATAAGTTCGCACGATACTAAAATAATGAAATAGGTCTTTGACGATTTTAACTTTAATAAAAGGATAGAGAAAGTCCTCTTAACATAGTTTCATACTAAAACAGCTTTAACATCATACTAATTCAACTAAAATTTTGCCATTGGTTGCTGGAGGACCTAGGCCAGTTAAAACTGCAGCAAACTGGTCGCACATCCCTTGCGTGATCGCTTTGGAGGACAGTTTATTTGCTATGTCCAAATTTTCCTCCAGTGAGACGAGTTTGAATAATTGTAATTTGTTGCTCACTATTTTCCTCCTTTTAATAAAATTATTGTAAAATTATTAAGAACTTACTTTTTTCCACAGTATCAACTAAAATCTTGTGGCCGATTACATTTAGGTACTTACAAATTGAAAAAATTATTTTCAACGATCGCCACTCGCAATATGGATTTGAATTCGAAATAATTCATTCACAATGGTCTTATCAAACATATGGAATAAAATTGACACTCAAAATACCCATTTAAAAAGAAGGTGTTGATAAAAATTAAAATGGACAATCGCAATAGGGGTGAAAGACAGAATAATTGTTGGACTTATCTAGGATAACCGAAATTTATAGCAGCCAGCTAATATAATAATATAGAGCACGAACTAGGTAGAAGGAAAACGATCGAAAGAGCGTGAGGGCCGCTTCACGTATTCATCCGTTCCTGTGCAACTTAATTTTATTCTATTACTCGACGCAATTACTCATTTCAAAAGAAACTTTACATTAAGCTTTGTTGTTGCTGTAAAATTGCATTAAAATAGTAATTAAATACATTTTCGTATAAGAGTCTGAATGAAATATGAATCTGATTAATCGTGTCTGTCAGTGTTTTATAAAAATATTACACGTAAATATGAGTAATATTAACCACCATCTATATATAATAATTGTTAATTGGAACTGGACTGGTGTTTGAATACAAACTTTGTCTTTGCTCTAAAATACTCATTGTTAGGAACTTCCCACTCAATGAATTTAAGAATGTAATTTATTAAGAAATCAGTTTATAAATGAGTTTTATTGTACTAGAATTAGTCAACAAAAAATGAGACTTTGATCAGTATTTTCTCAGAAACTGTAACTGTTGTTATCTCATCCTTTTGTTAACCGTTTTCGAGATAATTTAAAAAACATGGTTTTTATGATCTAATAAAATATTTATATATATTTTGAATTAAACAAAAGTAATTAATTACTTCACTTTTGTTGAATTTTGATAAAATTGAAATTTAACAACTTCACTTCGAAATTCTTATTCTTTATGTTAAAAATACTTGTTGTCCTCGTTAACTTCCAAGGATTTCTTAAAAGTATGTAGTATTTGAAAAGTCAATCAGTCAGAAGTCAAAGAAAGATTATTCAAGATATTCAACAAGGTCAAGGAGTTATAAATATATTTCGCGAAAAGAAAAACAAGTTTTAAGATTTTTTTTTTTCAAAGAAATCAATTGATAAAAAAACATTTCTTTCATTTGTTGTTTGTTTTTTAACTGAATAATTGAAAACGTAGTAGGTTAATTTTATATTTAATTTTAAAACAACAAATAACAAAATCTGTTTTTCTTAAAACTAATGAGGTTAAAGTTGACTTCTTAATGGCTTTTAACTAGCCGAAGCAAGAAATTAATCTGAAACAAATTTATTATTAGTGGACTTACGTTTATCGTAAAGAATTAATGAATATTATTGAAAATGAAATTAAATAACAAATATGACATCAGTCAGTAGTTGACGAAGTAATAAGTATACAATTTTGAAACTACATATGTATAGTATTAAGTAGTATTATTATAATAAGGAAGTATAATTTGGCTTAATGACTAACTGACAGTCTACCAACCACCTATCATAGGTCTGAGAATTGAATCTCATTCTATGCTACCTAAAAATTGTTCAGGGGTCAATAAAAAATGCTACTCATCTTATAGTTGTTCGGACTCGTCTAAAAATTGTAAAGGATTTTCTAATTGAAGTGGATAAATGGCGGCCATGTTATTTTGGTGACATCTGTCAAATCTGTTGTTTGTTATTCAGATATTGATGCCATGAAAAGTAACACGAATGAACAGCACTTTCAAATGATACAATTTTATTATCAAAATGAGTGCCCCCCACAGTCGACTCTGCAACGTTTGCTGACCAAATTTCAGAAAATCGGCTTGGTTATCAGTAAAAAAACATTTTTACATCGAAGGAACGCAAGATCGGTCGAGAACATCGCCTCAGTCAGTGAAAGTGTACAGCAGAACCCAGGGCAGTCGATGTGCGTATAAGAACTCGGACTTTCGCAGACTTAAATTTGGCGAATTTTGCATCGGGACTTGATCCTACACCCGTACAAGATCCAACCGACAGCGACGAGGCGTATTTTTTTCAATGACAATGCATCTTCAAAACGTTACTGTTTGCTGTGAATTTTGGTCTGGCGGTGTCATTTTTGCGTACTTTTTCAAAAAGCGTGAGGCGGTCATCGTCAATGGCGAGCGATACAGAAAAGATGATAACCAATTCCTTATGGACCTAGACGATATGTTGTTCCATAAGAACGGTGCTACGTGCCACACAGCAGATGCCACGACTGACATTCTGCATGAACGATTTGAGGGTAAGGTTATCTGTCACAGAGACGTGACGTGAATTGTTCACGAAGGTGATGCGATTTGAACCTACTAGACTCTAGACTATTTCTTGCGGGGTTCCTTGAAGTCACAGGTCTATGCTATTAAACCACAATCAACCGATGCGGAAGAATTATTGAAAATTGAACCACCTTAAGTAGCTTAGGCAAAAGATGTCACATTCATAATGACATACTGCATGGACCTTACAAATAAAATCAATATTTTCTTAATACCTCACGTACAACTTGCTTTATTCCATTTCAACATATACCCGCCTTTCATGAAAAAACCTTTTGATCTGCTCCATTTCTAGTATCTCTAGTATTCCACGAGCTGGTGAACCTAAAATTGATTTTTTTTTAACATTGACCATACTGTTTAGTTATGTGAAGGGTCTAAGCAAATGTCGAAATGTCTGTAAACAATTGACAAAATATTGTATATTATGAATTCATAGCTATTCAAACTAAAACAAATGTAGACTCAGGATCTTCCGGAAGGTTTCCCAAAATGTTATCAGCAGAACGCTATAATGAGCCAAAAATCGTCAGTTCATAACCATTGTTGTAAATGGTCTAAATGGTTTGAAATCTTGCAGTATTCCTAAGTACAAGAAACTTTAAAGTGCCATTATCATTATAGAACAAGCGTCGATTTTTTTATTGCATATTCCAAATAATGAGGGTTTTCTTCATATTTTGATGATTCATTTAAATTATAAATTTTATATGATATACAGGTCTACTTTTTTTTTTGAGTGCTTTAATATTTAAATTTAAAAGAAAGAAATTAACATAGCAGCAATATACTCCTACCGAATTGTTCTCCAATTAAAGTAGACTATGCAAAGTCCTAAATTTAAAAAAAATATATTATTATTTGATGGGACGTCAACACTCCTTGTAGTTCGTATCTAAAGGTATTGAACGAAATCATGTAAGTTTTAAAGTAATTATTATCAACCGTTCATATATATACTATTATATAAAAGCGAAACCATTTTAAAGTTTGTAACGCACGATCTCAGAAAGTAGACAACTGATTTATTTGAAATAAATTTTATTATTTTCTATATTGCTATAAGAGTGTTTATGGCTATAATTTTTTTTCATTAATAATTTGTCAAACTTAAATATTATTAATTTTACATTTTTGTCCATTTTTTTTCATTAGTTGACTTACACAACCACGCATATCTTAAAACCTATACAATAATCGACAAAGATTAGCATTGCTTCATAAAGTCAATATTGTTGCGCAAATTTTAAGCCCAAAATCACTTCTTAGTTACACATACAACCTGAGAAATAAATAAAAACAAATTATAAAATTATAAACTTTTTGAATTTATTTTATCCAGGAATTAGATTTCATCACAATCACTTCTTAGTTACACATACAACCTGAGAAATAAATAAAAACAAATTATAAAATTATAAACTTTTTGAATTTATTTTATCCAGGAATTAGATTTCATCACAATCGCGAGGTCGCTGCTTTGTTTCATTTCATTATCATTCCAACATTTTTAATTTTCTTTTCTTCCTATGCTCTCTCTCTCTCTTAATATTTGTTCCATTCAATAGTTACGTTTTTTCTCTTACCTACCTACCTACATATTCAATTTTTCTGTATTGTATCTAACTAACCGACACACACTCATTGTTTTTACTTGCGATATATGTAGGTACGAGTACTAAGTACATACTATAGGGCAAGTTCTGCATTTGGAAAAAAAATCGAACTCGAGATTTTGATCAAAGTTGACATTACGATAATAGCGAAGGCGAATAAAGTGGGTCCGACAATTCCGTCTGTCTGTCTGTATGTCTGTATGTCTGTATGTCTGTATGTCTGTATGTCTGTATGTCTGTATTTCTGTATGTCTGTATGTCTGTATGTCTGTACCTCGATCTAGAGCCTAAGCCAGTGGAGCTATTTTCTTCAAACTCGGTACTTAAGGGTCTTCGGTGATTCCCTAGAGGAGAAATTGAATTTTTTTTTAGCTCTAAAACTAACGGTACCTACCATACACCCGTAATGCATAATCTTATTTATCTCGAAAACGGCTCTAACGATTTTGATAAAAAAAATTAGGTGTAATATTATGGATATAGACTACATTTTGATAAACAAAATTTTGGGGGGAAATGTTATTAACGGTACCTGTCATAGAACGTTTTTTTTTGATTTTCGAATTTCTCATTAACGGCTCCAACGATTTTAACCAAAATATTAATGCAGAAGCTGTTATGCATTTTGAAATATAAAATCTAAAAACTTTTTCGAAAAAATTGTTTTTGAATTTTTAAAAAAATAATACAAGTTTTTTTTTTGAAAATTCAATATCTTGAAAACGGATACATGAATAAATTTTTAAATTATGTTATAAAATGCATTGAATTGAATACTAACAATTTGCATATCATTTTTTTTTATAAAAATTTTACGAAAAATTTAGTACACAAAAAACATGTTTCAGTGTGTCTGTATGTCTGTACCACTCCCTACATCCTAAACCACTAGACGTTTGTTCTTCAATCCCCATAAAGCCGTATTCCAAACTCTTATTTATCTCGAAAACGGTTCTAACGATTTTGATAAAAAAAATAGGTATAATATTATGGATATGGACTACATTTTGTTAAAAAAAATTTGGGGCAAAATGTTATTACCGGTACCTGTCATAGAACCGTTTTTTGATTTTTTGACTTTCTTATCAAAGGCTCTACCGATTTTAACCAAAAATTTTTAACAGGAGCCCCCTTAAGTTTAATATATTATTGTATATAAAAATATTCGAAAAAAAGCTATTTCCAAATACTATACTACTAAATACTTAAAATTTTGCATCCCAAATTGTGTTCTCGAAAAATTTTAAGGAAATTTGTTATATAAAAAATACTTTAATATTAAAAGGATTAATCAGCTGGCAATTCCATACATTTGAACATTTTTATCTCATTAAATCCATGTTTCATATTTATAAAATGTATTTTTAATTCCAAAGTACTTTTACATATGAGCAAGTTTGTGCGATCCAGTCGTGCATTTTATTTTTTAAGTTACTTGAATACACTAACAAACATGAACAAACTCTTTTTTTCAAGTGAATCTAATATCTAATTCGATACGGTAAGTATATACATATAAACTAAAATTAATATTATTGTAGAAAATTTGCTCAGTCCCATTGAGAAATGTTTTCATATGTATGCTAAAATTAATATTAAAAAAATATTCGTAGTTACAATTTGCGAAGCAACGCGAGTACGGGTCGGCTAGTTCTCCATAAATTCTAGCACTGAAACGGAAGAAATAAACGAGATGATTTTGAAAATTATGAACTATAAATAAAGACTCTGCGAATTCAAAAATTCTTTACCGAAAGGTATGGCGAAATAGAATGGCGATTCCATTTCAAACAATGTCGATTATAAACCGAGCTATTCTTTTTGGTTCCGAGAGCGCTTAGAGCACCTCTACCAAATCCGATAAAATCTGATAAAAGTTAAAAGTTGAGCTGAGCTTTTATGATGTGTGGGAAAATATTCGCAATATGTCGAAATAACCAGAATCATAAAACCTTTGTTGACGTTTGATGTTGATTGTTTGACTATGGTGGTTAGATGTGCTGCTGTTATTTGAGGGTTCAGGTATTTTTACTGTGAGAATTGAACCTTCTACATACCCAGCTCGTTCAATATTCACTCCAACTCGTTAAGACCTCAAGTGTCGCTAAAGGTAACACCTTGTTCATCCGCTAAGATCTATTTTTTTTTTTTGAAATTTGAGTTAAGTGCATTCAAACTGCACTCCACTTTTTAGCTAAATCTAGCATCTTTCAAACAAAAATTATAAATTAACAGAGGTGCCTATAAAATTACTTTGTTGTGGCTATTCAATATATATATATATACATATATATTTTTTTTTTGCGAAAATGGTCGGCTTATAAGTTTCTTGTTCGTAAAGTCAGTTAAAGAATTTTTGTTTTTATTTTACCACGAATAAAAACTGTTTTCTTTTAAATTTTATTCAAATCAGTACAGTATTGAGTATTGAATTGAATTCGTTAAATTCAAAGAGATTGAATTTTATTGAAATGAAATTAAAACTCATTCATTGGATCAAAAATCATCGAATAATCAATTTATTGAAATATTCAAATCATTTTGATAATCGATTGTTAAACGATGTGATCATTTTAAGTGAATGATTTAGCTCTAAATTTTAGCTTAAGGAATAAAAAAAAAATTACAAGTTATTTCTTATAAAATATTCCATGTAAGATTTTGCAGGTTTGTGTTGGGGTTTGTTCGTAGTCTATACCTAAAGTAAAAATCATCGCTCGCGACACATATAGTAAATAACGTCACCAGATAAATAGGAACATGCTTATTTTTTGATTTTTTTCATATTTGAAATTTTGACTTCTTTGAGATCCTAGAAATTAAACTGTCCAATTAAAAAAAATATCAATAAAGATTGATTTGTTTGTCCAATAAATATACAACTACTCCATGAACACAGCCATAGAGATACAATTAAGTTATCAATCGTACCAACATCTTAGAACGAACCCACCTAAATTTTAGTCGATACAAGAAATCGAAAATCCATCTTCAGAAGTATTCTATTTTAGCTTTTATCGGGCAGACTATGCTAAATTTGTTATAAAGCGTAAAATGATACTATACTACGGATAGTACACTGGCAGTGTATGTTTATGATATCATTTAAATAACCGCCAAGGCTGCTTATGGTGACACGAATCCGAGTGGTCCGATTTTCAATGACTCTTTTGCATAAATCCGGCTTAATTTTAGCGATGGCCTGTGTTATGTTCACTTTAAGGGCATCGGTGGATTGCGGTATATTTGCGTAGACCTGCGACTTGACTTTGGTAGGTGTCGTCCCATATACGACAATTTTGTTTGTTAACGCAGCCATTCATTCATTCAAACATGCACCTCGTCGCTATATATGATTTTTCTGCCAAAATTGGGATCTTCTTCCAAACGCTCCGAAGGCCAGTCACTGGATAAAAGGTGGTTATGAACTTTGACCTCTTTGGTCAGTTGGATCTTGTAAGGGTGTAGGCTCAAATCTCGACGCAAATTCGCAAAGTTGATGTCTGCGAAAAACCAAGTTGTTGTAGGTACGGCGAGGAATCGAGTACCTCGAGTTCTGTACATCGCCTCGGCCCGTAAAAGTATGGGCCGAGGCGATGTGCTTGACTGATCCTGCTTTCCTTTGACGTACGAATATTAGCTGATCTGACTGTGGAAGGCCACTAAGTCTGCCGTAAAATGGGAGCAACGTTTGCACTTACGAATACTCATTTTAATAAAAAAGTTTTATCATTTGGACGTGCTGTTCAATCGCGTTACTTGCAAATTTGGCAAATGTCCCCAAAACAACATGGTCGCCATAGTCTGCCATTATCTTCTCACTCCAATTGAAGAACCATTTATAAATACGGAACTGTTTTCACAACCCTTTCCTTCAATGACCCGACTTTTATACGGTGTATTAAATATTTAGGCATTCGATTTATGTAGATTCGATTAAGGCCTTAATTCAATAGGAAGGGAGATTCTGCTCCTAAATTCATGCCTTAGACCCATTTGGTGATACGTCACTCAATTACTTAAATTTAATCAGCCTCAGTGATCGCTTCCAATAAGTAATTTCGGCAAAATCTTTAACGTGCGTTATAATGTGACACTGACGCTGTCTGGTAATCTGCTTGTAAATTTAATTTCTGATGAACTTTTGAAAATATATTGGTAGTCTTTCTATAAAATCAATCTTTATCATTTAATACAACTATTTATTGTACGCTTAAATTTTTTGTTTTATAATTCCTTAAAAATAAAAAAAAAATTTGTTTTTGTTTTTATTAATAGACTTGGACTTTATCAATTGACGTCAATTGAAAATATATACCTAATAAAATGGGTCGGGCAAGGTTAGTCTAGTCCTTCACATGCTAGCAAGAAAAACAAAATTGTTTGCCTCCTTATGTCTTGCACACACACGCACACACACACCCACTAGCCCCCTTTCCCAAATAATTTTTATTAACTCAAAAGTTGATAATAAAAATATCAAATAGCTACAGAGGTTCCACAGCCTGCATTCGACTTTGAACCTTTCAATCCGCACTAATCCGCAATTAATGATAAGCTTGTCCCGATCGACCGACGCGACGCGATCAACAAATACGAAGACAAGATTAGCGAAATCAAATTTTCAGACCGCATTGAATAAAGAGATGTTAGGAGAGTGTGTGTCTTGTAGTACAAAGTGATGATAGCAGCAACCCCCTAGGTCAGAGCTCTTATCACTTCTTGAGAGCAACAACAATTAAACAAACGCAAAATAAGAGAATATGACTGATAACGAGAATTCAAATAATTAATATATGATGAATAACCGAACGATATTGCTGGCAGCTTCCCTTGCTAACCATTTTCCATGAAATAAAAATATTCTCTGCTCAAACGTATGCAATCTCAATAAAAGCTAAAAACATATCTCTCCAATAAATTTTAGTGTTGCCATTTTTAATATACGAATATATATATATTTCTTGTGGCATGTGGGATAAACATGATAACTCCAAAATAATTTTTTTCAGTAAAGGCTTTTTAATTTTTAAAATCTTCTAAGCAAAATTGAATAATTTATTTGAGTTCATACATGAATAAGTTTATTCCATAGGTACCGTAGGGCAAGTTTCACATTTGAAAACAAATCGAACTCGAGATTTTGATTAACAAGTGGTTCCTATAATTCTGTCTGTCTTTCTATATGTCTGTATGTCTGTACCTCGACCCATAGCCTAAACCGCAGAAGTGATTTTGTTCAAATTTGGTATTTGAGGTATACAAAAAAATGTTTTCTAACTATCTAAATGACTCTAACGATTAAGACCAAAATTTGTATGCAGGAGCTCCTTTGAATCTGAAAGAATATTGTATATAAACTTCGAAAACATATTTGTTTGGATTAAGAAAATAAAAATATTTTGCAAAATCATTATCTTGAAAACGAGTGAAAGATTAATTTTTTGCATTTTTTTCCTAAAATGTAAATTATAAAAATGTATACCTTAAGTTGACATCTCAAATTTTTCTTAGAAAAAATTTAAAGTAATTTCTTATATAAAAAATTAATTTAATAATAGAACGATTTTTTAAATTTGTTTGCATAAATTCTTTCATTTATAGAAATCGGATTTGAAAATTTTCTCTAATTGAATCCATGTCCCCAAAGAAAAAATTTAAATAAGTCCCTAAATTGGGTTATTTTTTCATAATAAAATTACACCCCACCGGAATGAACAAATGCACCAAAAATAAATGAAATATAGCCACAACTTGTTTTGACTTTTTTTTTAGAACAATTAATAAAGCCCCCATTTGTCTTTTTCATATTCAAGTTTATTTCCGAAAATGAAATAACATCCAAAACTATTTTCTTCACCTATTCTGTTGCTCCCTGATCGTTTTCAGCACGTTCTTTACATTCCCTCGTGTCAAGATCGTTTTCTCTTTGATTAGCCAATTTTCACAAAACATTTTGTGAAAGACTATGTTATTTTGGCATTTTCATGTAAAAATGTTCCAGATTATTTTTTAAAATTGAATGAAATTAAGCCCCAAAGCTTGTGCTGTGGTCTAATTTCATTGGGACCTTATTTTATAATGAAATTATGCCAACACAAAAAATGAAATTAGACCCCAACATTTGAGAAATTTCGTTGTTTTTGCTTAGTGTGCTTGTTCATGCTTTGGCAATGTGGAAATTTGATAATGTACAATGTAAATGGTGGGCCACATAAATTTTTTTAAAAATGCAACAAAATGAACAAAATTAAGTTTTTTTCCAAGTATTATGGCTTTATTAGTAAGAGAAAATATTCCCATTAACTATCGATTACAACGTCCTTCAAGTGGCTGCCTCGGCTGGCTTCGCAGTAGCGCATTCTGTCACTCCAATTTTCCAAGACCTTGTTGATGGTTTCGCGCTATAGCTCAAGAATTACCTGGATGATATTGGTCTTAAATGCTTGAATCGTTTCCAGATTATTGGCATAACTTTGGTCTTTCACGGTTTCTTACAAAAAAAAAAGTCCAAAGAGGTCAAATTGCAGCTACGAGGTGGCCAATTGACAACGTCAAGATAGCTGTTAACATAATTTTGGAATTTGATACGCAATAGATCGATTGTGCCATGGTACGCCATCCTGCATTAACCAGAGGTTGTTCAAATTGATGTCTTCAATTCGAGTAAACAAAAAAGTCGTTTAAAATGGCTCTGTAACCCCAGCCGTTGACCGAAACGTTGTTCCCAGCCTCATTTTCTAAGCAAAATGGTCCAATGATGCCACCACTCCACAATCCGCACCAAACTGTCGGTCTCTGTGGATGCATTGACTTCTGGATAATAACGTGCGGGTTTTCCGAACCCCAGATGTGGTAATTTTGGTTGTTAACGTAGCCGCCGAGATGAAAATGCGCCTCGTCAGAAAAGATGATTTTTTGCCCAAAACGAAGCGGATGGTCGTGCACCTTAAAAAAAAAAATGTTCCCATAATCTCTGTGCTCAAAATTTTTGTTGAACAAATTATACTTATAAATTTTCAATACTTTGCAACTTAATTTGAGTGTAAACCAATTTATTTCGTAACGCGAATATAATTATTATTATTAGCTTCTGTCGCAGATCAAAAGAGAATTGAAGAATATGAGATCAACCAGCGTTTGATCTGCTTCCGCCTGATGATAATCGCTATAAATAATTAAAGTATTTTTACTTGCGACTTATAGGTATTATAAGCGAAGTTATGCATTCGAAAAAAAATTGAACTCGAGATTTTGATCAAAGTTGACATTACGATGATAGCGAAGACTAAACAAATGGATCTCGCAATTCTGTCTGTCTGTCTGTCCGTTCGACTACAGCCTAAACGGCTCTGCCGATTTTCGTTAAACTTGGTTTTTTCTTTTTTTTTTAAGACCAAAAATAACGGTACCTGCCATACGATTTTTTTCGAAATTTTATAAATATTTTTTCTTCTCAAAGCTGTCCCACAGATTTTTTTTTTTAATTCAAGAAATTTCATTGGGTTAAAGCTAGCTAATGGTTGAAAAAAATTTTTAAAAAAATTGTTATTTTTGGTACCCCCTTGGAATCATTTTTTTTTTGTTTTTGATTTTATCAAAAACGTTAGGGCGGATTTTGATATTTGTTTTTGTGCTTAAAGTCCTTAATAATTTGAATATTATTGTGAATTCAAATTTTCAAAAAATAATTTTTTGGATTTAAGAAAAATTCAAATTTTGTTCTTTTAAACTCAATATTTCGAAACTCCCATGCTCGATTTTCTTAAAACTTGATAAATAAAAGTTTCTTAATATTAATTACAAGATATTGAAAAAAAAAATAATTTTACCTAAAAATAACGGTACCCTCCATACAAAAGTTAAAAAAATGGTTTTCGAACATCGTATTTTTCTCGAAAACGGTTCCGAGAATTTTGTTAATTTTTTTTTCTTTTGATTAATTCTTACGATCTGTAATTTAATAAAACAAATTTGAAATCAAGATATTACTGACTGCATATATACAATAGAACGATTTTTTCGAATTAAAAAAAAATATTTTTTTTTAATTTTGAAAAAAAATCTACTTTTTTTTGAGAATTCGATATCTCAAAAACGGATCAGTATTTTTTTTTTGTAAATTTATTTTTTATTCGAACATTAATAAACACTTTAAATTGGCGTTCCAAAATTTTTTCTTAAAAATGTTTTAAAAATTTTGTATATAAAAACTTTTTTTTTATGAAACCTCTACAACGAATTATAATTTTGTTTTTACATTAGCCAATTTTTGCTTAAAACATATAACATCCTGTGCTTAGCTTCAACTGCTAAAGGAGTTGTTTTAGGGCCGTTTTCTTCACTATAGCTCAACTTGAGGCAAACTCTCAAGTTGATCAACTTGAGAGTTGGCTTCAACTCGAGAGTTGAAACGCAAGTTGAAATTTCTTTTTCTTCACAATTTTTTTCTCAACTCCCGAGTTGAAAATCTAAAGTTGATCAACTTCTGATTTGAAAAATATCCCTGGGATATTTGTTAAAATATATACAAGCTGTCACTTATAAAATTAAATTTTAATTTATTCAGTCAATCTAATTGAATTTTTGTGTGATATTTGTGATGAATAATTTTCTCCTCGATCTACATAAGGATAAAAATAAGTTGTTACCAATCGCGAACGGATGTTTGTCATGGATGTTGCCGTTTCCACAAAGATACATGGTAAATTTGTGGCAGCTAAATCAGCAAATCTGGGAATTTCTGGAGCAGGTTCTATAATTTTCCATCAATTGCTTTGTTGTGAATAACACCGCAAGCGATGATGATGAGTTTTGCCGTCTCTTTTTTGCACCTAATGTCGGAAGCCAACACGGTAAATCTGCTTTTCCAAACGCCATATGAACGCTCAACTCAATTGCGAGTGCCTATCTGCAATTCTTTGTACAAATGCTCATCAGCGTTTGTTACAATGGTGATAAAGTGACCAAATTTACCTATAAAAATCGTCTTTTCGATGGCGAAAAAGCCTCGTACTGCTTCAAGAATTTCCTCGTGCGGCGATATTCACTGCTCGACGAAGTTGAAGTCCAATTTTTTCAAAAATAATTGCTGCGGAAAATTATGACAATATTTTTGTTGTTGTGAAAACTCAAGCAAACAAACTTTTGAAGCAAAATGCATGTATTTTATTAAAAAAAAAAATGTTTCATGTCAACTCTCAAGCTTGCTCTCTCAACTTCTAGTATTTTCGGAAGTTGAGAAAACCAGAAGCTGATCAACTCGAGAGTTGAGAATCGAAAGTTGAAACTTTCAACTTTGAGTGAAGAAAAACAAAATCACAAGTTGAGAATAAAAATCCTAAAGTTGAGGTCAACTTCTAGTGAAGAAAATGGTTCTTAGTTATTTACATAGTCATTTACATAGGAGCAAGTTCGTGCAACCCAGTCGTGCATTTTATTTTTTATATTCAAGGTGAGATTTACGAAAACAAATTTGCAGACAAAAAAAAAAAAAAAACTAGGGTAAAACAACGATCTTGCAAATTTTAATCGAATAAAGCTGTCATACTTTCTCTACCCTTTTGTTAAAGTTAAAATCATCGAAAACATATTTTATTTTTTTTAGTACCGTGCTTTGACATTTACAAACGTCAAAAAACGTCTGTTGACTTAGTTTTTCGCATGAACTGTCATTGTTTTAGCTGTGATAAGAAGCAATTTCTTAAAAAAATTGCTTTGATACGATATTAGTTCAAAATGATTAAAATTAAGAATGAGTTACTACTTTAAATTTAGAAAATTGTTAAGTAGTATCATACTAATTCCTGTTTTATATTTCTAGTCATATTTCTTACCAATATTAATTTTTATCAAAATCAATATGAATCCGTAACCTTTCTATGGCAAAATGGCAACACTGTATCAAGCTCTTCATAATCATGATCCATGTGCGTTTTAAATTCTCTTTGAATTCAGTCCTTCTATAACCCAAGAATAACAAATTAAGCTGCGCGTGAGCAGAGTGAGATTCGAGACTCAACCTGTGATGACGTCAATACAAAGATCAATCTGTCAAATTCAAAATACTTTAAAAACCTCATTCGATGCAGCAAAGGCGATCAGTTAAGCACAGAATCTGGACAGCGACAGTCCATTGCATCAAAATTAAAATACGGTTTTACATGGTTAAAAGTTTAAAAAAAAGTTGAAGATACAAAAAAAAAATATTTCAAATAAATTCATATACGGACTTTTATAATTGAATAATTTATATGTGCGTTGTTAGCTTTGTTGCTTACTAATTGCAATCAATTAGCTACTGGGTTCTTTTGAAATAAGTAGTACTAAGAATTCATAAACGTTATGATATGTTAAGTTAACTGTGAAAACCCATAATTATTATCTGGAAAAAAAAATTCCCCAAGTTGAATTTATTCTTCTCCATAAGTTTGGTTTACTGTGAACAGACACGCCGTTGTGCATGATTAAAAGTTTTTATTGTTTAAGTTCGAAAGCCAAAAAGGGACCCAATCATGTACATCGCGAATTCCACTGGAGGCCTAATGCTACAGACCATGCTCTATCTAGCCAATCAGTCTAGCAGAGCTGTCAACACACTTTACGATTTTCCACCGGCACCCAAAAGTGGTAAGTAAAAAAGCTCGTCATGGCGCGCATCACTTAGTATCGTAATGTCTATGTCATGTCTCTCATTTGAAATGCAGAAATCAAAAGGTTCGTTAATTCTGTGGGAATTTTGTTTCAGAACAAAAAAAAATTAAAGCAAAAAAACAAAGCCGGCATCTTTGGCCCAGAAAAAGGTGGCTGAATACAAGAAAAAAAATTAATGGAATGTTGCTTTTACTTTCAGACGATAGACGAATTAAGCTTTTACTTTTATGCTTTGTCTACCGATTAGATGCAACGATAGACAGATTGGGAAATAGCATTTTGAAAAGAAATTTTTATTGAATGATTTTAAATTTTTAACGAATAATTGATATTTAGTTTACAGATTTTTAGGTTTAAAGAGATCGAGTTTGGCAACTAATATGTTATGATATGTTAACGTTTTTAAAAGTTGAAAAATGTGAAATGATTGCGAATATTCTTTGTCGGCCCGAGGAGATTTATCTCAATTTTTGAGAATAATTTTTAGCTTATCTTAACGCTGGATTTTAAACTTTTTTATCTTTTTCCATTCATTTAGCTTTAACTTTATAAGAAACCCTTTAATTCGAGACAAAGTAAAAGACCATAGAAATGATAACACAGATTACAAAGCAACGTTTGCTATAAAAATACTCGTATAGTAAAAAGTACCTCGAATAATATTGTGATTTGCTATTTTATTTTTGCTAAGTCGTAGTGAAACCTTTGGAGCTTGGGAGTGTGTAGAACTCCCAGAAATACGCAATTACTAGATATGTAGATGGATAGTTTTATTCATTTGCTAAAAATCTTTTACATTTACGATTGTGTTTCGTTAGTTGAATAAAGTAGGGCATGGCATTGCAGCCGTCTGTCCGAGTGACTGTAGGTACTTAAATTTTTGCGTTAACATAAACACTTTTAAAATAATATAATTGTTAATTTTATCATTATGAACATGTTTTAATGGTCTAAATTCGAATTTAGTAAAGACTTTAAATTAGCAACTTTTAGTTTAGTTAAAACAAATTTGATTTGTATAATGGCTTTTTATTTAGCTAAAACGGAATATATTTTTTTTTGTAACTTTTAGCTTAGTTACAAATGAGATTTAAAAACCAAAATTAATTTAAAAATGATAAAGAAATTAATTTAAGTTTAAAAATGTTCACTAATTATTCTGCTTCTGTAGGACATTTCTTAATGTAATGAATTTATATAAACGGAACCATTATTCTCCATTCAAAATCGGTCTAATGTACTTCTTCTCATAGAAAAGTCTTCCTCAGCTTTGGACATATTACACTAAATTGGCAAATGTTCTCCACTACACGTACATTGCAAAGAGAACCGTTTCTTTGTGGTATATTGTTGAGTTTTAGTAGTTCGTCGCTTGCTTTAGAAAAACTGCTTATCATATTACTTGGATACTCTTCATTGAAGTAATTTGTCTCACTTAGCTGGTAAATTAGCTGGGTATATATATATTGTTCATATTAATACTTTATCTTGATTAACTTTTTTTGTAGAAATGAAAAGCGTTGGTAGTCCATATATTTTGGCGTATTTATCGGTAAAAGAAATGTTTTTCTTAAGAAGAAACGCAACAAACTCTCCACTGTATCCAATTTTTCAATTTCGTAGGTTTGTGCTCCGTATAAAAGTATAGCTTTAGGCGTTGCAAATTTCGCATTTGTTGAAATAAGCTTACTGTTGAAATTCTTTTTCCAATTTGCACAAATTGCTGTACTAGCCACGTTAGCCTTTGTTTTCAGATGTTTCTACCTAAGATATCACCTTATTTTCATTCCCAAGAAAGTGTGCTTTTTCACAATTTCCAACTTGGGTTCGCTATATCACCATTGTTTCTCTATTAACTCTTCCTGCGCCTTTCTAAAATATCATCACTTTTGAATTCTCTGCATTACATTTGAATCACCATCTTTTGCAGTAGTCAAAAGTTGAAACGAAGTTGGTGATTCTGCCAAAACTAAGATATCCGCACACATTTTTATTAGTGTTTCAATATTTAACACCACACGGAATGCATTCAAAAACGTCATCCAAAAAACAAAAATGGCAAATAACAACGGACTAAGATTGCATCCCTGTCGATTTCTGCAATTCATTTTAAAGGTTTTTGATATTTCTGGCGCATACGCTTCCAGCTGTTAGATTTTAAAAATTTTCCAGCACTCTCTCGAATTTAGTTGAAATACCAAGATTATAAAATTTATATAATAGTGGTCTTCTGTCCACTTTATCAAAGGCCGCTTTAAGTTCTGCAGGTTTTGGGGTCACATAGGTCACGATTTTTATGGATTGGCCAAGCAAACCGGATGGCGGATGTACAGCAAAATTAAAAACCACATTTAGGGCTTGGCTAAGCTTTTCTTTTAATAATACCGAAGAATTTTAAAAAATTTCTTCGTCAGTGGGTAACGGTGTAGTTTGATGCAAATGCGAAATCTCTTTTTTCAAAATGCTTCAAAATGGTCAGAACGGTCCCGATAAGTTGATCTTCTTACTTAGTCCATTTCGCCGTCTCCTGAGTCGTGTGCATAAAGCTTCATCTTTGTACCTGGGTATGTTTGCTGTCTCGGTTGATCGGCAGTTTAAATGTTGGAGAGTAGCGGTCCAAGTGTTGATCCTTGAGGGACTCCAGCAGTAATTCCCTTGATTGATGATATGTGTTTTGCTATACCTATACACAAAAAAGTCTATAGGTTTAGAAAATTTTTAATTATTCTAACCAAGTGCTTAGGAAGTGCAATATCCGATAGTTTGAATCCAAACACTGTCGAAAGCTTTTTCGATGCAAGCAAGCACGCTATAGTCGTTTACTTTTTGTTGAGTCCAAGTGTAACATCACTATGAAGTCCCATGCATGAAATGACCTATTCCGGCCCATGAATGCAGATTAAATTAAAATACAACTTTAGTGCATGCTTGACATAAGAATATTAAATGGAACTAGAATGAAATAAGAGCCCATACTTAATTAAAAAAAAAAACTTTAAAGAAATAAAAAGTTCAGATCAAAAGTCTTATGAAATTCAAATAGACAATAGATCGTCTGGTTGCAGTGCATTAAACACCAAAAAAATATTATTCATTCAAAGCTTTGACCCAATCCAGGTAGAGGTGTGTATTCTAAAATAAGGAATTACAATTTACCTATCGAACTAAGGGATAAATGAGGTATTTTTATAAATGCAACATATCGGAACCAAGGCAAATAAAAACCAAAATAACTACCTTAATAAGGGCAACCAGTTTCGAAAGATGTTTTTTTTTTTACAACAACCGGCCGGATACCAAGACAAAGGCATCATTTAACCTCGTGCGATAAAAGTCTGAGTTTTTCGTTTACCTACTTTTCAAGTAAATTGCTGAGAGTAATTTAATCTTTTTTTAGTTTTGCCTTAAATTACAACGAAAATTGTAAAGTAAACATAATTATTTTAATTTTCAAAATGGAATTCTTTATTCTTCGAAGAAACCAAAACCAAAAAAAAAAAAAAACAACAACTATTAAATAACTCGAGATGGTCAGTCAACAAAGTTTCAACATACAGACGTAAATGTAAAAAACAAACAAAACATAAACAACCTGTTTTTTATTTTGCCGACCGATTCGACCGGGCCAATTGTATGAGGTCGAAATAAATTGCAGCAAAATACACCATGATAAATGGAAAATTAACATTTTGTGTAGTTATTGTTGTTGTTGAAACAATATAGTGTTATTTAACTCTTGGTTGATCCAAATAAGGTCAAGGTTGTAATCATCTTCCTTATGTTTGATTTTTTTTTCGTTTTATCGTTACGCCGCAGATATGCGCATGAACAGCATCCGTTTACAAATTAGAAGACTTGTGGTTCAAGAGTTGAAGAAAATTATGCGATTTTTTTATGTTGGTTGTTCGGTTGTAATAGAAATGCTGTACCTACTGAAAACCTTTCAGGAGATATAAAATGGTCTCTTGGTGGTCTTGGCAGATTATTTTGCAGCTTTTCAAATTCACACTCCAGGTCAATATTTCTTCTTCAAAAAAAAAAAAAAAACATTAAAATGACGTCACAAAGATGAAACGGAGACATATTTTTGTTATACAAGACAGATACCAAGACGATGCTTAAATTTTTCGATTTCGAATTTCACGAGATTGAAACGAGACTTTCCTTTGGAGAATTTCTTCTGAAGAAACTACAAACAATAATTAGAAATTGTTTCTTCTTTTTATTGATAGATCCTTCGACTTTTAAGATATGAGTTTAAGAAAAAATATTTTCCCATTTTCGAACTTTATGGCGTCTTGTGTTTCAAACAGTTTTTGTAAGACAGACTAAAAGTATTAATAAGTCAATAGATCCATTTTTTTTTAAATATTCTCGTGCATACATATGTAAATTCGGTTGATTTTATTACATTCCATTTAAACATTCATTTTTTATAAAAACCAAATAAAGCTATGCATTTCCGTTTCCCAGGGTGACAATAAATATAATTTTCTTAAAATCAGTAACAAAGAAAATTAAGTTTCAAAATAAAAAATAAAGGAACGCTATGTGTTTTTTTTCTTAAATCTTGATTGATTATCCTTCTCCGAAATCCCAGTGCTACCTTACAATAATTATAGATGTTTGAGACACCTATCATTTAAAAGAGAAATTAATCATCCTCGGTTAGAAATTTAAATCCCAAGAAAGATCTCCTCGTTTCCGCAAAAATAGGAAAGGAATACCTACCGTCTTCTATATATTTCGATATTTGGCATCCACCATTGAGATTAAATTGTGTAATGTAGTTTTTCATTCACTTATGTTTTCGATGTCCAGATTTAGTTGAAATCCACACCACTGCGCCAGTTCTATCCACTCAGTATACCAACTGCTTTTCTGTCGAATAACTTGATGGGCAACTTCATTTGGCAATCCACTTTTTGACATGTTTAGTAATTTTATAGTGTAATCCACATTTAGCTCGAGTATACGTGTACCTTAACAGTTTTTCTGCAGTGTCATACATCTTAAAACCCCATTATTGAGCAGCGTGGAGCGTAACTGACTCCAAAACTGCTTCAAATACATGAAACGATGGGCTATATTTCGGTGCTTCCACCTTTATACACCAACCTTTCGTTAGTGCAATTTCTCCAACTACTTACTTCTTTTAAAAATTATTAGCTGTGATTTGTCTAAATTAACTATTAGTTCCCACTTTTTGCAGTATCTAGAGAGCTGATTTATCATCAGCTGTAGAGATTCTAGTAAGTTTGAAAACAAAACTATGTCATCTGTAAAAAATAGTGCCTTGATTAGGTTTCCTCCATATTCAATACCTCCAGTCAGGCAGTCAGTGAGGTCTTCAATATAAAGTGCAAATAGTAGAGGACTGATTGAACACCCCTGTCGTACACCAGTTTTAGTTTGAAACCATTCACATATCTTCTCTCCATTTAAAACCGCTGCCTTGGTATTACCAAGGAGGTTTAGAGTGCTCTTTCAAATTTGAATGACATACCAATTCCCTAGAGCTTATACATTAGGGCATTTCTACCTATTCCATCAAACGCTGACTTAAAATCCACCAAAAAATACGTTATAATTTCTTTCTTTTTAATGAAGAATTCTCTGTAATGCTTCTGAGGACATGATTGTGTTCCGTTTTCCAGAAATCTGTAGAAATTTTGCATTTAGCTAGATGTCTAAATTTAGAACTATAAAAAGTTGTTTTTTTCTGTTAAAACAGGGACTTGAATAAAGAATTCAAGTCCCTGTTTTAACAGAAAAAAATTGACGTTTATAGAATCCGTCATTATTGTTACAAAATGCCCGTACCCACGCAAATGACCAAGGCTTAATCGAAACCAATTGATTCTCATTGTAATACTACAAGAAGGAAGGTGTTTAAGCAATTTACACAATGAAATTTATGCTTTTTTAGTTTTCTCTAAATCCATCCATGTTTTATACACAAAATCTTTAAAATTAAAAACTATTCTAACCCCAAGAGTAAGTTCGTGTGACCCAGTTGTGCATTGATAAAACTAGGAAGCCCCAGCCCTCAAAATTGATTACGTATGTATTTCTTAAGAAACGAAAAACTCTAGAAAATTTTAGTATTCAATTATTTTCAAATATTTGTATTAATTTGTATTCATGATTATTAAAATTCAGATGACAGAGGGTGTATCCACAAAAAGTGTTACAATTAGAAGAAAAAGCAGGGTTAAAAGAGCTTAATTAAAAAAAGTTCACGTTTCTTAAAAAACTCCACATAGAATTATGTGCAGAGATTATAATTTACCGATTTTTGAAAGCATTTAATATTCTTCGCATTTTCTTAAGCAAACACGTGAATAAACATCAACTAAAAATTCGCCGTATTTTTTTTGGAAGTCCATATGGAATTGTAGAAAAAAACGACATAGGGACTTAGGAACTTCTTTCCAAATACATAGTTGGAAGCACTGTGTACGCTATGGCATTTGTCAGCTGTATTGACGACTAGCATCAACCAGCATCCAAAATCGTCACTTTTGACATCTCTGAACAAATTATCGATAACATATAAATAATATTATTTCGGCATCATTTGGTTTTATCGGGACTTAGATTAAGTCTCGAAAATTATCTGGACTTAGCTAAGTCTGTATAGACTTAAGTAGTTGTTGTATTTACATGTAAATCGCTTACCCCCGATGTCGTTTTTTTTACAATACCTTATTGACTTGCAAAAATACACGAATACAGCCTTATTTATTATTTTTCACTAATACTGGGTTCAACCTCGGAATAGTTAAACCGAGCCGAAGCACTTACTTCGAGTTTACGCCACGTCAAACAAATCCTTATTTGATATATATTTTCTTAGCCGTATTAGCTACGCCCTTCTTATGTCAAATATATTGGGAAAAAAGTCACCAATCTAAAACTCTGGTTATTATACACAAACAAAAACCCCAGCAAACCCCAGCTGATTTCCATTATTATTCATTTTGTTATCATTGTATGCATATTGGAAATTGGATACATTTAAAATTGGATTGTATAAAGTTCAAATCAAATAAATAATATCTATTCTTTTTGTCTTAGTAAGAAACGAAAAAAAAAACTGCTTACACTCCTTTTTGTAAATTTCACAAGATGCTATCTCAAAATGACATTTAGATACTAAAACGGCCTTAAATCTCCTATGAACCAGTTTTAGCTTATTCCACCGCTATTCCTCGTGCATTTTCATTATAAATAAGGTTTTCAGGATTAGAGCCGTTGTAAAGTCGAAGTAACTTTACTCCGTCACTAAAACGAGTTAGTAAATAAGGCTGCTAATGTGTAACAGTGTCTACCTACTATATAAACACGTTTTGAGTTTAGATCTGTTTGGCGACTTTTTCACAAACGTCAGAAACTTCACTTTGGGGGAATTGACATTTATATATCTATTTTTGAAACCAAACGCATTATGTCCTCTTAATTTAACATTCGAAAGGTTTTTTATTAACATTTCTACAACACACTCCGAAATGTTTTACATTGCACTCACATACACTGACGAATAGTGAATGTACCGAGTAAAAATATTTCCACTTTATTTATTGAATGAGAAAAATTGAGTTGACTCAAACCTACTTTAATTCAACGCAAACGCAGGTCGAATACAACCTTACGTCGAAATGGAGTCGATAAAAAACCTAAACCCCTTCTAAACATAATCGTTTTGAGGGACGAAAATTCGGATTATACCTGCTTAGTAAAAGTTTTTAGACACCCTTAATTCGTATCAGATCTTCTATATTCCACATCATATCAGGTGTGCTACGAGTAGCTAGTTCAGTTTGTCAAAATACCGATTTTTTTGTAATATTTAAGGTTATGTGACGAAACAATTTATCGAAATTTTCGTATATTTATAAAGGGTTTTCCAATAAGAGGTGTTATTTTGAATAGCCCGCTATTTCGGTAGCTGTCACTTTTGAAGCTGTCATTTTTTGACATTTGACAAGTAGAAACTACGCTATTAATAAAAATGGAACGATACACGCTTCAACCACGCATTGAAATTATTAAAATTCACTATAAAAATGACTATGAAAATGAACCGGGATTTCATCGAAAAATCATCTTGACTGATGAGGCCCATTTCCACCTCGGAGGCTACGTCAACAAGCAAAACTGTCGCATCTGGGGCTCGGAAAAGCCAAGAGTTATTGTTGAAAAGCCTCTCCATCCTCAACGCGTGACTGTTTGGTGCGGTTTATGGTCCCGCGGGGTCATTGGACCTTACTTTTTCGAAAATGAGGCTGGAGCAACAGTTACGGTCAATGGATTGCGCTATCGAGAGATGATTTATGATTTTTTATGGCCTGAATTGGATGGTATTGATCTGGACAACGTTTACTTTCAACAAGACGGCGCTACGTGCCACACAAGCAATGAAACCATCGATCTTTTACGGGAAAAGTTTCCGGACCGTGTTATCTCACGAAGAGGTGATCACAATTGGCCACCGAGATCTTGTGATTTAACACCTTGCGACTTCTTCCTTTGGGGCCACGTGAAAGATAAGGTCTACGCCAACAGCCCAGCGTCGATTCAAGACCTCAAAGATGAAATTCGTGAGGCTATCGAGGACATAGGGCAGCCACTTTGCGATTTGGTTATGGAAAACTTCATGAAAAGGATATGGTCCTGTAAGCGTGGTCTTGGCGGCCATTTGGCTGATGTTGTGTTCCATTATTAACGGCATACCTTCCTCTTTATAATGAAATAAACATCTGATCATTTATCTTCAAAAATGCCATTTTTCTTTGAATATCAAAATAACACCTCTTATTGGAAAACCCTTTATAAAAATAGCACTGAAAGAGTGCATAGTCAGGTCAGTAACTCTTAACACACAAACAGCAACAAAACCAAAAGTAAATTCAATTTAGGTCAGCAATCAGAGTGTAGATGTAGTGAAATTATATTGTTAAAATGTTGAGAGTTTAGGTGGCGCTTAATTCAATTATAGAAATACAAATTTGAATTGTGACATAAGGCATTGATTTTGTAATTATAAGTGACCATAATTGTTTTTTTTTTTCACTTTTAATTGTTGTGCTCGTTATAAGTTTCACCAAAATACGACTGCCAATTATTTCAAGAGCCTGCTGTGATATGGTAGTGGAGCAAATTTCTTAGATCTTTTTTATCAAGCATCATAAGCCGTTTTTTTTTTTGAAATTATTTTAGCTGTCCATTCAATTTATAAATATCTTTTCTAAGCAGATGTTTTTTTTAATGTTGATCCCTAGTTTTTCAATGTTTTAACTAAAGCTAAAGATTGATTAATAACCTTTTTAAATAATAGCGTCTATGAGATTGCCACCCAGAGATACATTCATCTTCAATAAATCTAATTAAAGCTATTTTGAACTACTTAAAACTAGCTCGCATCTGGATTATCTCTGCTAAAAATAATATGCAAATCTTCAAGAATAAAACTAATTCCACTTAAAAATATTGTAAGAAAAAATAATTGTTTAAGCACCAGAATATGTTTTGTGGCTTAATCTGTTTTTTTTTTTGATTCCTATTGAATACTGACCTACTTAAACGAAGACGCTCTGTTTCGCCTTATGCAAGAACAACTCGAACTTTTAAAATTGCATCTGTCTATAGTTTTGTCGTGTTATTTGGAATCACTCGATTAAATTTTGGGGGAGTATAAATAATCTTTGTTAGATGCTAATAAACTGAAAAGTATTAATATAATTTTGTAAATTTACAAAACTTTAAATTACTAGAATTTTTAAATAATACTGAATTACCATTGTATAAAAAGTTATATTTATAATACATATGGTTTTTAATTAAGTTGTAATAAATGAATCAGAACCAACCCGCATTTAATCCATTTTTAGTATCGTTAACTAATAATTTAAAATTCATAACAACCAGTCTACTTATCAAAAACTTACAACTAACTTACTGTTAAACTATAATATCTTGTATATCTACTATTAGGTTTGCATCTAAGAACCATGTTAATGCTTAAATATTATGTAGGTTCACAGTGCAATTGGTGTTTCAGATAGTTTCAATTTCCCTTATTATCGATGATAGAATACACTTTACTTGTACAATTTGTTTTAAATCATTATTGATTATACAAGTATTACCACAGTTAATATTACAATTCCCTATAAATAGAACTTTCTATAAGAAAATAGTACCATTCATATCAGTAATTTTATTAAATCAATCACTTTTGTGTTACTATCCTAAAAAAACATAATCGCTCTTATCAACAAAACGTAGTATATTTATTATTCCATAAATGCCAGACTCTCTAATGTCATTGTCCACATGCCAATTTAATGATAAGCCAGTGTTGTGGGGAAAAAGAGTTCAAATTTAACTGACCTCACCGAATGATACAGCGATGTTTGAATTTGAATATACATGAAGATACGTTTTCTTTTTAATAATATTTTTTTTATTGCACAATTTTGCAAATCGTCAAAGCACCCAATAAGTGTATGTGCACATTGAGAACTAAGTACACGCATGCTTGGAAAAGATTTCATCAACCCACGAGCTACGAGAGATTGGTAATTGATCTAATTACCATTCAAGCTTCTGTAATATCGTTTATGCTAAATCAAGTATCGCCAGATACATTTACAGATAGATTATCAACAGTGTGACCAGTATGGTTTTTTTTTGTTTTTGGTTTGCCATATTTTCCACCGTGGAATTAAACCTTAGCAGGTGTCCACATTAAACGAAATTCGGTTCTGGCCATGATGAGAGAGATTACCAGGAAAGGCTTCCTTACACAATATGCATTGTGGCTCGTACTGTGTGTGTGGTTGCACATTCTTGTTGAAACCACATTTTCATCAAGCCCCGCTCATCCAATTCCCGCAGTAAGAAGTCGTTTATCATTGCCCTTTAGCCTTCGACAGTAACAGTGACCGTATTGCCGATGGCGGGCGTCCTCAAAAAATGCGGCCCAATCACTCCTTCCGCGTGAACGCCGCACGACCAATGGCTTTGAGTATGTAGATGTAATGGCTCTCTTCGTGCATTACACCCGGATTTTCAGTACCCCAAAAACGAACATCTTTTATTTTAGAAAATCATCATTCAACAAAATATTGGGCGTTCTCATTTCTGTAAATTTTCGAATTTGTATTACAGTTATCTGGATATAGTCGTCCCAAGATCTAATTTTATTTTCTCTGATTCTCAAAATAAATTTGTATTCACTTTTAGTTTTGTTGTTTTTTGGGTATTAAAATTCACTGAGTTGGCTCTTCACTTTTTCAAAAAAACACGACTTTTATAAGGGTAGTTAAAAATGCCTTGAGTGAGCGCTAACAAAAATAAAAAAAGAAAACTGGTCACACACTCACTCAATCGAAAGCCGAAATCAATAAACAGATGGGGCGATGGAAGAACCAACATGGCCTTCTTTGATAAAGTCATAATGATATTTTTTTGTATAGATTTTAAAATTATCTAAGATACTACCTTAGACTATTGTCACTGTCCGCTATACAAAGACTTGAAAAACTATCAAACAGAATACAGGTAATCAGAGCGAAGAAAAAAAAAAGCTAATACGTAAAAAGTGTGGCAATTTTATTTTTTATGATTCAACATTTAAATTAGGCCATTTTGTGTGTGTAGCTTTAAACTGAAGTCTAGACTGGTTTCAAACGCTAGTCCGAACTAAAGACAACAAGTTGAATGGTTTTTGTTTCGTGAGTACGAATAAGTTATGATTTATGCGAAGATCAAGATGAACGTAAAAAAGTTATAAGGTATTGATGAATAAAGAAAAAAAAGAGAAAATTTTGTCGTTGACCTCTTGGCATAATCTGAAAGACTAATCTTGTACGTAATTATTTGTTGTTCTGGCTTGATGTGTGTAAATAGCTTTTTTAATCGAATTTAAATTTTATATGAAAGAATCTTCGGTTGGTAGGTATTGGATTATATTATTATTATTGGAGATTTATCAAAGAAACTACGAAGCTTGTGAAATGATGTTTTATGTTTTGAAAGTTAATAAATTTAATTTACGAGTATGTAACTTCGAATCCTGTGAATATGACAATTTAATAATCGCATTTGAGAACTTTGTTTAACTTAAGGTATCAGTCCAAGTTGAAATTCGAGAAAGTAGGTATTAAATACACATTTTTAATTGTTATCTAACTTTGAAAGGAGAGTCCGTTGGCCAAATTTGGAATAAAGTATAAGTTGAAACGGAATAAGACAAGCTGTGTGTGAGGTATTAACAAAATTGAGATTGTGTATGGAATACGACACTGTTCAAATGCCCCGCCTCGCCTTCTTACAGTGGCACCGATCCGAATGGTCCAATTTTCAATGACTCTTTCGCATTGATCCTGAATTTGAGCGATGGTCTGTTTTATATTCAGCTTAAGGGCTTCGGTTGCTTGTGGTTTATTCGCACAGACCTGCGACTCCGAATGAACTTGATGGCCAATTCACATCACCTCTGCGTGAGATAACCTTACTCTCTAATTGTTCATGCACAATTTCAATCGTTGCGTCCGATGTCGTTTTGGAAAAAGTACTGGTCAATGACGCCGCCGCGCCCGCCGCCGGCCCAAAATCCACACCAAACATTAACTTTTTGAAGATGCATTAAAACGTGATGAACTCTGTGTGGGTTGGTGTGATCCCCTATATGTGCTTGTTAACACAGCCATTCATCCAAATATGCGCCTCATCGCTAAAGAAGATTTGGCGCCAAAATTGGGGTCTTCTTCCAAACGCTCCGAATCCCAGTCAGCGAACAAAAGGCGCTGTCTTTTGAGTAGATATGTTGGTTGATTGAATGCCGAACCGGTCATCTTAAATTAGGCAACTGTCAGGGGCCATCAAATATACCGTTAAATGGGCGCAACGTTTCCACTATCGAATTCTCATTTTGATAATAAAGTTTTATCATTGAACAGCACAATCATGTAACTTGCCATAGTGATTCGGTATCAGTAACTGAATAATAAATAACAGATTTGACAAATGTTAAAAAAAAAAACATTTACGCCACAGGCCGCTGAAATAAAAATACATAATTAGTGGAATGGGGAGTTAATTTGACTCGAAGAAATTTTAAAAATGGTGTCAGTAACAGATCTTGTTAATCATTGATTGCAAAAGTGACAGAAAATGAGAATAGAATCAGAATCGAACAAATTCAGTGGAAAGACTGTGTTCCAAATTAAATAAACGAGATTCAGCTGTTCTTTGAAATTGATTTCAATTAATTAAATAATAAAAAGAAGTCTTAAACAGAATTACACATGTATGTATGTAAGTATTTTTTAGAGTCACTAAATTCTATAACTTATTGGCTTCATTTTGTTACCAACGATAAATGATAATATCTCCAAATTTTATCTTGAATCCTGTCTAAATTTTGATGAATATATTCACCCTTATTCCGATAGTCGTTTTATTAAAACGCCTTTAAAACGAGAAGGCCCCAGAGACCACATTTTGGTGTTTAAATAATACGAAAAGGGCAGCGTTCTCTATGTCCTTCACTTTTCTAAGCATTATAACGATAGTCGCTTCAATAAAATTCCAATTTTCGTTTCTAGAGTCTTGTCGTTTTACTGGCGTTTTAGTAAAACGACTATCGGAATAAGGGTGATAAATATTTAGTATTATGTAGGCTCCAAGTACTTCAAACTGCCAGGAAAAATGTGAGAGGAATCGATTTAACCTTCGATAGATCAACAGGGGCCATCGCGCTAGATGTTGAACTGGTGGTTGCAGCGAATATCAAAAATGTCATAGAAGTAAATTTAGTACGTCCAGAAAACGATAAAGAGGTCTTCTACAGAATGCAGAATATTTTTCCAACATTGAAAGCATTCATTTCTTTAGTTTATTTAAAACGAGATCGATACACATTAGAGTAGAGACCATAACTGTTCATAGAACGCCTAAAGCTAGTGACTTAAAACAACTCTTACCCATTTCTGAGTGTGTTTTGGAGAAATGAAGAGAACTTAAATTTTCTGCCGATTCTGAATGGTTATTGAGTCTCATTTTACATGACAACAGATAATTAAAGAACTTTTCAGACGAAAAATGGTCCTTCGAGATGGAAGTTATTCCAAAAATCATAACTTTCAATAAAGGCATTTTATCAGATTGGAAATTTTATTTACTATTAAAATAAAATAATATAGTTTGTCTTGACAATGAAGAGAGTACCCAGAAATGGTGAAAAACCACATATCCTAGAATTCGACTTAAGAAGAATCATCACAGCTAGAAAAAGACAGAGGGTTGGAGTTTCAACAAGAATTTTAAAACTGTCTTAATTAAATTTAAAAGCCATGAGTGTTAGGGATTTAGAAGAACTTTTACAAAGTAATCTCAAATCAACATCATTTTCAAATTATACTTGCCACACTCAAGCTCTCGATGATGGTGATTGAAGCTTCAACTTCAGTATATGATGGTCAGAGGTAGGCTTTTAAGATCAAAAATACACTGTGGGAATACATTGCCATTTTTTCCCTACGCATGTTTTATTTTATGTTAGAACTGTACTCTAGCAGAAAGTTGAACACACGAAGTGTTCTAAGTTCTAAACTTCTTTTGTTAATAAGGGTATTCATGTAACGAGATAATTTTCCGCTTTGTAGAAAGACATAACTTTCCGCAGCATGTTTTCATGAACACCCCCTAAGAAATACTCGTACTTGCGTAAATGTGGGAAATATTTTGTGAAATGTCAAATTAAAAGTCAGAATCCATACTTCTTTGGCTTATGAGGTTTATTTCTGCACTTTCCGTAGCAAATTTGTGAGATAATTTTATGAGATTTGCAGAAACTTTTTCCCATACAAATTTTGACAGCTCGTTTCTGCGGAGATAAAATTATCTGGTTTACAAGGTTTACGAGGGTTTTCCGCGCTTACATGAATACCCTTAATATTAACAATTTCTATAGCTAAATTTGTCTAAGCTAAAAATTATCAATGAGAGCAAGAGCAAACGCTAAAATCAGAGTAGATTTCATTGAAAGCAAAAATGGTTTCTTCAAAGTTTTTACTGTAGCATATAGTTTATTATGGCCATATCAGTTTTGATATTCTCTTTCTTCATTTTTTTTGTCTGAACTTTAAGGTCAAATTAACTATACGTATTTTCTAAGCTTGATTACGATTTTTTTCTTTTGCATTAGAAATTAGCATTGCGTTCCTTCATTTTAATAAAAAGTTATAAGATCATGTTTTTTTTTCCTTACAATTCTTGTAAAAGATTCTAGAAGGAATGAAAACGTGTTTTATTTCAAATATTGCTGGTAAGTGCCGTGAATAGCTAGATGATTAAACAAAATCAATCAGTAAACAAAAACAATCTTATCAAAAAAATTGTGTTTTTCTTTTGGAGGAAAATATTTACTTCCTTAACATAACTATTTCATTACAATCTTAGTTTTAATTGTTTGTTTTAAAAATCTTTTATTGACAATTTATTAATCTTGTGTTATTTTCTTTCAGATCTTAATGAGGTCAAATGCTATGGCGTTTATGGATGTTTTCCATTGAATGGCCCTTGGACAACAAATACTCGTCAAATCAATGTTCATCCACAGAAGCCCTCAGAGATTCAGCCACACTTTACATTGTACACGAGACGAAGTTTTGACTATCCGCTTTTTATCGATTTGAATGATCCAGAATCGGTGCGGAGTATGGGCATTAATCCAGAGGGAAAATTGTTTGTGATAGCTCATGGATATCTGGAACGTGGTGATATTCCTTGGGTAAATTATTTAAATAAAAAGAAATAAACAAATTCAATACAAGTGCAACTTGGTCATGCTTTGTATCTTCTTAAGCACTTTCCTAACGACAGAAATAATTTCTGAAGAACGTGCTTCTCAATGATAAGTTAGTTTTAACAATTTTAATTTGTTCAGTGGTTGATAAAGCATCCATATTTTAAGACGAAAAAACACAAACTAAAACTAATCTCATTTATAAGAGTTCAGTTTGAGTTTATTAAATTATTACGTTCCACAATGAATTCCACAGTTTAATTTTCTTTCACTTTAAGCCTAGTACTCACCTAGCGTGAAATAAAAAATAAATACGTTCCAAATTACACGCGGAGAATATAAATGAATATAGAATAAACTTTTCCACGTGAATTTTTGATACTCACTTTGAATGAAAAAAAAAATGACAATTATTTTTAAACTGATTCGTTCTTTTTTTGTTTTGAAACAAAATACTAAAATCAACTGACAAATGTCACAGTTTTCCACGTTGCCTTAAGCTTTTTCCTGATGGTTGTACATTGAGAAATGAAAATCATAGCGTGGAAAAAGTTGTGGAACATATTTGTTTTTCCAATCCACATTTTAGTACTCACCTCTCGTTGCGGATTTTATGCCAGTGAACCAGCAGTCACTTTTATATGAAATTTTCATTTTCACTTGAACTGAGTACTAGGCTTACAATGGAAAATTTGGGATTTTTTTCGTAATACAAGCTGTCATGTTGACACTGAGAATTTTTAATATAAATTTCATTTAAACTTGAACTTTGTATTTGATTTAAACTTTAAACTATGATAAATTGAATTTTGCTCATTAACAATAATAAAAAATAATTTTTTTCTTAGATGATAGAACTTGGCAAAACTTTGATGTTAAGTGAACCAGAAGGTGGTGCATCAGTGATTTTGATCGATTGGGGTGGTGGTTCGATCCCACCATATGTTCAAGCTGTTGCCAATATAAGACTTGTTGGAAATATTGCTGCTCATGTAATTCATATGCTTTATGTAAGTTCAGACACATAAATCACTTCATATAAATATAAACTTGTTTCTAATTTTTGTTTTTTATTTTATAATAGGAAGAACTAGAAATGCCAAATTTAGATAAGGTCCACTTTATTGGCCATTCGCTTGGCGCTCATATGGGTGGTTACGCTGGCTACCATTTACAGAAAGATTTTGGCTTAAAACTAGCCCGAATAACTGGAATGGATCCGGCAGCTCCACTCTTTTCCGAAACAGAACCCATAGTTCGTTTGGATTTGACTGACGCCAATTATGTGGATGTTATTCACACCGATGCAAATCCGCTAATGAAAGGTGGACTAGGCATTTACAAAAGTATTGGCCACATGGATTTCTTTCCAAATGGAGGTTTTGACAATCCTGGATGTGGACAGGGAATTCATCAATATATAAATAATAAAGAGAAATCATTCTTTGTGAATATGCAAGAATTTTTGGGATGCAATCACATAAGGAGCTATCAATTTTTTACGGAGAGCATACGAACAAAGTGTCCATTTGTGGGAGTTACATGTGATTCATATGAGGTAAGTTTTGATTGTTTTTTTTTAATATAAATTAAGTTTTGTGTTCACTTTCATCGGTAGAAGAAATAAATCAGATGGGCAAAAATTTGGGTCATTTATTCAAATTTGAAGTCCCATCCGGAAAGTCATTTAATTTTGCATATTTTCAAGAATATTGTAAACACTTTTTAGACCAATTAGCCTATCTTCCTTTCTTCTTAAGACCTTAGAAAGGCTGATAGAAAGGTACATTCGCCTGAAGTGATATTGTTCTCTCGCAGGTCCACAATGCATACATGAAGGACAAAAAACTTCATGAAGTGGTCGGCACGATTGAGAAATCAATCCAGTTTAAAGAATTTACCTTATGAGCACTCCTTGACATAGAAGGAGCCTTTGTCACTATCGATCTGATGGTGTGAAACTAGATTGACTCCATGCTTCAAACTAGAATAATTGTTAATGCAGAAATGAGTGCCAGTAAGCTTAAAGTCACGACGCCATGTAGGGATGCGTCAGAGGGAGGTGTATTGTCTGCTCTGTTTGGCTTCTGATCGTAAGCCAGATTTTAGTAAAATCAGGCAAGGCGGCGTAAAAGTCGTGGTAGTGATAGTTGCATCAGGAAAATTTGTCCCCACTCTGTATGAGCTACTACAAACAGCCCTTGAAAATCTTAGAATTTGCGCTAGGAGCTGCGGACTTAATGTCAACCCTCTTAAAACAAAATTAAATCTCTCTACCATAAATAGGACACCGCTCCATATAACTGGCGAGGAAAAATATCTGGGCTTAGTTTTAGATCGTACACTAAACTTAAAAGAGAACATCAAAGAAAGGGAAAGAAAAGCTGTAATAGCCTTCTACACCTGCAGTACTGCAGTCATTTTTGGCAAGAGATGATAACATAGGCCCAAAACCATTCATTTATTTAGATACAGACGGTTCCAAAACGGAAGCTGATGTTGGATCAGGCATTTTCTCAGAGAACCCGTCTATAAATAGATCATTAAAACTCCCAAAATTTCGCAGTGTTTTTCAAGCGGAAGTGCTTGCAGTTTGCAGGGCCGCAAAATATCTTCCCACATGTGAATTGACGGACAAAAACATTCATATGTAGCCAAGTGGCAATCACAGCCATTTCGTCATTCGTTACGAAGTAAAAACTAAGTTGCTAGGCGAAAAAAAATTCACTCAGCCTATGATGAACATGAAATGGCGGATGAACTGGACAATAACAGTTTATCACTTGAATCTAGTTAAATGATACTGAAGTAGGAAAAATATGGAATTCAGCAAAGTTTTCTAAAGACAGCAAATGACAGATGGTCAACGATTGAAACCTGTTGTGTTTCAATGAATCTTTGGCCAGATATTTCAAAGAAAAAAAACAGAGCATCTACTGAATTTTAGCAGACCTCAATTGTCTCTCATGGTTGGAATCATTAGACTCACAACTTAATGGGAATCCACATCTGACTTATACAGAGGGTGTCAAGACGAAGAGGGGAAGAGGGCTCATTTAACGGGTTTTGTACGAAATCCCGAGTCATAATATCCCGATTCACAAAATCCCGAATCACGAAATCCCGAATCACGAAATGCCGCCGTTTCAATAAGTAATGGTGACTCGATTAAATGAGAAGCAACGAGAACGAAGTTTCCTGCTATTGTACTGGAATATTCAATACGAAGAAGACCGCTCTGATTTCGTTAATATTTAACGAGCTGTGATTGGATTAAAGCTGAAGACAAGTTCAAAAAAAGTATAAGTATGAAGTCTACAAAGTATATCTTGAGTCAAAAAAAAATTAAAAAAATTAAAAATTGCAAAAAAAAATGTCTAAAAAAAGTTTAAAAAAAAAATAATGTGATACATCACTCCCTAAATCACTAATATGCAATTTTTAACTCGCTAAGATGCCTAGCTTAGCCAGAAATCACGTTTGAAAATGTCAACTTTGAGCGGTCTAGGAAGCTCCGTTTAGCCGCAAATCGTGTTTAAAGATAAAAATTTGTTTTTCGTTTTATGCGATACGTGGATTGAAAGGTGACACTCTCTAGAGCACGAATATGTATTTTTTAATTCTCTAAGATGCTTGGGTTAGCCACAAATCATATTAAAAAAAAGTTGTCAACTTTAATAGATCTACGACACTTAGTTTGCCAGAAAATCGACTTTAGAGGTATAAAAATTTGCTTTTCTTATAATATATGATGTCAATAATTGGTGTGCTTACAGTTTATGTTTAATAAAAAACAGTACTTTGGGTGGCCCTTTACTCACTTTTTCGTGGACACACCCGCTCACGCAACTCCGTCGCTGCGCTTAGGGTATTGTAATATTTTTGCTAGGTTCGTTAAATAAAACTTATTACTCTTTCTAGTATCTCTTCTTTATTTTTACTTTCCAAATCACAACAATAAATCTCAATTTATAATCAACTCAAATACTTTATTCAATTTAAAATCACACTTGTTTTACACTTTACACAATCCAATAAGCAGAGTTTTGTACACTTCCGTAATCAAAAATCAACTGTCTCTCGCTCACCGTGAACACTCCCTTATATACTCAAATTAGTTGTTCTCGAAAGTTCTTGTCTTGGAATGTTCTAGATGGTTGGAATAAGGGGAAATACATTTGACATTGGAAGAGAGCTTTTTTTGTTTCTTCCATAAATTATTTATGCAATTTTCCAACAGATGGCGCTGTAGTAGTATAAAGGTCTGTTCACAACAGTATGTTAAGTCGCCTGGCAGGCGCCAATGTAAGCATTTTTTTTTGATTAAAAGTACCTTGGGTGGCAAATTTTTGTCAAAAAATATTTTTAAAAAAAATGTCCAGAAAAAAATGTATGGGAAATCAAAATTTCTTCAAAAAATAATTGTTGAAAAAAAATATTGTTGAACAAAATAAATTTGTTGAAAAAAAGTTTGTTAAAAACGTACTTTTGACAAAATGTCAAAAAATATTTTTGGCTAAAGCCCAAAAATGTTTTGGTCAAATGTCCAAAAATAATTGCCCATCTTATCTCTGTAGGAGGTCTTACCTCCTCGGAGTTCTAACAAGACAAGAACTGAATTTTTCCCGAACCAACAGTTCCTTAAATACTTTCCATTTGTTTAAAAATAAATCAAAATAAAATACATATTTTATTAATAGTATTAAAATAGTATTGAAAATCCCGCCAAATATTTCCAAAAATATCTGTCAGCGGGATTTTTATTTTTATTTTCGGCGGAATTTCGTGATTTGGGATTTTGTGCGGCGGCATTTCGTTACTCTCCCTACATTACCTACATCAGGTTATACGGCTTGCGACATCATCACCCTACCTAACCTAAACAAACTAACCTAGAATAACCTATGTAGTAAAAGTCGTTAAAATGAATTTTCACTATTTTTCATAGGCCCCTAATACGGTTGTCAAATTTCAATTGATTGATAAATGAAAGAAAATATATATACATCATGAATGGATATTTGACTTGCCATTTCAGTTCTCAAGTCATCAAATTTGTTGAAAAGCATAAAATATCGTATTGACAAATATTTATTTATTAAGAAGGTTAATCTCTGTGTGCTAATAAAATCCATTTGATCTATTACTATTTTTATATTTTAGTCACATGTTATTATGTAGCAATTTCAATGGAATCCATCTTACTGATAAATCACTATATATTTTCAGAGTCTTAAGGCTGGCAAGTGCTCAAAATGCGACACAAATGGAATGTATTGCATAAGAATGGGACTCCATAGTTACGAAGATTACACACAACTTATAAAGCAACAAAAAATCAAAGACAACTCAACTTTGACAGCTTATCTAATGACTGGTGAAAAAAAGCCGTTTTGTCGTAAGTCAAACATTCGCAAATTTTCAAATATCAGATTGTTGTTACATACAAACTTGTTGTTGTTTTTTCCAGGAGTTCACTATAAAATCACGGTAAAAATCTCAAATTCTGACGAAAGTACCCTTCATGGTGGCGAAATTGGAACCCTTTCAATTCGTCTGCACTCCCACCGCAAAAGGTACACAGATAAAATTAAATTCTCCGACGAACCGCGTTATTTCGAACCAGGTCTGGAATATACTTCAATGGTACCTGGTCGTGATCTTAATAATCCCACATATGCAGCTGTTTATTGGGAATATCAAACGAATCTATTGAATCCACTAACATGGCGAATACTTTCTGCACCACGAATTTATTTGGATTACATCTTAATAGAATCTATGGAGAAGGATCTTCATTTGAAGCTGTGCCCACGTCGAAATGCACCTGTTCTATCGGGTAGTGAAAATTTTCTGGATTCAAAAAATTGTGACGAATAATTGGAAGTTGAGATGATTGCGCACGCCATCTGGCTTCTTCCATTGCACTAGTAGTGTTTAGAAAAGAGTTTAGATTTGAAAACAATGCAATCTTAAGGCACGAGTGAATAAGGTGTTTTAAGAACAAATAAAGGCCGTGTTTTGAAAAACACCCGAAGCTACCACGACAATAGTGGAATGAATGTGCTCAAGTTCCTAAATTACTGGCGTTGTAATATTATGTCAAATTTATTTTTAAAACACTTTTCTAACGTCATCCAACTCTCTATTCCGGAAGTGAAATCACACAAACAAACAGGATAATGTAGTGTTATCCGAGACAAAAAATGCAAAAATGCGTATAGCACGCACAACTACCTAAACTGTGAATAATTATATAATATTATTTCGTATACACAAACCACTTTTTCGAAGCGAAATTGTTTAGAATTTAAGTGTGAATAGATTAAGATAGATGTCAGTAAAAGCGCAATGTAGGTGCTTACAGCGGATGTTGGTTTGTTCGAGTTTGAATTATTCTATATTCCGTTTGAATCATTATATTTTATTTATTTGATTTAAAAAATGTCCCTCCAACAAAATGTTCAATTCATAAATTATACATACAATCCATTGGTATTTATCTCTTTGAGGATATGATTTAAGTTTATTAATTTATTAAATTTTTGTTTTAACAATGTTCATCTCATATTTTAGTTTCTATTAAATTTATTGAAGGAAATAAATTTGATTTCATCATGTGTAAATATTTCGGATAAGATTCTTGTTATGAGCTTTTAGGTATTTATAAAATATTTCTATTTGTCTTCCTAGGTTATAAAATTATATACAAAAATAAAGTTTAAGAAAATGTATCGAAATTTACTTTTCAATTGATATTAATTTAAGGAAATAAAGAAAAATTGAAATATATGTCAGTTTTAATAATTTTTAGTGGTTTAAGGGTACAGAATGTGGATATGCTCGTCAGTGCCTGATGTTGTACACTGCGGTTCACTTGAATAAAGGCAAAACTAAAATTTCACTTCATAGTGCGCTATGGCCAGGAAAGTCGATGCATATATACTTATACTTATACTTATTGATGGTAGGCAAAGGTTTAAAATCTTTTCATAGAAAACACTTAGAAAAATATCTTCCCTTTTTGAATTAACGTTTAGGTCAGGTGAATACGGTCATCAATGAATCACTTCCACTAGTTAGCTTGCAATACAAGAGTTAACAATGTGAGCAGTATTAATTGATGCGTTGTCCTTTTGCAAGATCTATGCAAAAAGGTCCAAACAAGTCCTTTAGCTTAGGGAAAGTTGATTCCAATACTTCCTTGTAGGTTTTTTTCGTCATTTTTGTACTTTGGGCATTTAGCTCCAGTGTTTCATAAAAATTAATTCCACTCTCCCAGCTATAATGGCGATCATTCCTCTTTACGTAAATCGTTAAGATAGAAAATGCAGCCATCCAGCCCTTCTGCCAATAATTGTTATTTTGATTTGATATAATTTTTACTTGCGACTTATAGGTACTATAAGTCAAGTTATGCATTCGTAAAAAAAATCGAACTCGAGATTTTGATCAAAGTTGACATTACGATGCTAGCGAAGACCAAAAAAGTGGGTCTCGCAATTCTGTCTGTCTGTCTGTCTGTCGGTTCGACTACAGCCTAAACGGCTCGGCCGATTTTGTTCAAACTCGGTAGATATGGGTTTTAATTTCTCCCCCCGGACGTTTTTTTATATTTTTTTTAAGACCAAAAATAACGGTACCTGCCATACAATTTTTTTTCGAAATTTTATAAATATTTTTTTTTCTCAAAAACTGTCCCACAGAATTTTTTAATAAAAATTGGAAAAATTTCATTTGGATAAAACTAGGTAATGGTTGAAAAAAATTTTCCAAAAAAATTGTTATTTTTGGTAGCCTCCCTGGGTCCATTTTTTTTGTTTTTGATTTTCTCGAAAACGGTACAGCCGATTTAAATCATTTTTTTTATGCAGAAGCTCCTCCAAAGTTTAAATATTATTACATATTCAAATTTTCATTTTTTTATTTTTTGGATTTAAAAAAAATTCAAAATTTTTTTTTTTGAAACTCAATATTTCGAAAACCCCATTTTCGATTTTTTTCAAACTTGACAAATAAAAGTTTCTTAACATAATCTACAAGGTTTGAGAAAAAAAAATTTGTTTTATCTAAAACTAACGGTACCTCCCATACAAATTTTAAAAAATGGTTTTCGAAAATCGTATTTTTCTCGAAAACGGTTCCGAGAATTTTGCTAAAATTTTTTTTCTTTTGATCAATCTTTACGATCTATAATTTAATAAAAAAAAAATTGAAATATAGATATTACTGACTGTACCTACCATAGAACGATTTTTTTCGAATTTTGAATTACTCATTATCGGCATAACGGATTTTAACGAAATTTTTTATAAAGAAGCTCCTAAAAAGTTTAAAAAACATTGCATTTAAAAACTTAAGAAAAAATATTTTTTCAATTTTTAGAAAAAAAAGTAATTTTTTTTTTGAAAAATTCGATATCTCAAGAACGGCTTAGTATTTTTTTTTGGAAATTAGACTTTTATTCGTACAATAATAAAAACTTAAGGTTGGCGTACCAAAATTTTTTCTTAAAAATGTTTTAAAAATTTTGTACATAAAAGCTTATTTTTTTAAGGAACCACTACAACGACTTATAATTTTTGTTCCTGCATAAATTCATATTTGCATAGGATTCTGTTTTAATCTCTTACTACTAAAAGAATTTAAAAAATTCATTTTATCCTTATGAACAGTTTTCTTTAATAACATCCGTTTTTTAAATTCCTAGTCTATTTCATAGGAGCAAGTTCGTGCGACCCAGTCATGTATTTTATTTCTATTATAAAAAATGAGTGTTCGTTAGTGCAAAGTTTGGGCACCTTACGCCCATATTTTACGTTTAACGTGGTGGCCCTTCACAATCGACTTTTTAACGTTTGGTGGCCAAATTTGAGACGACCGGTTTAGTAATTAATCAGCCAACTTTTTACGTCAAAAGAATGCAAGTTTATTCGAAAACATCGCAGCGGTCCCTGAAAGTGTACAGCATAACTCTAGAAAGTCGATTCCTTGCGCACAAGAACTCGGCCTTTAGCAAACTTCAACTTCGCGAATTTTATGTTGATCCTACACCCGAACAGGATTCTACCCAGGGATTCAAATTTCACGAGTATACACAACGCTGTTTGTTCGTTGACTGGGCTTCGGAGCGTTTGGAAGAGGACCCCAATTTTGCCCGAAAATCCTCATCAACGAACGAGGCGAATTTTTGGATGAATGCAGTATACATTCAGTGGGGAATAAACTTCAAGTTGAGCAATTCACTTCGAAGCCTGACCATTGTGGAAATCATGTGTACACTATTTGAATCTCGAGAATAATTTTTTTTCCAATAGATTGTGATTGAGCCTACTGTAGATTGATCTGTACAGCGAACCAGATGCTTCAGCTACATATATATTCCGCTCTACATTGCTCATCTACACTTCCCATTATTTCGTGAAGATGACTTTACTATCTATTATATCTTCAACGTTAATGCTCATACTGATATGACATTCTCGGGCTAATTCCAACCAATCTCCATATGAACTGTTTTTGTTTTGAATAGCTTTGAGTACTATTTCTCTGGTAGGTCGGGTTTAAGGCATCTCAAAGACTTTAAGCAAATGGTCCGCAAAGTGTTTTTATGAAAAGAGACGATAACCCTGTTTCGAGCATAATAACTTTATAGTTTGGCATGTTCGCCGGTATATGAAATATTCTTTTCACATTGTCAGTTTCGAAGTTTTTACATTCCCAAATCCGTGATCTGTTAAAAAGGATCGTCTCCGAAATCACATCAAACTGCTATGCGTTATAGAAGAAAAGTTCATTAAACGGTTGATACTACAAACGATGGAATTTTTAAAATCCATTCAATTATTTAAATCTAATTTTTTTTTAAAATTTCGTATGTGCCTACCTTCTTACCACCATTGACCGGATTGCAGCCTATTCAAAATCCCGTTGTACCACCACCACCAATGTCGACACCATGCAATACAGAAATTGATAGTAATCCACACACATGCCAAGTTGGAACCACACGAAAGTTGCATGACCTTCCAGAATTTAATGGGAAGCCCGAGGACTGGCCGTTGTTTTGCACAACCTTTCGAGACTCTACCACCATGTTCAACTACACAAATGTGGACAATCTTTTACGACTGCAAAAATGTCTGAAAGGAGCTGCAAGGGAAGTCGTTGAAGCTATGCTTATTCATCCAAATAACGTTCATCAAGCTATGTCGGCTCTAGAATTTCGTTTTGGTCGCCCAGATATTCTGGTACGAAGTCAACTACTGAAGGCGAGTGAAATAAGACCAATTCCAGAAGATAAGCTAGAGTTGCTGATACCATTTGCGGCCAAAGTTCAGAACCTGGCCACATTTCTAGAAGCAAGTGGAATGACGTTACAGCTAGCCAATCCTACAATCCTCGATGAGCTCATTAGTAAACAGCCTATGAGCAAGAAACTGGAATGGATCCAGAGAAGCATGTGTTTTCAACCATTTCCCACAATAAGACATTTTGAACAGTGGTTGACTGGAGCTGCACGACTTATTTGTTTAGTTACACCGATTTCGTCACAACCACTGCCCAAGGTTGGAAGCAAGTTGAATACGAGGAATGTTCTCCATGCCGCAGAACAACGAGTATCATCTGCCAACTCCAGTCAGAATTGCCGCCTTTGCAAGAAAACGCAACATCCACTTTCAGAATGTTCTGTCTACAAAGATTCAGACATCTCAGCTAGATGGAAGACGATAAAGATGCAGAGGCTGTGCTTTTGTTGCCTCAAATATGGTCACGCCGTTCGTTCCTGCAGAATGAAGAAGTCATTTGGGATTAATGACTGTGAAAAGAAACATCATCCTTCGTTGCATGAAGCCTTTCAAACTACCACCAAAGAAGCGGCAATAGAGAAAAGTGTATTAAGTTGCAACAAAGGCAAGGATACCAAAATCCTATTTAGAGTGTTGCCAGTGCGGCTTTATGGTGAAGGTGTGGTAGTTCGGACACATGCTCTTCTTGATGAAGGCTCTTCTGTTACAATTTTGAGCATTGAACTAGCTAAATCGTTGCGATTAAAGGGACGCAAGACAGATTTGAGGCTTCAATGGTTTGGCCAGGAATCTTTTACTACTGAATCTTTTGTCGTCGACTTAGATATCAGTGCAGATCTGGATGGTGCAGAGAGATATAAAATGAAAGGAGCCCAGACGGTGAATGAATTAAGCTTGCCGATACAATCTCTGAATGCCGCTGATTTGAATCCACCTGACATTTTGTCTTCGCTTCAAGTCGCCGGATACAACGATGTATGTCCACAAATTTTAATTGGCCTTGACAATTGTCATTTGGGTGTCTCGATACGAACCTTTGGGTCCAAAGAATCTGGGCCAATTATAGCAGAAACAAAATTGGGATATGTGGTATATGGACGAACGACTAAAGCAGGCGACTATGCCACAAGGGTTCTCGTTCTCCATAGCGATGATGAAAATCAAGAAGAGGAAGCCAAACTGACACGAATGGTGGATGAGTACTTCAGTATAGAGAATTTCGGTGTCAAGAAACCGAAAGAGATGCCAATATCTGGAAACGCCAAAAGGGCTCTTGAAATTTTAGTGGGCACGACAAAAAAGATCAACAATCGTTACCAAACGGGTCTTTTGTGGAAGCAGGAAGCGATAGAATTACCAGATAGCTATGACATGGCTCGACGGAGGTTATGCAGCCTGGAAAACAAATTTCGCAGAGAACCTGAGTTTGCCAATACGTATAAGGCTATCATTTCGAGCTATTTGGAAAAGGGCTACGCTAAAAGACTCGATTATAACGAAGCCAAAGTAAGTACGCAAAGAACCTGGTATCTTCCGCATTTTGGAGTGAAGAATCCAAACAAGCCAGGCAAGGTTCGGTTGGTGTTTGATGCGGCCGCGAAAGTAAATGGACTTTCTCTGAATTCTTCGCTACTTAAAGGGCCAGATGACTTGAAACCGTTGATGAACATCCTTTACAATTTCCGAATGCGGCCTGTTGCGGTGACTGGTGACATCAAAGAAATGTTCCACCAGGTTATGATTCGGCCCGAGGATCAGGATTCCCAAAGATTTCTTTGGAGGAAAGATGAAGACCAACCTGTTGATGTTTATGTCATGTAGTCGATGACGTTTGGTGCTACCTGCTCACCGTGCTCAGCTAACTATGTGAAAAATCTAAACGCAGAGGGATTTGTAAATAAATATCCGAGAGCAGTCGAGGCAATCATTGACCATCATTACGTAGATGATTACGTAGATAGCTTCGACAGTATTGCAGAAGCCATAGACGTCACCAATGCCGTAGTTTCAATCCATAGAAGCGGCGGTTTTGAGTTGCGAAATTTTACATCGAATTCCAGTAAGGTGTTGAATGGTATTCATTATCAAGGCAATGTAGCACGGCAAAGTCAGATAATAAACATGAACATGGAAGCTGTGGTCGAAAAGGTGCTGGGCATGTGCTGGGATCCAAAAGAAGATGTTTTCCTATTCAAACTAAATTTCTCTCGTGTCAGCGAAGATATCATGATAGGCGAAAGATGTCCAACAAAAAGGGAATTTTTGGGCGTAATAATGTCAATCTTTGACCCATACGGAATGATTGCTAATTTCGTAGTTCACGCCAAATTGTTGTTACAATCAGTATGGAAATATGGTATTGAATGGGATCAACCGATTCCGAATGAAATTTTCAAGAAATGGAGTCAATGGAAGGCAGAACTTCAGCACGTGATGCAGCTTAAGGTTCTCAGATGTCACCATCCTTCTCTGTCAGCGGCCAGTCGAATTGTTCTTCACACGTTCGTCGATGCCAGTGAAGAGGCTTTTAGCGCGGTTGTTTATATGCGAATCGAATATGAAGAAAAGGCTAGCATCTCATTTATTTGCGGAAAGACAAGATGTGCCCCGAAAAGATTAATGTCCATCCCACGTCTGGAATTGTCAGCTGCTGTTTTAGGCATTAGGTTGTGCGATTCCATTATAGAATGCCATAACCTGAAACCAGATGATCGAATATTTTGGAGTGATTCAAAGACAGTGCTGAGCTGGCTTCGTTCAGATCCGCGTCATCAAAAGCAATTTGTGGGTTTTCGTGTTGCCGAGATACTAGAGAGCAGCAAGATTAGTCAATGGCGTTGGATACCGACGAAGCAGAACCCGGCAGATGAGGCTACACGCGCACGATTTCCTCCAATGTTTCATGTTGAAAATAAGTGGATAAATGGAGCATCGTTTCTCAAGTTACTTGAAGGTTCATGGCCAGCCCAACCAGATGACCTCACGAGCTATATCTGCCGCGAAGAGATGAAACCAAAATTCCTTCTTCATGCACAAGTGAGTACACCTCTTTTTGAATTCTCTAGGTTTTCGAAATATTCAAAATTGAGAAGGACGGTGGCCTGGGTAATTCGGTTTATTACAACATGTCGTCGCCAGTCAACAGAGAAAGGAGAGTTATCTGTCTCGGAATTAGAAAAAGCCCAACGAGTCCTGTGTACAGAGGCACAGAGAGATGTTTTCGCTCAAGAAATATGCCAGCTTAGTTGCAATCAACAGGTGGAAAAAACAAGTTCCATTTACAAGTTAACACCATACCTGGATGATGATGGTTTGCTACGAGTGTATGGACGTATCGACGCTGCCACCACGATACCGTTCTCTGCGAGACGACCCATAATTTTGCCAAAAAATCACCAGTTGACGAACTTGATCGTGTCTCATTTTCATCGTCGTTTATGTCACCAAAACGATGATACAGTTGCCAACGAAATTCGACAAACATTTTGGGTGCCCAGCTTGCGATCTGCGATCAAGAGACAAAGAAATCAGTGCCCATTCTGCCTGATAAGGTCAACTTGTCCTTTGCCGCCGTTGATGGGACAGCTGCCTGAAGACCGTCTCACCCCGTTTATGAGGCCATTCACTTATACTGGCCTCGACTATTTTGGCCCAGTTTGTGTGACAATAGGACGTAGGAAGGAGAAACGCTGGATTGCTCTGTTTACCTGCCTAACCGTGAGGGCAATTCATCTCGAATTAGCTGCCGACTTGTCAACGGACGCTTGCATATTGTGCATCCGTAATTTTGTCAACCGTAGAGGCATACCGATACGTATAAGGAGTGACAATGGCACTAATTTTATCGGAGCCAAGAAGGAGTTATTGACATCCGACATTTTCGATAGTGAGGCTATCAAAGCAGAGCTCTCCGCAAAGGGAATCGAGTGGATTTTCAACTGCCCGTCAAATCCACACGCTGGTGGTTGTTGGGAGAGACTTGTTCGATCTGTGAAGAGAGTTTTGTCCTACACACTCAATGAACTAGCACCAAGAACCGAAACACTGTTGAGTGCTCTCATCGAGGCAGAAAACATAGTTAACAGTCGCCCACTTACACACCTTCCTGTGACGACCGAGGAAGAGGAGCCGTTAACGCCAAATCATTTTTTAATGGGTGCCGCCAACTCAACGCAGACTCCTGGCCCAATCGATGAAAGAGCTCTTTGCCTCCGAAAGCAGTGGAAAATAAGCCAGCAGATAAAGGACCGTTTCTGGCGCCGCACAGAGGAGTATTCGACCTCAAAATCCGGTCAAAAATATTTTTTTTGTTTTTCTTATTGGAATTGGCCTAAAATATTATTTTATAATTTATGATGCATTAAAAAGTTACACTGAAAAAAATTTTCGGGTTAGATAAAAAAATTTTTTTTTAATTAAGTATTTTTCTTTTTCAATTTTATTTAATTCATTTTAATTATTTATACATGAAATTTTTTCGTTTGTTGCTTTCCTTAAAGATCATTTGAATGTAATTTGGTTATATATCTAAATTAAACATAATTTTTTAAACAACAAAGGGCAAATTGACTAAAAATACCTCAAGACTAAGAAACCCCATTAAAAAAAAATGTGACAAGATGGGTGACTTTTTTTTATGTACATGAGATGACAAAAATGTACAGTTAAATATAAAAGAAAAATTTTTGCCCGATCGTACCCGGAACTATAACAAAAACACTTTTTTTTCCACCGAAAATTACATAAATTTTCATGTTTTTCTATGCATTCTTGTCATCTCAATTTTTAATACTTTATCAATAAAATATATGGAAATTTCTGTATTAAAATAAAGTACATACCTTGACCTTAGACATCCATTAGAAATTTTTCCAATTATCACAAATCACAATAAAAAAAACAGACTTCAGTGTTAATGATTAGAAAACAAAATAAGCTTATGTGGCGTGAGCTTATAAAATTGACTAGATTTAGACTAAGATCTTGAGGATTAGGGGGTCAACAGTTATTATTTGAAACCGGTTTTAGTTAGCATGGGTATTAAGGAATGCAAAAAGCAAAAATTAACGGGTCGAATGCGATTTTTTTTTTTTTACTTATGACCGGATTTTGGGGTCGAATACTCCTCTGTGCGCCGGTGGATTAAAGAATACCTTCCAGAACTAACAAAGAGAAGCAAATGGTTTGCTAAAGTTCCAAATCTTCAACCAGGGGACCTGGTCCTCGTCTGTGATGGCGATGTTCCAAGAAGCCAATGGGTCCGAGGAAGAATCGTAAAAGTATTTGCTGGACAAGATAAACAGATCCGTTCAGCTGACGTCAAGACGTCAACAGGAATACTCCGAAGACCAGCAGTGAAGTTAGCTGTACTGAAGGTTGGTTGTGAGCCTGCGGTGGAACCGGGCGCCTCACGGGGGGTGGGATGTTAAGATAAGATTCGATGTATTTGCGCCCTTACGGAAATGGTCTTTGCTCGGAATCCAAATCGAACAGAACATATCCAATTTCATTCGAGTTTACTATTCATACGTCAAAAAAGCGCGCGAAGTATGGTGTAGGAATACACAATGAGGTATAACTTCTTTCGTGCGCATAGTTTTTAAAAAGAGTCATATGCCTCGAATCGTCGCTGTATACTTTGCCTTTCATTTGTCTTTCATTTCGATTTGGACTCCGAGCAGAACACATCCCCGGAAGAGAGCTGCTAAAAATAGTAAGATTTCCTTTGTAAATTCAATATACATATATATATAAATTTGTCATTTTTTAGAGAATAAAACCTCTCATAACCTCTCATAACCTCTCAAAACTTAGAAAAGAGTGCGTTTTTTTCAAAGCAGAGTGCTCGGACCGGCTAAATCGTAACATGGCCCTATAGGAGTATAAAACTCTGTGTCGATGCTGTGTGGTGTGGGTAACAATTTATTATTTTCTTTTAATAAAATACTAATTTATATGTATTAACTATGAATTTGTATGTTTATGGAGACTAATTAAATTTAATTTATATATTTCAATGTGTACGCAACAGAAAATATAAAAAAATAAAGATTTATTTAGTACCCTTAATAAAACTCAGTCCCCTGAACATCCTTTTTCCAAAAATTTCCTTTTTTATTTTTTTGACAGACCACTTTCAACAACGCAAAGGGATGTTGTGATGATCAACTAAAAAAACTCTTACGACTTTTGGCTTCCGAAAATGTGCCGAAATTTGTAACATTTTATTCCATTGTTTTCAGAATCACCAAAACATCTTTTCCAACAAATGTTGATTGCAGTTGCAGTTTTGGCTTCCTTTGAAACGCTTCTCCATACTCAGATTTATCGTAAAATAAATACCCAGGTACTTGAACTCGTTGACATATTCTAAGCGTTCTACATTAAAAGCCCATTATTTATATGATGCACTTCTGTTGAAAGCCCTGATTTGAATCCAGCTTTAAACTTTTTTAACAGATTTTGAGATTCAATCCATGTTAAAAGGTGCTTTTGTAACACTGATGCGAATACTTTATACGTGGCATTCAGTAATGAAATTCGTCGATAGTTTGAATGATCCGATAAACAACAATTTTTGTGTATTGGGAATATCACTGATTCCTTGAATTCTTTATAGGAATAAGATCACCATCCATACCCTATTAATAACATTCCCATAATAGCTTACTTAATTTGTATTTTATCAAAATCATTAGAGGCGTTTTCAAAATAAGTATGTAAGATCTCACATTACGGGTGTGATACCGTTAGTTTTGGAGGTAAGAAAAATTTTCAATTTGTCCTCTAGGTAATCACCAAAGACCCTTGAGTATAAAGTCCCTTAGGCAAGTTTTTTCCAATAGTTTGTTGTTATTATTAATTTGAACAATGTTACATGAAATCGATTTAAGTATTTTTTTCCAATGAATTTATAATTTTGTTTATTTCCTTTCTATTAATTTTAAGTTTGCATTGACTTTAAAACACAGTTAAATAAAACTAAACTTTTTCTTTTTGTAATTCATTTTTTTCTGTGAACCAAATGTTATTTTATAATATTTTTTTTAAGAAATACAAGTCTTTGTTTTTAGTTTTTTTTTTTTCGTTATTAAAGTCTATCTCTATAGAACAAATGTGATTTTTTCATATTAAGGACTTAAAGTTAAAAAAAAAAAAAACAGAAAATACCATCTTAAATCCTTTTTTTCCACTGTTGCACACGAAACTCATCTAAAATGGACATAAGAATTAAAAACGTCATTTGAAAACACGAGGCAAAATATCCTTATCTCAACTTAAGATTTTGGAAATTAATATATGTATGTAGATAAAATTCAATTTAAAGAAAAGCCAAACTATTTTAAGTCATATTTTTCCTTATAGTGGGCGAAATAATAAAAATATGTTTTTGAAATTAATTTCAAAAAAAAGATCATAAAATTTGACATCTAAATGCTTTGTTCAATAAAGTCTACACTTGAAAGATATTTTTGGGATGTTTTTTCGCACTCCTGAAAATCATCAAAATTGACTTAAGATACTTTACCATTTCAGTCGAGAAATATCTTTTTAAATTGATTTTAGTGTATAGAAATTGTACATAAAGGCAATACAATTTTTATTGGAATTTTCTACTATTTGTTTGAAGATCAGAAGTTTTCCTATATACAGGGTGTCCCACAGTCACCGCCCCAAATAAAAACCATGGATTCCTGATGTCTTTTTAAGTCGAAAAACTGAAGAGGTCATTTTCTCGTTTTCGTCCCGTTTTCGAGTTATAAGGGTTTTTATGATTTTTCATTTTCTTAAAAAAAATATTTTTTTTCCTTAAAAAGAATACTAAATGTAATTAACAAAAAATAAACAAACTGAGTGAATTTAAAGAAAAAAATTATTTTTAAATACAAAATTTACTTTTTCTGAGTTATTGTGGTTAAGAAAAGGACAGATAGATAAAGCTGTCCCATTTCAGCGTATATTAATAACATTTCCAGATATTCCTGATTAGTGTAATCGATTGTTCGCAAATAATTGAAAAAAAACTACAACTTGAATAACAAATCCAAAATGGAGTATCAAGTGAAACAACACGACACGGACAGTAGATCACGCGAGAAAGACATTTACAACCTTCAAATTACAATGCAAATCTTTACTGTTTACATTAGTTAACGGTCTTACTAATTAACTTTATCTATTTGTCCTTTTCTTAACCACAATAGCTCAGAAAAAAATTAATTTTGTATTTAAAAATTATTTTTTTTTAAATTCACTCAGTTTGTTTATTTTTGTTAATTACATTTAGTTTTCTTTTTAAGGAAAAAAAAAGTTTTTTTAAGAAAATGAACTGAGCTTTAATAATAAGTGAAAAAATTAATACTCATTAACGTGCTTTTTGAATAAAATGACATCAAAGTGAAAAAAACTACTTAAAAAACGAAAAAATTGGGTTTGATGCAAAACTGCGGAGAAACGGTTTTCCGCAGAAAAAAAAAGTCTTTGGAAAAACTGTAATAAATTCTTGATGTGTTATAAAAAAAATCTTACGAATCGGACGTAGTTTGGCAAAGATAAAGCCAGTTATGAGAAAAATCATAAAAACCGTTATAACTCGAAAACGGGACGAAAACGAGAAAATGACCTCTTAAGTTTTTCGACTTAAAATTACCTCAGGAATCCATGGTTTTCATTTGGGGCGGTGACTGTGGGCACCCTGTATATTTTCTTCTTTTTATGTAAGTTTTTCTATTCTTTTGTTTTCGAATTTAAGGAATACCTTTTCAGCACAGATATTTGCTTACTTTTTTTAATCTTGATTCGAATAAAAAACTGAAATATTTATTCCAATGTTTTTTGTTGTTGATATTTAAACCTTTTAAAGACATGAGTATTTTTATCGTTTTGGTTTTGTTCCCATTACAATCAGCATTACAAAAATCGTAGATTTTATCAATATAAATTTTCTTTTTAATAAACTTCCACTTTCTAAATATTGAGACTGAGAACCAACGCATACGTTAGAGGAGCTTTCGACCAAGAGAATCTCAAAAATCAATGATTATTCGCCATTTTGTCGATTCTAGTTTTAGCTTAACCTTAAGCTTTCAAGATTGTATCTTTAAAAAGTTAGCTTCTGAGATTTTCTTCAAGATACGTCCTTTACAAGATTATTATCAAGGAGTGATTTTCATTAAACATCAATTTACATTTATATGTATGTGAATGTATGTTGACTGTCCTCCGTTAAGAATACTTATTATTAACCGCATCTCACAACAAATACAATTCCGCCTTGAATATCATAAATGTCATCACTTCAATTTTTATTGTTTATGGCCTCAAACGGTCCTTGGTTGATTGCCTTTTAATTGTTACGTTCGGAAATTGTTGTGTACAAGGAAATTTAAATCAACAAGCTGTCCTGGTTTGTTTCATTTATTTTTATATCAGCACCAGTATATGATGAGCGACTCGGAAATAGTGGCGGCGGCGTGCGCCAACCCCAGCGCATACACACTGGAATATTCAATTTGTGTCCATCCAACCCAAGAATAGCTTCCAGGCGCGAATTGTGTGTAAAACACAACAATCAACGGACAGCTTGAAATGATAAACGATGCGACGACGCTGTTGTAGGTCTTCCAGCGATACGATAAGATCCTTCGTCTTAAAATAAAAAAAAAAGGATCGCTCGCACGCGCATCTTGCATAAATGTAGGTTAACACTTCGTTTCATGCTACATGCTCGTGGATCTGTTGAAAGACTATTTTTTTTCCTAAAGGACGATCCTGTCCGCCTATTGTTAGCAAAAATTCACTTTATCTTTTGTACCCTAATTATTAAACATGCTTATTTGTTTTAATAATTTTGTACGCCTATTTCTGGATCTTGAAGAATTGGTGGACCTAAGAAACAGACACACGAATCTGTATGTAGACACATATCGAGATGAAGTTGATTCGGCAGACCACCCTTTTAATGATCGACTAATTACAGTTCTTAAGAGGCCCCCGATTTGCCGAAGACTCGCGCCCAGTGATGGATGGCTGATTTTTTTTTTAATTCAGTCCGCAAAAGGTACGAGTATATTGGAGCTTTTTTTTGGGATGCATTCAAGGAATGAAGTTTTACAACTGGAAACTGATGGGGAAAGCGTGTACTTAAAGCTATTGAAAAATAAAAACGTTGCGTTCTTTTTATTAAAAAGGTTAAATTTGGTTAAAATACGTGACCAGGACATCAAATTTTAGTATTTGTTAGCTTTTACAATAACCACGGCTTCAACCAACAAAATTCTACAACAAGCCTGATGTCTAGTTATAGACGTCGTGCTATGGTTTGAACATTTACAAAAAAAATATACCAATAGACCCTATCATACAATATGTTCAGAGATCTAAAAAAAGCTATGCATGCCGGACGTCTGACAATTGATGCCAAAACTCTGACACTTCAAAAAAAAGATGCACGACTGGGTCGCACGAACTTGCTTCTATGTAAAAGAATTAGAATTTTAAAAATGAATGTTATTAGAGAAAAACTGTTTAAGCATACAATTATTTTTTTAAATGACTAAAACAACTCTTTTAGTAGATAGTTGAAGCTAAAAACAGAACGCCATGTGATTCAAGCAAATATTAGTTCATGCAAGAACAAAAATTATAAGTCGCTGTAGTGGTTGCTCAAAAAAATAAGCTTTTGTATACAAAATTTTAAAAACATTTTAAAGATAACATTTTGCTACACCAACTTAAAGTTTTTATTATTTATATTTAATTTCCAAAATAAAAAAATATTGAGCTATAACGTCTTCTTAATAATGGAAAAGACGTTTAGAAACCAATCTATATATAAACATATATTTTGTAATCTTTCTCAAACAACAATAATTTAGAATAATTTAATAACAAGTTTGAAATAGTATACATATATATATTATATAGTATATAGTATATTATATTGTAAGGTATTGTTAAGAAGTTATGATCATATTGTCCTTACAACTCGGCCAACCTGACAAATGATCGTCCCGATCATAACGACTTATAAATTATAAGGAATCTAATATTATTATTTTTTTGTATATCTTAATATAATTTATACATTAAATTTAATAGATTTACAAATATAATAAACAAATTAATGATAAATAAAATAATTGGTATTAAAATTGGAAAATATGAAATAATTAAAATGGTGTTACTCTTCACACTCAGAATCAAGATTGACATCCATTGAGTTACGCCAATCAGCCCAATCTTCAGAATGTTCGGAATGTCTGGAATCTTCGGAATGTCCGAAATGTTCAGAATGTTTGAAATTTTCGGATTGTTCGGAACGTTCATTATTTTCGGATTGTTCAGAATGTTCAGAATCTGCGGAATGTTCATAATGTTCGGGATGTTCAGAATCTTGAGAATGTTCGTAATGTTCAGAATCTTCAGAATCTTGAGAATGTCGGAATGTTCATAATGTTCGGAATGCTCATAATCTTCGGAATGTTCATAATCTTCGGAATGTTAATAATGTTCGGAATTTTCATAATTTTCAATAAGTTCAATTTGTTCAGAAGATTCTTCTTTCATAATGTTCAGTATGCTCATAATTTTTGAAATTTTTTTTAATTCCATCTTCAATCCTCAACTTTCAATCTTCAATTTTAAATCTTCAATATTCGATCTTCAATCTTGGCTTATCGCCATTGCTTGATATGTACATATCTATCTTATATGTAGTTTTCGGATTTTTTTTTTCAATTCCATCTTCAATATTCAATTTTCAATCTTGGCTGATCCCACTTCTGAGTTATAACGTCTTCTTAATAATGAAAAAGAGGTTTAGAAACCAATCTATATATAAACATATATTTTGTAATCTTTCTCAAACAACAATAATTTAGAATAATTTAATAAAAAGTTTGAAATAGTATACTTAGAGCTAGGTATATAGTATATTATATTGTAAGGTATTGTTAAGAAATTATGATCATATTGTCCTTACAGAGCCGTTTTTTTAAGATTCCGAATTTTTCAATGTTTTTCGAACTTTTTAGAAACTTCTCTATAAATAATTTCTTTAATATTCGTTATGCAAATTCAAAATTTGAAAAAAGGGTTTTATGGTATTTACAATCAGTAATATCTTAATTCAAAAATTCTTTTTATCAAATTACAAATCGTAAAAATTAATCTAAAGAAAAAAATTGTTATCAAAATTTTAGGTCCCATTTTCGAGAAAAATACGATTTTTGAAAACCATATTTTAACATTTGTATGGTGGGTTCCGTTGTTTTTAGGTAAAATGTAATTTTTTTCTCACTTCTTGTAGTTTGTATTAAGAAACTTTTATTTGTCAAGTTTAAAAAAATTGAGCTTGGGGTTTTCGAAAAATTGAGTTTTGAAAAAAAACTGCAACTTTTTTAAAATCCAAAACAATTTTTTTTTGAAAATTTGAATACACAATAATAGCTATTCAAACTTTTTGGGAGCCTAAGTATAAAAAAATAATCAAAATCGGTTGTAACGTTTTTGAGAAAATCAAAAACAAAAAAAAGGTTCCAGAGGGGGTACCTTTAATAACCATTTTTCGGACAAATTTTTCCAACCTTTAACTACGAGTATATAAAATATTTTGAATTTAAAAAAAAATCTTGCGAATTGTTTTTGAGAAATAAAATTATTTATAAAATTTTGAAAAAAAAAGAAAAAAAAAACTTGACTGAGCCGTTTAGGCTGTAGTCGAACAGACAGAATTGCGAGACCCACTTTTTTCGTCTTCGCTATCATCGTAATGTCAACTTTGATCAAAATCTCGAGTTTTTTTTGACGAATGCATAACTTGCCTTATAGTACCTATATAAGTCTCCGTTTTTCTCCGTTGCGAGAAAATACAAATCCCCAAGAGTATCTCTCGAGTATCTCTGGCAGAGAGTTGTAGGTCTCCTTAATTCCCGCCGACAAAATACAAACACAAATGGTTAAGCACTGTTAGTTCCTACGATATTTTGACAAATGAATACATAAGCACGAATAGTAGAACAAGTGAAATTGTTTTCGAAAATTGGTTAGTAGTTATTGGTAAGGTTAAAATCTCCTTGTACGAGTATCAACGAATTTTTTTTTAAATATACATATGTATGAAATTGAAATTGACATCGGGAGTGGAGGCGCACAGTTTCACATTATAATTATATGTATGTATGTATGTTCATAAATACTTAGTGAAATGAAGCAAGAAATAAACCATTTTTTTGTTTTTGTTTTTTTTTTTTTAATTTTTTTTTTGTGCAAGAAAGACGAAGACTTCGAGAAGGAGAGTGAAAAATATCCATGCATAAAATGAAAATGATACCTTCAAATTGATTTATCGAAGACCTTAATATAAGTGAGAGGATTATTGGTTAAATGGCGCTGATTTAAGGTTGGATTTTGCTTAAAGGGAAACTACCTTTATACGAGAGAGCAAGTTTTAAAACAAAATCAAAACAAGTTTGAGAATAAAGGTTAATAAAACAATTAAGTGTGTTTCTTTTGACGGTTAGGGTAGACTCGGGTATAACGAAACCAATTGAACTTTGAAATACACAGTGTTCTGTTATAATAGGTTTTTCATTAAGGGCATCTAGGTATTCTTTTTTTTTTATTTTAAAGCCTCATTTATAAAATATGACACCGTTCAAATGCCTTACTTGAAATCTTACCATGGCACTGATCCGAGTGGTCCAATTTTAAATCACCCTTTCAAAGAAATCCAATTGATTTTCAGCGATGGTCTGTCTTTTGTTCACCTTTAGGTCATCCGTCGACTGTGGTTTATCCGCATAGATCTGCGACTTTAAGAAACCTCTCAAGAAGTCTATAGGGGTAAAATCGTAGGACCTTGGTAGCCACGTCACGTCACCCCCGTGAGAGATAACCCTACCGTCAAATCGTTCATGCAGATTATGGTTCAATTTGGGTCATACGAAATTGACTATTATCGTTGTAGCGCTCGCCAGTGACGGTGACAGATTAACCAACATCGATGTGCGTACCAATGACGCCACTGCTGGTCCAAAATCCACATCGAACGGTAACCTTTTAAGGATGTATTGTCACCTGGTAAACATCGTTTGGGTTGGTGTGGTCCACATATACGGCAATTTTCATCATACATTAAAAATGATCCTCGCCAAAATCGGGGTCCTCTTTTAAATGCTCCAAAGCCCAGTCAGCGAACAAACGGCGTTGTCTATGAACTTTGAGCTCCAGGGTTAGTTGAATCTTGTACGGGTGTAGGCCCAAGTGCCAACGGAACATTCGCCAAGTTGAAGTCTCTGAAAACTCGAATTCTCGTGCACGGCGAGGAATTGACTGCCTCGGGTTCTGCTTAAAGCTTTCACTGACCGTTGGGGGAAATTGAGATTTGTAAAAGTAATTTTATATCGAAAAATAAATCAATTTTTTCTGCAATCAATTAAAAAAAAATGCCAGAATTTGCATTTTGACAGATTTAAACCGAAAATAAATTGATTTATTTTACCAATGGAAAACTACATGGGATATGTGTGTTATGCATAGGTTGGTAGAGTTTGTCTACTTGAGTGTTGAAAGTCACCAAAGTCCTATTACATAGCTAGATTTTTATTATTGATTCGAAATATCATATAATAAAACGATGAACGTGTTTTTTATATTACACTTTTCGCGGCCCACAAAAACCGAAGGTGCATAAATTACATATTAATCGAAAGCATTTTTTGCATAGATGTGCAGAATGCCAAAATTATTTAAATATACTACACAGAAATTGTTTAAAACAATAAATTAAAATTGCAAAAAAATGCCCGGAAAACAAAAACAATTAGAAATGTCAAATCGACTGACACATAATTAGAAATGTCTAATCCAGAATATGAAAAATGAAAGCATTCAGCGAAAACCCAAAGCCAGAACACGAAACATTAAGGTGGGTTCACAGCGGTGTTTACAATACACAAATCCGCCAACACGACAGATGTTGATGAACATGTTGTTGTTGATGAATGTGAACCTCCCTAAATGAAGAAATATTATCAATATAAATATTAGACATGTGTTTGTTTAGTATTTGAGCTCTTATACTAAATTTTTGAAACATTAAGAACTACAATCGGCACTTTTTGCAAAAAGTGAAAAAGAATACATATATACACTAGCCACATCTGTTACTGAAAAGAGCTTATAATTTACACCATACAATTTCAGTTCAGACATCTATCGGTGATTTTCTGAAAAAAATGTATTCCATGTACTCGTAATAGTGTTTTTAAAAAGTGAAAAAGGTAAAAGGTAGAACCATTTAAACCATCAAGCGTTAACTACGATTGGCAATTTTTGCAAAAAGTACAATAAGTGAAAAAATGAAAAAGAATACACATATACACTAGCGACATCTCTTGCTTTTATTTTGGCGACATCTATCGGTCATTTTCTGAAGCAATTTATTCAATGTATTAGTGTTTTCGAAAAGTGAAACATTTACTTTTTGGTTTTTTGAGATGGGAGATAAAATTTTAAATTGAGTTGGAAAAGGAGAGCAGATTTTTTTTTAACATTTTCACTTTTCAAGTTCATTGCAGTTATGGCTTTACAATAACAGGGGTATTCATGCAAAAGTGTACGCTCTGCGTATTTGTATAAATCTCCATGGCTGAATGCGTTCCATGGGCTCAAACCTACCTCATTTTCGGAACACTTCCATTTATGTCATTTATTGTTGAGAATAAACAGCTAGCCGATCGATGTGCAAACAAAAAAAAGTTTTACAAAAGTAAATTGAACTTATGTTTTTGAAATTAGCTATATTTCTTTAGGCGCGTTATGAAAAAATGATGAGAGTGAAATTTAAAAAAAAAATCACATGTATGTAACACAAAATTCACAGGTTGGCGTCACTCCGGCGACGTGGGTTCGATTCAAATATTATGGCCATAACAACAGCTGGAGGACCATGATATGAAAGAATCGAAACAAAAATTGTTAATTTGTCAAAAATGTGTATAGGTTTGAAAGTTTGTTTACCATTAACTGTTTTCCTTTGGACTCCAGGATTGAGTGCTTAGTAGGTACTTCTCATTGTATTCAACAGTTTAAAAAAATCATGAATTCTCTGTCTTTTATTGAATGATAATGAATTAAATAAATGAATTGGCACTCGAATTTCGAGAGCTGGGTCAGCTAGTATAAATAATAGTGCTAAGCGTTCTACTTGGCTGATTTATTTCAGTAGTATATAGAGTTTGTATTATAAAAACCTTCATTATGATTCTTATTATTCTTAGTATAGTACTAACACATTCACTGTGTAATTTTTTCAATACTTAATTTAAATTCAATATTGCCAGCACTGACTGACCAATTCAAAAAAGCTCTCCGAAACAGAAAGAAACCTATTATCTGTTTTGTTTGATTAAAAAGCTTTCAACGAAATTGTTGTAGTTAATGTCAAACGTGAATCATATTTGTCTTTACTTTTCGGATACAACTAATAAGTTTGAAATAATTCTGTGTTTTTTAATTAAATTGTACGGGTATGTTCGAAATACCTAGATTATTTATATATTAATTGTTGTTTTTATATTGGTTAATAATATTAAAAGAAATTACCACTTAGATAGTTTAATATCCGTAAGATCGAAAATATTTCTGTATGAACGTACTACATAGTCACAGCTGGGCAATGGGCAAAAATATGATGGTTTTTTTCAGTTGTCTCATATTGTTCTAAAAGACCACTCACACATTGGGTTAATTCTTAGTCATATTTAACACTGTTTTAGTATGATACCAAGATAAAAAGGTAATTTTGCAGGTTTTTGTTGAATTTAACATAATAATATGTCGATTATCATTTTAGTTTTGTAGTGTGAAGAAGAAATATATCAATTTGTCGTAAACTCAGTATTTTTGAAGAAATGTCAATGCCTCTTCTTAGGCCTCTTACAAATGTTTATAACGTCATTTGTTTAGTAAATATGAGTTTTAGAAAAAAAATGCATAGATTCATACGTACAGATTAGTCAAGAGATTGGCCAATCTTCGAAACAAAATATTTCGATTCAGGTGATTTTTGATGTAGGGCTTTGTTTTGGCGTTTTAAATATTGCCTAAATGGATCAGGGCTAAAGTCAGAAAATTGTCTTTATTTTCTTCAACAAATATAAAGGTAAACTTTGTATCTTATAAAGTTCTTTTAAAAAACGCCAACATATTAAAGTACATTTTTAGTTTAGTTTAGTTTATTAGTCAAGCAGAAATATCTAACAGATTAGATATAAAAATTTTTGAATAAATATATGTACATAGGTATAAATATGTTAATACCAATAATGAAGAATTATTAAATTTTTTTTACTGTTATTTCAGGTATCATGCATTTCTGCATAATCATATAGCAATAAACATGTCTCGTGATCGAAGCGAAGAACTTAGTCATCTCATCAAGCTCTATCAGAGTATTTCTGCATCAATCGGTACAGATTCGGATTCGCACCTTCAAACAAAAAGAGACAGTCATTGGTCTGAAGTTGAATCTTTCTCCACCGTTATGATTGGTAATATGTTAGAAGACACAGATCTCGATTTGCAATTTGCAAACATACTTTACGAATTTGATCGTCAATTATTTTTGAAAATTTTCAATAAAGCAATTTCTGCGGCTTATTTGCAAATAGGTTTCAACGAAGCCCTTCGAATTGTTGGTGAAGTTAAGTATTTTTCCCAAGCAATAGAAGGCTACAAAACGATTTATGATCAAATTAAAGATAATTTATCAAATTTTCACGAACAGTCTTTTAAACTACGTGAGAAATTAAAGAAATTGAAATCTATGAAAGATTATGCAAAATTGACAGAAAAAGAAAAGTCTCACATAAACGATTTAATAGATATTCTGGAACCTTATGCAATACTTCCGAAGCCAGCTAAATCAAAAAGAAATGGTAACTGGGCTGAGCATTATTTCCTTCTGGGACAGGTTGAAACAAAATTCGAAAATGAGAAAAATAAATTTTTTTCTCTGTTTCGTACGGAATCTTAAAAAAAAAATTGTAATAAAACATCCACTGTCCAATTTAAAATAACGTCAAGACTATTTTTTAATTCTAATTTTTAACTAAGAGTTCTGGAGCTATACTTGCGGCAGAATTTTTGGTTTGAAGGGGCACCGATGAGATGTAAGTTCAGAATTTAAATTTCGCAATCCGTTTAATTAATTTATTTGTATGTTTCTAAATTAAATATATAAATTTATATCCTTTACTATTGTTTTCTGTTACAACTCTTAAATAATTCAGCTTGTCTTTTCTTTTTTATTTTGAAATGAAAAGGAATGTTTGTATATTTTTAATAAAGGGTTTTTCAACAGGGACGCTACAAAAGTAGAGCGACAGGGACAGCAAACGACGCCATATTTCTTGCCGCTCTTTTGACATTTCTCTTCAGTCTGCCATGTCATTATGGACCGATATACGAGCCAACAACGAGTCGAAATTATTAAAATTTACTACCGAAATTCGGAGTCAGTGGCCTCAACGTTAAGAGCGCTACGTCCAATTTATGGTCGTCATAATCGTCCTAGCTGATCAACAATTGAGCGTCTAGTGGAAAAATTTGAATCCACAGGCACAGTGTCGCCTCGGTCGTGCGATTTGACGCCGTTAGACTATTTTCTGTGGGGCTACGTTAAGTCTATGGTCTATGCCAACAAGCCAGCGACTATTGATGAACTTCGTACGAATATCGAACGTGAAATTGCAGCAGTATCGGTCGATATAGGCTAGGACCGCACTTACGATTTTTCGTCGAGGCGATTAAAAAGTCGTAGTCGCTACAAATTATTGTCATGCACGCACTTGCGATTTTTTTGCCGCGCGATTATTTAATCGCGAAAAATAAAACACACTACTTTTTATGTGAGTGCACGCATTTGCTACAAATAAGTAGCGACAGAAAAATCGCTTGAAAAAATATAAGGCTAGGACCGCACTTGCGATTTTTCGTCGAAGCGATTAAAAAGTCGTAATCGCTACAAATTATTGTCATGCACGCACTTGCGATTTTTTTGCCGCGCGATGATTTAATCGCGAAAAATAAAACACACTACCTTTTATGTGAGTGCACGCATTTGCTAGAAATAAGTAGAGACAGAAAAATCGCTTGAAGAAATAGAACTTGTTTCATTTTTATAATCGCTACGATTTTTAAGTCGCATGTGCGTGCATTCGCATTTAACGCCATGTGTCTTATTCCTTGCGGCTAAGAAATCGTGGAATAAAGATCGCAAGTGCGTACATGCCCATTTCTCTTTGCGACTACGATTTTTAAGTCGCAGTAATTTAAATCGCAGGTGTGGGCATATCCATTTGAGTACATGTGTTTCATTTAAGTTTACGACAATCGCATCGCAAGAAAAATGAAACAAATTGCGACTTTTAAATCGTCATGATTTGTTGGTAGCAAGTGCGTTCATTCTCATTTTAATTCATGTGTTCTATTTTTGCGACTGAAAAATCGTGCGATTGAAATCGCAAGTGCGGTCCTAGCCTTATGCTTGACAACCGTCGAAAATTGGGTTCAGCGTCTGGACTTCTGCAAGCGTGTCCGTGGTGGCTATGCAAAAAAAATCAAGTTTCATACATAATGGCATCGAACGTACTTTCACAAGAATAAAGAACTTCGTTGATATCCAAAACCGTTTTTGTTTTATTTAAAAAAACTTTTGTAGCGCTCTTATTGAAAAACTCGATATTAAGAAATTTTTTTCATTGCAAACAAAAATTCAATCACTCTCCACTCAAACAGAAGTAATTTTCTTCATCTTCATTGATTAAAATTTCTGACATTCTCGTTTTCTTCCCGTTTTCGAGTTATAACGGTTTTTATGATTTTTGCTCTCTTTTCCCTTAACTGGCTTTATTTTTGCCAAGTACGTCCGATTCCTAAGATTTTTTTTACAACCAATCAAGAACTTATTACAGTTTTAGTTTGTTCCAAAACTTTTTTTTCTGCAGACAAGCGTTTCTCCGCAATTTTGCATGAAACCCATTTTTTTTTTCGTTTTTTAAGTTGTTTTTTCACTTTGATATCATTTTATTCAAAAAAAAAAAACACGTTAATGAGTATCAATTTTTTTCGCTTATTATTAAAGCCCAGCTTATTTTCTTAAAAAACATAATTTTTTTTTCCTTAAAAAGAATACTAAATGTAATTAACAAAAAATAAACAAACTGAGTAAATTAAAAAAAAAACTAATTTTTAAATACAAAATTAATTCAAATGAATTAAAACTTTTTCTGAGCTACAGTGATCGACAAAAGTCTACGTACGACGACTTTTTTAACCATTCTATAAAATCAAAAGCGTTTTATATTAAAATAATGATGCACTATTTTTGTTCAATTTTATTCTTATTAATCTGCAAACTCACAAAGTTTCTACGATGCAATCTTTTAGAATTATTACCTAAACAAGATAAAAAAGCACTGACAAAAGTCTACATACGAAAAAAAAAAAAAAAAAAAAAAACCCCTTATAAGCGAAAAAAATCGAAAACTTCGTTTGGAATTCGCGCAAAAGCATATTGAAAAGGACATGCACTTTTGGAAGCGAGTTTTGTTTACTGACGAGTCGAAATACAACATATTTGGAAGTGATGGGAGAGAAAAAGTATGGCGAAAAACAAATACCTACAGCGATGGATGTAGAAGTAGAAGAACTTAGTTGCTACTGTAAAGCATGGTGGAGGCAGCGTAATGGTTTGGGGTGCTGTGGCAGCTTCTGGAGTTGGTAAGTTGGTGTTTATTGAGGGTATTATGAATCGTTATTAATATAAATCTATTTTGGAACAAAATTTAAAAGCATCAGTCGATGCTTGGAACCTTGGTCCGACTTGGATTTTTCAGCAAGATAACGGTCCAAAACACACCGCTCATATTGTCAAAGATTGGCTCCTTTACTACGCTCCATGGTAGGGTAGCCAGATATGTTTAGATGAAACTAGTACTGGAGTTTCAAAAACCCGGACTTTCCCGGACAAATGAGGATTGAAAAAAGAGTACAAAACAAGGACAGAATAAACACATTTATATTGTAAGAGGAAACAAAAAATTGTATTAACATAATAAAAATAAATATTTAGTTTAAAAATCACATTTTTAAGTTACAAAACATCTTTAAGGTATAAAAAAAGGAACTTCATTTGTTTTTTTTTTTTATAAATAGCCTTTACAGTGCTTGTTGTATTTTTCATTACATCTAATACTGTTAAGTATATCACTGTTGCTTTTTTGTTAAATTGATTCTTTTGTTAAAATAATTCCTTTGACGGAATCAGGTAACAGTTTGTTTCTATCTTTTGTCCACGTGAATTTAATATCGTTTTCTTTACAGCCGGAATCATCAAGCTTCTTCATAGATTTATTTTTAAGTGGAACAAAATCGTTATCGATTCGCTCGTAAATATTATTAACAATATTTTGTAAAATTTCAACGTTTTTGAATATTGACGTTGAATGTTGACATGAGAGAATGAACCAAAAATAAATACGCCTCGCTTAAGTCGTCTTTAAAAAATGTTTGCAATATTTTAGGCGGATTCTCGTATATTAGTTAAAGACGTTCAACAGCAAGATAGAGAGAAAGCCATCTGGTTTTCGAATGGTATAAGAAAGGCTTATATTCATTTTCAAGAAATTCAGAAAAATCTCGAAGTCTTTCCGTTCTGACTGTGTAGATAGAGAAATAGTTGCATATTTTTACAATAATGATATCGGCGTCAACTGGTAAAGTATCACATCCATGGTAGATCGCATTGACTAATGTGGTGGACTGGACATCCTATACCTATCATGTTTTGGTTGACTAAAGATTTTAACTTCGAATAGACATTGTTCGAACCTTTCCTTTGTCTTCCACCAAAATTGGTATTGCAATAATTGTCAGCGCAAAATCCACTTACTTTTGATAATAAGTTATTTTGTGTAAGAGCTTTAACAATAAGTTGGGCAGTTGTTCTATAATTTCTTTTCTCATATGTATATTGGATCTGTTCGTTCACCTAATTTTAATGGGCCTCGGTTCATTTTTGAATAACCATTTAATTATAAGTAGCATAAAAGTAAATAGATACACAATGGGTAAAAGGAGTACAATCCCGGACAATTATCAAAAACTATCCCGGACCTCCCCCACACAGTGAAAAAAGAGTACACGTCCGGGAAAATACGGACGGATGGCAACCCTACTCCATGGCAACTGTACTCACCGCCCCAAAGCCCGGACCTTAATGTTATTGAGCACGTATGGGAGATTTTCCAACGAAAAATCCGAAAACATACCATTACACGCGCTGCAATGCTAAGAAGAAAGCTAGAAGAAGAATGGCAGAGGATTACATCGGCAGAACTGGAAAATTTAGTTTTTTCGATGCCCAGACGATTACAGGCGGTTATAGATACCCGTAGGGACCAAACAAAATATTGATTTATAACCCATTATCTTGGAAATTTGAGTTCTTATAACTATGCACATTTCGTATGTAGACTTTTGTCAGTATTTTTTTTTAGTTTTTTGTTAATAAAGGTTGAAGTTGCTTATTAATGACGTTCTTTTTTTGTCTTATATCAATACAATAGATGTTTGAAATATAACTGCATCATTAGTTTTTTTCTTGATTGTTTCAAAGTCTCCAAACTGCAAAAAAAGCGGTCGTACGTAGACTTTTGTCAGCCACTGTATTGTGGTTGTGTATATACATAACATAGGTTATCTTTTCTTATTTGGAAGGGTATGTTCACAGAGAAAGGTGTTAAGGTGTGCTTAGTGAGCAGAACAGTGATAATGAATTATTATTTGTCTGTCTTAGCAGTACATCAGTACAAAGCAGTACAAAACTGCAATTGCAGTACTTCGACAGCTCTGTTAACAACGATATAAATCATAAGTTAGTGTTGTATTTGAAGCTCTTTTAACGTCACTAATATCAGTCCAGTTCATATCTAGTCATTATCAATAGCGCACCAATATTTGTGATTCCCAACTAGCGATTGTGGGAAATTTTGTTTGTTTTAAATTATCTTTGGCAAAACCATAAGGTATTTCAAATTTGTTGATACATTCATCAAGAAAAAGACATATGTAATTAATATGGAGATGATTGATATTGAGGGTAAAAAAGTTCCTAAAATACTATTTCAAACATGTGATGGTGAACTGGTATAATATGATGATGGTGACTATGGGGATTATAGATCTAAGAAAAAGTTAGATATGAGGGGGGAAATGGCAGATTTCGATCAGAATCAACCCTCTACTTCTGAAGAATCGAAATCTCATAAAAAATGTTGTTTTTGTTGTGTTATTTCAAAGAAATAAGTTCAATTATTTTGTAATTTGAAATCCAAATTTATGAATGATGCCAGTAAAAAATATTAAATCAGTATGATCAATTGTCTTGAATGTGTTATTTCTGTACTGTTTTCTTTTTGTTTAATTGCGCACAATCTCTCAGTCATTTTATTTGGAATTGTATTTTGTTGTCTTTGTGAAAGCTCGAGAGCTTGTATTCCTCATAAACATAAGAGTTCACACGAAACAGTGATGTCGTCTTTAAAGTGAAAGAGCCGTGTTTTTTGAAAAAGTAAATATTCAAGCCAGCAAATTTTAACAATAAAATAAAAGTAAACATAATAAATTTAGGTCATCTATCAACTCGAGTGAATATTAAGTGAACTTAAATTGTTGAAATGTTGAGTGATAAGAAGAATTCAATTGAAAGAAAATGTGAAATGTGACATATATGTATGTACATTCATATGCACACAAGGACAATGATTTTGACATCAAATGTCATTGAATTTATGTAGTGATCATCAAATTTGAATTAACAAAAAAAAAGAGTGCATGTTAAAGTGAACATAAGCGGTTTATTGTTGAGATTGTTAGAAGTTTCACCAAAACACACCTAATATTGTTTGAAGTTGGTAGATGTATTGATTGTGAATATTAAAACCACATAATTTCAAAGCAATGTTTTTTTTTAGATATCTGGGTTTTAATTAAAGCGTGTTTAATTTAATTAGGGATATGGACAGGGAATTTAATGATAAATATACGGGGGTAAGTTAAATGATTTGATTAAGTCTGGTTTCAGTTGAACGGGTTTTATTTTAGTAAGTTGAAAGAAGATGTAAAATAAATGAATAAATTTGGTTGAATCCATGAACTTTGTGATATATAGGCAAAGAATTTAGATCCGTTGCAAACCGACTTTAAGGAAAGCTCATTTAATAACTTTTTGAAATTCTTAAAAAGTTGTTTCTAGGATACCTTTGTAATTAAATAAAAATAGAGAGAGATTTTTTTTTCATTCTCGTTAAAATCGGAAAATAACTTCTCGGTATTACTAGGTCCCTCGGGTTCTTGTCAAATAAAAAACGTCGAGTTTGTAATCTGGAAAATATTTTTATTGAATAATTCAATTTAAAAATAATTAAAAAAATATTTTATTTTATTTTTAATGTTTCTTACCGAGACAACCGAAAATTTTGGGCCGGAAAATAACAGTCTCATCTCGAACGCATTCAAAGTGGTATTCGATTCTCAAAAAAGAAGCTGAGATGAGACAAAGACTTTTCTAGTCTTGTGGCCACCCAAACAAAAAATACTCTCAACAGCATTCCATTTTATATACATACATATATTCTTTTAATTATTCTTCAGATTTAAAAAAACAAATTACAAAAAGTTTATTTAGTAAAAGCTAGCTAATGGTTGGAAATTTTTTTTTAAAACAGTCGTTATTAATGGTACCTAAAGGTCATATACAATTGGCATAGTATTGTGTATTCAAACAACTTTTTTTTGGATTTTTCAAAATAATTTCAAACAGATTATTTGCAAACTCAATATTTCTATAAGAATATTTTTTTAAATCTTGACAATTAATAGTCGTTCTTTTATTTAAAAATAGTTGCACCCACCATTCAAATGTTAAAAAATGGTTTTCGAAAATCTCATTCTGATACAGGAGTTGTTTTAGCTGTTTGAAATGATACTTAGTAAAAACAACATACATACTAATACTATCAATAACATTATATTATAGTTAAAATCATCTAATAGCTATTATATTTTTTAGTAGCATGCTTAACTTCATACGACTGTTTGACATTTTCAAACGTCAAAAAAGTTCTGTTTACTTTGTTTTTTTGTACGAACTGACATTGCTTTAGGTGTGTTTAGAAGCAATTTATTAAAAATACCCTTAGTACGTTGCTAGTTACAAAATATTTAAAATTAATAATGAGTTAGTAAAATAAAAAAAATTTAGTATCATACTAATACCTTAACGCCAGGCTGTTTAAAATTCCATACAAATCAATCCAAAATTCTATTGAAAATTATTGTGTCTAAATTGAGTTTTTTTTTTCACCCAAACTACGAGTAATTCCCTTGGGAAACATAGCTTACCAGGCATTTTCTTTTCTTTCAGGTAGTGTGTTGTGCGAAGTATGTTTCGCACCCGAATTGACCATATATCAGGTCTTATTGATCTTCATCAACGACTCGAATCAGCGAACATCAGTTGCTTGCTAGAAAATCCTGCCTCAATAATAGAAGATGTCGAAGCAATAAGAGAATTTTTAAGAATAGAAATTGAATCTTTTGCCACTTATATTATAGAAGGTTGGCTCAACATAAAAAAAATAATGGATATCCAGTTTGTTGAAAAAGTTATCGAATTCAATCCTAAATTCTTTGGCGAATTACTCAAAGAAGTTATTACCAAGTCTTATTTCGAAATTGGTTTCGATACTTTTTTAAAAATTGTTGTTGAAATTAAGAATTTAAATTCAGCTATTGATGGTATAGAAGCCTTATTCAAAATGATTATCGTCGATGGTAAAAAACATCGAACCGAAGCACACGAACTTACAACGAAATTGGAAGATATAACTTCTAGTGAAGATTTTAATACACTATCAGCTGACCAAATGTTGCGAGTTACCAATATGATTGTACGTTTGAAACCTCATGCTAGACCTGTTGTTAAAAAAATGTTCTATTTTAACGGAATGCCATTAAAAGAGGGCGAAGAAAATGGTTTAAGTTATCCGATTTTCTCACAAACTGGAAATTGGGCTGAACATGCTTTGGTAATGTCGGCAATAACCAATAGTTTTGAAGAAACACAAAATAAATTTAAAAAGAAATTGAAAAAATAAAACAACAAACATATTGCATAAAAATACTTTAACTTAACGATGTTTTCCCAAGTGTGAGACTACATAAATGAACATACAAAAAGGTAAGCTTATCAAAGTTTTTGTAATGAAATAACAGCGTTTCCATAAAAAAGTGGACTAAAAGTTGAGTTTTTTTCTGAAAATAAAATATGTACATAAGTGTAACTGTTGGATAACCCACTTTTAATCTCGAGTCCCTGGTTGTGAATATGTATCTTTGACAGAGGCTAAATTTGAGTTTAGTACAACGACGGAAATGTGATGGTTACCCCGCAGGCATGGCTTTCAAAATGCACCTTATAGTGAATAATTCCATTTTAATAAATCATTAGGTGATATCTAAAAAACCATTATGGAATTTTAATCAATCAAAAAAGAACTATGTATCTTGACTCAAAGATAACGTGATATCAACAGCTAATATTCGCATCTTCTCAGACAGCCAAGATGCTATCAAATCTTTGGACTCCGCCTTTACAATCTCTAAAACAGTCCTTAACTTCTGGGCGTCTTTCGTTGAGATGGCGGAGCAGTTCAATATTCACCTAAGCTTGATCATGAACTGTAAAGCTGACGAACTCGTTAAAGGTGGACAAATTGTACATATTTTAAATCTTAAGTTTAGTTTAATCTTTAGTTTAGTTTATTTCATCAAGCAGAGTTTTGCAATCTCTTATAGATTACAACTTATATAATAAATATAATAATAAAAGTAGTATAATAACAGATCATAGGACAGATATTAGTAGGTATACAGTATACACATTCTCGTCCACTTATGATAAAGCAAGATGCAATTAAGAAAACAAACATCTCTTGTTTGGCGACAAAACAGATCTGGCCAAAGCTTGATCGAAGCGCTCTAAGCGTTAGATAGGTGTCTTTAAGCAATAGCTTTTTAATAAATAGGTATCATAACCGGAAGCTGTCTTATAGGTAGGTACGGCACGCAACTTGTGTACTCCAAAGATTTCTACTGAAGCTGTATAGATGAAGGAGGAGGAAACAATTCCGCACTTTCTATGTACATGTTATATGCTCTATCCCAAAGTCGTTGACTCCATTTCGTTGAGAGACTTCCACTACAAAGATACGTGTGATCTGTCAAAATCTGAAATAAGTATATTGTTAAATGGGTAGGGAAAAGTTTTTCGAGACAATGTGTTATCAGATCAGAGAGACTATTGTTATACAAGTATGTGTGTAAGTTCTTCGGCGACAGCCCCTTCTATAACTAACCGATCAAAACCTCTGAACACTCTTTTTATCTGTTCAAAATAAATTGTATTGAAGAAAAGTTAAGTTTTCAAAATAAAGTTAGATTTTTCTAATATTCAAAAACATTTTTTTTTTTGAAATTTTAATACACAATAGAATTTAGTTTTTTAGAAGTTCTTGTGTACAAAATTTATCAAATTAAACCGTTTTTGAGCAAATCGAAAAAATGGTTCTATGCGAGAGGGGATACCATCAAAAACAATTGTTCGGAATTTATTGTAAACCATTAGTTAGTTTGTGCTCAATAAATTTTTTTTTTAATTTTTTTTTAAAACAATCTTTGAGAAAAAAATATTTATAAGATTTGGAAAAAAAAGTGTATGGCAGGTACCGTTATTTTTGGTCTTAGCAGAAAGAAAAAACTGTCGCGTCAAATTTTAAAAATGTTATCTACCAAGTTTAAAAAAAACACCCAAGCCGAGATAGACCAACTTTTTTCGTCTTGGCTATCAGTTCGGTTGTTTTTACGAATGCATATCTTGATATCGATACCTTCCCGTAAGAATGTATTAAGCGACATTTTTAAAATTCTTCGATATTATTTATGGACAAAGGATTTTCCATTAAGCATTTTATTATTTAGATTTCAATAAAACAAATTGTGTTCTAGATATGACTGTTTTTTTCTATGTATTTATTTAGAGAACCCATTTTCGCCATTACGTATGGAATTAAACATTATCCAAATATTTGCATGCACTAAAGGGATTATGACTACTCTTTAAAATTTAGAACACAGTGCGAGCGTGTTAGGAAAGTTGGAAAGGGTTTTAAAGGAGATACCGATGTACATTGGTTTTGAATATCTGAACATCTTAATGGAAGGGAAAAATAGAGTTGGGTAAAGCATTACACATTCGTGTAGTACAGCTAAAGAAACAATCTCTGAATTTAACAGAATGTCCGAAGTTGGACTCAAGGTTAAACTGATGTGCATTCCCTGAAGCGCGGATATTAGGGTTTGATTGTTTAAGGGGATGAATGCAACTGGCTATTTCATTAGAGCACTACTTATAAAAATAACGGTAATAGAGATGTAAATCATGTTAAAGATATTTTTTGATACTATCCAAAAGACTCAAGTAGGTTATTGGAGAACCGACGACGTCGAATATGTGGTCATTTCACACAAGGTGCTCTGTGATGTACGTACCGAAAACTGAAAGCTGTTCAATTTCCTCATTTAAATACATAGATCCGAAGTTTCAGACAAAAGATCATTGATGAATATCAGGAAGAGAATCGGAGACAAAACGGAGCCCTGGGGCACATCCCCATCTATTTTGTGAATATAATATGAACTTGAAACCATCAATACAACTTCAAAATACAACATAAAATACAATACAACATCAAAACATCTCTGGATACTCTTGCAATTGTAAGAATGTGAAAGAAGATTTGTCCCATAAAATCATTTACGCTCTCAAGTACAGAAGGAGTCATGTCACGTTCTTGGAGTGCCAAATTAACATCAAAATATTCTGCAAGCAAACAGATTGTTTCTTGTTAGCTTACATAATGAGTGTGATTGAAGACGAGCGTTGGAACCAAAGACGAAGTAATATTTTGTGCATTTCTTGCAAAGGACCAAATATGTTTACTACCTTTGGGACATTTTAGAATTTGTTGGCTTCATTTTGGTCATGCACAAATTTGGTTCGTTGAATATGATCCTTACATGTTTTTCTAGCGTGTTTGACTTTATTTCGTTTTTTCTCATTAGGGATTGCCTTAAAACATCGGCAACTTACTTCTTTGACCCTAATAACCTCTTTATAACTGGAATCAAACCATGAATTCGCTCTTGCTTTTAAAGATTTTTCCCGGGAAAATTTCATTTCGAAAAGAATTAAATTTAAAATCATATCTAGTGATAGTGACCATTTAAAGATCCTAAAGAAATTGAAACTGTTTCAGTTGGTTTGCTCGTATTGTCAAACGGTACCTTAAGGATTTCTTCTCTAACTGGGTTTTATTGGCAAGAGAAATTTGCAGATATGACACAATTGTCTTATGAGTCTAGAGGTGAGAGGTCAAAAGTAAGAAACACGTCTAGGGTGTTGGCGCATTGATTTGGAACGTCTGGAATGCAAGTAGATTTCAGGATGCAAATTATGGGAAAAAATTTCTTGAATAGAGTTGGCCAGCACATCAAATTCATTCACTGCGGGACAGTCAAGAAAAACACTATTAATTATATTTAGTTTATTGAGGGTAGACTTATTGGCAAACTTATCACTCTTCTGCGCAATTGTTGACATGCACAGACGCACGGACAGCGGCGAAAGTTTCGATCGATTATTCACTGAACCGATCGACTTGGATTTATCTACCAGTTGTGAATAGTCCTCTCGGAAAGCGATTATTATGACCAGAAGATTATTTGAACAGAAGACCAACTTTCATAAGACAATTTAATCATTTACAAATAATGTTATTGAATGATTCACGTTTAATTTGCGTTTATTAATCGGGGTGTTGGTTTTAAGACGAAATTTAAATATTTAAGTTCAACTTAATCACCTATGTATGTATATGCTTTTTTATCTTCTGCCTAAACTGTCATACCAGCTTTTATTCTTTTTTATAAAATGTTTTAGGAAATAGCTCCTAGTAGGTTAATTTAATAAAAAAAAAACTGTACTACAACTTTTTTGTTTTTATTTTCAGAAATTTTCTGCCACAAAATGTTTCGCACACGCTACGAAGAACTTTGCAATCTCATCGAACTTCATCAAAGCTTTGATACTTATTCGAAAACCTATCTGCTTCCCAATGCGATCGAGAACAAAATTGAAAATGTTGGAACAGTTTTTAAGACCGAAGTAAAAACATTCTCGTTCAAAATAATGGAAGTTATGTTCGAAAGTAAATTGGTTGATTATCAATTTGTTGATCGTGTTTATGAATTCGATCGAGATTTGTTCGAAATGGCTCTGAAAACAACTATAATTAATGTTTATGGAAAAATTGGTTTTGACACTGCAGTGTCAATTGTTCGAGGACTTACATATTTCTTGCAAGCTATAATTGGATATGAAGCTGTGTGTGATCAATTGAGAATTGATATACATAAACACGGAATTGAATCGAACAAACTTTCGAAGAGTTTGAGGAAAATGATGAGAATGGAAGAATTCAGTCAAATACCAGAAAATCAAAGATTAAGGGTTGAGAAAATGTTGAGTTATTTGAAGTTGTATGCCTCAAAAACACTAAAAAAGTCAAAAATGTCAGACTGTGAAGAGGAAGAAGTTAGTTATCAATTTGTGTCATTTGGAAAAGAATAAAGTTATGATTTAAATTTTAGATTCAGTTTGTTTTTACTGTTCTATAAATGATAGTTTTACAATATCAACAATTGCTGAAGCAATACTTTGCCGTCTGTCTGATTTTTTTTTATAATTCACACGCGCTCAAGGGTTTATTTGGAACCTTTATAATGTTCAACTTAAATATAGCACGAGGGATGTAGAAATTAGGGAAGAAAGGAGATGTCACTGAACATTGGTCTTGAATGAAGAACAAAGGGGTAATGTTGCTGTGGGGAGAGCTTTTGCATTATCTGAAGACCCAGCTATTAGGGTTTCGTTGTAGATATGCGTTGAAGGCGAGGATGAAGTTGAATTTTGTAGGTTACGTTTCGCTACCTTGAATACTTATAAACTGGTTAACTAGTTAGCAAGTGATATGTTTAAGAAAGGTCTGTTATTTCTCTGTTCAGTATTGAAAACTGCTACCCCTTACGAGTCTTGCTTTCGGAACTACCTCCATCCGCATTTGATGAATTTTTTAGTTTTGGGGAAAATCACTTTAAATTTATCATATTTCGATGACCAGAGCTCGCAGAACCATTTGGTTTTCACCTGTGAATAGCTCGTAAAAACGTAGGCAGGACTCTTGAAAACCACAACCTGTTACAGGGCTGGTTATACTATTGTTCAATTTATATTTGCAGTGCAGGGAAGATAGGATAATTGCCTTTCAGTCTGATCATTATGGATTTCAATAAGCTATCTTTAATTTAAAGCTCTTACAGGATTGCAGAAAAATATTTGCTACCAAAAGCTCGAAAAAGCTTAAATCCTGAAAGTTACGTAGCACAAACCAAAGAAAATGCCATATGAATTTCTATCAACTAAACGATGGTAACTCTGCTTCGGTGTTTTTTTTTTAATAAACACAATAAGGGTTGGTTGCAAATTGGCGTTCAGTCTCCTTTCACTTTCACCCATGGCGCAGATAGGTCATGGTGGGCTGTACGTGAGCTCAAAGAAAATTACACAAACAATTTAAATGTAACTCAGTGATTCTCTTTCTTATTTCAGTGGAAAATTCTTAAGTTAAGGTACCGTGCAAACAGCAACAGGCACCAGAGTTTCTGAAAAAGCTCTCCCATAAGGCCTGTACTGCAAATATAAATTGAACAGAATATAGGTAGTTTGGGGTCGAAATTCAATAAACTTATCACTTTGGAAGCTAATATTTCGAGAACCAGACGTCGCAGAAAACTTTGGCTTAGATGCATTTATAGGAATTTAACAGACCTTTCCATTGATGTATGTCTTGATGGGTTTGGACAAGGTTGAAAAAATGATGAATTTTATAGACAAGAAGTTAGTTCATGATTTGTACAAAAATCAGTAATATCAATTTGGATACTAATATTTCAAAAAACAAGACCTCGTAGAAGCTTCTGGTTTTCAACAGTGGATAGCTCTTTCAAACGTTAATAGGAATCTTGAAAACCGCGACTTCTTACAGTGTCTTGTTTCGGAAATATCGACACACAAAGACATTGTTAGGTAGTTTGGGGTCGAAATTCAGTAAAATCACTTACTTATCACTTTGGAAGCAAATATTTCGAGAACCAGACGTTGCAGAAAATTTTGGCTGAAATGGATTTATAAAAATTTAATACGCCTTTCCATTGATGTATGTCTCGATGGGCTTAGGCAATGTTGAAAAATGATTAATTTTATAGATTTTTTTCAAAAATCAGTAAAATCACTTTGGATACTAACATTTCGAGAACAACTCCTCGCAGAAGCTTCCGCTTTCCAATTCTGCATAGCCCTTTCAAAGGTTTACAGGAATCTTGAATGTCGCGACTTCCTACAAGGTCGGATTTCGGAAATATCGACACACAAATACATTGTTAGGTAGTTTGGGGTCCAAATTCACCAAAATCACTTACTTATCACTTTGGAAGCAAATATTTCGAGAACCAGAGCTCGAAAAAACTTTTGGCTGAGATAAATTTATAGGAATTTAATAGACCTTTCCATTGATGTACGACTCGATGGGGTTAGGCAATGTTGAAAAAACGATGAATTTTATAGACAAGAGGTTGTCCATGATTTTTTCAAAAAATCAGTAAAATCACTTTGGATATTAATATTTCGAGAACCAGACCTCGTAGAAGCTTCCGGTTTTGAATTCTGGAGAGCTATTTCAAAGGTTAACAGGAATCTTGAAAACCGCGACTTCCTACAAGGTCGGATTTCGGAAATATCGACACAAAGACATTGTTAGGTAGTTTGGGGTCCAAATTCAGTAAAATCACTTACTTATTACTTTGGAACCAAATATTTCGAGAACCAGACCTTGCACAGAATTTTGTCTCAGATGGATTTTTAGGAATTTAATAGACCTTTCCATTGATGTATGTCTCGATGGGTTTAGGCAATGTTGAAAAAATGATGAATTTTATAGACAAGAGGTTAGTCCATGATTTTTTCAAAAATCAGTAAAATCACTTTGGGTACTAATATTTTTTTTTTTTTTTTATTTTTATTTACATAGAAAAATCTGCGAAGCCAGAAAGGCTTTTCTGCAGAAGGTTGTTTAAATTAATTAATTATAATTTCTTAAAAGAGTGAACATGTCATTTTTTTTTTCTTTTTTTATATTTAGCGAAAGTGTAACAGATGCTTTCTTAATAGTTTTTTCCTCAAGCCTTCAGAATATATATTGAGTAGTTCTCTGGGTAGTTCATTAAAGACATGTGGAATTATAACGGATAGTTGCTGTCTCCCGTATGAGTTTTTAAATCTTGTTGTTTGTAAGAATCCGTGCGATCTTCTTCTTGTGTTTAGTTGATGATCTATTGGTCGTTTGTAGAGCTGATCGTTGTAGTATTCTTCAAGAATATTTAGTTCGAATAATTGTTTTATACTGAGAATTCCAAGCTGTTTGAATATTGAATGATGATCAGTAGATGGTCTCGAATTTATTCCGTTTTTGACATTTATTAAAATTTTTACAATACGATTTTGAATTTTTTGTAGTTCTTGCAAGTAGGTTTGTGTGGTATTGCCCCAAGCAGGACCGGCCCGAGCTAAATTAGAGCCCTGCGCAAGCTTTATCAGTGGCGCCTCTCATTTGGATTGGATTGCCGGAAAAAGTCATTTCCTCATTACCCAAGGAGTACCCTTTGCAATGCGTTTTTTTTAACAAGGGATTCCCAAGAGGCCTATTCCTAGATAATACTTATATTTTATTAAAATAAATATGATTTTTATTAAAAACTAAGAAATCAAAAATATATCACAAAAATTTAGGAACTGAAAAAAGTATTTTTTGAAGTAAAAAATATTTAAAAACTAATTCAAAAACATAACAACATACAAATAAATAATGAACTCATTAATTGTTGCTCATGTAGGAAATAATAATAAGATTATTATTTTAATAAAAATAAATAGAACCGGCTATATTAACTTTTCTGGCTTCTGTTTTAGCAAACTCAGTTACCAGATCATCATAATATAATGACTTGACAAGCTCTTTCTCTATAGCCATGATTGACTAGTCAACTTATCTTTCCTGAGTCTTTGGGGTCCTGAAGTAGTTTTTTTATTAATTTTAGTTTCAAAAAACTGTTATTTGAGGAAACTGTGATGGTATTTATAGATTTAGAGCTATGGCTTCAGCTGATTGCACGTTAGTGAATTGCTCTTCTGATCGCATTTCCACTAAAGAGTTTTTAGTAGCATATTTAGTAGATAAATTAGCAGACGGAGTTTGTAAATACTTACTAGTTATATTGGCGCAAAATTAAATAAACAGCCTATTATTAAGATATTAGTATGATACTACTTAACAATTTGCTAACTTTATAGTAGTTTACTAACTCATTCTTAATTTTAAACATTTTATCACTAGTATCGTACTAAAAGAATTTTCTTAATAAATTGCTCTGAACACACCTAAAACAACGACATTTCGTTTAAAAAAATAAGTACACGAACCTTTTTTGATGTCTGCAAATGTCAAAGTATCATATGAAGCTAGCGCGATACTAAAAAAATAAAGTAGGTATTTGATGATTTTAACTTTAATAAAAGGGTAGAGAAGTTTGATGCTATATTCGATTAAAATTATTGGCGCAAAATTTTAAACATTTAAAACCTACTCTAAATCAATTTTAGAATGGGAGTCGACTCCAAATATTGAGTATAAAACGAGAACCGACTTTTTGTTAATTTTAAAGGACATAAACTATACTTTAACATTAAAGAGCTCGTCTTACTTTAACAGCAGCAAATAGCTAGTTTATCTTTTAAAAGTATACTTTATCCATATTGACAATGGTCATTTCATACCAAAGCCAATCGAAGAAAAAATGTTTACTGATGTTTTATTCGATTTTTTAAAGATTTTTTTTGTAAATAGACTGAATAACTTAATATTATAAATTCGAAATAATCGTACGAAAGTGCTCTACGATGAACAAATCTGAAAATACAAATGTATGTAGGTACATACATATCTTATGTATGCACGCGCGCCGCCGCCACCGAACGAGACGAGTATAGCTAAATGAATCTGCACCTTGCAACAACAAATTGAGTTTTTATGCTGTGAATTTGCGATTTATACTTTATTTCCATCTAAAATTATGTAAATAACTTATAAACAATCAAAATCTGTACCGAGGTAGCATATAAAATGTACTTTTTTTTGGCGAAAAATTATTTGGTTTAAAGTTGTCTGTTCTTTTTACCTTTTTGTGTTTTTGTAGTTGTGTGAGTTATGTATCTGTCAAATTAAGGGTTGTTCAACGCAAATTCGCTTAGGTTCTGTTGTAAAACCCACATCAGTTAGAAGAGTTGTTTAACGTGTTTAAAATTATGCAAAAGTTAGACCAAGTCTCCAAGCTAAACGACTGCGTTAAGTAGAGCCGGTTTTACTCCTTAAACGAGAACTGTTTAAAATTTTGCGCCATTGTTTTTACCTAGTATCATGCTAAAACAGCTTTAGCATCGTACTAATTCAATTAAAATTTTGCGCCATTATTTTTTTCTTAAATATCAAACTAGATTAATATGCAACATATAAACTTTAAACTAAAATTTTACTTCCTAAGTACAGCATGTTTCTATTCTCAACGTTTCCAGCCTCAGATATTTCAATAAGAGCTTCATACTATAGCTTCTCAGATTTTTTTGAATGGTTTTAAAGCATTTAGTCTACTCCCATCTGGTTTCAGAAAGGGGTTTTAAGGTAAAATCAGCGAAATTTTTTGTATATATGTGTGTCCCAACGCATTGTTGAACCTGATACAAAGTTTTATATGCATTGAACAATGTCAAAAAACTTAACAGCTTCCAATGAACAGCAAGCTGAATCATTAAAAACCAACAACAACCAAAAGGAATGCAAGCAGCCTGAACAAAATAAGCTCTTGGTTCAAAACACTTAATTTTGTTTTGAACACCAGCCTCTTTTCCTTTCATGTTTGAACCATTATCATAACCTTATACATACTCGTATACACTACTGGAATAGTAGCGTAGCAAGTTTTGTTGTAAATATAGATTCCCTATCCTTTCTTTTGTTTTGAGTTTTTTTACCATAATAAATAGACAAATAACTCCCTATGGGAAGTTAATAAAGTAATTAGACCAGTCAAAAAATCCCTTTTTAAATGTAAACAATAACTGGCAAGAACAAAAAAATAGAGAAAAGGAGAAATTAAATAAAACAGATTCACTCATTAACGACAAACCTCAACACTAATCATCGCATCATCATCACTCAAGTATTTCCATATTTCAACCCTTTGTCTCATTCTCGGCACACGACAGTGATAAAATTTCACTCATAAACAGAGGCCAGTGCCAAACAAAAACATAGTACAAGAAACACTCAACCGGAAGAGTTTAAATTCCTAGACGCAACTTTTAATTCTGCATACTGAGTATGAATTTTGTACCTCAGAATTTCTGTTTGAGTAACATTGCTGACTTCGATTTCATATAGAACAATTGGCATCGTACTCATGTTATCAACTTGCAAACTGGTAACTGTCTGTATTTGCTGTTGAAATTCTGTTTTATGTTACACTGCATAGGGGAGGGATAACAAAATAAAATAAATCCCTTCACTCATACACGCGATATTGAGTGTGAAGAATAACGTAACAGTGGATTGATAAAGAGAAAAATAGCAAATATGTAGGTATCTGTTGTTAAGCGAACAAAATTGTGCACTTTGTAAAGATTTTGTGATGTAGTTTTTTTTACTGTGGGAATGGGGGTGTGTATAGGAAATTAAACATCGACTTATTTTTGGAAAACTTGATATGTATCTTATATATATATATATGTATATCTGTCTTTAAATTCAGAATTAGCTGTTAGTTATATAATAAATACCAATATTGGAGTGAGCTGTAAAAAGAAATGAAACTTAAAAAAGATGGTAGGTAGTGGTTATGAAGTAGTGGCTTTTTTAACGCTTGCCCAAGGCGCCTTTTGAGTTCAGCGCCCTGCGCATTTGCACAGCTTGCACGTATAGCTTGTCCGGCCCTGGCCCCAAGCTAGTATGCCATACCTTAATATTGACTCTACTAGCGAAAAATAAACCTGCCTTAATACATGATAATTAGTATTGACACTTAAATGGTGAAGAACGTATACTGATTTCTTAAGTCTTTTGCCGAGTTGAGATATGTGTAGATCCCATTTGAAAAAATAATCGAGGTGAACACCTAAATACTTAAAGTGCTGAACCGTTTCAATTATGTCTTGGCAATTGTCTTTGTGGTTCAGTATTTCTTGATTATTATTTTGATGTAGGCATTCTGTGTTGTGAAATTTTATGTTTATCTTGATTTTCAATATATGCGAAGGCCTAATATGCATTAGTTTTGTTTTTTTTATAATTTATTATTAGTCCAAAATCATGACACCATCTTATCACTGAATCGAATTCCTCTTGCATTCTGCTGGTAGCTATTGATAGGTCTCTATGGCTGACTACGATCGCAGTGTCATCCGCGAAAGCAAAGCCGGTGCTATTCTGTAACACGCTAAAAATTTGGTAATATAAAGTAGAGGCCCCAGAATGGATCCTTGCGGAACTCCATACTCAAGACTTTGTTCATTGCTTACTGAATTGGATATCTTTACTTTTATTTTTCTGTTCGTTAAGTAGCTTTTGAAGCAATTTAGATAATTTCCTCGAATTCCTATTTTTTCAAGCATTTCGAAAAGTTTTTCGTACCGTAGTGTGTCGAAGGCTTTTTTGAAATCAATGAAGATAACAAGATTATGGTAGTTTTTATTAAGATTAGTGTTAATTAGGTTTGCAAATTCTGCAAGAAGTTTGCTGGTGTTTTTTTTTCTTGTAAATCCATATTGATTTTTGTGTATTATATTGTATTTGAATTTAATGATTTGAATTTAATATCATTTTTGTGTCGTTCAAATTTTTCCTGGTGAATAGAGAAACAAACATGTGAGCTTAAACAATTTTTATGAGATAATTAAATACAAAAAGTTATATTCAAGAGTTTTTTATTTTATAAAGGGCGCAATCCCATTCCAATTTCACCAACAGGGAACAAAAAGAAGTCTTGATCAAGATAATTGGAGGAGAATCCAGAGGTAGCCAAGGGTTTTTCTGTAAACCGGATTGATACTGACCGGTTTTGGAGAGATGCTGCCGTGAAACTCAATAGCTATGGGCACTAATTTTTTGGTGTAAAAAAAAGTGAAAAAAGTTTTTGAGGTTTTTAGTTGAAAAACGTATTTGAAAATTCTTAAATGGCCTCTGAGAGGCCCACGGCTGAAAGCAAAACGTCTGAGGCCGACATTTTGATAATGAGGGAAATTTTTCTGATTTTTTGGTGTATCATTTATTTGGTTATATTTCCGAAACATGACGCAGTACACACCACGCTGCACATACTGCAAGGACGGAGAGGGAAATCTGATCACCGATCCTGAAAGCATACTGGAGCGATGGGAAGTGTATTTTAATGAATTGCTAAATGGTCAGCTCACTGCAGAAGTGGAGGCTCCACTAATTCAAGAAGAATACCCTATGTTGCCGCCACCAAGCATAGAAGAGGTTGAGAAGTCTATAGGCCGGCTTAAACAGAACAAAGCCCCGGGAGCCGATGGCATACCAGCCGAATTATTCCATCACGGCTTGCCACTAACTAAAAATTTATGGTCGATTTCTTCAACCATAAAAACGGGATGGGGTACCAAAAATTGGCACAATAGTTTATATTTATATTTTGGCTCCCACATTAGTCAGAATACATGATAATTTTTTTCTAAGAGAAGTATGAAGGTTACGCCACTATTGCACTCAAACTATGATCAAATTATAAAACGCAATAATACCTTTTTGAGTGCCATCTATTTTTGAGTGTAGGTAGCTGCATAAAAATTTGTAGATTATATTTTTAAAATGAGGAGCTCCTGCATAAAAATTTTGGTTAAAATCGTTAGAGCCGTTGATGATAAATTCAAAAATCAAAAAAACCGCTCTATAACTGGTACCGTTAATAAATTTTTTTTTTCCAAAATGTAGTCCATGTCCATAATATCATACCCAATATTTTTTGTATCAAAATCGTTAGAGACGTTTTCAAGATAAATAAGATTTTGCCTTACGTCAAGCAATTCATGATATTATAGTACAGGTATGGGAGCAGGAAGAAATGCCAGAAGACTGGCGAAAAGGTTTAATATGCCCCATACATAAGAAGGGAGATGTCACAACGTGCAGCAATTATAGAGGTATCACTTTTTTTTGAAAACCGCGACTTCCTTCAAGGTCAGATTACGGAAATATCGACACCCAAAGACATTGTTAGGTAGTTTGGGTCCAAATTCAGCAAAATCACTTACTTATCACTTTGGAAGCAAATGTTTCGAGAAGCAGACCTCGCACAAAATTTTGGCTGAGATGGATTTTTAGGAATTTAATAAACCTTCCCATTGATGTATGTTTCGATTGGTTTAGGCAATGTTGAAAAAATGATGAATTTTATAGACAAGAGGTTAGTCCATGATTTTTTCAAAAATCAGTAAAATCATTTTGGATACTAATATTTCGAGAACAAGACCTCGTAGATGATTCTGGTTTTCAATTATCGATAGCTCTTTCAAATGTTAACAGGAATCTTGAAAATCGTGACTTAATACAAGGTCGGATTTCGGAAATATCGACACACAAATACATTGTTAGGTAGTTTGGGGTCGAAATTCAGTAAAAATCACTTACTTATCACTTTGTAAGCAAATAGTTTGAGAGCCAGACCTCGCAGAAAATTTTGGCTGAGATGAATTTTTAGGAATTTAATAGACCTTTCCATTAATGTATGTCTCGATGGGTTTAGGTAATGTTGAAAAAATGATGAATTTTATAGACAAGAGGTTAGTTCATGATTTTTCCAAAAATTAAATCAGTTTGGATACAAACATTTCGAGAACAAGACCTCGTAGAAGCTTTCGGTTATCAATTGTGGGTAGCCCTTTCAAAGGTTAACAGCAATCTTGAAAACCGCAACTTCCTACAAGGTCGGATTTTGGAAATATCGACACCCAGAAATATTGTTAGGTAGTTTGGGGTCGAAATTCAGTAAAATCACTTACTTATCACTTTGGAAGCAAATGTTTCGAGAAGCAGCAAAATTTTGGCTAAGATGGATTTTTAGGAATTTAATAAACCTTTCCATTGATCTATGTTTCGATTGGTTTAGGCAATGTTGAAAAAATGATGAATTTTATAGACAAGAGGTTAGTTCATGATTTTTCCAAAAATTAGTAAAATCAGTTTGGATACAAACATTTCGAGAACAAGACCTCGCAGGAGCTTCCGGTTTTGGCTACGGTTTTCAATGCTGGATAGCTTTTTCAAGGCTTAACAGGAATCTTGAAAACCGCGACATCGTACAGTGTCTTGTTTCGGAAATATCGACACCCAAAGACATTGTTAGGTAATTTGGGGTCCAAATTCAGTAAAATCACTTACTTATCATTTTGGAAGCAAATATTTCGAGAAGCAGACCTCGCACAAAATTTTGGCTGAGATGGATTTTTAGGAATTTAATAGACCTTTCCATTGATGCATGTTTCGATTGGTTCAGACAATGTTGAAAAAATGATGAATTTTATAGACAAGAGGTTAGTCCATGATTTTTTCAAACATCAGTAAAATCACTTTCGATACTAATATTTCGAGAGCAAGACCTCGTAGAAGCTTCCCCTTTTCAATTCTAGATAGCTCTTTCAAAGGTTAACAGGAATCTTGAAAACGGCGACTTAATGCAAGGTCGGATTTCGGAAATATCGACACACAAAAACATTGTTAGGTAGTTTGGGGTCCAAATTCAGTAAAATCACTTACTTATCAATTTGTAAGCAAATAGTTTGAGAGCCAGACCTCGCAGAAAATTTTGGCTGAGATGGATTTTTAGGAATTTAATAAAACTTTCCATTAATATATGTCTCGATGGGTTTAGGCAATGTTGAAAAAATGATGAATTTTATAGACAAGAGGTTAGTCCATGATTTTTTCAAAAATCAGTAAAATGATTTTGGATACTAATATTTCGAGAACAAGACCTCGTAGATGATTCTGGTTTTCAATTCTCGATAGCTCTTTCAAATGCTAACCGGAATCTTGAAAATCGCGACTTAATACAAGGTCGGATTACGGAACTATCGACACCCAAAGACATTGTTAGGTAGTTTGGGGTCCAAATTCAGTAAAATCACTTACTTATCACTTAGGAAGCAAATATTTCGAGAAGCAGACCTCGCACAAAATTTTGGCTGAGCTGGGTTTTTAGGAATTTAATAGACCTTTTCATTGATGTATGTTTCGATGGGTTTAGGCAATGTTGAAAAAATGATGAATTTTACAGACAAGAGGTTAGTTCATGATTTTTTCAAAAATCAGTAAAATCACTTTGGATACGAATATTTCGAGAACAAGACCTCGTAGAAGCTTCCGCTTTTGAATTCTGGAGAGCTCTTTCAAAGGGTAACAGGAATCTGGAAAACCACGACTTCCTACAAGGTCGGATCTCCGAAATATCGACATCCAAAGACATTGTTAGGTAGTTTGGGGTCCAAATTTAGTAAAATCACTTACTTATCACTTTGGAAGCAAATATTTCGAGAACCAGACCGCGCACAGAATTTTGGCTGAGATGAATTTTGAGGAATTTAATAGACCTTTCCATTGATGTATGTTTCGATGGGTTTAGGCAATGTTGAAAAAATGATGAATTTTATAGACAAAATGTTAGTCCATGATTTTTTCAAAAATCAGTAAAATCACTTTGGAAACTAATATTTCGAGAACAAGACCTCGTAGAAGATTCTGGTTTTCAATTCTTGATAGCTCTTTCAAATGTTAACAGGAATCTTGAAAATCGCGACTTCCTACAAGGTTGGATTTCGGAAATATCGACACACAAATACATTGTTAGGTAGTTTGGGGTCGAAATTCAGTAAAATCACTTACTTATTACTTTGGAAGCAAATATTTCGAGAACCAGACCTCGCACAGAATTTTGGCTGAGATGGATTTTTAGGAATTTAATAGACCTTTCCATTCATGTATGTTCCGATGGGTTTAGGCAATGTTGAAAAAATGATGAATTTTATAGACAAGAGGTTAGTTCATGATTTTTTCAAAAATCAATAAAATCACTTTCGATACTAATATTTCGAGAACAAGACCTCGTAGAAGCTTCCGGTTTTGAATTCTGGAGAGCTCTTTCAAAGTGTAACAGGAATCTGGAAAACCTTGACTTCCTACAAGGTCGGATCTCCGAAATATCGACATCCAAAGACATTGTTAGGTAGTTTGGGGTCCAAATTTAGTAAAACCACTTACTTATCACTTTGGAAGCAAATATTTCGACAACCAGACCTCGCACAGAATTTTAGCTGAGATGAATTTTGAGGAATTTAATAGACCTTTCCATTGATGTATGTTTCGATGGGTTTAGGCAATGTTGAAAAAATGATGAATTTTATAGACAAGAGGTTCCTTCGCGTGGTAGTCACCTTGCCGCGGTGCGGAGGCTTAAGTTTCAAAGATTCATCTGACCTACAGGTTTGGGAAGTCCCAATCCGGTAGTGATTTTGAGGAGTTACGAACTAAGAACTGCCCCCCCTAATCCAGGGTGTTACGTGAACCGTGCCTATTGGATGGTTTGCAGCCAGGGGGTATACCGGCTGTATTCTAACGGTACCTCTTCGACACCAGGTCGAATCGAAGAGTAACCATGACCTTACCATATCATGCGGAGCTCTGATATGGCGGACCTACCCTTCTCTAGCTACTCGTGGGAACAATATGCCAAAAAACAAAAAACAAAAAAACAACTCAAACCACATTAAATTCAACATTCCGCGGGATGTCACCGCGAATGAGTATGCGGATCGCATGGAGTCTAACCTCCGTGGTGACGATCCGAGACCGAACATCAGTCACTTCTTCAAGAGAAAGCCTCATGGGCAAGTGCAAAATCGGGCAGCTAAAGGAGAATCGTCTACAACGAGTCAGGGGAAAATGCCACCCAGGCGAGTTACAGATGATACTCCTGGCACATCTGAAGCTAGCATGAGGAGAATACCTCCCAAGCCGGTGAAGGATGCTGTCAAAGCAATCAGTGATGGGAAAATGACACCATCAAAAGCTGTCTCTGAGTCTACGAAAATGATGCACCCAGAAAAAGAAAGCAGCCGAACCAGAAAAAAGAACGGCCCACTTCCGAAAATGGGCGAGCCAGGTGGCCGGGACGACCCAAATAGGAAAGGACTCAGCGGTGCAGGTGCAAGATGGTACCTCCGGTTCCTCGCCGAGGGCATGTCCCCGCAGGATGCCCGGAAGAAAGTAGACGAGAGAAAGGCGGATGCAAATAAGGAACCTGCACAACGCCAAGAACAGGGTAAGAGGAAGAGCCACCTTATAACTCCTCCCCTAAGGCAAGACGTCAAAAAAGCCAGAACGTCGCCAGCAACCACAGCGGGAACAAGCACCGTTAAAATCGGAGCCGACGTACAACAGCTCTCGTACGCGAGCGCGGCCAGTACATTGAGGATTGCGGTTCTGCCAAAGGAGTACCCTCAGGTCTCCCTCAGTGCTGACGAATTGTCGGTATTGGAGGATGCAATTATTGAGGAAGTCTCCCTTGGTTGGACGCATAAACTGAAATTTAATGGCGTGCACTTCAGGGCGGGACTGTTGTTAGTCGACTGCGCTGGGCAAGAGACGGCAGATTGGCTAAAGGAAAAAGCCTCCAAGCTGAGTACTTGGAAGGGCAGCGAATTGATGGCATGTATGGGCGATGACATCCCCAAAATGCACAACATCACGCTGTTTCTGCCAAGAAGCACCGGGCAAGACGACAAAAAATCGCTCGCGCTCATCCAGGCCCAGAATGAGGGAATGATTGTCAATGCATGGAAGATCCTGTCGAGCAAGGTCGAAGGCAAAGGACAGCTCCTGGTAATAAGCATTGACGGTCAGTCAGCGAAGGCCATAAGTAATGCAGGACATCAACTGCATTACAAATTCGGGAAGATCCCCGTTACTGGCCTACGTAAAAACAGTAAGACGAGCTGTATGGAATTAGCAGGTAGAGGAGCCAACACCATCCCTACCACGGCCGTATCCAGTTTGCCTGCCAACACCCCCCTCCTTCCCTCAATAACTCCCACCACATCAACAACCACAACCCAACCCCAATCCAGTTTGCCTACCAACACCCCCCTCCCCCCCTCATTAGCTCCCACCACAACCACAACCCAACCCCAATCCAGCTTGCCTACCAACACCCCCCTTCCCCCCTTATTAGCTTCCACCACAACCACAAACCTACCCTCCCAAACCTCCCAACCCATCCAAACTTCCGAACCCATCCAATCCTCCCAACCTTCACAAACCCATTCAACTTCCTATACTCCAAAACCCTCCCATACCCCCGAACTAACCCACACCCACACCGTAGCAGTCATCCAAAGCCAGGTAGAATCACTGGCAACAAACGAAGCAAGTCGGATGAGCGAAGAGATGGAGGGCATTGACCTCTCTCCTAGCCCATTCGATTTGAACGAGTCGCTTCCCATGGACGAGGAGGATGATCTGCTTGCAGATGAAGGGGCATTTGCCCCTAGCCAATAAAACAATGTCTGGACGCGGGATCAGTACCAGGCTAGCTCAGGTGAATATCCACCATGCTAAGGCAGCATCAGCTGTCATAGCCAGAAAATTCACAGCGGACAACCTAGGGCTAGTTCTGATCCAAGAACCCTGGATTTACGGGGGCCAAGTTAGGGGCCTAACATGTAAGGACTCTAAGTTAATATGGGATACGAGGATGCATAAAGATAAGAAATAACATAAATTTTATATGTCTTTCAGAATTTATGACGCGGGACTTGGTACCAATACAAGCCCAAATCGACATCGAGGGCAACCTCCGCACGATGGTTGTAGCATCAGCCTACTTCGCCGGTGACGACGCCAACATACCACCAGTCGAAGTTAAGAAGCTAGTGGACTACTGCATCAGCAAAGGACTACCACTGATAGTTGGATGTGACGCAAACGCCCACCATACAACGTGGGGTAGTACCGATACTAATCAAAGGGGTGAGTACCTTTTAGACTTTATTATCGAGAAAAATCTAGATATATTTAACGTAGGGAACACACCTACATTTGTAACTAGAGTAAGGAAGGAAGTTCTGGACTTAACGTTTGGAACCCCAAACTTAAGTCGATTAGTTAGAGACTGGAGAGTCTCCAACGAACCTTCTATGTCTGATCATAGAATTATAGTGTTTACTTTAGAAAACCTGTTGACAGAGAACACCTCTGGCAGGAATCCTAAGAAAACAAACTGGAACCTGTACAAAAGCGTCCTAAAGACTAGTCTTGAACGAATAGGTCCACAAGAAACGACTAATAGTAACCTTGAGTTAGAACACTTAGTTAATGAGTTTAGCGGGGCCATAAATGAGGCCTATGAACTCAGTTGTCCCCTTAAACCCATTAAAAGGCAGAAGGATGCTCCATGGTGGAACAATAATCTGCCAAAACTAAGATCCAAGGTAAGAAAGCTCTTCAATAAAGCAAAGAGTACTGGAGAGTGGCATAACTACTCTGCAGAACTGACCAAATATAATGGGGAAATAAGGAGAGCTAAGAGAAATAGTTTTGCAAATTTCTGTGAGGGCATTTCGTCGACACCTACAGCAGCAAGATTACACAAGGCTCTAGCCAAAGATAACACATTAACCTCTTTGGCACTTCGTTACGCCGATGGTAGCTTCACTGAAAACGAGGAGCAAAGGTCAACCCTACTGCTAAATACTCATTTTCCAGGCAGCTTACCAATAGTAGGAAATATGATAGAGAGAATACCTCTAAGGCCTAACCGGGAAGACTGGAAGATAGCTGCGACTATCTGTTCAGGCAATAGGATTGAATGGGCGTTAAGTACCTTTCAACCTTTCAAATCACCGGGCGTAGATGGCATCTTTCCTGCGCTCTTGCAGAAAGGTAAAGAGGAACTGATGCCCTATCTTATTAGACTGCTTCGAAGTAGTATTGCACTTGGGTACATACCAAGTCTATGGAGAAGAGCAAAGGTAATTTTCATCCCCAAAGTGGGGAAAAAAGATACCACACATCCAAAGTCATTCAGGCCAATAAGCCTAACATCCTTCTTACTGAAAACTTTGGAAAAGGTAATTGATAACTTCATTAGATCGGAAGTATTAGTAAACATGCCCCTAAATCACCGTCAGCATGCTTACAGAGCGGGTAGATCCACAGAAACCGCTCTGTATGAACTAACGAATATAATACAGAAAGCTTTAGATATTAAAGAAACGGCATTATGCGCCTTCCTTGATATTGAGGGGGCCTTCGACAACACCTCTCACGAAGCAGTTCATTCGGCTCTAGAAAGGAAGAGTGTTCCTAGCACTATAGTCAGAAGGATAAGTAAAATGCTTAGCACAAGAACGGCGGAAGCATACGCAGGACTAAACGTCCAGAAAGTCATCACAACAAGAGGCTGTCCGCAGGGAGGGGTATTATCACCCTTGCTGTGGAGTCTTGTAGTTGATGAATTACTAGAAAGTCTAACCTCCCAAGGGATTCGATGTATTGGCTTTGCTGATGACATCGTTATAACGGCACTGGGGAAATACGAAGAAACTCTCTGTGATATAGTCCAGAGAGGACTGTCTATAACCAAGAAATGGTGTATATCTGTGGGACTTAACATCAACCCTACCAAAACAACGATAGTACCATTTACCAGGAAAAGACTTTTACCTCGAATGAAACCCATTCGGTTGGCGGGAGATGTAATTGACACCCAGAGGGAGGTCAAATATTTAGGAGTTACACTAGATAGCAAACTCCTCTGGAACAAGCATGTCGAAATAACTGTCGGGAAAGCCACAAAGGCCCTCATGATATGCAAGAGACTTGCAGGTAAATCATGGGGCTGCAAACCAAACATCATAAGATGGATGTACACCATGATGGTAAGACCCATCATTACCTATGGGGCAATTGCATGGCATAAAAGAACCGAACTAAACACAACTAGGAAATCACTAGACAAATTGCAAAGGCTTGCATGTATATGCATAACAGGAGCAATGAGAACATGCCCCACAGCAGCGATGGAAACCATCCTTCATCTGACGCCACTACACGTGGTCATTGAAAATGCTGCTAAGGGAGCCATAATGAGATTTGCCAAGGAGGGTACTGGGATGGGTAAAATTATTGGAAACAGGGAAAAAGATTCGATAATCCGGTCCTCAGTAACAAACCTCATTGACATCCCAAGAGATGGTATGATCAAAAGATATAACTTCGAAAAACATTTCAAAACGGAGTTAAGTTGCAAAAACGACTGGCTAGGCGAAACAATAAACTATAGTCTTAAAGAAAATACCATCAAATGGTACACAGATGGATCGAGGACGGCTGAAGGGACTGGTGCTGGAGTTTTTGGGCCTAGAACTAAACTCTCCTTACCGATGGGACAGTCCACTAGCATATTCCAGGCAGAAGTAAATGCCATAGGCATATGTGCTGGAAGAAACCTCGATAGAAAATATAAAAACCAAAACATTGCCATCATGTCAGACAGTCAGGCTGCACTAAAAGCACTAAGCTCCTACACCATCAGCTCCAAACTTGTTTGGGAATGCGTGATTAAGCTTAATAAACTGGGCAAGAATAACACTGTCACGCTTCATTGGGTACCAGGCCACGTTGGTGTCCAGGGCAACGAAGTGGCAGACTCCTTAGCAAAAATAGGTGCATCGACACCCCTTACAGGGCCAGAGCCCTACTGCGGAATAGGAGAAAACGTGATCAAAAACAAAATCAAAACATAAGAGGAGACAAAAAGATCAAAGATCTGGAAAGAACTCCCTAAGCTAAGACAGGCAAAACTATTACTCGGGGACTACAACCGAGAGCGTTTTCTAACCTGCATTAGCTTAAGTAGGAACAACCTCAGGAAAATCACGGGGCTTCTCACAGGCCACTGTAGGTTGAGAAGACACCTCAACATCCTTGGCTTAGTGAGCAACGCGACTTGCAGATTCTGCAACACTCACGAAGAGACACCTGACCACATACTGGGGAAATGTGATGCACTCGTGCATCAAAGGCACAGGTATCTGGGCAAGCACCACATAAAGGAGGGCGAATTATCATCCCTTAAAATACTCCAAATACTTCGATTCCTCAGAGGAGCAGATTTGGAGGAAGAACTGTAGTAATGATCCAACCTCATCCAGTTCTAGATGGGGGACACAATAGATCTTTAGGTCGCAGTGTTTTTATACCCCAATTTTTCATTCATTCATTCATTCATAGACAAGAGGTTAGTCCATGATTTTTTCAAAAATCAGTAAAATCACTTTAGATACAAACATTTCGAGAACAAGACCTCGTAGAAGCTTTTGGTTATCAATTCTGGATAGCCCTTTCAAAGGTTAACAGGAATCTTGAAAACCGCGACTTCCTACAAGGTCGGATTTCGAAAATATCGACACCCAAAGATATTGTTAGATAGTTTGGGGTCCAAATTCAGTAAAATCACTTACTTATCACTTTGGAAGCAAATGTTTCGAGAAGCAGACCTCGCACAAAATTTTGGCTGAAATGGATTTTTAGGAATTTAATAGACCTTTCCATTGATGTATGTTTCGATGAGTTTAGGCAATGTTGAAAAAATGATGAATTTTATAGACAAGAGGTTAGTTCATGATTTTTTCAAAGATCAGTAAAATCACTTTGGATACAAACATTTCGAGAACAAGACCTCATAGAAGCTTCTGGTTTCGAATTGTGGATAGCTCTTTCATAGGTTAACAGGAATCTTGAAAACCGCGACTTCCTACAAGGTCGGATTACGGAAATATCGACACCCAAAGACATTGTTAGGTAGTTTGGGTCCAAATTCAGCAAAATCACTTACTTATAACTTTGGACGCAAATATTTCGAGAACCAGACCTCGCACAAAATTTTGGCTGAGATGGATTTTTAGGAATTTAATAGACCTTTCTATTGATGCATGTTTCGATTGGTTCAGACAATGTTGAAAAAATGATGAATTTTACAGACAAGAGGTTAGTTCATGATTTTTTCAAAAATCAGTAAAATCACTTTCGATACTAATATTTCGAGAGCAAGACCTCGCAGAAGCTTCCCCTTTTGAATTCTAGATAGCTCTTTCAAAGGTTAACAGGAATCTTGAAAACGGCGTTTTAGTGCAAGGTCGGATTTCGGAAATATCGACACACAAAAACATTGTTAGGTAGTTTGGGGTCGAAATTCAGTAAAATCACTTACTTATCACTTTGGAACCAAATATTTAGAGAACCAGACCTCGCACAAAATTTTGGCTAAGATGGATTAATAGGAATTTAATAGACCCTCTCATTGATATATGTCTCGATGGATTTAGGTAAGGTTGAAAATTGATGAATTTTATAGACAAGAGAGTCCATGATTTTTACAAAAATCAGTAAAATCACTTTGGATACTAATATGTCGAGAACAAACCCCGTAGAAGCTTCCGGTTTTCAATTCTGGATAGCTCTTTCAAAGGTGAACAGGAATCTTGAATAGCGTGACTTCTTACAATTTCTGGTTTCGGAAATATCAACACCCAAGGACATTGTTAGGTTGGTTGGGGTCCAAATTCTGTAAAATCACTTACTTATCGTTTTGGAAGCAGAAAATTTCCGAGTGATCCAATTTGCAATGACTCTTCCGTGTGGATACGGCTGAATTTTATGGATAGCCTGTTTAATGTTCACCTTAAGAGCATCGGTCTATAATGATTTATTCACATTGACATGCCAGAAGAATAAGTGCCACCTGTGTGAGAGAAAACCTTACTGGCGCACAATGGAACGAAAACATGAAAAAGTGGTCATCGGGCTGTAACTTTTGAAATAATGGACGGATTTTGAAACGGTTTTTACTATTTATAATTGAAAAATTATAGTTTCATACTATATTTCAAAAAATTGAGCAATTTTCCTAAAAAATTTAACATAACCACTGAAACTTTTCAAATTTTAGCTTTAGACAATTAAAATTATTTTATGGAGGAAGAACAATTAATACGTACTGCTCTTAATTCATATTACAAGTTTGATGTGCATTTTTGCACTTTTTTTTAAAATACATATGTATTTCGAGACATCGTTCACATTTTTATTTGAATGTTATTTATATTTAATATTGTTCTAGTTAATATATGTATGTTTCTACAAAATTTCTTTTGCCTTTTCATGGTATTTTATTAAAAAATCTATTACTTTTGAAGCATTAAGCTTCACTTCACCTTTCAGCTTCATTTTTTCAGCTAAAAGAAGCGTAGTGCTGCATGTACTTTGACGTAAAGCTTCGGTTTTACGCCTGTTTTTGTCGCTCACTGAAGTTATCAAACTGTTCATTAGTGTTGTTAGCGGTTGATGGGTCTAGTTTTATAAAGGTTAATTTGTTAAATTCTGTTTCAAGCCACGTTTTAAACCGTTTTTTCGCATTTTATTGTTACTGCATTCTACAAATCCAGTTTCCAGGTTCAAACAAAACTTGCGAAAAAATTCAAACGAGTCCAATTCTTTTCCCGAGATTTTACTTTCGCTGTTTGGATAACGATATTTATAGTCAGTTAAGTCACACCTGTTAGCCTTTTAAACTAGTATGCCCAACAAGGATGAACACGAATAAAATAATGTGAATTATAAACGACATAGAAATAAGACGCGGCATTTTTCCGCTTTAGCTCAGACGCCATCCCTGGAGATAAAAATATCTGAGACAACCACCAACAGTCTCAGAACGTCGTGTCACACATCTTTCCTATCCTTCTTTCTCTTCATCAACTTCACGTCCGCGCTGTGTTGAAACATTTAAAGGGTAATCATAATCCCTTGAGCGCGGGTAGATTATAAAAAAAAAACGAAAAAAAAGTAAACAACCATTTCAACTTAGTAAAAGGCTTCAAAATTATTTGTGTACTAGACGATCGCTTTGTTAAAAAAAAACTAAACAAAAATGGCATTCATTATTATAAAATCACATGATTGCATTTTTTTTAATTAAGCGAGACAAAATAACCGTTAGCATGAGAGCCATACTTTGTTTTGCTATTAATCTATAACAAATAATGATAAGACAAAATCTCTTTAACCAGAGCAAATAAGATTTAATTGATAAAGGGATAATCCCCCACCCCCTACCTCTTTCTTTCATGTCAATGTATGCACTGTTTCATAGTTTTAGATTTCTTAATGTTAGTTATTATTATTTATAATGCAAAGATGCCCCTACCCCCTTCCCAAGTTATAAAACTTATTTTATTTAAGAGTTCTCAGCTCTAAGGGATATTTTTAAAAACCCTGCAGGAAGCGGGGTCGGATGCGGTCGGATCCAATTTTTGAAAATATGACTCCAAATAAGTGCACAATTCATTTAAGACTACCCAAAAACCGAGCATTTTTGAGCATTTTTTTAAAATTATCTTCAAACCTGAAATTAGGATTTTTTTAAAATACTCACAAAAACAGTTTTTTTAAGGCTAAGACAATTTTGTTTTAAGGATTTTTTTAATTGTTATTAATTTTAAATGAACCAATTGCATGCCTACAAAATTTATTTCGAAAAGAAAACATAAAAAGGGCCTGAGAAAAACAAATTACAAAAAAGCGTTAAAATTCCATTTTTTTTTTTATATATCAAACAAAAAATATTTCGAATAATGAAAACAAAAAATCACCCAATGTCCGGAATTTTGTACTAGACGTTCCACTGTGTGGCGTCCGCTGGTTGGCACATGGCGCCACCGTCCTTCAGGATCCACATCTATGCAGTTCCATATGGTTCAATTTTGGTCAAGAGTGATTGGATGTGATCGCCTTACCAACTTCGCTTGCGAAAAAGTACGGGTGCCGCCTCCCAAAATCCACACCAAACGGTAACTTTTTGAGGATGCATTGTAACCTGGTGAATTTCGTGTGCGTTGGTGTCGTCAAGAGCTCCAGTGGCCGCCGATTGAAACCCCCTAATATAAAGTCTTAAAATTAAAATCCACTTTCAATATATTTTTTTTAACTGACTTTTAAAAAGTTGATAGGAGAATATCCATTTTACTAACAAGTAAAGTATTGCTTTCTTGTCATTCATTCATTTTCCGACTTTTCATTACTGATTTCACAATTTTATTTCTCAATACATTACCCCAAAAAAACCCTTATTAGGAGACGAGGTTAAAAAAATATTTACAAACATGTGGAGAGGTACCAATAACAATAAACCGTTTTTCAGAAATCGGCGCAAAGAGAATAGGTTAAAAAACTTATAAGGACGATGGGACGCATCATCTTCATCGATTTAAGACCAATAAATAATTTTGATGGGACCTCATGGATCGTGACGGTCGGTCGTTGTGTTTTGTTTTCTTCCATTTATTTGTTTTTCTTTATTGTATTATCCCTTTTTTATTTTAAAGATTTTTATCGAAGAAAATGCTGAATGTAAAGTGATCATGAACAGTGTACCTTTACAAGAACAAGCTACAACAACTGTCTCGTTACTCTCCATGAGGAAAAATATACGAGCGTATCGATTACGTATCTTTTTATACATTTTTAAAATGCAATGAATGTCGTTGATCTTTTGTTGTATTGTTGGTTCATCTGGTATTATCTTTCATTTTAATATAAAGGATTCGTTAAAATCTCAAAAACATTATTTAACTCACACAATGAATTTTGCAGAGCGGTACATGGGGGAGGTGATAAAAGAGGCAATAAACGTACTCAGTAATTTTTCAACGAGCTTGCAAACTTTGAAAGGCTTTCAATCTAGACGGAAATTGCAACCATCATTAGACGCGTCTTATTTTATTTTGTTAAGTAGGTACGGACTAAAAATTTGTCATTTGTAGTACATTCGAGTATCTACAAAATAAAGTTGGTGTTATTTTTTCTAAAATATGAATGTAACATTAATCATTTAAAACTTACTAAATAAATTGATAAAGGAGTAACGATGCCAATAAAATGAAACTTACCCAAACAAATATTTGTTCTTCAGATAACTAAAAGTCAACCTTTCAATCGGGATAATTTATTTTCGCTCCCGAGCGGTAGCTATAATACTCAAAGACCTAGACATACATAAAGGCTGGACTAAATACAAGTTTCTTTTTAAAATTACAATAAAATGAACAAGATTAAATTTTGTCCATGTATTATGGCTTTATTAATAAGAGAAAATATACCCATTAATTATGGAATACAATGTCGTTCAAGTGGCTGCCTTGGCTGGAGTCAATTGACCTTTGTAAGCAAATAATTCGAGATCTTTGTGCAGAATTCTCCCCAGGCTAGTGCGTGAACTGTTGAGCTGTCGAGATCGATAGCGAGGTTCGTGAATTGGGTCCCAAACTCTCGGCTACAGCAACCACATTCTCATTTGTGCGCACCGTACGACGACAGCGCTCACTTTGGAAATAAGATTTCAATATTTCCCGGTATGTATAGCTCGACGCGACACGGTACGACATCAAAATGTTACTCAATGCTTTCCCGATTTCACTGGGCGTGCACTTAATCGCCTTTAATTTATTTTTGACTGTCTGAACATACCTTTCCGCCTGACCATTCGTCGCTGGATGGTAAGGTGCTCCGCTCTTGTTATGAATTCCATTTTGTTTCAGAAATTGCTGGAATTCTGAAGACATGAATTGCGGCCCCCAATCAGACACAAATGTAATAGGTAGTCCAAATGTCGAAAATATCTCGCGGCATTTCCGAATTGTTTTTTCAGCAGTAATATTCGGTAGCATGTGCACTTCTGGCCACTTAGAAAATGCGTCCACTAATATAAAGAAATATTGCCCCATGGGAGGCCCCTTAAGTTTAAAATAATATTGTATGTATATAAAAATATTCGAAATTTTTTTTTCGGAATTTTTGAAAAAAAAAATCAAGTTTTTTTTGAAAAACCAATATCTTTAAAACGTGTGAACGATTATTTTTTGAAACTATTTCTAAAATCTATACTGGTAAATACTTAAAATTTGGCATCCCAAATTTTGTTCTCGAAAAATTTTAAGGAAATTCGTAATACTTTAATATTAAATTAATCAGACGGCAATTCCATACATTTGAACATTTTTATCTCATTAAATCCATGTTTTATATTTATAAAATGTATTTTAAATTCACAAGTACTTTTACATAAGAGCAAGTTCGTGCGATCCAATCGCGCATTTTATGTCTGTTTATTTTTATTCCCTTGAATTATTATTAAAATATTGTTTAGAATTTTGCAGAATTATTTAATATTAAACAAATAAAATGTTTTGTAACCATTATTTATATTATTTGAATAAAAAAACTTAATTTAAAATAATTTATTTGATTTTTTTTTTCATTTAGTGGAAAAAGGAAAACATTCCACTCACTTTAACAGGAATTATTAAGCCAGACCTTAAAGTTTTTCATTTCAATTGTTTGGTATGTCACTCTTCTTTACTAGCTTTACATTTATTCTTCAGAATGTTTTTAAGAATAACTTTCAGTTTCAGAACTAAACAGTTTTCTTTGATTTCCCAAAAACTATGATTAGTGGAAAGTTTTCTTCTCAGCGGTTCAATTGATTCATGGATCCACCATTCGATCTCTTCGATTTGAAGCAAATTCACTTCGGATGCCCCTTTTGTCCACAATCATGACAGATAGCGTCCAAAAATCTACATTTATTCGCCATGTGGCTATTGTCCCCATATCGAAAACACTTCTTCATTGTAATTTTAGGATTTGAGGATGTTGTAGATTTAAAAGTCTACTTTTGGTTTTTTTCCTTGACGAAATTAACATCAGCCTCCTTTACCTTTACCTTCTGAATTTCAGCACATCCACTCTCAGATAATTCAATGGCTTTGGCCAACTCCAGAGCTGAATCTAATGTCAAAGGTTTCTTTTCCACACAGCGATTCTGTATTCGTTGGTTACGCAATCCAAACACAAATTGATTACGGAGTGCTGTTTCCAAATATGCTCCAAATTTACACTTCGTCGACAATCTTCTTAATATAATTACAAATTCGTCCACCGCCTCGCCCTCCTTTTGTTTTCGCAGATGAAATCTATAATTCTCCATTATTTCATTCGGCTCCGGGTCATAAAATGCTGTCAATGTCGACACGATCTCTGCGTAAGACTTCTGCGATGGTTTTACAGGTGAAAGTTTGTCGCACAATGTGTTGTAAGCATCATTCCCCATATATTGTAAAATGAGATGAACCTTCTTGTCTGCTGCATTGTCAAATAAGGCTATAGCCGTCTCGAATCTATCAACCCACCGCGACGATTTAATGTTTTGGGGCTCGAATGCTTCAATTGCGAATGCTGTTTGTAAATTTTGTACCGTCACTGTTCTTGGCTCATTCTGCTGCCCTTCAGTTGCCATGATTCCGATTTTTGTACTTAACACTGGAGTACTCGCGCCCTATTTTTTTACACCAATACACGCGTGGCCTACTATGGTAGGCCATTTAAAAATGTTAATAATTTTTTATTTTGAAAACATATAAATGAAACAAATATTTTTACGTAATATTCATTTATTGCCTTAAACATTTAATATTAAATATAATATATATATATAATATAAAATAAAAAATAATTATTTCAATACAAAAAATAACAAAAATGGCAGTTCAGAGATCAATAGTTCATATTTTTTTTGTTAATTGTTATAAATAAGTAAGAAATCAATTTCCGTAGCATCGAAAACACACTACAGCCTGGTGGTCGGGACAAATCCATTTGTGGCAAGTCTTGCACCATTTTTTGGTGGATCTATTTTGGGACCTGGAACATTCAGCGTATCTGCCAACTCGCCCCATCTTCGGTGTCAGCTCGTGCTGTACCTCTTCAGATTTCCCTAAAACACCCTAATTCTAGTCCTTAGTTGCCTAGGAATTGTTTCAATTGATAGCCGATTAGCGTCCCGGTCTCTTTGAATGTTGTCTTTTATCTTATCAATATACATACATATTAGTGCAACTTACAAGAATATCCATAATGTCCTGTGTGAAAAATAATTCAAAACTCGACACCGAATCCTTGGCATTCCTAGCTGCTTCTCCTTTTGAACCCGGTAGTCTTACACGAATGTTATGGGCTCGAGTTCGAGTTGCTGGTGGTACGTTTTTTGACCAAATTGTACCATTTGGACATTTGTAGGCTGATGGTTTTCTACCAAACAATTCCGCGAGAGGAATATTATCTGATTCCGAAAAGCCGTCAGAGTCGTCCAATCCAGTTTCAAATGTTTCGACTTCTTGAGTTTCCGCCTCACGATCACAAGTGCAAGTTCTTCTTCTTCACTGTCAATTGGATCATCGAAGACATTATCAGTCTCCATCTCCAAAAGCCATCTCTCCAGGTCTGGATTACTCATGATGAAAAAGCTTTATTTTCTAAGAAAACAGAAACAGAAAACAGAACAAAATTGGTACACGTATACTCGCGCGGACTACTTAAGCTTACTTCAATTTTTTACACGTATACTCGCGCGGACTACTATGGTAGACAAGTGACTTTGGCGCTTAATTACAGAACAATGCGAGATGCTGACCTATTGACAAATTTAGTTGATGAGGCTTATCTGAACTGACACTACTCTGACTGAGCAAAAAACTGTTAAGTTATGAAGAAAACAGTTACTGTGGCCTACTATAGTAGGCCACGCGTGCACTCCAGTGTTAACCAAGTAAAAACACACCACCACGTGTTTTTTTTTATAATGCACGAAATTTTATGTTTAATCTCAAATTGTTTTTTGTTTTTAACTGTCCTCGTCGCCAATTTTTATATTGTAGCTCAATATATGTAAAATGAAACAAATAACTTTGTTTAAATAAGAATAAAATACATTTTTTCGATTTAAGAGTTTTTTTTACTTCAAAGACGCCTTACTGACTCGGTGCTTACAATGTGACAGAATGAATACAGGGTGATTTGCATAAGGTGTGACAAAAAGCTAGGGCGTGTAGGATGGACTTAGACAAGAAAAAATCGTATGGGAAGGGGGGTCTATTTCCCCCCGTTTAGGCGGGAGGGGCAATTTAAGAAAAAAATCACTTAAGACAAAAAAAAATATTAAAAAATAACGGTGATACCTAGAGAGTAGTGCTATAGCATTTTGAAAAGCCGGAATCACATTCTTTAATTTTGTTTCTAAATAAAGTTGTTCGAGTGAATAGTTTTTGAAAAATTAATTTTCAAAATCAAAATTTTGAAAAAAAAAAATGAAAATTCTGTTTCTTAACAATTTTTTTTCAAAATTTTACGTAATTAAGTATTATTTTTTTATTCAATATTCAATGCTCTTATTAATTTTTGATCAAACACAAAAAACCGGATGTCAAAATGTTTTGTAGTTTTTGAGAAAATCAAAAATAACAAAAACTACTTTTGTTCTAAGAAAAGCCTTTTATTTTAGTTTTTGGATTCTTAGGTGAATTTACGATTGAAAGGATTAACTTTCTTTCTACTATTTTTTACTTGCGATATAGGTACTATAGGGCAAGTTCTGCATTTGGAAAAAAAATCGAACTCGAGATTTTGATCAAAGTTGACATTACGATGATAGCGAAGACGAAAAAAGTGGGTCCGACAATTCCGTCTGTCTGTCTGTATGTCTGTATGTCTGTACCTCGAACTACAGCCTAAACTACCGGAGGTCTTTTCTTCAAACTTGGTAGTTAAGGGTCTTCGGTGATTCCCTAGAGGAGAAATTGAAATTTTTTTTTTAGCTCCAAAACTAAGGGTACCCCCCATACACCCGTAATGCAAAATCTTATTTATCTCGAAAACGGCTCTAACGATTTTGATAAAAAAAATTAAGTGTGATATTATGGACATGAACTATATTTTGGTGAAAAAAAAATTTGGGGGGAAATGTTATTAGGGGTACCTGTCATAGAACGGTTTTTTTGATTTTCGAATTTCTCACCAACGGCTCTAAAGATTTTAACCAAAATTTTTATGCAAGAGCTGCTTTGCATTTGAAAAAATATAAACTAAAACTTTTTTCGAAAAAATAGTTTTTGGATTTTTAAAAAAATAATACAATTTTTTTTTGAAAATTCAATATCTTGAAAACCAATACACGATTAAATTTTTAAATTACGTTTTAAAATGTATTTTATTAAATACTAACAATTCGCATATCAATTTTTCTTATAAAAATTTTAAGGAAAATTTAGTACACAAAAAACATGTTTCAGTGTGTCTGTATGTCTGTACCTCGAACTACAGCCTAAACCCTCGGACCTATTTCTTTCAATCTCGGTAGTTAAGGGTCTTCAGTGATTCCCTAGAGGAAAAATTGAAATTTTTTTTTTAGCTCCAAAACTAAGGGTACCCCCCATACACCCGTAATGCAAAATCTTATTTATCTCGAAAACGGCTCTAACGATTTTGATAAAAAAAATTAAGTGTGATGTTATGGACATGGACTATATTTTGGTGAAAAGACAATTTGGGGGGAAATGTTATTAGGGGTACCTGTCATATAACGGTTTTTTTGATTTTCGAATTTCTCACCAACGGCTCTAACGATTTTAACCCAAAATTTTTAGGAGGAGTCCCCTTAAGTTTAAAATAATATTGTATATAAAAATATTCAAAAAAATATTTATTGGATTTAAAAAAAAAAAAAAAAAATTTTAAATCAATATCTTCAAAACCTATGAACGATTATTTTTTGAAATTATTTCCTAAAACCAATATTATTAAATACATAAAATTCGCATCCCACATTTTTTTCTTGAAAAATTTTATAGAAATTTCTTATGTAAAAAATTTATTTAATAATAAAACGATTTTTTTAAAGTTTATTTGCATAAATTCATACTTTTCCGGAAACCAGACGGCAATTTTATGCCTTTGAACATTATTATCTAATTAAATCCATGTTTTATATTTATAAAATGTATCTTAAATTCCAAAGTACTTTTATATAAAAGCAAGTTCGTGCGATCCAGTCGTGCATTTTATTTAATTATCGGTCTTATAAGCATACAATAATGTGACAAAGTACTGGATTCATCATATTTCACACATTTTTTCATTGAGAACACCTGCGTGAGAGCATTGGATTAATATTGACCTGCGAATGTTTTTTAAATAATGCAACGTTACACGCCCTAACTAGTGACAGAAAAATGCAATTGCGAAATAAGAACAAAAATGTTCCAGAATCTTGAAACCATTCTATTGGACCTCCTCTTCCAATCCAACGGTCACTAAAATGTTCATCAAGCCAGTTCCTTACAGTGCGGCTGTAGTGTGCTGGAGCTCCATCTTGCTGGTAGATTAAATTGTCTGCTATGGCCAAGGGAACGTTGTCATTCAAATCGGGCAGAAGGTCTCGTAGTAATTGCAGATAGGATTCTCCATTTATGACTGAATTCAGGAACCGTGGTCCAATAACTGTTCGTCCAACAATACCAAGCCAAACATTACAGCTAAAGCGGTGTTGAGATTTGGGTTGTTTCTTGTTATGCGGATTGCTGTTACTCCAGTGATGTAAATTGTGGCAATTTGTTACTCCATCTCTAGTAAACTGAGCTTCATCCGTCCAGAATATCCTTTCAAAGTAATTATGTTCAGTTTCATCTCTTAGCAATAATGTTCGACAAAATGCAGCTCTCAGTAACTTGTCGTTTGCGGTTAGCACCTGAACTGGTGTAGTGTGGTACGGGTGTAAATGCTCGGTATGAAGCACTGCCCATACTCTAGTTTGGGGCAACTGAAGCATAGTAGCTATTCTCCTTGCGCTAAGGGAGGGATTATGTCGGACCATATCCGTAATAAATAAAATGCACGACTGGATCGCACGAACTTGCTCTTATGTAAAAGTACTTTGGAATTTAAAATACATTTTATAAATATAAAACATGGATTTAATTAGATAATAATGTTCAAAGGCATAAAATTGCCGTCTGGTTTCCGGAAAAGTATGAATTTATGCAAATAAACTTTAAAAAAATCGTTTTATTATTAAATAAATTTTTTACATAAGAAATTTCTATAAAATTTTTCAAGAAAAAAATGTGGGATGCGAATTTTATGTATTTAATAATATTGGTTTTAGGAAATAATTTCAAAAAATAATCGTTCATAGGTTTTGAAGATATTGATTTAAAATTTTTTTTTTTTTTTTTTAAATCCAATAAATATTTTTTTGAATATTTTTATATACAATATTATTTTAAACTTAAGGGGACTCCTCCTAAAAATTTTGGGTTAAAATCGTTAGAGCCGTTGGTGAGAAATTCGAAAATCAAAAAAACCGTTATATGACAGGTACCCCTAATAACATTTCCCCCCAAATTGTCTTTTCACCAAAATATAGTCCATGTCCATAACATCACACTTAATTTTTTTTATCAAAATCGTTAGAGCCGTTTTCGAGATAAATAAGATTTTGCATTACGGGTGTATGGGGGGTACCCTTAGTTTTGGAGCTAAAAAAAAATTTCAATTTTTCCTCTAGGGAATCACTGAAGACCCTTAACTACCGAGATTGAAAGAAATAGGTCCGAGGGTTTAGTTTAGGCTGTAGTTCGAGGTACAGACATACAGACACACTGAAACATGTTTTTTGTGTACTAAATTTTCCTTAAAATTTTTATAAGAAAAATTGATATGCGAATTGTTAGTATTTAATAAAATACATTTTAAAACGTAATTTAAAAATTTAATCGTGTATTGGTTTTCAAGATATTGAATTTTCAAAAAAAAATTGTATTATTTTTTTAAAAATCCAAAAACTATTTTTTCGAAAAAATTTTTAGTTTATATTTTTTCAAATGCAAAGCAGCTCTTGCATAAAAATTTTGGTTAAAATCGTTAGAGCCGTTGGTGAGAAATTCGAAAATCAAAAAAACCGTTCTATGACAGGTACCCCTAATAACATTTCCCCCCAAATTTTTTTTTCACCAAAATATAGTTCATGTCCATAATATCACACTTAATTTTTTTTATCAAAATCGTTAAAGCCGTTTTCGAGATAAATAAGATTTTGCATTACGGGTGTATGGGGGGTACCCTTAGTTTTGGAGCTAAAAAAAAATTTCAATTTCTCCTCTAGGGAATCACCGAAGACCCTTAACTACCAAGTTTGAAGAAAAGACCTCCGGTAGTTTAGGCTGTAGTTCGAGGTACAGACATACAGACATACAGACATACAGACATACAGACAGACAGACGGAATTGTCGGACCCACTTTTTTCGTCTTCGCTATCATCGTAATGTCAACTTTGATCAAAATCTCGAGTTCGATTTTTTTTCCAAATGCAGAACTTGCCCTATAGTACCTATATCGCAAGTAAAAAGTGGCAGGTCAATTTTAAACCAATGCTCTCACGCAGGTGTTCTTAATGAAAAAAATGTGTGAAATATGATTAATCCAGTACTTTGCCACATTATTGTATGCTTATAAGACCGATAATTAAAAAAATAGTAAAAAGAAAGTTAATCCTTTCAATCGTAAATTCACCTAAGAATCCAAAAACTAAAATAAAAGGCTTTTCTTAGAACAAAAGTAGTTTTTGTTATTTTTGATTTTCTCAAAAACTACAAAACATTTTGACATCCGGTTTTTTGTGTTTGATCAAAAATTATTAAGAGCATTGAATATTGAATAAAAAAATAATACTTAATTACGTAAAATTTTGAAAAAAAAATTGTTTAGAAACAAAATTTTCATTTTTTTTTTTTCAAAATTTTGATTTTGAAAATTAATTTTTCAAAAACTATTCACTCGAACAACTTTATTTAAAAACAAAATTAAAGAATGTGATTCTGGCTTTTCAAAATGCTATAGCACTACTCTCTAGGTATCACCGTTATTTTTTAATAATTTTTTTTCTGTTTTAATTGATTTTTTTCTTAAATTGCCCCTCCCGCCTAAACGGGGGGAAATAGACCCCCCCTTCCATACGATTTTTTTCTTGTCTAAATCCATCCTACACGCCCTAGCTTTTTGTCACACCTTATGCAAATCACCCTGTATATATATTGATGGTTGTGAGAGTAGTTGTCAAAAAAATCCACTATACAACACTCGAGTTCCATTTTTTTCCAAATGCAGGACTTGCCCTATAGTATCCATGCATATCGCAAGCAAAAATTGTAACAAGTACCAACCAATAGCTATTTTACCATACTTATCGAAAGTTCTTGAGAACATCCTAAACACTACTAAACATTACTTAGAACAAGAAGACCAAATCAATCCGGATATCGCCCAGATTATAGTTGCCCGAGAACTCTTATAAATAGAAGAAAGAGACCATAGGCTAGCAATCAAAAGTTATATGGAACAGGTCGTGATGTGAGAAACACAATGCAGATTTTTGATCAAATTGAAGAACTTTATTTAAGTGGCTTACACAAAAAACATTCAGCAAAGTGTGTGACACTAAAATACGTTTGAATTTTTTTTATTTAATTTGATACTATCCATACTTTTTATATATTTTAAGTTAATTCTAATTTAATTTTTAATTTTATATTTCTAAATATAAAATGGTAACGATCAAAATAATAAACTCAATAAAAAATTCATGTTCCCTCGCTATTCATCATCCTGGATACGCTCCTGAACTACACTCACACGCACTCAAATTAAGAACAAAAATAAAAATCTAATAAATTATCGAAAAAGGTATCGATTACATCGGAAGGAGCTGAGTAAAAGAGACGAAGAAGAAAAATATTATTATTTAACATGGAAATGGATGGATAATATCTTAAGATTTTTTTTGTACGAACGGCAAATATCTGCGACAGTAAAGAGAATTATGAATGCAACAGTTGGTGAATGAGACTTGTTTTATTTATTTTGATATTATCTGGCGACAATGAGACGAAAAACAATAATTGTTGCTGTGAAGCAGGACAATAGAATTGTTGTTCTTCAAGAGATAAGATAAAAATAGGTTAAGCAGTATATCGACTTGACAACAATTTTTTAGTTTATTTTGTCTTGTTAATATTTTACAAGCTATATGGAGGTACTCGTATTTACCTTAAGAATATTTTTTTTTACTTTGACTGTCCTTAAATCAACATAGCTGAACCGATTTTGATGACATTAATTCTATAAGTTTGTTCCTTAAGTACCAAAAACAGTATGCGTCACCCTGGGGATCGCCATCGAACATTGCTTTAAAAACGGATCATCCCTGCACCTTGTGTTCATCGATTTCGAAAAGGCGTTCGACAGTATCAATAGGGAGTTTATTTGGCCAGCTTTGGACAAGACGGTCGTCCTTAATATATTTATTGCTGTTATTAAGGCTACATATGATGGATCCAAACGTCAGATTCTGCACAACGGAAAGTAGTCAGAGAAGTTTGAAATACAGAGTGGTGTCAGGCAAGGCTGTATACTCTCACTAATACTGTAGTTGTTGGTAATAAGCGAAGTACTACAGGCAGCGTTGTCGGATGAAAATGAAGCAATTCAGTGGACTCTGCAATCGAACCTCAATCATCTGGACTTCGCCGTTCGCAGACAATGGATGTTTACTCTCTTATAGGATGATGGATCTTCATCGAATGACAACAAGGGTGAAGAGGGAAGCTGAAGACTTAGGAAGATCAATACTATCAAAGTAGATATTTTTGGACAGCTGGTAGAGATGTTGGAAAATTTTCAATATCTTGGGAGCATTGTTTCTACTGACGGTGAAACCAAGTTATATGGACATATGTATATGCAGTCAAAATGGGAAAGCAAAGGTTGTGTTCGGAAACCAAAATATTGCGAAGCAACTATTTAAGTTAAGATATACCAAGTTGCTACTCTTTCGCCCAAATGTTGAATCTGTGCATCAAGGGGTTTTTCAATGAGGGTTGGCAGGTGTTGAGATGGAATAAAAAAAAACTGAGCGTGAGGTATTACCAAAATTGTTTATTATTGGAAGACCCTTATTGTATGGAATACGACATTGTTCAAATGCCTTGGCTTCTTACGGCGACACGGATGTGAGTGGTTCGATTTTCAATGACTCTTTCCTATAGATCCGACTGAAGAGATAACCTTACACTGAGATCGATCTTTAGAATATTAGTTGTGGCGTCCGCGTCGCTAAGTGGCCCGAAATGCCGTCCTGCTGGCACCACATCTCGTCTAGGTTCATACGGTTCAATTTGCGCTATAAGAAATTGGTAATTCTGAAGCGCTCTCCATTAATGGTGACCGACTCACCAACGTCGATTTTAAAAGTATAAAGCTTCCGGGCCAAATTCCACACGAAACGTTCATATTTTGAAAATGCATTTACACCTGGTGATCCTCGTGTGGATGACACAGCCATTCGTTCAAAAATGCTCCTCGTTTCTAAAGAATTGGAATCCTCTTAGAAACAATGTCTATGGTTATGAAGTTTGAGCTTCTCAATCAGTTGGATCATGTACGGGTGAAGAACTTAGTCCTGACGCAAAATTTGCCAAGGTGAAAACTGTTGAAAGACCGAGTTCTTGTGCAAGGCGAGTAATCGCTTGCCTCGGGTTCTTCTGTACACTACAACAAACCGAGGCGATGTTCTCGGCCGATCTTGCCTTCCTTTGAGATACAAATGTTCGCTGATACCGAAGTGGCCTTCTCAAATTTGGCCACCAAACGTTGAAAAGTCGACTTTAAAAAGTGAACAAGTCTTGCTTTTAATAGGAACAACGCGTCCAAGGAAATTTGGCATTAGTAATTGAATAACCGCAGATTTGAAAGATGTCGCTAAAGCAAAATGGCCGTCATAGAGCTAATATCTACCCTTGCCCATTGAAAAACCCTTTATACAGGTGCAGCACTTGAAAAGTAACATCCGCTGCCACAAAAAAATATGCAAACGTCCGTGAAAAAGTGTCTGCGAAGCACCTGGAGGATTTTCAGGTACAACCGTATATCCAATGTTTATCTTCATACGAGAACGGGTAACCTATTGATTCTATTATATTTAGACCTAAGTGGAAGTGGATTGGCCATAGGCTTTAAAAAGCAACGAGGGCATTGCGAGCAGAGCGATGCAATAAACCTTGCTCATACAGACCAACAGACCAGAGGACCGACCAAGAATTTCTTCGCGAAGAACGGTCGAAGAGGAATCAGCACAAGTGACAGCTGAAAAACTATACACGATAGCGCGTATGAGCAGACGAGGTCTTATACTCCGTAAGTGGAACCTCACGGACGTAATAGATCCGAGAACATGAGGAAGCAAGTAAACATCCGCCATTGCGCTGAAATGCTGATTTTCTGAGTTGATTCGTCGGCCTAGTAAAAATACATTATATTATGTACATTTGTGGATGTTGAACCAATACGAGTACTTGCTTTGCCCTAAAGATCAAGTTAAATGACTCAAAATCTCAACGTTTAATATACCAATTAGCCACGCAAAATTTGTTAATTGAAAGTTACCCGCATATGGTTCTTACGAATTTCCATTAATACTATCTTTTCACGACGTCCATGAATCTGTTTGGATCACAAGTCATCGATGTGTCCAAGTGTATTATCATTTCTTACCATTCAAATGCCATTAAGAGCGCACTTCAAGAGCTCAGCTTATCCGGTCCAGTCTTAAGTCGAAGAAGTAAAATTGATTCACATGTGTGATTCGGTCCCCATTAGTGCCTTGTAAATTGCCCGTTGAAAGTGTTTTAAGGTGTATGCTGTGAAACACCGCCACTGATGAGGCGACATGAATTTGCCATTTGCACATTGCGAGCAGATATTGAGAGGTATAAGACCATACTTTGGTCGGCACGTATAGCCGTCCGTTGTTCGCCAACCTAAAAGAACTCATCGTGTTCCCGATAGCAATAAAATATAGGTATATCGACTGAGAGTATATACATATGTATGACGGTTCAATTGCAGTTTTCCTTATGCGAGCTGATTACGACGCAAGTTGTAATGAACCTTGTAGGGCTGCCAAATACAGATTTTTGATTATTTGAAGCTTTAAACGAACTGAAACAAACAATTGAAAAATTCTGGTTTCCTCTCGATGGTTAGTTGCAGTTGGAATCAGAAAATGACTTGTGAGTCACAAAAAGTACTCAACTTTTTGCTAAGTTACGAGTATAATTGTTATGTATAAATTTTACGTTTTTTAGAGAAGCCAGATTATACTTTTGGGATTTCTTGATGTCCTGAAATTTGGCAGAATTTCTCAATTACGTCAGGCCTTCGAGATATTCGAATTGTGTTTTTCGTTACATTGGAAATAAATGGGCCAATTCAGTGTAATGTTAACTACACATGAATTGTGCTTACATATTTTAACTCCAGAGGTCTCGGCCAAAATTTACTTGAGAAACTTACAAACATAACACTTGATCATAAGGTACAAATAACAACAATAAAAGGGCCAATGTCTTGGACGAGTCCGGCCGAAAGAGGGTGAACAGCTGATGAATTCAATAGAGTGAATCCACGATATCACCAACAGAGACCTTGCTAAGGAACTTATAAATGAATGAAGCCAGGCAAGTAGCTATAAAGACCACAATATTTGTATGAGACAACCGGTTCGGTAATCAATCAGCCAGTTTTCGTACCCCTAAGGAATGTAAGATCGACCGAAAACATCGCCGCGGTCAGTGAAAGTGTACATCAGAACCCGAGGCAGTCGATTCTGAACCATCTTTCTAAAACTTAAACTTGGCGAAATTCTGCGTCGGGGCCTATATCTGCTTATGATACAACTGGTTCAGGAACTCAAAGTTCATGACCATAAGCAACAACGTTTGTTTGCTGACTGGGATTCGGAGTGTTTCGAAGAGGACCCCAATTTTCTCCGAAAAATAATTTTTAGCGACGAAGAGCATAATTTGAATACCTACGTCTTTTTTTGGCGCAATACCAAAGCACACGAGCTTCACAAAATGACAATACATCCTTAGAAAATTACCATTTGGTTTGGATTTTGGGCCGGCTGCGGCAGAGACATTGGTCGGTACTTTTGCGAAAACGACTTTGATAAGTCTGTCACCGTCAATGGCGAGCATTACAGATTGATACTTACTTACTTACTTACTTAGGTCCTCAGATCTTTTATGCCCGTGGGGGACCCCTAGTGGGGCATAGGGCATCCACAGCACCATCTGGCCATATCGTCTTCGGTTTCTGGATATGAGTCGCAATTCCCTCCAACTCTTGCCTAGTTGGGCTGACTCATCCTCTACTGTCCCTCTCCATGAGCTTCTCGGTCGTCCAGCTCTTCTTCCTTCTTGAGTGAACGGATTCCACTGCATTGCATGCGCCGCAATACAGTTGTTGCCTTTTCGAAGCGTGTGTCCGATCCACTGCCACTTTTGACGTCCTATAATAGAGTCAATAGGTTCCTGACCCGTTTTCCTGAGAAGCTCTTCGTTCGATATACGATTGGGACAGAAAATCCTAAGGATGTTTCGTAGACATCCATTAATGAACGTTTGCAGCTTCTAAGTGACACCTACTGTTACTGTTACGTTGGATCGAAACAGCCGTAATTTGGTTCTTAACTTAGAGAGTTATTCCTTCATATATTTCTAAGCATACCGAAAGCAGGCTTTATCTTCCCGATTCGACTGCTTATGTCCTGTTCGGTACCACCCTCGGTAGAGATGATACTTCCAAGGTATTCGAAGCTCTGTTCTTTCTCTACGGGTTGTTGAGAAATATTTATGAGAGAAGATGACGAGGTTCCGAGGCTGATCATCTTTGTTTTGCCGGAGTTGATTTTCAGCCCCACGATTTCTGCTTCTTTCTCTACCCCTGTTGTCATTTGGTGGAGATCCATGATCCTATGAGGGAGCAAGCATATATCGTCCGTATAGTCAAGATGTTTCAGGTGAGACGTCAGAGTCCATCGAATTCCTCCGTTTCCCGTCAAGGCCGCTCGCAGGACATTGCTTATCACCAACAGAAACAATATTCGTGACAGAATGCAGCCCTGTCTGACTCCACTTTTTATTATGGCTTTATTAGTAAGAGCAAACATTCCCATTAATTATGGAATACAATGTCGGTCGTTTAAGTGGCTGTCACTCCAGCGAATAATCCGAGATCTTGTGCAGAATTCTCCTCAGGCTAATGCGTTAAAATGTTGAGCTGTTGAGATCAATTTCGAGTTGATGTTCGTGAATTCAGTCTCATACACCCACATTCTAGTCTGTGCGTACTGTACGATGACGGGGACTATGAGTGTTGTCCACTAGTATATCAGTCTCACGAACTTTTTGCAGAAACTTGCGTACAGCAGGCACGGTGGGTGCTTCATTTCGGCCAAAACTTCTTTTAAAAAAGTGCACTGTTTGGGTTACACAGCACTCACTTTGGAAATAAGTTTTCAATTTTTCCCAACGTTATTCAAGCATAAAGCGACTCATTTGGTTCCGGGGAGGCATGATACTGACTTTCTGTTGAGATTAGAAGCGGGAAACAGCTGTCAGTGTCAAAAAAACCTATGATTTAAAAAAAAACCACTAGCCGGCCCACCATTTATATATTATATAAATATATATTTTTAAATCAAAGGGCACGGTAGTGCCCAGCCAAGTTCTGGCACTACACCCTTTTTACAGGAACAAACTCAGGCGATTTTTGACCCCTCCCTATCTTCAGTACCAATGAAGTCAGAAACTTAAAATTCCGTATATTTGCTAAGCTAGTCAGGAATAAGCACTTCACCGAATTTAAATTTTCTAGCATAAGCGGTTCCTGAGATATAAAGCCTCAAAAATCACAAAAACCATAACTGACTGACTCACTGACAGATCATTACAACTATAGAGCACTTCCCGACATCGTAGAATCTTGTAATTTTGAACAACGGTAGGTCTTGTCTTGGAAAAAATCAGGATGCCCAATTCGAAAGGTTTTAAAAACTTGACAAGTGAACCCATCAAACTTTAGTCATAAAAATTTAGTAACAAAATTTTTCTATTACATTGTAGCTGTTTCAATATTATTCTACTTTAAATATTCGGTATTAAACCTTCTTGAAGTAAGAACTTGGCGTACTTTTAGATCTCAGTACTTTTCACGGCTGACTTGTTACACAAAGGTTTTTGTATAGAAGAACTTGGCTCTTTTTTTAACATTTATGTTTTTGGTCTGAAATATATAACGGTCTGATAAATATAACGGTGTTTTATTTCAACAGGTTTTGGACCCAGTTAATTCTAAATCCGGGAAAGCATTAAATTTCAAAATTGTGTTACATGAAAATGAATCCGAATATTTCAAATCATATCCAACCATTTACTGGGGAAAACCACAAATGAATAGGATTCTCTCCAAAGATCGAATGTCTGGCTAGAAATTTGGAACGATAAGAATAAAGAACTAAAGAAGACTCAAAAGCAAAACTAGTCCTGTGTGGATGGAACCAAATATAACTTTTTTGGCAATTTGTGGCATTTTCCTTTTTAAGGAGACACATACGACAGAAGCGGAACAAGGCAAAAGGCTTAGGAACTAGGACACCAGAGGTAATATCAATATGGAAGCTAATTAAAGTATAGTCGAATTCGTTCGAGAGTTAAAAGGAAGCTGAGTAGACCGCTGTTCCTAGAGGCTACGCTTGACATTGATTTGTTGGTAGTTTTACTCCTCGTTGGACTTTCTGACGAGTATAAACATATACAGGCTTTTTTGATGGGCAAAGTAGCTATCCGTAGGTTGGCATTGTTTGCACGTGGCGTTCATGGAGGTTAGGGACCGAAATAAAGGCTGAAATGCTACGTCAAGTACAGCATTATATTCCAAAGAAATGTTTCAAACAACAAGGGAGACTGTCATAAATGCGAAAAGAAACGTCAAAAGGCAAAATAGATCAAATGCGCAATCAGCGGACATAGACGTTTGCAAGCACGGATTTGCTGTGCAATGAAGGAGCGGTCTGGTGTATCGATCAGAGACCCAAACTCCACATGTTCTCAAACCGCTCATTGTTTGACAGCTTGGAAACATACAAGACCCAAACTTACGCGTCCTTCACCAATGATAAGTTTCGCTGGCATCGGAATAGCCGTCATACCGCCAAACTTATACTATGCAGAGGAACACATCAACACCATACACATACATTACAGATTTAAAAGAAAACTCTAAAATAATCAACGGAAATATACAAATCTGGTCTTTAAATACCTTCTGTCAGTTTAAACCGTTGCGTTGGTGCTTATTTATTTAAAAGTGGGAACCCTTTAAAACAGAAGGTTCACCATCGACAACTGCATTTTTCCTGCCGTTGATCTGTTGATCTTGGTTTCTCTGCCATTCTCAATCCCCATCATTCAAGATAATGCATTGGCGGAGTGACGATGAATTGCGCGGCAATAATCATTTTTACATAAATTTTTTTTCAAGGCAGTAGAGTGCGAACGTACACTTGTAGGTATATTTTTTATGGTTTTTAAGTGTCCACTAATGGCAAATAGCTTGTGATAAGACCGAGTCCGTTTTGCCCAACGAGGCACGACAAATATAATGCAAACCGGTGACTCCATTAAATCGAAGGTTTATGAGATGAAACGCATTAAGCTTATACACGAGACTTGCTGAATAAAAGTCTTATACATCATTGTGCTTTTAAGTGGAGGCAAAATAAATAATTAATCCCAGAAGACACCAAGTTGAGAGAAAATGAAGACTATTTATGATTTCGACGAAAGATGAAACCAATGAGTATTCGGTTATATCTTGAGTGGAATTGGCATATAATTTAGACTCGTTTTTCACGATTGACTTTTTCCAGACAATTTAGGTTGGACTTCGAAAATTGAAAGTTTGAAAAGATCCACAAGTGCATGCTAAATTAATAAACGAAGAAGACGAACATTTGGTTTTATTTTTGTATGTGTAGACGGTATTGAATGAGATTCAAAAAATAAAATAGGATCAAAACGTTAGCTTACTGGCTATTATCACAGACAGTCAGGCGGATCTTAAAGCCATTAATTCTAGTATATCATCCTCCAAATTGATCCAGCAATGCCGGGATGAACTTGCTAGCCTCAATACAATAACCACAATGGCACTCCTATCTGGGTTGCGGGTCATTGTGGTATTGATGGGAATGAACGGGTGGACCAGCTGGCCGGGCAAGGATCAACCCTTCAAAACTCACTTGCGGAAAGATTCAATTCCACTCGGAGCTATGAAGGGCAATATTGTCAAAATTTTTCTTAGCGAATTAAACCGTAGGTGGAGCAGTTTAACTAACTGCATTATATCTAGAAAGATTTGGCCCACCTTTAATAAATCCCGAACACTTGATCTGATATGCAGACCCAGGCAAGACTAGCCAGGATCGTAATTACCTGAAGCAGACATTAGACAATAGGAGAGCATGCAGCAGAGTTAGGCATTCCTTACAACACTCACTATTATAGCGGTCAAAACCAGCGGGAAAAGGAAATAGTCCTCCACTTCCTCAGCAAATGCTCTGCTCTGGCCAAATTTAGAGCACAATCATTGGGAAATAGGAAAGGCATTTTTTGACGACATTGACGAACATTCGGAAATAAATATCAAAGACTCAATGCGACGAAATGGCTCTAAGACGAACTTCGGTTACTTCTATGCCGTGCCCTCCATTTCAGTGGCGATTCCTGATCTTTAGTATTGGGTTAGCACCATGGTGTGAGGAAAAAATTGTAGTTTTTAATTTAATTTTTTTTTTAATTTTATTAATAAGGAAAACAAAACACAAGCAATACTTTATAAATTAATAACATAAGATAAAATGTTTAAAAATGTATCGATGCATTAATTCGGTTCGTCGTTCAACGGTAGCAAAACTTTCGATGACTTGATTATAAATTTCGTAACTTGCTTTTAATTCTTTTAAAAGAACCTTTTCTTTAGACATAAGAGCCGAATAGCTCAATTTCTTGTGACCATGAGTACTTCGAAAGTACGTTTTTATCCTCTTCAATGCATAAAAGAAGCACTCCTTACACGCCGTTCAAGCTGGAGTTTTATAAGCTTGTACACCTGCTAAAAACTGTCGGCGATGTTTACCTCCACCCAGAGTAAGATATTAAATGGAGTTATCGCTTTTAAAATCTCAGCTGATGTCGTACCTTTTGGCTATATAGCATCTGCGTTTTCATGAAAAAACATTCAATTCATTCTTTAATTGAGTAAACTCAAATATGTTTGGTCAGCTCGTAATTAGATTTTTATTTACTTCTTCAGGAAAATTTGTTTTTTTGGCGTTATTAAATAAATTTTCTATCAACTTGCGTAAAATGCAATTTGTTTAAATTGTACTTAGGAAATCACGAGGACTTAAAAAAATAAAAAATAAAAAGTGCATCGTGAAATGAGCTTTTTTCTTAATAATCATGAAAAAATTATTTTCAAACAACAACAGATTATTTTAACTTACTATAACTTCTTTTTTATTTGTTTAAACAATTTTTGTGTTCTATATAATATAATAGTTAATGTTATTATGAATAAATATTTATGTTTTATTTTTTTCTGTAATGGGTGCCGAGATATTCGCGAAAGATAAAAAATTACACAAAACACTTTTTACCAGTAACTTTTGTAAAAAAAAAGTTGTCAGGTAGTGCAAATTTAGTTTCAAGCCTTTCTCATATAGTCCCTATCGATCCATTAAAAAAAAATAGACCATGCGCCCAAGGTCAGGCCCTTTTTCATGACGCTTTGACTTGACTTATACATTCTCAACTTTTATCTGAATTCCATTTAAATGACCACTCATAAAGGAAGCCTCATCGTTGGCCTGGGCCATAACTTTATATTTTATGTTATATTTTTCCAATTGACCTGTAACTAATTGAAGGGAATTTTCTGCTGTTCGCCCAGAACTTAGATACATCATGGATTTTCTAATTAAAGTAATACCAAAACACAACGAACAATTGGGATTTCATTTGAATGTCAGAAGATTCATCAAGAATAATAGCAACAAAATAAAGCTATTTAATTTTTGCAGAGGTATGACATGTTTAAAAGCACAGACACTGCTTTGATCAAATCATTTTGCCATTGAGGTACCTTTAAAACCCCTTGCCGTTTCGTATTTTTTAAATACATTTAAAAACTTAATAGTTTTCTCGGTTTAGAAACGAAACAGATTAATTTTGGCCTCTAAAAATAAAAAAAATAAAATTTAAAAAAATTAATATAAGGACCACCTAAGATACCTTGATACAAAAAAATTAAAAAAAAAAAAAACAAGATCACACCATCGTCCTTCAGAGTATCAAAAATATCTATATTTATTCATATTAAAAATTCAGTCAAATATAAAATATATGTAGGTATATAGTACTTAATTAATTTCACACTGATCTTAGATCTTAGGATTTATGTTTATTTCGTGCTAAACTTTTGAGATTTAGTATCTAACTTAATGTCGCCAGATATTAAGGGCCAATCAAATAACAACACAAATAATCAGACCCTTTCCTGCCTTGTTTTTTCTACATACAAGCAAGAGAACGCACACAAAATTTACCTGCTACTGCTACTATACGACTATACCTACTCGGCTACTCCTCTTTCATTCAACCTGATGTCCCTCTTGTTTGATCGCAATTTTTTGCGCTAATGCTTTCATATTATTTACAGTGCTGCCGTTTTAAAAATTTCCAGAGGAGTATTTTTTGTATTTTTGGGGAGTATTTACGATAGTTGAGGAGTATCGCCAAAATATCAAGAAAATTTATAGTTCAATGAAAAAAACACAGAAATGTTTTCTATAAATTAATTTTTTTTAATTAATTTATAATAAAAATAGGAACTTCAATACCTATTTGTGTTTTTTAATAAACAGAGAGTTAATAATAAATTAACTCTAAATTAAACTATTTTGATATATACTGTACATTGATTTTCAAGCAACTTATTGCTTATTAATATTAATTTTTGTATTTTGTTTATTTAAACAAGAATTTGACAAAAGAGAAACAAAAGTCAAAATTAAAACTCAAATTTGTTTTTTGTATTTTTCGATCAAGTCTTTTGATGGCTCCCACTTTTCTGCAAAATTGCCGTTTAAGAGCTCTTTGGCAGTAAGTATGGTATTTACTGTTTCCACATGCAGGCAATTCCGCTTTTTGTCCTTTATAAGGCTAACATCAGAAAATTTTCTCTCTGCTGATGCACTGCTATGCGGAAGAGCAATAATTGTTCCAATAAATTAACGTACATGAGGAAACATGAATTCATTTAATCCGTTTTTAATAGTAAATACATTCCTATAAAATTCGGCAAAGTCTAAATCCTTTGAAACTAATGACTGGTTTCTTAAAATACGCCATTCATTATCAAACTCCTCAACTTCGGACTCATCCACTAAATTTGGGAAAAGATCAACCAAAGGAACTAGGGTAACTATAGGCCTATATCTCTCCTGCCTTCGATTAGTAAGATTTTTGAAAATGCTGTAAAAAATAGAATGGTGAGCTTTTTAACGAGAACGAAATTTTTCAGTGATGTTCAGTTTGGTTTTCAAAGTAATAAATCAACCGAAGATGCCTTGTTACATTTCTGTTCTCAAATATTTGTAAGCCTTGATAAGAAAGAGAATACATCCGCGTTATTTGTTGACATATCAAAACCCTTTGACATGGTTAATCACAAGAACCCAAAGAGTGAAATTTGATGTTATTAGGAGTGATACAAAGACATTCGATTTGGTAGTGCCACAAGGTTCGGCTTTGGGACCAATACTTTTTTTGGTATATCAATTCTTTATTAAGATTACCATTTAGGGGTTCTTTGACAGCTTTTGCAGATGATGTGGGCTTTTCTTATGGTACAGATAGTCGTCTTAATCTTATATCTGATATAAATTGGGATCTCAGCTGGTTAAGAATCTGGTAATTAGTTCTAAAACTAAGGTAATGTTTTTGAATTTGTCTGGCCAAAAGATTGTTGATGCTGATCTCTTTTTCTATGCTCCTCAGTGTCAAAAATTTAAACTTTTTAACTGTACCTGTAGTCCTATGGATACTTCTACAAACTTTACTGATAAAGTGATAAATGTTTTAAATTAGAAATAGTAAATGAATTCAAGTATTTGGGATTTATTATTGATTCTAGAATGAGTTTTTAGAACCACACAGAAAATCTTAGCCATTATTTTCGGTGCACTCTTAGAAATTTCTTTTTTTGCGTAAAGTTTGCTCTTCTAAACTGCTCCTTAAAATTTACTATGGCATTTTTCATTCCAAACTAGAATAAATTTCAAAATACAGCCTCTTTTAGTTTTACAAAAGTGTTCTGAAGAAAATATGTGGTAAGCCTCGTTTTCCCTAGTTTTCCACTATTTAGGGATTTGAAAATTCTTCCAGTGCGACATATATGTATGTATTGCTATAAAGTTCTAAAAATTTTCTTTAAAAGATCAGGTAATCTTAATTTTAGATTAATTGATAGTTATAGTTTACGTGGTCATTTTTTGAACCAAGTGTCTATACCGGTGTTTCGAACAACCGCATTTCGAAATTTTTATAATACTCGTATTTCCTCATGTCGAATATTTATTAGACTCCTTAATTCTATCAGGATGCAAACTTCTCATTTTGTATTTATGAAACAAGTTAAAAACTGGCTCCTTAGTCTTGATGTTTTCATGAAATAAGTATTTAACTTAATTCAATTTAATTTTTTGTATGCATTATTAATTTAATGATATTTTAACTTTCTTTTTTAATATTTCTTTTTTAATGGTCACCCCACCCATTTAAAATAATACATGTTAAATCATTCTACTAAGAGTGACAATAACTCTATTTTTATAAAAATACTTTTGTCACTCATTTCTTTCTATTTTTTTATAAATAATGTACTTATTTGGATTTTAAGAAATAAAATCTTTAGTCAATCAATAAATCAATTCTGTAGAGTCTAGAGTAAGTTAACATTTCTTTTTTTAACAAAATGTTCGTCTGAAAAACTGCGAAATAACTTTCATCTGTACTTTTTTGCTTTCTAACGATCAATTTGTATTTTTTTAGAAACGGTCAATTGATTGAAAGAAGTCCGATTTCCGATTTAACTATCTCGCACGCACTTAATAAATTAAAAAGAGGAAACAATATTTATTATCTATGTCTTTTTATCTTGTTATCCCGGTATGTTTGCAATATGCGATCTTGTATGGAAAAAAGAACAGAGATGTGCAATTTGTCAAAAAACAATATGTTTGCTTTAAGTTGGTTTGTTGCAATTTTGTTTTATTTTTAATTTTTATTTATTTTTTTGGGGAGTATTTTTGTAACATGGGGAGTATAGGAGCGTCGACTCCACGAAAGGAGTAAAATACTACTATGGGAGTAAGTTCGGCAGCGCTGATTATTTAGCTGGCCTTTGCTTAGGACATGTTGTAGCCAAACGATGTTGTATTGTATAAATTGTATTGAATTTGTTAGCGCAAATTTTCGCGCTATAAATGCTTCAAGGGATATATTTTTGCATGAGAGTTTTGTGTTGCGTTTGTGGTTAGTAAATATGATTTTAGAATAGGAATGTGGGTAGGTTAAGTAGTTTTGTGTATTTATGTCAATGGTGTTATATTGTAGGAAATTTGGTATCGCAAATTTTAACGCTAAGGTATACTTTTAGTATGGTAGTTTTGTGTTGTGTTTAGGAAAATATGATTTGAAAGTTACGTTTTCAATATAAAATGTACATCATAGTAGTATTTATTTATTTAAATTCTTGGTTTAGCGGCGATAAACCTGCTAACTGAGAGGAATCGCCACTGCTCCATTTGACTCCTTAGATCCCGAGCTAGTGAACTAAGGGCTTTGGTGGTGGTTTACTTGGCGGAGGATGGATCATCACTCAATCGGATGGGCTACTGTATCAGCACCAGTCAAGAATCTGCATAATTTGGCACATATTGTACCAGGTGTCGGAGTGTTATGGTCCGGCTGAGTGAGTGATCCAAATTCCGGATCATTGTGCAAAAGCAAAAACACAAAAAGAGACATCAAAACCTACTAGATCCTTTGATATTTTTGAACTTAATCCAAACTATATTACTCCGTGAGAATGTCCACAATTTTCCATATAAATTCTATCTACTAGTTGTATCAAAATGGCGCAATTCAGTACTAATTTGGCCACAGGGCTAGACTATCAATGTTCGCCAACGCCATTTCTACCTAGCTATCTTAGCTTCAATGATAATTTTCTAGTAGGATAGTTTTTTTTTCAGATGTGACGTAAGATTCATCACCCTACTGGAAGATGTTATAATTTTTGCAAATGGCGTCGTACGTCAATCATATTTGACATTTGTGTACTAGACAGAGCTGCAGTATACAAACAGACAAACAATAGAGCTATATACTCCGCAAGAGCGTGAAATAATTGTGTCGATTTTTTTTTGACCAACAATCGGTCTTCTGAATTTTGACGTCGATTTCCTAATCGAGTCGCGCCAACTAAACAAACATTCCGTTTCCGGGGCTTAGCTACTTGACTCGAACAGACTGGAACCAGAGGAAATAATGAAAGGCGTGGTCGACAACGGACTAGTTGTTCGGCCGAAAATAACATCAAGCAGACGACGACGGGCCACGCAATTGGACATTACCAGATGGACCCAACAGCGAATTTTAATGAAAGTTTTCCACATGTTCCCGTAACAATGTACAAACAGTGCATCAAATAATGCCAGCTGACCGTGCGTCGCCGCCGCCGTCGCGTGGGAATTACTGCCAAGCCATCTTCATTCTAAACAACAAAGAAGACGATATTGTGTCGAAAATGACACTTTTCCTGGTCGCGTTATCTTCCATTTCAGCGATTTCGCAAGCCAGCAAGGTCGCCCGATTTGACCATACCAGACTTTTTTCCTTGGGGCTACTTGAAGTCGCGGTCTAATGCCAATAAGCCTCAGACAATCGCAGCCCTTAAAAAGAATAAGCAACAGGAATGCGAACAGTTATCACCGGAAATCTTGCGGAAAGTCATGAAAAATACGATACACGGATATCATTTTTTCCACTTAGCAGAAAAAATTGTAAAAGTTCAGATAAATTTCCATGACTCAAAATCATTTTTTTTTCATTTATCTAGTAAAAAAATAATTCAAAAACAAAATTGAATGATTAATTTTGCACCACCTGGTATTTTCTGGTACAAAAATGTTCGCAAAACTTCTTGATGTATTAATTGAATTAAACAATAATTTATTCAATCAACACAACCACAGCCCAGGGTCAATTTTAAGAATATAACATATTCACATCGGCTTGTGTATCTGTGAATTTTTTTTTTTTTTAATAAATTAAGATAAAGGATCAGGAAACGGTTTCTGTTTGTGGTTCATCAATCAACCTCTGAGTGGATTCCTTGACAGCCATTAAGCCAACACAATCGATCTTCTTTTATAAATGTAAGAGGCCCAAAAGAACATATCTTGATCATCGAAACAGGTGCTGCATGGTTTACCTAAAAAGGTAATTTATCACAACAACGAAGAAGTATAATGTCCCTCCTGATGGTTCCCAAAACCACATAATCTCATTAGCATCCATTAGGACCTAAGTATAATGGCATTTGTGTCCATTGTGCGCGGCTTAATTAAAACGATAGCCATGCCTGCTGCTCTTGACCGAGAGAATTTATTTTAAGAAAAGATGTAGAAGAGACCCTGCACGGTTGCGGATTTAGGGAATCCTTAACACCATGGGGCCGGGCCGAAAAAGCTATTGTTAAGCGGCTGCGTGACGCAGGCTGACAATGAGAAGAACAAAAATGATATATGATCTTAGGGAAATGTTGATGAGCTGGAAAATGGGAATGGACAAGGCGAAAGCTGTTGGGCGGTTGAGTGGAATGGCGTCATGCTGTCCATCTCATTTATGATATGGATAATTTTGACATACGAGCATTTAGTGAGTCTTACTTGCTATACCTACATACCCTATGCATAAAAAGGGTTATTGACAACTTGACAACTTTGAAATTTTAACGTGAACGAAACTGTCAGTGTCAAAACATTCAGTAAAAACCACATTTTCATCATGTTGAAGTTCAGAAACGAAGAACGTTTACAAATAATTTAATTTTTTTTTACCAAAATTTACAAAACATTCACATTGAACTAATTTCAGTCCAAATTTAATAACAGGATGTTCCCGTGCCACCAGTAAGATAATCGCATCGCTAGGCATGCTCATCAGTTCACCATTGAGCCTAATTTTGGTCGTACCGAAACATGCGAGTAAAAGGTTCCTTGGAGTTATAAGAGGTACGGTCGGCGCACAGTGGGTCCCCTTCATACTAAGCAGTGCTCAAAATTCAAAATCTTGTTTCAAATGCTAAGAACTGTTATAAATAGATACTAACTGCTGTTGAAAATGAAAATATTATTAATAATGAATATAGTTCTGACCATAGTAAAAATTTTCAAGGTTATTGATTGATTTATTTTAAGAAAACAGTTGTTCTTGGAGTAACATATTTATGACTTCAGGATAAAACATTTTTCGGTGAATGACTGTCTTTGTGCGCGATGTTATCAAGGGATTGGCAGAGATAAACAACCTATTTATAACATCTCACATGTTTCTTTTGTGATGTCTTCCCGCTGAATCGTTGCCGATATATGAAAATCTCTATTTCGCACCTCCTGGTATTCTTCGGATAACTGGCTAATTGGAAGTAGGGCATGAGTCATTATTTCACTTTCATTGATAAGGATTTGGTGCAGACTTGTGGTCATGGGATACCAAGGACAGAGCTTCACGTAAAGTCCAGCTGTTTCTGGGAAAAAACAACTAAATTCTTCCGCATGTATCTGAAAACCGATCTTATATTAAGCAAAAATTAACAAAAAAATCGATATGACTCACTAAAAAGCTTATATTTTAAGTTCTATCAGTCGGATTGTCAATATTCAGGTATGTTAGCTTAGGTTTAATTACAGAGCATCAAATTGCATATTTAAATTTTATATGTATGTAAGTGGTTACATTCCTGGAACAAAGATAGGAAAAATAGATAGTTTTGAACTTCACCCCTACCCCCTACCCAAGGCTGAGAAAAAAACCTGCCGGAGTTTTCGGATTTGATATCATGATAAACCTACCTATAAGCCCACATACTCATATTTTAGCTAAACATCCACTACCAACATTTTTGTCGGCCTTTGTATTATCTATTTATTCAACCGCGAACTAAAACAGTGATATTTATGAATTTTTGAATATTACAACAACAACTTGAATGAACTACCACCAAGTGGGTTCTTATTTGGCTGGAGTTGTTGTAATATTCAAAAATTCATAAATATATGAAGCTTCGCAGGTACACTGCATGTATGTAACCATACAAAAAACCCCTTCAATAGATTTAAAACTTGACCAGAGTCAAATCTTTCATTAAAATCTCCCTCCTTATAATGTACAACGAATTGTTGGCTTATAAACAGAGTTCGGAGAAATAGAAAGAAACCGAATTTACAACAACAAAACTTGAATGACTAATAAAAACGCTAGTCCTCAAGTGATAATTGATAAACGATAAAACCTAAATTGGGATGGACCTGATCATGTGGTCTCGGTAGCGTGATGCGTAGGGCATTGGCTTCTGACGACGCTAGGTCTGGGTTCAAATCTCAGTCAAGGCAAAAAGTTTTTCGATTAAACTTGATAGTATAAAGGCTAAGCACCACTAATAAAGGAGTCTGATGATCGGCTTGGCAACCGTGAAATAGCTATAACTCCAGCCAAATAAGAACCCACTTGGTGGTAGTTCATTCAAGTTGTTGTTGTAATATTCAAAAATTCATAAATATATGAAGCTTCGCAGGTACACTGCATGTATGTAACCATACAAAAAACCCCTTCTAAAACAGTGATATTTCAAACTGGCGCACCTAACTTTTACTTCTGTCTTCGGATTTTAAATAACAAATATTTCTTCTTTCATGCTGTATACTTAGATTTAAAAGTTCTCTGCGCCAGTTAAAAAAAAATCATTTTAAAAATTTCATTGCCCGTGAGTAAACCTGTCATCCATTTATGTATTTTATACACTAAGTAACACCTTCCAATCGAAAATAAAAATGTATTTTCAATCTACATGCCTTCTTGAACAAACAACATATTTTTAATTTTTTTTTGTTTAACGGAGTTAACTTTAAAAAATAAAATAAAACTACACAAAATTAAAACTTGCGCATGTCTAATGAAAACCAATGACAAAAAGTCAACTTGAATGTACCGTAACTTGGCCATTAGACAGAGAGGGAAGATAATACTTACAAATGACATGTGCTATAATATGTATATTAATTATGCATTTTTATTTTTTTTTAAGGCAAAAATCAAAAATTGTATTTTGAGCACTGATGTGTATGGAGAGGACCCACTGTGCGGCGGGCAGATAGAGAGCGATAGATTAATGTTAAAAGAAATGAAATTGTATAAAGATTTGTGCAGCCAACAGATCCTAAAAGTAGTCGATGAATGAAGAGGATTTCGCTTATTGCTCTTCGTTCTTTAAGGGTCTTCAAGTTAATTAATAGAAGTCGCTCTCGAAGTCGCGAAACATAGGAAACGAATCTGAATGCTCCAGATTCTTTATAAAGGGTGGTCAAATTTTAAGGGCCGATGTTGATTTTGAATAAAACACAAATTATTTAGGAAGTTTTTTTTTATTTTATTTATTTACTTATCCTTTTCTTTCTTACAAAGTAACAATACTATTTCTTACAATGACAAACTCTAAAATACATTATAAAAAAGAAAAAAAAAGAAAAAGTCATTCTGTAGCCATGTAAGACTAGAGGCGAATGACTATATACTACGTTAATATAGTGTGGGGTAAGCGTTGATTTAATTATTGTTTTTTAATTTTTATGTAGAAAACAAAATAAGAAAAATATAAATTATAGAAGCACATAATTATAAAAATAAAATACAAAACAATACATAGAGAAATGAAAATTATTTCTGTTTAAGTGGAGTGATTGAATTAAATTCAATTAAAAAGTTCAAGTGACCTCAACTCCAAGGTGCGTTTCGCCCAGGTACGACAGTGGGCTCATCAGTTAGATGCTGTCGTACCCTTCTAAGACGCAAATATTGGTAGATGTTTACCGACTCTAATAAAATTTACAGCTTTAATAGACTGTGAATTTTATCGTTCTAGGGGAATTTGATTAAATTCAGACACCTAGAACAATATTGTCCGTGGTCAGACTATTAATGATTTAATATGTATTGATTTAATAGTCTGACCACGGACAATATTGTTCTAGGTATCTGAATTTAATCAAATTCCCCTAGAACGATAAAATTCACAGTCTATTAAAGCTGTAAATTTTATTAGAGTCGGTAAACATCGACCAATATTTGCGTCTTAGAAGGGTACGACAGCATCTAACTGATGAGCCCACTGTCGTACCTGGGCGAAACGCACCTTGGAGTTGAGGTCACTTGAACTTTTTAATTGAATTTAAAATACAAAACTATAATACATAATTGAAAAAGTATAGTTTTAAGATACAAAGATATATGTAATTAGTAAGTTTAAAAAAACCAATCAATAAATGATAATAAAAGTATACACCGTAACAAGAGAGATTAACAGAGTTACCATCAGACGAAACCATGAAGAAGAAACTTTAATTAGTTTGCTAGAGCGACATATTATGTATATTTAATTTATTTTTTTTTTCCTTCTTTCTTACTCGTTATATTAATTTTATTTTTGATTTAGTTACTTAAGTTATTATACTTACTAAAAATAATTTCATATACGTATTAATTCAATCAAGTTCTTTCATTAATTACTTATAACTTATTTATTAAATTTTATTACATTATTATCTTTTTCTCTTTCTTATGATTTCTGTATTATATATTTATGTTCAACAGTATGCAGCTACCTTAACAGCAAACAAAACGACCATTCCCCTTTTTCTTATTTTATCTGCTTTTCAGAACATGCGTGTGCTAAGCAGAAAATCTGTTTTCTCTTTTAATGCTGGTTAGCCACAGTTCTGATAATCTGAATTCCATAAACGATTCAAGCGTAAACATAACTCGAGCTCTGACAAATATATTAACGTCGCGAAACGATGGATTTCAAATTTGCCATATAAACGCACAGAGTTTATATAGGAAAATAGACGAGTTCAGGGATATATTTGAAGGTTCAAGGTATGACGCTATATGGTATGTGTAAGTGAGACGTGGTTTCACAGCAACATCACTGATAGATTGATTTACCTCAAAGGTTTTAAAGTACTCAGGAACGATAGAACAGGTCGGGTGGGTGGTGGAGTAGCAATTTATATTAGGGATTCAATTAAAAATAAAATTAAATTTGTGTCTCCTCCTGAGAGCCCAATAGAATATCTATTTGTTGAAATTTCTGGCGTAAGTGAACATTTGTTACTTGGAGTAGTTTATAGGCCCAACCGTTTCATAGATTGGTCACCACTTAAAACTGTTCTTGAAGATAATGCGTTTTGCTTCACAAGTCTAATTCTTTGTGGAGACTTTAATAGCGATATTCTTACCGACCAGACTCTTATAACTAACATGAATACTTTCAATTTACAACCAGTAAACACAACTAGTCCCACACACTTTTCCCAAAATTCCAGCACACTTCTTGATATATTTTTTGTTAGTGATACCAGTAAAGTGATCCTTTTTAACCAAATTGATGCTCCAGGTTTTTCCAAACATTACCTTATCCATCTTTCCTTCAACTTCTACCTCAGAAGACCACTTAGAACGTTCCAGTTTCGAGATTTCAAGAATATAGACTCGAATGCTCTTGAACTTGATATACGAAGAATTAATTGGGATAGTTTGTATTGTCAACAATTACCCGATGAGCAGGTTGAGTTCCTTCAACGAAATTTATATCGTTTGTTTGACTTTCACGTTCCTTTAAGAACTTTATCTGTAAGATACGGTGAATGTCCTTGGTTTAGTCACGAAATACGCAACTTACTCAACCTACGTAACTTGTCTTTCAAAAAATGGAAACGTTATAAGATACCAGATGACTTCCAAGAATATCGTCGTTTGCGCAATACGATTGTTCGTCTCATTCGTGCTGCAAAAGTGAGTTGGTACAAAAGTCGGTTAAATCTCTCTTTGAACGGCCGCAAACTGTGGAAAAATTTAAAGGAAATCGTCAACAAACCAATTAATTTTGATCCAAAGGATATTGATTGTAATGAGATCAACAATAACTTTATTTCTTCTATTCCCCAACCCACTACTGCATCTCAAAATCTTTCTAGTGAAGAGTTTTCGGCAATGTACTCTGGACCCGAGTTTAGTTTTTCTTGTGTAACCCCTGAGGATGTAGTTGAAAGTTTCATTTGCTTGAAATCTAATGCCGTAGGTTTTGATAACTTACATCCAACGTTCTTAAAAGCCATCCTACCACTTATTTTGCCATATATTACGTATATTTATAATAGCATTCTTACAATAGGTATTTTCCCGTCACAATGGAAAGACTCCAAGATTATTCCGATTCCTAAAAACAGTTCGAATACTGAATTCCGTCCCATCTCTATCCTTCCTTTTCTGTCCAAAGTTTTGGAAAAATGAATGCAGAAACAGCTTACGGCCTTTCTTTCCCAGAATTCTCTTTTGACTCCAAAACAGTCAGGTTTCAGGCCAGGTCACAGCAGTACAACGGCACTACTAGACGTCATTGAACAAGCAAGAAAAGCGTTAGACGATAATAGAGTGACGTTTCTGGTTCTATTAGATTATTCTAAGGCATTTGACACTATCGATCACAAATTAATGTGTCAAAAGTTACAAAAAATGTATAAATTTTCACCAGAAGCTGTGAAGCTTATTTTTTCGTATCTATCTGGCCGACGGCAAGCGGTTTCAATTGGTAGTCAGGTATCTAATTACTTATCAATTTCTTGTGGAGTTCCCCAAGGTTCGATACTTGGTCCTTCCTTTTTCTCATTATACATTAATGAGATTCCAAAAATAATAAACCACTGCCACGAACACCTCTTTGCTGATGATCTGCAGTTACTGAAAAGTTGTTCAATTGGATTGATTGAGGATTGTGTTCAAAAGATCAATGAAGACCTCTCAGCTATTAGATTATGGTCACTCAAATTTGGTCTTACTCTAAATCCTCTAAAAACGAAATGTCTCGTCATATCTAAAAGATATATGGACTTGAGTTGCTTTCCTGTTATCGAGCTAAGTGGGTCACGTATCGACTATGTAGATACAGTAAAAAACTTGGGAATTTGCTTTAATAGGACCTTAAGTTGGAACAACCACATCAATCAAGCGGTTGGCAAAGCTTATGGGGCTCTTCGATTACTGTGGCCAACTAGAAATTTCACCCCATTGGAAACTAGGAAAATGCTTGCAAAAACCCTTGTGGTACCAATCTTGACCTATGGTTGTGAAATTTTCTGCAAGCTCGACAGCGTAAGCCAAAGAAGGCTTAATGTTGTTTTTAATAACATAGCACGTTACATTTTTGGACTTAGCCGTTATGATCACATTTCATCATTCTCCAAAAGTATTTATGGTATTTCTTTTGATAACATTCTAAGACTTCGTACTCTTATTTTGTTTTTTAATATTGTGCATACGCGACAACCCTTATACCTTTATAATATAATCCAGTTCTCTTTATCTAGACGCTCGAACCAAATAATAATTCCCCGCTTCTCAAGCCTTAATTCAGAGCGGCAGTTCTTTGTTAATGCAGCTCGTTTATGGAATTCACTGCCACGCAATGTGCGAAATACAGATAATTTAAAACAATTTAAGAAAAATGTCTTTGAACATTATGCCACGTCCTAACTTGATTTTGGTCTAGACTCCTTTGGTTGCTGTTGGTCTCGCTGCTTCTCTGTTTCTTATCTTCTAAATTTTTCCCTTCTTTTTTGTTGTTCTATTTTTATTATTACATTTAATTTTTTTCTTTTTTTCATTCTATTACTTTTAAAAAATTTAAATTATTTTTTTTTCCTTTAACCTTTGAATTATGTCCTTAGTTAAGCTTTCTTACCAAAAGATGTAAATCTTAAAATTAAGCTCTTAATAAATAAATAAACTAAAACTAACAAATTCAAGGATTTAAGAACTGTTCAAACTATATTAGTTAATAAATTTCTGACTTCTGGGCTGTCTTTTGTAAAAATCCATTTTTTCACTTTTTTTAAAAATAAGTTTCGATCATTTATAATTCTAATATGGTGTGGTAGTCTATTAAAGAGTTTAGGTGCTGAGATAGTAAAGAAATTTGAAAAATGAGTCTTTCTCGAGGCTGGTACACTAGCTAAGGCTTTATTATTTACCCTTAAATTGTATACATTTGTGCCTCTGCTAGCATAAGTAGAACCGCTACGCATAAAGAATACTTTAAGTACTTTATAGACGTACAGATGTTTAAGTGGTAAAATGTGAAGATCCTGAAACAAAGGCCAACTACTGGTTAACCTGTTCTTATTGGAAATGATTCTTATTAAATGCTTTTGCGATAATATAAGAGGTTCCAGCTGGAAATACCATACTGCAATTTCGAGTGGACGAGTCCATAATAAATTGCTAATAATAACTTTTTCGAGCAATACGATTTTAAATTAAAAATATTTCGAGTAGCACACATCATATATTTTTTTAACTCCATTGCATGTGCTTTCCACTTCAGATTTTTGTCAACTAGAACACCTAAATATTTAAAGCTACTAGTATCAACTGACTCTATTTTAAAACAACTGGAAGAACAGATAGCATTGGCACAATAGTTGTTTCTACCGCAAGTGTGGGCAGACATGCCAAGTTTTTCACAGGATGCAGAATGAAAGTATATCAATTAGTTATTGTCATTTCTTTTTATTATGATAATATTGGTATGGTTCAATTTTATGTATGGAACAAAATATCGGCCAAATGGCCGCCGCGACCTCGGCGGCACACCTCCAGCCGATGGTCCAAATTTTCGCTGACGCTGATGCATAATTGAGGTTCTATGCCGAAAGTGTGCTGAATTATCTCATCCTTTAGCTCTTTTTTTTTCAAATAACCCCAAAGAAAAAAGACCAACGGTTTCAAATCACATGATCTTGGCGGCCAATTGACATCGCCACCACGTGAGATAACACGGCCATTGAATTTGTCACGCAAAAGAGCCATTGTTTCGTTAGCTGTGTGTCAAGTGGCACCGTACTGTTAAAACCACATATCGTCCACATCCATATCTTCCAATTCGAGCCATAAAAAGTTCGTTATCATCTCACGATAGCGAACACCATTCACAGTAACTGCCTGACCGGCCTCGTTTTGGAAAAAATACGGCCCGAGACCTAACAGTTACTCTTTGTGGGTGCATTTGTTTTTCGACAATCACTCTTAGATTATGATTCGCGCAAATGCGGCAATTCTCAATTGTGCTTATTGACGAATCAACTGAGGTGAAAATGTGCCTCATCACTGAAGATGATTTTCTTCGAAAATTGATCATCCACTGTTTCCATTTCTTGCCACCATTCTGACCATTGACGACGCTTGAAATGTTCAAGAGGCTTTAGTTCTTGTAAGCGTAAGCGTGTAAATGCAAGTCTTTATGCATAATGTTCATAAACGACGAGCGTGAGAGGTGCAATTGTTGGGCACGACAACGAGTTAAGGTGGACGGCTCTTCAGCCACACTATCGCGAACAGCAGCAATATTTTCGGCAGTACGAGCTGTACGAGCATGCACTGGTATTTTCACATCTCCTGAAGACCCGGTCTGCTTAAATTTTTGCACGATTTTTCCGATTGTACGCACATTTGGACGATTAAATTGACCGAAAAAATCACGAAGTGCACGATATGCATTTTGATTTGAACGCGTTGCTCGATTGTGTATCTTTCCATCGTTCAAATTGAGTTAGTCTGAAATTGAGAAATGTCAAATGAAATGGAGAAAAAAAAACTTGACGTTCAAGTGTGGTTCTCATTCAACATCGGCCCTTAAACCACCCTTTATATGAATTTGTTAATAAGGGGACCATATTTGATAGGCGTATTGAAAAAGGGGCGAACAAAGGCTATGTAAAGGGATCGGGCCACTCTGGGGTGAATTCTTTGGGCCATCGTTTCATAAACCCTAGTGCTGAGTATGCTTTAAGACTAATGTCGTCAATATGTTGAGCTCTCTATCACACATTAAAACACCAAGGTATCGAATTGACTCAACAATGGATATGGTTTGATATAAAAGGAGGTAGTGACGGGGAGTAGAGATTATATGCGTTTTCGTTTTCAATATTTAGCTCTAAGCAATTTTTCAGACATCGGACAGAGAAACTGTCGAAATCAAGTTAAAAAAGAGTAGAATCATATGTCTAATAAATGGTCTTGAAAAACTTGGTATTTTGGCGTTGATGACCATTTCAATATTGCTAACAGGAAGAATTAAGAGGAGAGGTCCTAGGTGGCTCCCTTGTGGGTCTCCGGAAGTAGCTATGAAAATGTAGGACTGAATCGAACATTGTAGTAAAGGTTTAACAGAAATCCATCTTGAGAAAATAGGTTTCAGTTCAAGGTTTGACAGCTTAAATATATAATAAGCTTATGTAAAATTTTTTTAAAGGTCTTACAGAAATCGGTTGAGTCAACGTCGACTTCCTAATCGTCGGCTTAGAGTAAGATATAAGAATATTTGATGACCATTTGAATTTCATTAATAGAAAGAATAAATAGGAGAGGCTCTAAGTGGGACCTCGGAGGCACCTGAGAAATCATCGGAGAAGATAGATCTGAATCGAACTTTTTAGTAATAGTTTTCCAGGAAAGAAAAAATCCTTTTTAATAAACTAGGTTCAAGTCCAAGGGTGGAAACTTTGAATAGAACAATTACTTTGTGAAATCTTGTCAAGGGCCTTACCGAAATCGGTTGAGACTACGTCTAATTCCTTTCCGTTCTCTAAGATTGAGAGGCTAAAGAATACGAATTCAACGGGATAAGTTGTTGAGGATCTTACAATTGGCTGCCTAGATCGTGTGATTTAACATTGAGACCCATAATTTATTGGTCTATACTTGGATCCACTATTACCCGAGAGATAGCAACAGTTTCCGTAGAAATGTGCTCTCGTGGTGGTAATATGAACCTGCGTCGAATTCCATACATACATTTTTATGATTGCACTTTAAACTAATAAAAAAATTGAGGGACCTCAAAAACCGTTTTATTTGAATCAAAGTTTTCAAAAGTCCTTATTTTTCTCAAAAAAAAATATACCCTAGATTCTCTAGTCACCTGTACCTAAATATATTAACTCTTTTCAAATGTTTCCAAAATCTGTAGAAGAGGACTAGAAATGGAAACTCCTATCTAAAAGTTTTACAGTTTTTTCTTTTGCTCTCAAAATGTTATTCAAAGATTTTGATTAAAACTCCTTCATTTTGAACAATTACATGTTTCTTTCCAGACCAATAACATGACTATTTTATACCTTTTTTTAAATACCTTTCAGAATAATTTTTCGGTGTATATTACCAACCAGTTTGTTGCTAGACCATTTTTATTTGTTATTTGCGTGAAAATTCACCATCTCGATTAAAAACGTATTTTTATGATGACGTTTAATTTCTATTATACTGCAGTTGATGCGGAGTTAATGTCCTAGAACAACTCTAATAAAACCGAGACAATTTATTGGATTTCAAAACGAATGTACTTTTGTTTCCCTTCCTTGCATAATATTTGCTCATCCTGGTTGTAGTTGTATTTTTATTATTTGTTTCAATTAATTCACATGTCAGGAAATGATGTGCAACGATGACAATCGCATGCACGAGAAGTGTGTTTTGTGAATTAAAAAGAAAACAAGCCTTGTAAGCAGGTGAACAATGAACGTTAAAAAAATATTCTCTTTAGGGTAAGGTGTTAGAAATTTTTCCACCTACATAAAATATAGTTCGTTTTTATAAACCTCAAAAATTATATATTAATTCTATTATTTCTATTGTTTTAAATTTTAATAAGGGGTTTTCCTAGAGTAGATGTTGAAACAAGCCTTGTGTGAGGGTATGATATCGTTCAAATAATCCCCTCTACTTTTTACGGTGGTACGGATTCTTCCACAAAATCCAGCTGAATCTGAGTGATGGCCTGTATTATGTTCACCTCAAGAAAATCGGTCGATTGTGGTTTATTCGCATGGACCTACGACTACAGGAAATCGTACAAGAAAAAGTCTTACGGGGTGAAACCGCGTGACCTTGATGACCAATTTACGTTACCTTTACGAGGTAACGTTCATGGAGAATGTCAATCGTGACGCAATGCAAATACCATACAAATACAATACAAATACAATACAAATACAATACAAATACAATACAAATACAATACAAATACAATACAAATACAATACAAATACAATACAAATACAATACAAATACAATACAAATACAATACAAATACAATACAAATACAATACAAATACAATACAAATACAATACAAATACAATACAAATACAATACAAATACAATACAAATACAATACAAATACAATACAAATACAATACAAATACAATACAAATACAATACAAATACAATACAAATACAATACAAATACAATACAAATACAATACAAATACAATACAAATACAATACAAATACAATATACAATACAAATACAATACAAATACAATACAAATACAATACAAATACAATACAAATACAATACAAATACAATACAAATACAATACAAATACAATACAAATACAATACAAATACAATACAAATACAATACAAATACAATACAAATACAATACAAATACAATACAAATACAATACAAATACAATACAAATACAATACAAATACAATACAAATACAATACAAATACAATACAAATACAATACAAATACAATACAAATACAATACAAATACAATACAAATACAATACAAATACAATACAAATACAATACAAATACAATACAAATACAATACAAATACAATACAAATACAATACAAATACAATACAAATACAATACAAATACAATACAAATACAATACAAATACAATACAAATACAATACAAATACAATACAAATACAATACAAATACAATACAAATACAATACAAATACAATACAAATACAATACAAATACAATACAAATACAATACAAATACAATACAAATACAATACAAATACAATACAAATACAATACAAATACAATACAAATACAATACAAATACAATACAAATACAATACAAATACAATACAAATACAATACAAATACAATACAAATACAATACAAATACAATACAAATACAATACAAATACAATACAAATACAATACAAATACAATACAAATACAATACAAATACAATACAAATACAATACAAATACAATACAAATACAATACAAATACAATACAAATACAATACAAATACAATACAAATACAATACAAATACAATACAAATACAATACAAATACAATACAAATACAATACAAATACAATACAAATACAATACAAATACAATACAAATACAATACAAATACAATACAAATACAATACAAATACAATACAAATACAATACAAATACAATACAAATACAATACAAATACAATACAAATACAATACAAATACAATACAAATACAATACAAATACAATACAAATACAATACAAATACAATACAAATACAATACAAATACAATACAAATACAATACAAATACAATACAAATACAATACAAATACAATACAAATACAATACAAATACAATACAAATACAATACAAATACAATACAAATACAATACAAATACAATACAAATACAATACAAATACAATACAAATACAATACAAATACAATACAAATACAATACAAATACAATACAAATACAATACAAATACAATACAAATACAATACAAATACAATACAAATACAATACAAATACAATACAAATACAATACAAATACAATACAAATACAATACAAATACAATACAAATACAATACAAATACAATACAAATACAATACAAATACAATACAAATACAATACAAATACAATACAAATACAATACAAATACAATACAAATACAATACAAATACAATACAAATACAATACAAATACAATACAAATACAATACAAATACAATACAAATACAATACAAATACAATACAAATACAATACAAATACAATACAAATACAATACAAATACAATACAAATACAATACAAATACAATACAAATACAATACAAATACAATACAAATACAATACAAATACAATACAAATACAATACAAATACAATACAAATACAATACAAATACAATACAAATACAATACAAATACAATACAAAATACAATACAAATACAATACAAATACAATACAAATACAATACAAATACAATACAAATACAATACAAATACAATACAAATACAATACAAAATACAATACAAATACAATACAAATACAATACAAATACAATACAAATACAATACAAATACAATACAAATACAATACAAATACAATACAAATACAATACAAATACAATACAAATACAATACAAATACAATACAAATACAATACAAATACAATACAAATACAATACAAATACAATACAAATACAATACAAATACAATACAAATACAATACAAATACAATACAAATACAATACAAATACAATACAAATACAATACAAATACAATACAAATACAAAACAAAAACAAAACAAAATACAATACAAATACAATACAAATACAATACAAATACAATACAAATACAATACAAATACAATACAAATACAATACAAAATACAATACAAATACAATACAAAAACAATACAAATACAATACAAATACAATACAAATACAATACAAATACAATACAAATACAATACAAATACAATACAAATACAATACAAATACAAATACAAATACAATACAAATACAATACAAATACAATACAAATACAATACAAATACAATACAAATACACAATACAAAATACAATACAAATACAATACAAATACAATACAAAATACAATACAATTACAAATACAATACAAATACAATACAAATACAATACAAATACAATACAAATACAATACAAATACAATACAAATACAATACAAAATACAATACAAATACAATACAAATACAATACAAATACAATACAAATACAATACAAATACAATACAAATACAATACAAATACAATACAAAATACAATACAAATACAATACAAATACAATACAAATACAATACAAATACAATACAAATACAATACAAATACAATACAAATACAATACAAATACAATACAAATACATACAAATACAATAAATACAATACAAATACAATACAAATACAATACAAATACAATACAAATACAATACAAATACAATACAAATACAATACAAATACAATACAAATACAATACAAATACAAATAACAATACAATACAAATACAATACAAATACAATACAAATACAATACAAATACAATACAAATACAATACAAATACAATACAAATACAATACAAATACAATACAAATACAATACAAATACAATACAAATACAATACAAATACAATACAAATACAATACAAATACAATACAAATACAATACAAATACAATACAAATACAATACAAATACAATACAAATACAATACAAATACAATACAAATACAATACAAATACAATACAAATACAATACAAATACAATACAAATACAATACAAATACAATACAAATACAATACAAAATACAATAACAAATACAATACAAAATACAATACAAATACAATACAAATACAATACAAATACAATACAAATACAATACAAATACAATACAAATACAATACAAATACAATACAAATACAATACAAATACAATACAAATACAATACAAATACAATACAAATACAATACAAATACAATACAAATACAATACAAATACAATACAAATACAATACAAATACAATACAAATACAATACAAATACAATACAAATACAATACAAATACAATACAAATACAATACAAATACAATACAAATACAATACAAATACAATACAAATACAATACAAATACAATACAAATACAATACAAAATACAATACAAATACAATACAAATACAATACAAATACAATACAAATACAATACAAATACACAAATACAAATACAAATACAAATACAATACAAATACAATACAAATACAATACAAATACAATACAAATACAATACAAATACAATACAAATACAATACAAATACAATACAAATACAATACAAATACAATACAAATACAATACAAATACAATACAAATACAATACAAATACAATACAAAATACAATACAAATACAATACAAATACAATACAAATACAATACAAATACAATACAAATACAATACAAATACAATACAAATACAATACAAATACAATACAAATACAATACAAATACAATACAAATACAATACAAATACAATACAAATACAATACAAATACAATACAAATACAATACAAATACAATACAAATACAATACAAATACAATACAAATACAATACAAAATACAATACAAATACAATACAAATACAATACAAATACAATACAAATACAATACAAATACAATACAAATACAATACAAATACAATACAAATACAATACAAATACAATACAAAATACAATACAAATACAATACAAATACAATACAAAATACAATACAAATTACAATACAAATACAATACAAATACAATACAAATACAATACAAATACAATACAAATACAATACAAATACAATACAAAAATACAATACAAAATACAATACAAATACAATACAAATACAATACAAATACAATACAAATACAATACAAATACAATACAAATACAATACAAATACAATACAAATACAATACAAATACAATACAAATACAATACAAATACAATACAAATACAATACAAATACAATACAAATACAATACAAATACAATACAAAATACAATACAAATACAATACAAATACAATACAAATACAATACAAATACAATACAAAATACAATACAAATACAATACAAATACAATACAAATACAATACAAATACAATACAAATACAATACAAATACAATACAAATACAATACAAATACAATACAAATACAATACAAATACAATACAATACAAATACAATACAAATACAATACAAATACAATACAAATACAATACAAATACAATACAAATACAATACAAATACAATACAAATACAATACAAAATACAATACAAATACAATACAAATACAATACAAATACAATACAAATACAATACAAATACAATACAAATACAATACAAATACAATACAAATACAATACAAATACAATACAAATACAATACAAATACAATACAAATACAATACAAATACAATACAAATACAATACAAATTACAATACAAATACAATACAAATACAATACAATAATACAATACAATATACAATACAAAATACAATACAAATACAATACAAATACAATACAAATACAATACAAAATACAATACAAATACAATACAAATACAATACAAAATACAATACAAATACAATACAAAATACAATACAAATACAATACAAATACAACTAATACAATACAAATACAATACAAATACAATACAAATACAATACAAATACAATACAAATACAATACAAATACAATACAAATACAATACAAATACAATACAAATACAATACAAATACAATACAAATACAATACAAATACAATACAAATACAATACAAATACAATACAAATACAATACAAATACAATACAAATACAATACAAATACAATACAAATACAATACAAATACAATACAAATACAATACAAATACAATACAAATACAATACAAATACAATACAAATACAATACAAATACAATACAAATACAATACAAATACAATACAAATACAATACAAATACAATACAAATACAATACAAATACAATACAAATACAATACAAATACAATACAAATACAATACAAATACAATACAAATACAATACAAATACAATACAAATACAATACAAATACAATACAAATACAATACAAATACAATACAAATACAATACAAATACAATACAAATACAATACAAATACAATACAAATACAATACAAATACAATACAAATACAATACAAATACAATACAAATACAATACAAATACAATACAAATACAATACAAATACAATACAAATACAATACAAATACAATACAAATACAATACAAATACAATACAAATACAATACAAATACAATACAAATACAATACAAATACAATACAAATACAATACAAATACAATACAAATACAATACAAATACAATACAAATACAATACAAATACAATACAAATACAATACAAATACAATACAAATACAATACAATAAATACAAATACAATACAAATACAATACAAATACAATACAAATACAATACAAATACAATACAAATACAATACAAATACAATACAAATACAATACAAATACAATACAAATACAATACAAATACAATACAAATACAATACAAATACAATACAAATACAATACAAATACAATACAAATACAATACAAATACAATACAAATACAATACAAATACAATACAAATACAATACAAATACAATACAAATACAATACAAATACAATACAAATACAATACAAATACAATACAAATACAATACAAATACAATACAAATACAATACAAATACAATACAAATACAATACAAATACAATACAAATACAATACAAATACAATACAAATACAATACAAATACAATACAAATACAATACAAATACAATACAAATACAATACAAATACAATACAAATACAATACAAATACAATACAAATACAATACAAATACAATACAAATACAATACAAATACAATACAAATACAATACAAATACAATACAAATACAATACAAATACAATACAAATACAATACAAATACAATACAAATACAATACAAATACAATACAAATACAATACAAATACAATACAAATACAATACAAATACAATACAAATACAATACAAATACAATACAAATACAATACAAATACAATACAAATACAATACAAATACAATACAAATACAATACAAATACAATACAAATACAATACAAATACAATACAAATACAATACAAATACAATACAAATACAATACAAATACAATACAAATACAATACAAATACAATACAAATACAATACAAATACAATACAAATACAATACAAATACAATACAAATACAATACAAATACAATACAAATACAATACAAATACAATACAAATACAATACAAATACAATACAAATACAATACAAATACAATACAAATACAATACAAATACAATACAAATACAATACAAATACAATACAAATACAATACAAATACAATACAAATACAATACAAATACAATACAAATACAATACAAATACAATACAAATACAATACAAATACAATACAAATACAATACAAATACAATACAAATACAATACAAATACAATACAAATACAATACAAATACAATACAAATACAATACAAATACAATACAAATACAATACAAATACAATACAAATACAATACAAATACAATACAAATACAATACAAATACAATACAAATACAATACAAATACAATACAAATACAATACAAATACAATACAAATACAATACAAATACAATACAAATACAATACAAATACAATACAAATACAATACAAATACAATACAAATACAATACAAATACAATACAAATACAATACAAATACAATACAAATACAATACAAATACAATACAAATACAATACAAATACAATACAAATACAATACAAATACAATACAAATACAATACAAATACAATACAAATACAATACAAATACAATACAAATACAATACAAATACAATACAAATACAATACAAATACAATACAAATACAATACAAATACAATACAAATACAATACAAATACAATACAAATACAATACAAATACAATACAAATACAATACAAATACAATACAAATACAATACAAATACAATACAAATACAATACAAATACAATACAAATACAATACAAATACAATACAAATACAATACAAATACAATACAAATACAATACAAATACAATACAAATACAATACAAATACAATACAAATACAATACAAATACAATACAAATACAATACAAATACAATACAAATACAATACAAATACAATACAAATACAATACAAATACAATACAAATACAATACAAATACAATACAAATACAATACAAATAT